>CAWUFW010008450.1:0-600000 GCA_963921515.1 Calotriton arnoldi | reverse complement strand
CAATTTATAACAGCAACTTTAAAAAAGAAGACAGAAAGTAAGTACAGATCTAACAGGGCAGACAAAGTACAGGCACTGGTGGTTAATGTCAAAATTAAAAAATATATATGAAAAAAAGCTTTAAACATGCTTTCTCATGGAAAAGAAAATAACAATTTTAGGCAGATATGTGCCGAGGATTTGTGCAGTCCCTTAAAGTGAAAAGAGCCAATTGGTAAATTTGGATGGCCCATGGCATGCTGTAGTGGGCACAAGCAAAGTGTGAATAACATGCTGATTGTCCAATTGATAAAGCATGCTGACCAAAAGCCCCTCTATGTATGTATATACGGTATCATTCTTTTGGAAAAAATAATAGGCTGATGAGACAGCTAAAGCTGCCTCAAAGGCCAAATTTAAAAATGGGCCAAATGCAGTTTTCCCCTTTTCAATTTTTCCCAGAACTCAATTTGCTTAGAAATCTCCCAAAATAAGAAACGTCCATTGATTCTCTAAGTAAGAGGTCCCAGATAAAAGGTGGCCATAGCAGGCATAAAGACCGCCCAGAAAAGGCACATACCTTAATATACTAAGGGGCATATTATCAAGCCAGTTATCGCCGCGTTAGCGGCACTTTCGTGCCGCTAACGTGTTTTTTTTATATCGCCCTATTACCAAGATGTCTTCAAAATGTAATTCTCCATTTGGATTCCTGGATAAGGAAGAAGGACTACAGTGTACAATAGGCCGTTTGCTTACAAGGACTACAACCCCAGTTCTTCAAACATAGAAGACAGTGATGGAGCAGGGTAAAAATAAAAATTTTAACCTCCTAATATTTTCGTATAATATTAATAAACATGTTCGTTTAAGTAAATAACCAACAATGTATGTAAAGGGTTAAGGATAACACGCAGTTTAATGTGCAAAATAATGAACTAATAATTGTTTACGTTTCTAACATAACATAATATTTTGCGTACTAAAATAATAATAAAATGCATGATTTGTGCTTTGAATAAAACGTGTGGTTGCAAAATAAAGCGATGGTAAGTAAGGGACAGCTTTACATGTTGCTTCTGCTAGGTAATACCTAATTTGGGGTACGTAGAAAGACGGGAGGGAAACGAAAGGGTTTATATTTCTTTGTTTTAATAACATTTTGTTTTCTTTAGAAATAGTGCGCTTAGGCCTGCCGAGCAGCAATATAAAATGGCCGCGAGATACTAGAGTGCGCATGAGCGGATGCGACCATGTGATAGAGGAGAGAAGCTGTTGCAAAGGGATGATCATGTGCTGATGCCGAGAGGCTAAGATGAAAGTATGGTCAAGGCTGCTGTGACCCTTCTGAGCAGATGTGTGCCAAGATGATCAGCAAGAAGCGTGAGAAGCCTGGTTGAATCAATAGAAAGAACTCTATTATATAAATTGTTGCAGAAAAAGAAACAATTTGGACTGATCGAAACGGATGAGCAAGTGCATGAACTGTGGGAAACGATGCTTGCATGGACATTCCTCACGGAACTGGTTAAGACAAGGAAGTTTGATTAAAATGTATAGGGACCTGAGTTTTTGACCAATGAGAATGAATCGCGCCATGTAAGAAGAAACATTTTATGCTGTAAGCTAGAATTAGGGTATAAGAAGACCTACTCTTGGTGGGAGGGGTTAGAATGCTGGAGTAGAATGCTGCGGGATGCTGCGGGAGATGCTGAAGAAGTTAGATGCTGTAGATGGGAGAGTTTGCGGTTGCTGATGCTGACGAGCTGATGCTGCTGCTGTTATTTTCCTTTTCCAGTTGAGTATAAGATGCCGCTTTAGGAGAACTAGCATTTGATAAGATTTATATTAGAATTATTAGGATTTCCCCGAGAGATAGATAGGTTGATCTATAGAGTTCTTAGTATGATAACCTCATTTCCGTCTAATAAAAGTGTCATGCAATTACAACTATTCTTATATTGATGATAAACGCAATAATCTGAATAATAAATTAATCTCGAATTTCCTGCATTCAAAACTTTATATAAACTTTATTTCTCTTTAAACAAATGACTCAGTGATTTTCTTTAGCATAATGATTAATAATGAATTGGTAAAAGAGTTCATTGTGATTGAGCTGGTCTTAATCACCATCAACTGATTCCTACTAGTTGGTCCATCGACCAATGAGCGGAATACCTTAAAAGTAAAATGAGAATTGTTGTGACATTATAAAAGAGGTATCCCGTCTCCTTCCAGCGAATCGTTTTTCTCCTAGGTTTCATGTCGGAGGAAAATCCAGGGAAATAAATGAGTAAGTGAATGTATATGCGGTGTTATGGGCCCCACCGTCATATGGATATAGTGTGTGTGTTAGAGAAATAATTGCACCTGGATGACCAAAAGCATAGTAGGAGAAATTATTTTTATTGTAAGCGCTGGATCAGATTTCTTGGTAGCAGAGTTATGGTTACTATAGATTAGTTTGGTGATTATTGATTTTTGATTATGGAGTATTGATAAGTTTATGTCTAACACTTTTTGTTGAGTCGCGTTATGTTATATGTAAGTTTTCACGCTTCCGGGAAGTAGGAAGTGGAACACGTGTGGCAAGAGAAGTCGCATGGAATTTTTACACTGTCTGAGTTCATTTTGGTAATAACACAGGTTGTGTTATTTAGGGACATTTTGCGTATAAAAGGTGTGTAAGTGAAATAGTGATCGGTTTTCTTGTGAAACTCTGGCCTTAATTCTCAGGAGCAGTATAGTCTCCACATGTGTTTTATCCCCAGAGAAACGGGTTTACCGTTTGCTTGAAAGAAGGGTAAGGTAGAGGGAAGTGCTACTTTATCGACGAAACTGAAAGTTCTGTGGTAGGGTAGAGGTAAGCGCTGCCTACTGGAAAATACAGAATTCTTGTGTGAATGGTCGAAGCTATCTTTTCGGTTTAGCGAATCAGACAATGGAAATGTGGATAAAATGTTGTAACTAACAAGAATTGTTGAAAAAGAAATTGCCGATAAATTTTGTAAAGGAGGGGTCAAGAGCAGAAGTGACGTAGACAAAAGCCGCGCTGGGATTGGACAGTGCGCTAGTCACATGAGAACAGGAGCGAAGTGACGTAGACAAAAGCCGCGCTGGGATTGGACAGTGCGCCGTAGACAGAAATCGTTGTGATTGGAGCGTTGGTGTGAGTCGCGCTAGCATTGGTTGAAATAAACGCATAGGGAACAGAGTTGATTTGCCGATTGATGTAGGAGAGAAAGGTTGTGAATCATGTCGTACTATAAGTATGGAAAAGAGAAAACGTCTTGGATGTCGAAAGTTAAGAACTTCTTTAAGAAGGACAAAAAGGTAGTGACTAGAGAGGGACAAATAATTCCTCCGCCGAAATCACCAGCTTCACACATGATGCTGAAATATGGATATCATACATGCATTTGGTTAGAAAATTGGACAAAATACACCAAGAACGATGGAGCATTGGCTTTTCCTGAGAATGGTTCATTTAATGTAGCTGTATTACGGAACTTGCGAGAAAAGATGGTAATGTTAGAACCTAGACCTAGACCGACACAGTTTGAAGCTTTAGCGGAATGGGAAGATGAGATGTATGAACGAGAGAGATCCAGAGGATTGAAGAATCATGAGTTTATACCTGGAAGGTTGTGGGGAATAAATCATGAGGACAGAGTAAAGCGTTGGAGATACGCTAACATGGCAGGAGGTTTGTTTCCAGCTTTTGCGGTTGAGGAAGAAGCAAAGAGAAAGTGTACTGAGAAAAAGAAACATGTAGTGGTAGAAAAGTATGTGTATGCTGGTAGTGAAACGGATGACGAATTGCTGGAAGATATTTTAAACAGAAACCCACCTCCATACCAACAGACTTCTGTAGTGGTGACACCTAATGCACCGCAAATGGAAACTGGGAGGAATAAAAAACCCGAACGAAGAAATGAAATAAATAGGTCACAAGAAACATTTAAATTTTCACAAAATAATGAGACAGAAAGTGACAATGCAACTGAACTAGCAAAAACGACAAAAGAATTGACTGAGAAAATAAGAGAATTGACAAAGAATATGGAAGCTGTAACTGTACCAGTAACGATAGGTCCAGTAATGCCAATTTTTGAAAATCAGAAAATAAATGAACATTCTTTGGTGATTCCCATGAATTCACATGTGCAAAGAAAAAGAGAAGGGATGGAACTGAATAATGAAGGTGCACACAATTCAGCTAGTACGTGTAGACCAAGTCCACCTACAAATTTGACGATAAATGAGAGTGAGGTTAGAAGAATGCCTATGGTGACAGAGTCCGCATCAGGAACACCAGAAAGAACCAGTGATTGGATTGAGTTAAATAGTACACCTGTAGGTCGGACTCCAGAAGAGTTAAATGAATGGATGAAAGCACTAAAAGCAAAAGAACCAGAAGAAAAACCATTAGATGTAATTAGGTTAAAAATAGACATGGAAGAGTTAATTTTGGGAACAATTGGAACGGAAAAACTAAAGAATTATCAGGATGATGAGATTATGTTTTTGTGTAAGAGTCTTACATGGAGAGCTAGAAATTTACATGACAAATTGGAAGAGATTGCAGGTGAACTAGGAGTGGAATTTGTGAAAGTGAGGACATTGCAGAAACCGTACAGAGTAGATTTTTGTGAGAAAGACATAGAAAATTTGAACACATCAGGAAGACTGACCCAGATAAAAGAACTGATTGTTTTATTGAGAAAGTGGGGAGATGTGGATAGATGGAGAAATAGATGGACAAAGAGGAATGAGAAAACAACAGATAAAGCATCTTTGGCTTTTGCAATGACAGATAAGGAACCAGTTACTAGAGAGTACCCAATGAGAGAAACACCAGGTGGTAGTTATGTGCATGTTCCGTGGACCAGACAGGATATACTGTCATTTACAAATGACTTCCCAAAATTGAGAGAGAAACCAGTAGAATGGTACAGACAAGTGGAGAGATTTGTTAAGGTGTCAAAAGTGCTGTGGATAGATCTAGATGGATTGTTTGACATAGTAGTGCCTGCTGATTTATGGACGGAATGTAAGATTACAATTGATTGGCCGACTGCAGAATATCCAAGGGATGCCAAAACAGGAGCGCAAGGTCCAGAAGTGATGAGGAAGTATGATCAGGTAGTTACCTTTTTGAAAAATAAAATTCCACCAAAAGAAACAGATTGGGTGAAAATAGACAGAACGACACCGGAAAGCAAAGAATCAGTGCATGCGTACTATGAGAGATTGTTGTTGGTTTTCAAACAGTATAGTGGTTATGAGACGCTAAGTGAGAAGGACATGAGTCATTTTGTATATAGGTTTGTGTATGGATTAACACCGGAGATAAGTGAAAGGATTAAGCAGCATTTGATAGGGTGGCAGAATAGCACAGTGGATGAGGTTTTGAGATATGCTAAGTATTGTAGTGATGAAATTGAGAGTAAACAGCGTAAATTGAAAGAAAAAGCCATGTGGGCACAGGTGAAAGTTGCAGAGAAGCAAGAAGCTCAATTGAATAATACTAGCAGTGAAACAGGACAGTTTAAATCCCGACCTAATATAGGTAAAGGAAAAGGACAAATGAGCATAGATGAGGCGAAGAAAAAGTGGACATGCCACAACTGCGGAAAGCTAGGGCATTGGAGAAACGAGTGTAAATTTCCTCCTAAACCTAATGTAGAAAATCAATCATTAAATTCACAGGTGCAGAGTGAGGTAGTTACTCAACAAGGTCAGGTGCCACAACCACCACTTCCCAAGAGTGCTAATCAACAGAAATACAGTGCAGAAACAGGATTCTACGGAGGAGAACAGGTAAAACAGTTGTCACGTGCAGCTGAAATCTCACAATATTGGTTACGACAGAGTGAGGATGAGTCGTATGAAAGCTCATGACGGTGTCTGAAAGAGAGGGAAGAGTGCGTGCTTGGCGCAACTCTAGAGGTAGACCAGTCAGGTCCATTTGTGGATGGAGAAGTGAATGGTGCAAATATAACATTCCTTGTTGACACTGGAGCTACCCGTTCTACTGTTAGGTCAGTGGAAATTCCAAATCTTCCTCTCTCAGGTGAACATATACAAGTGGTGGGAGTTTCCAATCAGCAAATTGAAACGCCTCTTACTAGATTAGTAAAGGTAAGAATCGGTCCATTTAGTGAAATGCACCGATTTGTGGTGTGTGATTGTAGTCCCGTTAACCTTTTAGGACGCGATTTGTTGTGTAAGATGAATTGCACAATTTATTGTACTCCAGACGGAATTGCATTTCAGACTCCAGATGAGGATGTGCTGTACAAAATGACAATGGTAAATTTAGAACCAGAAGTAAATTGTTTGTTTCCTGTATTTGATGCAGAGAAAATCCCAAATGAGTTGAAAGGGACAGTGAAGGAAGAAGTGTGGGACCTGACAGGAGAAGATGTAGGATTAATGAAAGGAGTAGATCCCGTAAAAATTTCAGTAAAAGAAGGAACGAGTTACCCAAATACGCCCCAGTATAAATTGACTCCAGAAATAATTGAAGGAATAACACCAGTAATAAATAAAATGATTGAACAAGGGATTCTAAAAGAAATCATGAGCAGTCCATGTAATTCGCCAATAATGGGACTGAAAAAGCCAAATGGAACATATAGAATCGTACAGGATTTAAGAAAGGTAAACAAAATTGTTGTGCCTTGTTGCCCAATAGTACCGAACCCTGCCGTGATTCTATACCAGATTCCACGCGAAGCAGAGTGGTACACTGTGATTGATTTATGTCATGCATTTTTCTCTATTCCATTGCATCCAGATAGCCAGCCAATATTTGCATTTAGGTTTGGAGAGCGTATTTTGGCATGGTGCCGAATTCCTCAAGGGTATACAGAAAGTCCCTCAATCTTTAATCAGATCCTAAAGAAATCATTGGAAGACTTAAGAATGCCAGAAAAGTCAGTAATGGTTCAGTATATTGATGACCTACTGGTGGCATCAAAAACGAAGGAAGCATGTGTCAATGACACGATTGCTTTGCTGAATCATTTAGCAAAAGGAGGACATAAAGTGTCCCCTTCAAAATTGCAGTTTTGTAAACAAGAAGTCCAGTATTTAGGGCATAAAATTGAGAAAGGAGTACGAAAGGTAACGGCAGAGAGAATAAAAATGATTCAAGGAATGAGAGCTCCAATGACACAAAGAGAGGTAAGAATGTTTTTGGGAATGGTTGGATATTGTCGACAATGGATAAGCGGTTTTTCACTAATTGCTAAACCATTGCAGAAACTGACAAAGAAGGATGTTAAAGATCCTTTTGAAATGAATGATGAAGAAATGAAAGCATTCAGAGAGCTGAAAAAGAAATTGTGTGAGGCTCCAGCATTGGGAATGCCTGACTATGAGAAAGATTTTGAGCTATTTTGCAGTGAAAGAGATGGATGTGCATTTTCAGTTTTGGTGCAGAGACATGGAACTATGAAAAGACCAATTGCATATTTTTCAGCTGTTTTAGACCCTGTAGCAAAAGCATTGCCTGGATGTTTGAAAGCAGTTGCTGCTACTTGTGTGAGTCTGGAACAGAGTGAAGGCATAGTGATGGGGTATCCATTGAGAGTGTATGTTCCTCATTCTGTGGAAATTCTTTTGACAAGAACGAAAACACAATACATGACACATAGTCGGCTGACTAGGTATGAAAAGGTAATTTTGAGTGCAGATAATGTGACCATTGACAGATGTATGAATGTGAATCCTTCAACATCATTGCCAGATGAAGAGAATGTGATTGAAATGGATGAAGTAGATCACGATTGTCTGAATGTGCTCGAATACTGTACTAAACCAAGAGCTGATATACGAGATGAGCCTTTGAAAGAATCAGATTATATTCTGTTTGTGGATGGCTCATGTTTAAGAACGAGTGATGGAGTTCTAAGTGCAGCATATGCAGTTTGCACAGTAGCAACTGTATTGGAAGCATCTTGTCTGAAAGGTGTACGGTCTGCCCAAGTTGCAGAATTAGTAGCTCTGATTCAAGCATGTAAGTTGGGAAGAAATGTACGGGTTACGATTATGACTGACAGCCAGTACGGCTTTGGAGTCGTGCATGATTTTGGTCAGATTTGGTCACAAAGGGGTTTCTTGACGTCTGCAGGGACACCCATAAGAAATGGAGATTTTGTGAAAAAGTTGCTTGAGGCGATACAGCTGCCTAAACAGATCGCTGTAGTGAAGTACAATGCACATAAAAATGGGGAAGACTACATTACTGTTGGCAACAAATATGCTGACGAAATGGCACAGTACTGTGCAAAGAATGTGGTTTCTTTGAATAAATGCCGCGAGAGAGAGCATATTTCTTGTCCATTGCTTTTTACTAACTCAATTGAAACATGGGATGAGGTAAGACAGTTACAAGAGGCTGCAGAAGATGAAGAGAAAGATACTTGGCTAAAAGCAGGATGTAGGAAACATGAAGAAACTGATGTATGGGTTTACAGAGATGAGAGACCAGTTATGCCTGATAGCATGATTTCTGACATGGCACGGATGTACCATGGGCAAGCCCATATTGGGAGAGATTCAATGATCAGACTTTTTAGACAAACATGGTACAATCCAAAATTCAGAGCCATAGCTGAGAGTCTTTGTCAAAGATGTCTGACTTGTCAACAGTTAAATCCAGGAAGGAAGACAGTAGTGAGTCTAGGAAGAATAGGACGAGAAGGGGGTCCTTTTACCAGAATGCAGATGGATTTCATAGAAATGCCACCTTGCAGCAGATTGAGGTATGTTTTAGTGGTCGTCTGTTTGTTTTCCCGTTGGGTGGAGGCATATCCAACAAGAAGGAATGACAGTATCACAGTAGCAAAACTTTTGCTGCGAGAATTCATTCCGAGGTATGGTTTTCCAGTCACGATTGAAACAGATAGAGGAACACATTTCCAAAACGAATTAGTTAAACTGATTTGTGAAGCCCTTAGTATTAAACAGAAACTGCATTGTGCATAGAGACCAGAGGCTTCTGGAATAGTAGAGCAAGTGAATGGAACAATCAAAAACAGGTTAGGAAAAATGTGTCAAGCTACAGGACTGAAATGGCCAGATGCTTTGCCATTGGTTCTGATGACAATCAGAAGTATTCCGGAAAGGAAGACTGGACTCAGTCCACATGAAATAATCATGGGACGAGCAATGAGACAAGCACAAGTACCTGTCAACAAGCTACTGACTATAACTGATGATCTAGTACTGGATTATTGCAAAGGATTGGCTGATGTGGTGCGTTCTGTGTTTCATCAGGTTGGACCGGATGCGACCACTCTTGAAAGAAAACCAGCACACGACTTGAATCCAGGAGATTGGGTTCGAATAAAAGTCCATCAGAGAAGAAACTGTTTGGTTCCTCGCTGGGACAAACCACGACAAGTGATCCTAGTGACAACCACCGCAGTCAAGTGTGCAGGAGTGAAACACTGGGTACATGCCAGCCACACCATCAGAGTTCCAGAACCTAAAGATCGACCTGTGAGTCGGCATCTGGAAATATCAGATAGCAGTTCAGCATCAGAAAGAGAAGAGGAGAGAAACAGGGTGCCAGAACTTGAAGATCGACCTGTAAGTCGACATCTGGGAGACCCAACTACAAGGGAAACGATAGAAGAAGAAGAAATAGAAGAAATAGCTGAGGTTCCAGAATTTGAAGATCGACCTGTAAGTCGACATCTGGAAATATCTGATACTAGTTCAGAATCTGATACAGAACATTCAGAAGGAGAAGAAATTTCAAAAAGAAAGTGGAATTTTGAAAGCATAAGAGAAGAAACTGAGCCAGAAAACAGTGACAGTGAACAACCAAGTACAAGTAGTGGTAAAATTCCTTCGAAGATAATATTAATAGATGAAGAAGGGAGAGTTTCAGACCAAAAGTTAGAAAAATCGGAAAAACCCCGAGGAGCAGTAGGGACAGATAGTCAAACACAAGAACAGGGAAATTTAGAAGCAGATAGAGAAATTGACACAAAATCGGAAGAACCTCGAGGAGGGACAGAAGTAGGTGAACGAAGGAAGATAAGAAAAGAACCACAAGTAGCTGAAAGCGAAATCATAAGCTTCAAGATAAGAGGAAATAACGAAAAGATTGAAACAGAATCAGAAGAAAGTGGAGAAGAAAGAAATGAAAAATTAGAGACAAGAAAAAGAAATTGGAAAACAGAAAGAGAGGAAAAATGAAGTGAAGCAAAAAGGCCAAGAAAAGGAGACAATTGGCCCGACGAAGTAAGAAAATTAAGATACAGGATCGTAAAATTGGATGGAAAAAGTGCTGAACAAGTGAATGAAATAACAAGTCAAAAGGAGCAAGGAAAACAAGGTGGTAAACACTTGCAGAAAACAAAAAGAATAAAGAAAGTGAATCAGAAGTACAGATCGCCTGAATGGTTGTATCGTGCTCTGACTAGTCACAAAGAAGAATTGAACACTCACGAAAACCCAGAACAAAGAAACTTGATGGGAGAAAGTGAAGTGCAACAAACCTGAAGCAACAAACCTGAAGAGGTTTCTGTAGATAGTTTACCGGATTTGACAAAACACTGAACTGACAAAATTACCGGATGTGACAAAGAAAGAATTCTGAGAAAGAATTAAAAGAAAGAACCAGACAAAGACAAAATATTGAAAGTACAGAGTGGCAAGCAAGTCATTTCTGAGGTGTAGTGACACAATTTTCTAGAAAACAAGTACAAAATGGAGAATATTAGAGATAGAAAATGTAGATGTGAGTTTTTAAGTAGATGGTGCAAAATGTGCTGTTTTTGTACAGGTTTATTAATAACAGTATGGGTAGTTTTAGCAATAACTATTCCAATTAGTTTAGCTGTAGTGGAAAAATCTAATAA
Organism: Calotriton arnoldi; assembly: GCA_963921515.1. Lineage (NCBI taxonomy): Eukaryota > Metazoa > Chordata > Amphibia > Caudata > Salamandridae > Calotriton > Calotriton arnoldi. The sequence continues at coordinate 589,135 of CAWUFW010008450.1, read as the reverse complement.
TACTGAGAAAGAAAAAGGAGCTAACACTCAAGAGCCAGTTATTTTAAGGAGTAGTGCAGAATTACATAAGGACAAATCAATAACAGATTTTTCAAAGAATGTGTTTACTAAATTACTGTATGAGTACGTAGAAACAATGGATGTAAGGGATTGCTATGTTTGTATGCAGTTGCCTGCATCTGTAGCAGAGGGTGTGACTTATCATCACCTCCCTTTGACATATGGAATAACATGTAGTGTATTAGCAAGTTTATTTTATAAAACAGGAAGATTAGAATATTATTACACTGATGTAGATAGGATTTTTGCAAAGGTTTCTGTAGTTCCCGAGCTTAACAAAATAAAAGAGGGAAAGACGTTTGGTGAATACTTCTTAGAAGATAAGATTTTAACATCAGATAATATATTTAGGTACAACCTTACCTGTGAGTTAAAGAAGGAAGAAAAGGTATTTCTAGAAATGGTTGAGGAGAGAAGAGTGAAATTTGAAAGAAAAGTAATAGAAGAGACAAAAACACCTCTTTGGGCGTTTGAGGAAGACCATCATGACAAGAAAAAGACAAATGCAGCTATGACTCTGGATTGGCCCCAACAGGGAAGGTTGTGCATTAGAAGAAATAAGACAAGATATGACAATTATTTTGTGGGTTCCAGTAATTGCCATGACAATTACCAAATTATAGGTGGATGGGGATTCAAAGGGGGAAAAGATCCAATATTTCCAGGGATTTATTACGTTTGTGGGAATAGGGCTTATTATAGGTTGCCAGACCATTGGTATGGGTCATGTTATTTAGGCCTGGTCTTTCCAAAGATTTTTCATGTGGATAGAAAAGAAAAAGAAACACACAAAATGATAAATACCTTTACACGTAGAAAAAGGGAAAGTTTTTCAGAAATAGTAGGTGATATCTTTGGTGCATTGATACCAGCAGTGGGAATATCTTTGAATGCATTTAGAATTCTGAAATTATCCACAGTAGTAGATCGTTTATCTACAAATACTGCTGGAGGGTTCTTAATGGTAAATACCGAGATGGTTGCCATGAGAGCTATGGTGATGCAAAATCGTCTTGCCCTTGACATTCTTTTGGCAAAAGAGGGCGGAGTCTGTGGATTGTTGAAAGTCCAACATTGTTGCACTTACATTCCTGATAAAAGCGAAAATATACAGAAGTATATAACAAATATTACAAGTTTGCACAAAGAACTAGTTCCACTGGAGGTTGAAAGTGTTTGGGGAAAACTTGGTAAAGGGTTTTCTTCTGTAACGAATTGGTTAACAAGAATGAGTGGATTAATAATAGGGAAAGTTATAATAATAGCAACCATGATAATAATAATAATATTAGCACTGAAGCTTGCAGTAACATGTATAAAGAGAAGAAGAAAGCAGAATAAGATAGAAAAAGAAAACATGATAAACAAGGAGAGAGAGAGAGAGAAATAGGTGAAATATAGTTAGTAGAAATAAAAGAGAATATGTACAAGAAAACAAAGAGACAAGTTGAAAGCGATACAGAAGTATAAAACTAACAAAAGCAAATGGATAAAAGATATATGCTGTCTGAGAAAATTGTATAACTTGGGTTTTTGTGGTGATGTTAAAAATCACCAAAGGGGGGAGTTGATGGAGCAGGGTAAAAATAAAATTTTTAACCTCCTAATATTTTCGTATAATATTAATAAACATGTTCGTTTAAGTAAATAACCAACAATGTATGTAAAGGGTTAAGGATAACACGCAGTTTAATGTGCAAAATAATGAACTAATAATTGTTTACGTTTCTAACATAACATAATATTTTGCGTACTAAAATAATAATAAAATGCATGATTTGTGCTTTGAATAAAACGTGTGGTTGCAAAATAAAGCGATGGTAAGTAAGGGACAGCTTTATATGTTGCTTCTGCTAGGTAATACCTAATTTGGGGTACGTAGAAAGACGGGAGGGAAACGAAAGGGTTTATATTTCTTTGTTTTAATAACATTTTGTTTTCTTTAGAAATAGTGCGCTTAGGCCTGCCGAGCAGCAATATAAAATGGCCGCGAGATACTAGAGTGCGCATGAGCGGATGCGACCATGTGATAGAGGAGAGAGGCTGTTGCAAAGGGATGATCACGTGCTGATGCCGAGAGGCTAAGATGAAAGTATGGTCAAGGCTGCTGTGACCCTTCTGAGCAGATGTGTGCCAAGATGATCAGCAAGAAGCGTGAGAAGCCTGGTTGAATCAATAGAAAGAACTCTATTATATAAATTGTTGCAGAAAAAGAAACAATTTGGACTGATCGAAACGGATGAGCAAGTGCATGAACTGTGGGAAACGATGCTTGCATGGACATTCCTCACGGAACTGGTTAAGACCAGGAAGTTTGATTAAAATGTATAGGGACCTGAGTTTTTGACCAATGAGAATGAATCGCGCCATGTAAGAAGAAACATTTTATGCTGTAAGCTAGAATTAGGGTATAAGAAGACCTACTCTTGGTGGGAGGGGTTAGAATGCTGGAGTAGAATGCTGCGGGATGCTGCGGGAGATGCTGAAGAAGTTAGATGCTGTAGATGGGAGAGTTTGCGGTTGCTGATGCTGACGAGCTGATGCTGCTGCTCTTATTTTCCTTTTCCAGTTGAGTATAAGATGCCGCTTTAGGAGAACTAGCATTTGATAAGATTTATATTAGAATTATTAGGATTTCCCCGAGAGATAGATAGGTTGATCTATAGAGTTCTTAGTATGATAACCTCATTTCCGTCTAATAAAAGTGTCATGCAATTACAACTATTCTTATATTGATGATAAACGCAATAATCTGAATAATAAATTAATCTCGAATTTCCTGCATTCAAAACTTTATATAAACTTTATTATTCTTTAAACAAATGACTCAGTGATTTTCTTTAGCATAATGATTAATAATGAATTGGTAAAAGAGTTCATTGTGATTGAGCTGGTCTTAATCACCATCAACTGATTCCTACTAGTTGGTCCATCGACCAATGAGCGGAATACCTTAAAAGTAAAATGAGAATTGTTGTGACATTATAAAAGATGTATCCCGTCTCCTTCCAGCGAATCGTTTTTCTCCTAGGTTTCATGTCGGAGGAAAATCCAGGGAAATAAATGAGTAAGTGAATGTATATGTGGTGTTATGGGCCCCACCGTCATATGGATATAGTGTGTGTGTTAGAGAAATAATTGCACCTGGATGACCAAAAGCATAGTAGGAGAAATTATTTTTATTGTAAGCGCTGGATCAACAGACTTGAATACCAGGAAACTCAAAATAAAGTGAGTATTAAGAGTTTTGCTTAAAATGACACTCATTTAAGAGAAGTGTGGGATGTACTGCAGCCTTTTCAGGATCATTTTATGTTATCACACATGTTTTTTTAACATCTAATCATACTAAAACATTTTGAGGTAGAGTTAGTTGGGGTCAGAAGAGACGTCATAGACTCTGGGCCAGATGTACGGCCGTTTTTTGAGGTCGCAAACGGGTAATTGGCCCGTTTGCAACCGCAAAGGAGGGTCCTGGCATGTACAAATGCTATTTTGCGAGTCGGTGACTCGCAAAATAGCGTTTGCGACTCTCGCTATAAGGATAGGGCGTCCCTTCCTGATAGCGAGTCACAATGGATTGTACCATTGTTTTGCGACTGCATTTGCGGCTGCAAAACACTCGCAGTTTACCACCTACTTCAAATAGGTGGTAAGCCACTCGCAAACGGGAAGGGGACCCCTTCCTCTTTGTGAATGGTTGCGAAAATATCTTTTAAGAGCGGGGACCACTGCCTGCCCTTAAAAAATGAAACAGAAATGTTTCATTTTTCTTTTTTAAATGTATCCCGTTTTCCTGTAAGGAAAATGAGCTGCATTTAAAAACAAGCATTGGCATAGCCAACAGGTCTCGCTTTTGGGACCTTATAAGTATTTAGTTATGCAGCACAATATCCTTGGTGCAACAACATCAACTGTTGCATGGCTAAACACTTATAAGGTCCCAAAGGCGAGACCTATTGGCTATGCCAATGCTTGTTTTGTTAGGCATGGTGAGATTAAGTGATTTGCTCAGAATCACAGGATGCTGAGCGTCATTGTCGCGACTCGAACCGGGTCCCCAGATTTGAGATCGACCTCACGAGCCGTTAAGCCTCATGCTTTCCACAGCCCAAGCCTGGTAGGGAGGCAGTCTGGAAGTGACTGCCTAGCACCTACCTCATTCTGTCGCATCCAGAGCTGGAAAGTGGGACTAAGGCGTCGTGTAATTTGGAGTGAACTCAACCATCAGGGAAGTAAGTGAGATGCAAAGCCCTGCAGCATTCTGTGAATTCAGGGTAGAGCATTTGCATATTTAGTGGTGTATCCCGTGTCTAAGAGGCTGAACGGGGGTTTAGAAGAATGTTTGCGGAATCACTCTTCGGGTTGAGAAAACAAAATCTTCGCTTGTAAACCTGCTGTCTATGCAGTTGTAGATTGACCTAATTGCCACTTGCTGTCGCTAGTCGTGAGTTTTTGCCATGGGGGTGACACGTTTTACTCCTATCAATCTTCAGTGCCATAAGGCTGCTGTGAGCTATTTATTTTCCTTTCTCTGGCATTTAATTGTACATTTTAGGGTGAAATTAAAACCGGTTATAATACTGATCAACAGCATGTGGATAATCAGTAATTGCTGCCTGTTCCAACTTGGGTATCAAGCAAGGCGAACACAATGGCACGCATATTTCTTGATTCAACTACGCCTTTCGCCTGATAAATGTGCAAGGGTTTGACTAAAGAGATATGAGAATTCACTGTATATTTGCAGGTGGGGTCTAAACATAAATTGCTAAGCTTTAGCTGCAGATCCGAAGTCCCGGTCTTGAAAGCTATTCACTACTGCCAATGCCGGTTTACATCAAATCAAATTTATTTGCTTGTTTCAGCTAGTAAGCCATACAAAAAACAAGTTACATTTCTATTTAAAACAAGAGAGGAGCGGGGGCGAGCGAGCGTGGCAGCCTGCTGAGCTGACCAGACGCTCGTGCGTCATGGCCTTTTGCTTGCGATTACCCGCACGGCCGGCATGTGTTTCCAATTATCGCGCCCGCGTCTGGGCACGATAATTGGAAACAGATGCCGGCCGTGCGGGTAACCGCACAGAAAAGGCCATGACGCACGAGCGTCTGGTCAGCTTTCAGAAGCCCCTACAAGAAGTCTCGCGCTGTGCGAACAGGGCTGAGCACTGCAACGCTAGGCGCGAGACCTAAAAACTGCTTTATTTAAAAAAGCAGTCACAGACATGGTGGTCTGCTGACCCCAGCAGGCCACCATCCCTGGGAGTGCTAGCCATTCCTAATGGGGTTGCAAATTGCACATGCCTCATGAATATTAATGAGGCATGCAATTTGCTACCCCATTAGGAATCACAAACAGTGTCTGAGACACTGTTGTACATTCCAATTTGCGAGTCGCAAATTGCAAGTCGCAAAACGACGCAATTTGTGACTCGCAAATTGGTAGGGTCATACATCTGGCCCTCTGACTTTAGAAGAGAGAGCTATGTTTACATACTTCTAATCATATGCATCTAAGCTTTTGACTACAATTCTATGTCTCAGGTTACACAAATCCTAACACAAGGTCAGGCTTCACACAGGAAAGCTATGCTAACGTTACACATGCTAAAATTGCAGACTCAGGTGTCAACTTCTTGGGGTAGAGACTTTTTAAAAATAAGACCTCTGATATATTCCTCAGGTGACACAGATTGTGCCAGTTCAAACCTTTAACAGCAGATCATTTCTACACTCCACACATATCTCATAGACTCAAGCTTCAGTCAGCAATTCTGTCACGTATATGGGTGGCAGCAACACCATTCCTCAAATTACATATATATTACAGACTTAGGGCCTTATTAAGAATTTGGCAGACAGGAATGGATAGTCCGTGACAAATGTGGCAGATATCTGATCAACTGTATTACAAGGCCATTATTGCTTATGGCATTTGTAATACGTTCAATTGGATATTCACCATGTTTGTGATGGTGCAAACCCATCAGCCAATCTCTAAATAAGGTACTCAGTCTTCTAACAGCAAGCCTACTCTTGGGTTACATCGACTTTACATGCTCATTCATCTAAAAGCAATACTATCCCTCAGGTTACCCAGGTTGCATAAGCTCAGACCTCCTAGTGAAGAAATTTTACATGTTTAGACATCGAGCATGTAACCTCTATTTTAGGTTACAGAAATATTACGGGCTAAGGTCTCAGATAGAAGTTCATCATGTTACAAAGATCTCACAGGCCGAGGCCTCTTACTTTAAAGGTATACCTCAAGGTGCAACTGTCTTACGGTTTACAGTTTCAAAGTGAGACAGAGGCAATATCTTGCACTTATATCACATGCTCAGGGATCAGACAAGACATTTATGCTTTTGGTTATACATATGTTAGAGGAGTGGCTTCTGCCTGGAAAGCTGGTACTCAGCTTAAACAAATACGTTTGGCTGTGGTTTCTGACACCAAAGCTGTCCTTTAAGTACCAAAATGAAAAATAGCTAGCCAGATGGGAGGGGGGTAGCTCTTACTTATGTACAACTCACTCTCACTGAAGACTGGATTATAGCACAGGATGGTGGATGTAAAACTTTTAAAGTATTCAAAAATGTTTTACAATGCAATTACTCCATTTCCATGCTATCTAAAAATAACTGAAATAGACACAAAAATGGTGGCCCCTGTGTTTCAAGTTGTTTTTATCAGAGTTATATACATCTGGCACGAAGACATTATAGCATTGTTGGAATATCGGACACAACCTTTAATGAAAAAGTAAGACTAAGGATGCAGCAGTGCAAGCTTCTCTCAAAAGCAGAACAGGCATGGTGCAGACAACAGTCGAGCGAACATCTCTTGCACATCTCAGGCAGCAGTAGTGTAACATTGCTCACAAAATGAACAAGCATCACCATTGTGAGCTCCTCTCAAATACAGAAACTGCCAAGTGCAAAATAGAAGTTTGTAAGGTCCCTTCACACACACAACAGACCATTGTGGGCAGAAGCAATGCAAGTGTCCTCGGCACAAGGAACATACACCAAGAGTTCAAGCATCTCTCACAGAGAACAGGGAGCATCAGGTGCAAACCTCGCTCACACATAGATGAGGTACAGCAGCGACAACAGCACTGAAGGTTACCATGACACACACAGCCGGTTCTGCACATGGACCGCCACCAAGCAAGATTCCGTCACACAAAGTGACAGAGCCCGAGGAAGTAGACTGAGCAGAGCACTGCACATGTAAGTGGAATGAAGACTATATACTGGACAGAATGTGTAAATCTTTTCTTGTGGGAATATACTATTAAAAAATTGACTTGTGGAGAAAAATCCTCTCAAAATATATCCTTGCTCAGGAAGCTCTTGTGATGGTATAGACTGTATGCCACTTTATTAATGTTAAAGGTTGCTAAAACATAAAGTAGGTGAGTATTCAAAAAACATATAAATCTGTGCCACATACTGGACCGTGCTCTAAATGTATTTACAATACATATACCAGAAGACTGTATAGCAATATATGTTTTCAATATTGTGATAATTAATGTTATCACAAATAATCTCTATGACCCTTCCCCATAACTCATAAGTGAGTTACTGGCTTGATTTAAACTAATCCTTTTTATAGACACTGCATAGGGTTAAAAACATTAGTACAGCATGTCTCTGCAACATTTCTGTACAAATGCCCACATGACATACCACCCCAGTCTCTCCCATAACAAAAATAAATTACATGAAAATGGCACTTAAAACAATCAATGTTTAACAGCATTTGAGGTTATCAGGGCAGGGCTGTCAGCAGAACACAGCCAACTCAGGCACATAGTTGACTTCAAAGGTCCCCACTTTGCCAATGCCATAAAATCTCTCTGATTGCTCTGACTACAGTTGTACATATGCCCCGGCCCAGCCAGCCAAATATTAAATGTTTCAGTGTTGGCATGAATTGGCAGGCAATGAAATTAAAACAACATTTTTTATTAATATAGGAATAGCGCTGTTGTCCTAAAAAGGGATCTGAATCACATAAGACAGGACTCCTTGGAAGGTCCTTGGAAGGTGGGGGCCCTGGGCAAGTGCCCACTTTGCCCATGCTTTAAGCATCTCTGAGCAGAATGAGGCTAAGACGTAGAACATAGACGACTCATTTTAACTTACTGCCTCGCTCTAATCCCAATTCCCCATTGTGTATCCATGTTCCTCTTGTGAACTCCAAATTGGAGCAAGATGAGTGTACAAATTTGGGTCAAATGAATTCATTTCACTCTAATGATTCATTTGGAGTGCAGATTTGCTTTTGTCCTCAGATAATCTACAGTTAATACCATTGCTTTACTGGTCGTGTTACTCATTGTCTCTGATCTCCCATTCTCCATGGCCAGGTCTCCATGGCCTGGTCTCAATTCCCCTTTTCACTCTTCAGTGGTCAGTGTAAGCATCCCAAGGTTAGCATCTCCATGTTTATGTTAGCATGCCTATCAGTCAGTGTGCATGTGCCACTGTCCCCAAATCAGGGTCTAAGTGTTTCAGTGACAGTGTTTGTCATGTCAGTCTCCTCATGGCAGAGTTCAAGTCCCTACATCAATGTCCCTGTGTCAATATTGGTGCCAGAGTGTTAGTGTTCCAGTCTCAACGCCCCAATCTCAGTGTCATTCTATATGTGTCTCTCATTGAGCCCAGTATCCATATTCTAATGTCATTATCATATAGTAATAATAATTAGTAATAGTAATAGATACTGTCTGCATTCTAAAGTCGGTGCACCAGTGCTGTTTTACCCAGGTAAATGATATCCCTACAGGTGTTCCAGTGTCAGTGTCTCAATCCAGTCCCACTGTCAATGTTGCTCTGCCAGTTTACTCATGTCATGGTAAATGCATCACTGTCATTGTGTTAGTGTTTTTACCCCTGTCTCCACGTTTGACCATTTGTATAGTAGTGTGAATGGTGCAGTGTCACTATTGATACCCCAGGTCAGTGCTTAGCTTGTAAAAAATTAGGTGCCAGGTCCCTCGTCAGGAGGCCACTTTACCCGTTGCCCCTGCCAGCACTGCTAATGACAGACCCAACACAAACAACTAAACATCACACCCAACAACTGTAACAATTCAGACTGTTTAAGGCCCCCAAAGGTATAAGAATGGCTTGGGCGGCAGGTATTAGTCAATTTTAATGTATATTGAATTAATAAACAACTGTTGTTGTGCTCATCTCTAATTTAGACAAACAGTGGCACCATGTGACAAAATGTCATAAGTGCTGGTGTTGATAATTAAGTGCCGGTGCCAAGCACCGGACACCACCGGCTCAAATTAACCACCGGTACCCCTGCATCAATGTCCACACATCAGGGCCTACTGTGAGCATTGGTGTCCTGGCTACAGTGAGCCTGTGTCCGAGCACCAGTCTCAGCATGGATGCCCATGTGTCAGCTCAGTATCCTATTATCAGTGACCTATTGGGGAGAGGATGTGGCCTCACGTCTAGATCGGTCGACTTTGGAGCTCGGGAACCAGGTTTGAGCCTCGGTGTCGGATCAACATCCTGTGATTCTGGGCAAATCACTTATTCTCCCCGTGCCTACAAAAAAAAAAATGAATGTGTCCTTCTGTAACGTAACTGGTGCTCATGTAAAGCACTCCAATGCCTTTGGGTCAATTTTGCGCTATATAAATCTGCAGAAAACAAAACAAAAAAAAAACAGTGTCGCTGCCCGAGTGTCAGTGTTGTTTTGTCAGTGTCCTACTGTCATCATACTTTTCCCCTTGTTTGTGCCCCTGTGTCAGTGTGCTTGTGACGAATATGCCACTTTATTCCGCATACTTTTTCCCCGCATGCAATTACAACGCGGTCGTTACAACGACCGCGTTGTAACAACGCATACCATTACCCCGCGAGTCGTAACAACAACTTGCTCTAGGAGGGGCGCTGGATGTTGGAATGGTATAATTTACTATTCCAACTCCAGTATGTGCAACAGTAGGGAAGGTGTTGGATTTAAAATCCAACACCTTCTGCCCCCTCCACAAGTCGTTGTTCCGACTTGCAGAGTAATGGTATGCGTTGTTACAACGCGGTCATTGTAACAACCGCGGTGTAATTGCCTGCGGGGAAAAGTATTCGTGGTAAACGATGTTTACCGCTTGTGACATTTTCAAGTGTGCGTAGGTGCCACGTTGTTTTGCCCCTATGTCAGTGTTGGTGCATTTATGTCACTGTTCTAGAGTTAGTGTCCCAGTATGCTGTATTATTGCTTGTTTATATGGAGTTTATTCCATCCTACAGACGCTTTACGTTATTAAGTAGAGGCAGAAGGGAATAAAGAGACATAAGGAAGGACAATGGGAGCAAGGATTGATAAGAGATCTGGCGAAAATAGATTAGGAGTGAGGAATATTTAAGGAAGACTATATTAGAAAACGTTTGAAATAAATCATTTTGAAAAACAGAGAGGCCAATTACAAAGTGACTAACTTGGGTTATGCTGCAGTAGCTTTAAATGCCAAGAGACCTCTTGTGGCAAATGACAGTGCTGTACCAAGTTATTTAACATACTGTAAGTTAACATACAATAACGCAAACAAATGTCCCTAGCATTAAAGTATAAAGAACAAACCTGTATTAATCTGCCTCCTAGGTAAACCAAGGTTAGTGCATTGTACATATTTACATATCAGCTTATTTGGTAAGAACGCTGGCGCTTGCACCAGCAATCAATTACTGCAGAGCAATCTATCTATAAACCCACCTCCATGGGCCTCTCTGAAATATGCCAAAATGGCGAAAGCCTGATGGTGCATTTGAAGTTGAGGGGTGATGGTGCAGGGCTCACAATTCATGTCTGAAGATAAAGGGATGAGGATGACGTTCTAAAGGATGGTAGTTTCTGCACTATGAGTACCATGCAGTGAGATGGATGCTGGCCTATGAGTCCTTGGAGCAATGGTCAGAGCATGCACCTGGATATGTCATCACTTTCCACATACAGGGGCCCCTGCTTTTCTGGAGTGGGTCATGTTGATGAGAGCTTAGCAATGTCCGCTCTAGTCACGGACTGGCTGGTAGAATGCACATTATGCTTCATCCCCTATGCCAAGTACTCACACCATTCTTGTCATTAGGGGTTAGCTTGTGAAGTGTTTTGCTTTCCTCATTTGTTTTCACGTTATATTAATTGTCGTGGTATATGCACAACACTCATTTGCCGTTAGAGTGTGGCCCTGGGGCTATAATCCAACATAAAATGGTCCCCTATTTACCTCCAGCAGACCATGTCATTGGAGAGGTAGGGGCTACTGTAGACTGTTCAATTTGTTAGGTAGCCAAAGCAAATGGACACAGACTGTCATCACTGATGGATTACCCTTGACAGACACTCAATGACATAATTAGTATTAACGTCAACAATCATCTGGCAGCAAAAACTGATGATATTGATAAAAGACATAAGCCATATAGCCAGAAGATAATGGAGCTGAAAAATCACTCATCTCCCATAGGTTGCATGGACAATATCCCTGGCAAAGTTCTCACCCACTGGATTCCCCTAGCCCGAATCTCGAAAACAGAGGAGGCAAAGGGGTGAAGACCCCATGATGCAATCGGAAGCAGCAAACTGGGTGAATCCTGGACAAGCAGGCATCTGTCATGCATGTTTGATTATGATGCAGACCAACCAGTAGTTTCAAGCTGCAGTAGAGTGCAGTGGCAAGTGCCACACTGCATAATGAAAGGGTGCTTTTCCATAGCAAGCACACTACAGAGGTGAAGCAGCAGCCTGAGCGGATCAATGTCTGAAGAGAGCCACCGCATCAGCAGGATTTCCGCATCTGAAGGTCCAAACTGAAAGTCAAAAGGGCCATCCAGAAGTGCTCTGCTGTGCCCGGCCCTCTTCTGAGTGACTGCCAGCTTTATCCAACATTTCCCAAGGTGGAAGAAAGTTCCATTCAAAGGATGTTAAGGTTCAGCTAGAGGATCTGCAAACCCTTCCTGGATTGTCACAGTGGTGTCACCCACACGACCAGACCTCTGAGCCGAGGGCGGCTGGGCACATGTCCGTTCTTTAAATCTTCATAACAAAGCCCATTTCCATATTGCACAACAAGGGGGCCAGGTCTGGGCCACTATGCTCTACCTTTTGCAGTCAGAATGCAAACATTACATTGCAGGAACCAGAGCCTAGCAGTTAACATAGGATGCAATAAGACTTGGCACTCCTACTGCAACACAGATAAGCCACTTTAAAAGGGAAGAGAAATCATAAACAAGGATAGCATTCCTGTGGGGGTTTGGAATTGGATGAATCCTCCAACAAGAGTTACTACAAGATGTTTAGATCTTCTGTATTTCCTCTAGAGATGTATGTCAAAATATTAATTTCAATAATATGTACCTGCACTTACAGACTGCATGTTATCTACTTCCAACATATTATCAAGGGAACTAAAACAATTTTCAATAAGTAGTTGGGGTTTTAAGATAAACCACACTCCATTTGTTTTCCAATCTAAATATTGCTAGGGTTCTACTCCATCCGGGACCAGCTGCAACAGATCCTTCTATTATTGTTATAATAGAGAAACAAATTGCAAACTAGTCTCATCATATGTTGGAATCCACTCAAAACGGTGTATCTACTGATGCTGTGACTTTGCTACTGAATATTCGTTAATGAAACTTGTAAAGACAAAGATGTACAATTAAAGGTGTTTAAAGTCCAATTGGAAGGTAATACTACTGCATTTGAACATGTTGAATCGCTCTAAAGAACGTCCTATGAAAAGGGAACAAAACTAGTTGGCTTGCTTGTTTATCTGTGTAGGAAAGTGCCCTTTTTGTATGGTCACCCCCTCACACTTTTTGCTCCAAATGCTGATGGTTAGGACTCTGATAGCCCACTGGAGTCTACTGCCCAGATTCCAGTGCCTGTGATCTCTCCCAAAACTGTTATTTCAATTTAGAAATGCCAAATTGGCCAAAACTTTAACTCCTTATAAATCCCTAGTATATGGTACCAGGGGTACCCAGGGCATTGGTGGTAAATGGGTCCCCAGGGCTACAGCACAGTTTTGTACCACCCTGAGTGACCCAATAAGCTACTGACAGCGTGCCGGCCATTGCAGACTGAAGGTGCAGTGAAAACTGCTCGAACTCAACTGGGCCCTCACCACATGTGGCACAGTGAATACACTATTTTTAATATATGTCAAACCCCCTTAAAGAAGGCCTCCTGAGCCCAGGAGGCAGGATGCAGTATATTAAGGGTGAGGACATATAAGTGCAAGGTTAGGGAAGGTATCAAGGTTATTCCTTATGCAGACGATACACAGCTCCTGCTTACCTATGAAGGGGATTCAGTTAGCGCCAAAGAAACATTTGCACTTTGCTTAAAGGCGCTACTTGACTGGCTCAGGAAGAACACACTACAGTGCAATCCAGATAAGACCGAGATCCTGTTATTTGGGCCAAATCCTTTTCCAGGATGGACAGGAGCTTGTCTGAATAATTTCCCCCTCTGCCGCCCCCTGCGGAGGTGGCAAGAAACTTGGTGGCTTTGCTAAAATCCTGTCTTTGGATTCTTCGCCTGCTCAGGAGATTTCTAGAGTCGATTCCTCAGGAAGCTCATGTCACAGTGGTTAAGGCTTTGATATTATCGTGGCTGGACTATGTAAATGTCCAATACCTGAGTACTTAATCCAGCATTTACAGGTGGTACAAAATATAGCTGTCCACCTATTCTGCAAGCTACCACAGTGCACATCTGTTTCTCTCTTACGCAAGCAGATTCACTGGCTCCCAGTGCGTAAGCAGATAATGTTTAAAGCTCTAAACCTTACACATCAAGCCCTCCACAATAAGGGCCCTTCATATTTGAAAGAGATTATCAATGTTTACATTCCAGGGAGAGTGTTGCGCTCTAGTCAGGCTGGGCTGTTAACAATAGCCCACTTCAAAAAGCAGTGGAGAGGAGGCTCCTCCTTTACAGTGCTCACTGCAGGTATATGGGACCAGTTGCCCAACCTGCTGAGATTAATGATAGAGGAAGCAAGTTTTAAAAAGCATTGAAAACATACTTCTTTAGTCTTTAGGGTGCTGGGTTACTGGCTGAGTTCTGCTCTTCTGTTTTTGCCTCTGATGCTGAGCCCCGGGACACTCCTGGAGTAGCTGAGCGCTATATAATTAGTCTTCATTCATTCATATGTTCCTATAGTAGCGTTCCCCATTGAAAACTACTATAAGTGTTAGCAGTCCATAGGATAACATGGTCTGCCACACGGGCATTCTCGAGGTTGGTCGTTCTATTATGGTACCACCGAAATAAGTCACGTTTGGTATCAAACAATGTGCCTTCTCACCCCTGACATGAATCTCATGCCCTAGGTGATGTGGCATGCGGGAAACATCCTTTTCCCCGCATGCTTTACTCCGCATGCCATACCCCGCGGTTTTTACTCCGCAAAAACTTTTACAATGCAGGGCTTTACACCGCAAAACTGTTACAACGCATTCCCCAAAGTAACGCCCCCCTGGAGTTAGAATAGTAATTGTGTTGAAATGGGGAATGCGTTGTAATGGATTGCGTTGTACAGCCCTGCATTGTAAAAGCTTTTGCGGAGTAAAAAATGCGGGGTAATGGCATGCGGAGTAAAAAATGCAGGGTAAAGTGTCCTATTCGTGGCATGCACCGAGGTGGCTACCTTAGAAATTGCCCACCTGGTTGCCTCAGCTTCTCTCTGAGCTGAGTGGCCAGCCTGTGCTTCCCGCGTTTGCTGCAGCCAAGACAGGATTCTGACCTTCTGCCCGGCAGTGTGATTACTCCCAGGAGTCAGGAACAAAGGCTTGGGCAGGGAGGAGGTCACAACTCCCTCCTTCCAAGCAGGCTAGTGAAGTGGCATATTAAGGTGGTGTGCTTAAAAGTAGGCACCCCCTCTGATATGCATCAGGGCTGACTCCCAGTGGAGGAAACAGCCCTCCCCCTGCCCCAGGCACATTTGCACCCAGGCAGGAGGGAAATTAGTTATGCAAGGAGGAGTACACCCCCGTAAGGCTAGCCACACCTCAAGAGCGAACAGCCTGATCTGTACACTAAATTTTGATTTCTGCAATCTTTCAAAGTGGCAGAATAGGGGGTTCTGGGTAGAAAAGGTGACCCACACCCCCGGATGGGGTCACCTCAGGGGCGGACTAGCTGCAGGGTTTAGCTGCCCATTGGCTACTAGCTCCCTCACCCCTAACTCTCCTAAATCTAGGATTTAAGGGACCCCCCACCACCAAAACCTCAGTTCTGAACAACCTGCAAAGAGGACAGAAGAAGAGCCCCGCACCAGTGACAACAAGACTTGCCCAAAGCAAAAGAACACCCTGCACCTGTGGTAGCGCTCTTGGAACTGCCTTATTGAGACTCGCCCTAGGCTACCTCTCAGTTCCCCCAGACAGAGGAACCCCTGTGAAAGCCTGAAACACCCTGTAGGAAGCTGGCTCTGTATATACTATACCAAAGTGAGGTATAGTGTGCACAGAGTCCAGTGGATCCCCAAAGGTAGGCAGAGGTAAAGCTAGATAGCACCTCTCTCTCTATTTGTGGTAGTGTGGTCGAGCAGTAAGGCAGTATCAGAGGACAGTGTTGAGCATTTGTTGTACACACTCAGTCAGCAAATGAATTCACACACTCAAAGACGAAACTTCAGACCAATTGTTTTTGTATAAAAATATTCTTTTAGTTATTTTATTTCCTAGAACCAAGCAAGCCTGGCACAGGTAAGTTGATAAATACTTTGCAGTAAATATACAGTTTGAAAGGCAGTTGTAAATGTACTTTGAAATGGTTACAGTTTGAATTACTGGTAATGCAATACTGTGGAATGCTGTACATATACTTTGTATCGATTTTGCAATAAGAATTACAGGTAAGTTACTTTTACGTTACTTTTGAGATTACTTTTTAGATTACTTTTTCTACTCAGTGTGATATGCCTAGATATCACACTGGGACATTTCCTAAAGAAAAGGTAAGTAAAGTCAGTTTTGCACAATTGTTATTTTTCAAGTTTCCATACAATTCAACTCCACACTTAGAACATTTTTCAAAGAAAAACAGTCAATAGGTTCCAATGGAGAGAAATTAAGTTAATGGTTACCAGGTAAGTAATCGGTCTTTGGAGTTGAGCTTCTGGGGTTAGAACAAGGGCTCCCCCAGGGTCAAGGATGCACTCTCGTTACACCCTCAGCGGAACTAGGGCGACCGGGTGCAGAGTGCTGAGTCCCAATGTTATCCAATGGGGGATAAGGGGCCTCCGGTTGGTCGCTGCTGGCAAGCAGGCCACTTGGGTGTGGGAGCAAAGCTCCTGGACTTTAGCTCAGGGCAAATGGGGAAACAAAGTTGCACCAAAGGTGTACCATCAACAGCACTAGGGCGGCCGGGTGCAGAGTGCTGTTTCGACATTGGGTGCCCTGTTGGTTTCAATGGGGAACCTCTGGTTTGCAAAGGCACTGCAGGCTCGGGGACGAAGGTCTTCTGGGTGCAACCACCACTTCGAGAAGTAAATTGAGAAATTAGGGGTTGGTTAGGCACCATGGGTTTGGGCACACAAGTAAGAATACACAAGTAAGAGTGGACGTAGTTGGCAGAATACCACTACACAGTATTCTGCAGAATTGAATATAAATTTTTCCGTCTCATCCCAATTAATAAAACAAAAACCTCACATACCCTTGATAAAATAAGAAGTAACTCTATCTTTACATGCAAAAATGCATATAGTCATCTCACAAAAATGAAAATACAGCAAGCAGTGAGGGAGGTGATGATTTTGGTGTCCTCCCTAACCTAGGGAGAGAACCAAGCAGATACCTTGAACACAAAGAGCACATCATGCTGAACGATTCGGTGGTGGTCCCATCCTGCTAGGACCACCCCAAGCACAGTTATGGGCAAAAATACAATCCCAACCAAAGGCCCTGCAAAGCATTATGGGACGAGATTCTAGAGGGTAGTGAATATTATAGTATCCAATATCAAAACATTCCTCAAGGGGCAGGCTCTGGGGCTCAGCTGAGAGCTAATACTATAATATTCACTGCACTCTAGAATCTCGCCCCATAATGCTTTGCTGGGCCTTGGGTTGGCATTGTATTTTTGCCCATAACTTTGCTTGGGGTGGTCCTAGGAGGATGGGACCACCACAATTGTTGAGCATGATATGCTCTTTGTGTTCAAGGCATCTGCTAGGTCCTCCCCCCTAGGTTAGAGGGGACCCCAAAATCATCACCTCTCTCATTGGCTATTTTTCAAAGCTCACTTTTGTGAATTGGTTATATGCTTTTTAGCATGTAAAGATAAAGTTGTTTTATCAAAGGGTTGTGGGTGCAATAGTTTACTCCAGACTTTGTGCATGAATTCAATGTTATGCATATTAATAAAAAAGAAATATTGTGTTTTCTATGTAATGTGTATTAATAAAACAGAAATTTCACATACCTTTAGTAAAACAACAAATGATTATCTTTACATGCTAAAATGCATATAGTCAGCTCACAAAAGTGAAAATGAAAATATAACAAGCAGTGCCTTTCGTTAAACAATCAATAAATAATTCTATTTTTACATGCTAATATGCATATATTCATCTCACAAAAATGAAAGAATAGCAAGCAGTGAGGGAGGTGATGATTTTGGGTTCCTCTCTAACCTAGGGAGAGAGCCAAGCAGATGCCTTGAACACAAAGAGCACATCATGCTGAACGATTCGGTGGTGGTCCCATCCTCCTAGGACCACCCCAAGCACAGTTATGGGCAAAAATACGATCCCAACCAAAGGCCCTGCAAAGCACTATGGGACGATCTTCTAGAGTGCAGTGAATATTATAGTATCCAATATCAAAACATTCCTCAAGGGGCAGGTTCTCCGGCTCAGCTGAGAACTAATACTATAATATTCACTGCACTCTAGAATCTCGCCCCATAATGCTTTGCTGGGCCTTTGGTTGGCATTGTATTTTTTCCCATAACTTTGCTTGGGGTGGTCCTAGGAGGATGGGACCACCACCGAATCGTTCAGATTGATATGCTCTTTGTGTTCAAGGCATCTGCTTGCCCTCCCCCTAGGTTAGGGGTGACCCCAAAATCATCACCTCTCTCATTGACTGATATTTTTCAAAGTTCACTTTTGTGAATTGGTTATATCCTTTTTAGCATGTAAAGGTAAAGTTGTTTTATCACAGGTTTGTGGGTGCAATAGCTAACTCCACTACGTGGCAGAGTCGGGATTATTGCATGAGTTCCATGTTTTCAATGTAATGCGTAGTTAACTAATCTCTGCTAGCGGAGTTCATTGCTCATGGTTACACACAAGGCTGTGGGGTGTAGGGATACCTTTTGGGCTCGGATCTGCCTACCAGCTCCTAGTCGCGGTTGGGGGGATCTTCTGGATTTAAGCTGCAGGTGTCGGCTGGAGGCTTGAGGCAGGTCAGGGGTCGCCGGATCTCGGGTCAGGATCACCGGGGTGATCTCCTCGTGGTGCTTGCCTGCTCAAGCTTGGGCCGTGGACGGCAGGTGCAGAGTGGGGCGGATCCGTGGTGTCCGGCCAGAGGTTGCAGATGAACAAATCCGGTGTTCACGTGAGATAAAGTCTTTGTGCTTGAAGGCAGGCAGGTCCTCCGGGGTTTTTGAGGTTGCTGGCTGCAGGACACACCGGGATTTCGCAGGAGCAGGTTCGAGGGGGAGACGGGCTGGTAGGGCTGGGGCCAAGTTAGTGGACGTCTTCCTCTTGTTAGCTGCTGCACGGCTGTTCGGCCCTTCTTCTTGGTGCAGTTTCTTCTTGTCTGAGGAAGCAAGGTTCAGGGGTGCCCCTAAATACTAGATTTAGGGGCGTTACAGGTAGGTAAAAGGCAGGGACCAATGGGTCCCTTCCCTGGGGTGGGTACACCCGCTATTATGCCACCCTCCAGTGGGAGGGGGGCATGAGCCTGTCCCTGGTTGGCTGAGTCCCCCATCTGCAAGATGGCAGGGACTGGGAGTTGTGCTTCACCTCGCCTCCCCCACCTGAGGGGTGGAGTTGGCAGAGGTGGGCACACCTCTCTTCCTCACTTGTTTTTCCCGCCGGTTCTCCCGCCCAAAGTGGGGGTCAGAACCAGTGGGGACCAGTTGCTGAAAGCAGCAAGTGGCCTGGGGAAGCGCACAAAGGCGGCAAGCCTTTGAATCTTCCCCTTCGTGAACCCTGTCCATCCTGGAGGAGGAGGCTTGGCACCTCTTCCCAGGATGTGCATTGTTTCAGGCCCCAGAGAGCAGAAGGCTCTCGACCCAGGGGTCCAGAAACATGTCTGGTGGTGGCAGCTGAAACCAGCCACTCAGCATGGACACTAGAGATGGGTTAGTTTTCAGGGGGCCTCTCTGAGATGACCTCTGTGTGCATTTTTCATTAAATCCCACACTGGCATCAGTGTGGGTTTAATGTGCTGAGAAGTTTGATACCAAACTTCTCAGTTTTCAGTGTAGCCATTATGGTACTGTGGAGTTCGTAATGACAACCTCCCCGCACCATATACTCTTAATGGCAGCACTGCACTTACAATGTCTAAGAATGGCCTTAGACACTGTAGGGGTACAGGGCTCATGCACCTGTACCCTCACCACTGGTATAGTGTACCCAGCTAGAGGGGTGACTGATCTATGCCAGGGCAGTGGGTTGTAGGCATGGCACAAAGGGATGCGTGCCATGTCGACTCTTCACTTTGTTCTGCACCAAAACACGCAGCCTGCAAAGGCAGTGTGTGTGTGTGTAAATGTACAGGGCCTCTAAGGGTTGCACAATAAGTGCTGCAGACCTTAGAGGTCTTCCCTGGTCACAGTGCCCTGGGTACCGGTGGTACCATTTACCAGGGACTGACCTGTGGCCAGAGATGCCAATTGGGTTAGTTTTGGGGAAAGAACACAGGCCCTGGGAACCTGATTGGCAGTGACCCAGGGCACATCAAGTCAAAGTGCATCAGTAGTCTGGCAAAAAGTGGGGGGGTTACTGCAACAGAAACCCACTTTCCTACACACCCTCAGACATCGCTCTGGATCCAAAGAATCGCTGGCCATCAGTCCCTCCGTGGGACCGCCCAAATACAGATGGTGTAGTGCATTATGGGAACTGTAGTCCTGCCTTCCACAAACTTACAGGCAGCTACTGTGTTCCCCTGGGCCACCTGATGTTGAAGTTACTTTTTGCACTGATTACGCTGCCAAGGCTTGTTGGTCACCAGTCCGGCAATCGACCCCTTTACTCGCCACTGCACAAAGAGATAATTCCATCCGACATTCGACCAACGTCAACAACTCTTTGCATATCCCCCCACTCCCAGCACTGTCTCAGCGGTAAAAGCAGCTGTCCTGTGGCTCCTGTAGAGCACCAATGACAGCAGGACAACTCTGCACCCAGGCTCCATGGGCCTGGAGACAATTGAACTGACTGTCGTGGCTTGATCCTGGCACCTGCATCACTTTTACCTGCAAGGGTACAGCGCAAATTGTCCTGCAAGTGACCGATTGTCACTAGTGGTTTTTCCCATTGACCCCAATGTTAAATTTTCACTGTATTATTTTGCATTGATTTTCTTTTACTTTTAGAAACTATAACTCTGGTTATATGTATGCTAACCTATTCGTTTTGGTGTCTAAATTAAGATAAAAATATATTTTATTTTCATAAATTGGTGTCAGATTTCTCTCGAGTCATGTCAATTACTTATCATCCATGTTGGTACTCTGAAATGCTTAACACATGTTCCTCTGGTAAAGCCTGACTGCTCTTTGCCACACTACCAGGACTGAGTTAAGGATTTAGTAGTGTGAATACAAGGACCATCTTTTGGGTATTGTGATAGTAGTACATGGTGAGGTCTAACCCCCATACCACATAATACTCCACTTTCGTACAATCTTTAAAGGAATGGAGGAATAAAAAGGTTGACCAATTTGGTGAAGATTCCCTTTTGTCTTTGGAGTACTTCATGAAAGAAACCATTATGAACAGGCAATTTGTGGAAGAACCAGCACTGGAGGATGCAGAGCTGTGAGTGCATTCCAATTTATGAGTTGAATATCATCATGGTAAGCATCAATTGAGGCGTGTAGCTGTGCGATTCTAATTCCACATCTATATTTCTTGATATGTTACAATGCGGACAGTTGGATGTGTCAGTTGGGGAGGATCCAGCCACTGGTAGGACAAGTCTGGGCTGCGTGGCTCCTATTGTATTTATTGCCAAATAAAGCTCTTTTCACCTACCTCGTCTTCTTTATTTTCTGGCTTCGACTGCTACACATGTCTTCCATAGACACATTACCATTAACCCTTCACACTGCCTCTTCTAAGCAACCTACCACTTCATGTATCGGAAAATAATTGTGAATCCATCCAACAAAATGAAACACTTCCAGATGTATGGTAAAAAAATATGTGGTATGTTTCTGGGGCGTGTACAAAACTACTCATAAATTATGTAACTGTACAGCCTAATGAAAAGAAAAAGAAATAGTAATGAAAGGAGTCACTTTGTCACAGCAAAGCTATTTGGCAATAGGTACACACTGCCAGCACCTTTCTGGTCTCAAACTTCCCAGCCCGTACCAAAAGTAAACACAAGGCAACATGCACCCTGAGGAATACCCCATTCTAACCCTTGCATTTGAAGAAACCTAAATAAGTTGTTGGTTGACAACTAGAAGGATCTATGTCTAACATTTGTTCCTTTTTGGTCCTCTGACTGTGAAATGAATTGAATTGAAATTGGAGCATCTATTACCATCTTTTTTAAATTGACTGACACATTTTGACACACATGTACCCAATGAGTTATGCTGAAGGGAGCTCCATATAATAACACAGACACTTTAATTAAATTGCTATTGCAGCTTGAGAAATTAATATTTTTATTTTCTCGGAATTGAGACAATTACCACTTTTTTTTCAAGCATGGTAAATAGATTTTAAAGGGACTAATTGAGAGTGGTAAAAAGCTTGATGATACACCAACTGTGACCTGTATCCCTCTCTTCACCAAGGAAATTTTCATCAATGGTCAGTGGAAGAAATTAGTATTGTTAATTCTATTTCAGTTTTAATACAACATCGTTGCAGGTCCAGATCCAGTTATTCAGTGTCTGCTACTCACCAAGTACAATTACTAAAATTTATTAAAATTACTAAAAGAGCAACAAGCGGCATTGTCTTTGGCACCAGTGCATTAGTTTTGTGAGTATAAACCTGCACTAACTCTGCACCCTCTGTTTCCCTTCATCCTATAATGATTTAATTTGAAAAGTACCAGATTGAAAGATCATTTAAATACTTTTATTTTTTTTATTGTTTTTAAATAATACTTAGAGCCAGATTACGATGCCGTTCGGAAGGGTCCGAATTGGATTCGGCAAGCCAGAATCCGATTCAGAGCCCTTGTTTCCGACCGAATTGTACCCTGCTCTGAACGACCAAGTACGATGTCCGGAAACCATACGGGCTGTTTGAATCGGTTCTGAAAGGCTTCTGACCATTCGAGCCTTTCGGAGCCGAATAGTACTGCTCTATGGACTCGGTCTCCGAGCGAGCGAGTACGATCAGCGATTCAGACAGCCGTTCCGAATTGGTTTGCCCCAGATGAAATGGCTGTGGGAATCGGTCTTTGGGGGCCCGTAGCAGGCCCCCCTTCACCCATAAGCCTCCGGATGGGGTCCATGGGTGTACCTAAAGGACCCCCCTTCCCAACCAAGCACAGTGTGGCATGCAACATGGGGTGACAGCCAGAGGGTGCAAGGTTTTCCCCACCCACCTCTTTTTCCAATGGGAGCCTATGTTCTCGCACGGCATACAGGCTCCCATTGAAGTCAATGGGAGTCCGACCGAACCGAGTCCGTAAGCATCCGGACACATCGGAATCGGTCGGTGGGACTCCCAGAATACGGATCGTTCGGAAAGCATTCCTAACCCGATTCGGTGGGAATGCTCTCCGAACGGCATTGTAATCTGGCCCTTAGTGTAACCATTCAATCACTTCAGAGCATTTATAGCATTCAGTAAGTACTATACAGGAAGTGAAGAGTCATAGCCCCATTTCAATTATTTTTTGGCTCATTGCCATCTCTGTTTATGCAACTTGTTATCAAGCATTCAGTGATGTGGCTATTTTGCTAGTGTTTTATTTTTTTTTAATAGCAAGACCTTTAGATGCTGCGTTAATTTGTTTTAGTAATATTGATTCTATTTGAGACAAAAATAGCCTAACTAAGCCCTCAAATCACAAGCAGCTACAATGCTACAATGTCACTTAAACAATTTATAACAACAACTTTAAAAAAGAAGACAGAAAGTAAGTACAGATCTAACAGGGCAGACAAAGTACAGGCACTGGTGGTTAATGTCAAAATTAAAAAATATATATGAAAAAAAGCTTTAAACATGCTTTCTCATGGAAAAGAAAATAACTATTTTAGGCAGATATGTGCAGAGGATTTGTGCAGTCCCTTAAAGTGAAAAGAGCCAATTGGTAAAGTGGGATGGCCCATGGCATGCTGTAGTGGGCACAAGCAAAGTGTGAATAACATGCTGATTGTCCAATTGATAAAGCATGCTGACCAAAAGCCCCTCTATGTATCTATATACGGTATCATTCTTTTGGAAAAAATAATAGGCTGATGAGACAGCTAAAGCTGCCTCAAAGGCCAAACTTAAAAATAGGCCAAATGCAGTTTTCCCCTTATCAATTTTCCCCAGAACTCAATTTGCTTAGAAATCTCCCAAAATAAGAAATGTCCATTGATTCTCTAAGTAAGAGGTCCCAGATGAAAGGTTGCCACAGCAGGCATAAAGACCGCCCAGAAAAGGCACATACCTTAATATACTAAGGGGCATATTATCAAGCCAGTTATCGCGTTTTTTTTTTATCGCCCTATTACCAAGATGTCGCTAACAAGCGTTAGCGACAGCTTTCCAGCGATATCTACCGTTTTTGCTAATGCTGTGCATGGCAGCGATAGGTTCCGCTAATGATATGCAAAGTAGGCGTTCCCTCTCAAAATTTCATGAAAAAAGTCGCTAACACACCATTGCACTATTACCAATGATGTCCCGGACCCGCGAAGCGATAAAAAAAGTCCCGCTAAGGCCCCTTAGCTGCCGGAAGATAAGACCTGGAAAAAACAGGTCTAAAAATTGAAAAATGGTGATAAATGGAGGTATATAAGGGAGACCAGCCCAGACCCACACCTGAAGACACACAGATGCCATGGAGGTGCTAATCATTCAGCTTGGAGTCCCACAAAGGCAACAACCACCACCGCCTCTGCCACCTCCCCCAGGACCAACACAGAGGCAGCGCCGAAGAAGACAGCGGGCCCTGCGCAGACATCTCAGCCTCGCAGACCTGACGCCAGAGGATGTCAATACCCACTACAGGCTGAAAGGGACATCCATCCAACACATCCTGAACCTGATAGCCCACAGGCTGACGCCACAAACACAGCGGAGAACCAACATCCCCCCGCAGACAAAGCTGCTGGCCGTGCTGCATATGTTGGCCTCTGGGACCTTTCAACCAACAACGGCCAGAGTTGGAGGAGTCTCACAGGCAGCCTTCTCAATCTTCCTCCCAACTGTCTCGGATGGCATACTCAGCCTGATACCCCAGCACCTTCACTTCCCCAACACTGTGCAGGAACAGATTGAGACCAAGCAAGGGATTCTACGCCATAGCCGGATTCCCACAGGTGTTGGGCGCAATTGACTGCACATATGTCCTATTTGTGCGCCCTGCAGACAGTGCACACATATACCGCAACAGAAAGCACACCCATTCTATGAATGTGCAGGCAATAGTGGACCACCGGGGACTGTTCACCAATGTCATAGCCAAGTTCCCACGGAGTGTGCATGATTCCTACATCTTCCGACAGTCTATCATAAACCAGCGCTTCCAGGATGGCACATATGGAAATGCAGTGCTAGTCGGTAAGTACTAACGTGAACCAACACATGCCTCAACTTCACAGAGATGCAAATCAGAAGTGTGAGAATGTACATGTCACAATCACACATACAACATGTCAATCAACATGCCCACATACCAGACACAACAACACCAAGAACTGTGGGAACTGTGGCTAGATATGTAGACAAACCATCCTCAAATGCTTAGCCCCTGTGCCACCCATAAGCAAATGTGGTGAGAGGTGGGAACCATGTATGTGCTATGGAGGCACACGATCCATAATGAAAGTAGGAACACAAGGCCCAGTGTGTAGGTGTTGTGCTGGACAGTCAGGAGTAAGCTGACCGCAGACGTGCCCATGTTGGCATATAGTGTGTTTCTGTAGCCCAGCCTGATGGAAATGACTGTGTGGGTCACTGTTACACCCGACAATGGGTGGATCTATGTGAAGGTTGCATGGAGGATGCAGAGGCTGGCGAAGCAGCTGCAGGCCACTGCGTACACCTGTAGGTACATGGAGATGGAGGAGTCAAATATGGGGCCTAGGTACCTAGATTTGGGGTTGGGGCATCCGAAAGCGTTGGACCACCAGGTGATGCTGCATGCTCATTGTTCTGTTACAAGGATGATAACTCGTGTTTCCCCTGCGTATAGCATGCCCCAGCTGTTGATCATCCATGTTGCAAATCACAGCAATCCTACCTGGAAGAGCAGTTTGGTGTGTGGGCGTATTGTTGATGTTGAATATGAGCGTTCTGTACGTGTTGGTGGTGCTGTCTACTGGTATCCCAAAGCTTGCACCAACTCCACTCCATGTGTCAGCAGCTGCATTTGCCAACTCTGAGGTTGGTGCTGACCGAGGTGGCATTCATTGCCTGCTGTATGTTGCAGTTGCATAGTGGGACAAGGGTGCATGCGCAGTTGGAGATACATGTTAGGAAAATGTGGACTTGCGCCATTGTTGACAACTGCAGTGTTGTGGTTGTTGCTGTCGATGGTGGTGTGTAGCATCTCATCGGTGACTGATCTACACCAACTTTGTGGGGGCCTGCATGTGGTCTACGGTGGTCTGGGGTACATCAACAAGGTGGTGCATGCGTAAGTGGTCAACACATGTGCGTTTAGTGGGGCCGAGGACATGGACGAAGTCTACACAAGCAAAGAAGCCGTCAAAGGTGTGCCCTGCCTTGTGGATCAGTGTGGTGAAGATCTGGGACAGTCTGATGTCAGCTAACATTTCCCAGAGTCAAATGGACCTTGAGTAGTCGTGGCATGTGAGTTGGAGGCTACACTCCCGAATGAGTACGTAGTCCACGGAGTGGACAGTGTTGGGTCTGATGATGCTGATGGTGTGGGTCAAGCGTTCCTGCCTGCAATGGGCCCTGCATGCGAGGGGTCCGATGACTGTTGATATGTGGCCGCTCGGGACAGGAAACAGCATGTGTTATGCATTGGGGCAGGTCTGGCAGCAGGGACAGCAGCACAACTGAACGTGAACCGTGTCTGGTGTGGCCCATTGCCATTTTAAAGTTCACATGGCATTGACTGTGAGGAGGGTGGATAAGTGCCTTCAATAGATGGTAGAAGAGCTAATCATGCAACCGCGCAGCGCACACAATTGATGAGGCTTGGGGGAGGGAGTATCAACAGTGAGGCAATTTAATTTGCAGTGATGCTTGTAATCAGTCTGAAGCAACACATGGCTAATATGAAATCCAACATAACACAAATGACACACCACAAAACCATCTACACCAACAACACTGCCGGCACAACCAATAATGTAAACATCTCGCTATCATATGTTACAGGTGACCAAGGATATGCACTATGCCTGTGGATGATGACACCCCTTCGAAACCCCACCACCCAGGCCCAGAGGCAGTATAATGCGGCCCACAGATGCACCCGGTCCATTGTGGAGCGCACATTTGGCGTGCTAAAGTCACGTTTCCGTTGCCTGGACATCACAGGTGGCAGACTGCTGTACAGCCCTGAAATGGTCAACAAAATCATCCTTGCATGTTGTGTATTGCACAATATATGTGTGCGCACAAATGCTCCATGGATTCAAGTGCCTGCTGCACCGGACGATGACCAGGATGATGCTGAAGATGAGGCAGGTGGTGCACACCCCACAGTAAATGCAGCAGGAACTGCCCGAAGGGACCGAATAATAAACAATTTCTTCAACTGAGCACGTCACATTGTGACAGTCCCCCTCCAATGTATCTCATAGCAAAATGACCCCAATCACGGTGTGTGCCAATAAAAAAACATACACACATACCCTGTCTGCATGTTAATGTCCAGCATGGGTACATCACTCTGAAAAGGGTACGTTGCACAATATGTGCAATGAAAATAACAAAACTTCATCCATGCTGGGAATGTCTCCTCAGTACAGAGATGCTTTTCAGTGTGTCAAATGTGTAAGACTAGAGTCTTCATGGTGCAAATTGGGCTAGCCAATCCAAAATTGTTGCGTGCCCTTTGTGTAAATCAGTCAATATAGGTTGTTGTCTGTGAATAAATGCACAATTGTAGTCTGTTGTCAGTGGACAATAATTCATTGGAGTGTGTACGTTGTGTAAAACAATGAAACCGTGGGCGTGCAATGGGGTAAGAGATGAAACTTTGGTGGTGCAATGGGCTAAAAGATGCAAATTTGGGCGTGCAATGGTGTAAAATCTGAAAATAGGGCGTGCAATGGGGTAAAATCTGAAAATAGGGCGTGCAATGGGGTAAAATCTGAACATAGGGCGTGCAATGGGGTAAAATCTGGAAAATAGGGCGTGCAATGGGGTAAGAGATGAAAATAGGGCGTGCAATGGGGTAAAATCTGAAAATAGGGCGTGCAATGGGGTAAAATCTGAAAATAGGGCATGCAATGGGGTAAAATCTGGAAAATAGGGCGTGCAATGGGGTAAGAGATGAAAATAGAGCGTGCAATGGGGTAAAATATGAAAATAGGGCGTGCAATGGGGTCAAATCTGGAAAATAGGGCGTGCAATGGGGTAAGTGATGAAAATAGGGCATGCAATGGGGTAAAATATGAAAATAGGGCGTGCAATGGGGTAAAATCTGGAAAATAGGGCGTGCAATGGGGTAAAATATGAAAATAGGGCGTGGAATGGGGTAAAATATGAAAATAGGGCGTGCAATGGGGTGAAATCTGAAAATAGGGCGTGCAATGGGGTAAAACCTGCTTTTATGTGTGTCAGAAGTAATTAGCTTTGAAGCCACGACCACCTCAAGATCAACAAGCCCTACAACAAGTATGTGGACCACTAACTTGACACAGCAGACGGACCACCAGCACCCCTGAGACAACAACCAGACCGCCATCTCCAAATGGACACCAGGCACGGATGAAGAAGACACCTCCTCCGCTAGGAAAGGCATCCACTCGTGGGCCCACACAGACCCCTGGCCCCCTCACATCTACCACAGAGCCACATCTGCCATCGTACAAGAACCACTACGCAACATCAACATCACCTTCAACACATGCACGTACACAGACAACTTGAAGCGTGCGGAAAGTCATGCCCATACGCCTTGTGACCCCTACGGGTGAGTAGCACACTTAAAAAATCCATGATTGATTGATGGTTCTCTTGTTAGAAATGCAATTATGGTGTGAACTGTGTTGAATGTTGCAAGTTACGGTGTCATGTGTTGTGAAACATCATTTTCACTGTGTCATTTGAGTGCCAACCAACCTCAACATGTTGTTACATGGCTCTGACATGAAATTTGCAGTAAGACTGTACATCAGTGCATTGATTCCCTCTTAGCGTGCAGATCTGGCCGCTAACACGATAAAGCGATATTTTCTTTTTCCATCCGCCCAATGTTAAAATACATCGCGCAACACTTTTTGCCATTAGAAAGTTTACTCATGTGACCATTTGCGTGCAGATTTTCGCCGCTTACTCAAAAACGGGCCGCAAAGAGACAGGAAGTGATGTCTGCATGCTTCCTGTCTACTAGAGTAGTGTTCTGCACTTTCAGTTTCTCTTTTGAGCACATTGCTGGTTATTGTGGAGAGTGCTGGAGTTTCTTGGTGGTGTGTGCTGCAGTTTTGTGATTTTGAGAGTGTTGCTGTGTCTTGTGTCCTGTGTATAGTGTCTGTGAAGTGTTGTGCACCCATTTATTGTGTTTAACTGTCTCCTGTCATCAATTTTGTTGGGTGTCTGTCTTGGGGTAGTGCAGTTAAATAGTTGTTGGGGATATTTTAGAGGCTTTTTTTTCTGGCTGTGGGCTCACAGGTGTGTAGGGAGATGCTAGCTGTGGGCAGGGAGGGCAGGATGTCCGAGGGGACATTGGGAGGGTTCCTGTGGCTCATTAAATTCCACCTGCCACTGATGTTGGAGAGGGGAGGCCGTATCCTGCAAGGGACACACAATTGATGGACGGAATGCAGAACAAATCAAAACATTCACCCCCAGTCAAGAGATCTGGGTTAAATCCATCATTCTTTTGCTCACCATGCCACCCCAGTTTAGACCTGGCCATATGCAAATCAGTCTTGACCCTGTGCCTCATGGGAACAGTCCAGCCCGAACTGCCAAGCCAGGTCCTCCCTGGCCCGGAAACAAGCATCCTAGGACCGGTTTCGGGGTTTCACTGCAAGGGTACAATGTGTCTGTGCGTAAGATCAGGTGGGAGCGTGTGCGGGTGCATATGCTACGGTTCTTCGGAGTGGACCGCAACGTGCGCCAGTGGAAGCACCGATGGCAGGACATGCTTGCACGTGAGGCAGACCTCTTGGACTACGTGGGAGTCATGACAGGCCTACAGGGTGGTCAGTACAAACTCCACATTTATTTCTGTGGACTGTAAGGAATGAAAATTACGACGTGTGTGACACTGCTGACAAAGTGAGAAATGGTTGCTGATTTAGGTGGGAGACGCAAAGCGTCTGCGCATATTGTTGGCACATCCGAGACACAACGCAGCATCACATTGACAAGCATATGTTGCAAGTCTGTGTCACCCACTGCACTGGACTAACACTTAGCACTGTACTGCCATAGCTGGCACACCTGCACAAAATGTGCTTGCAGGCAGACCATTGTGTGTGTACGGCATGGGTGACTGTACATTAACTAACCATGGAATTGTCCATGTGAGCTGTGTGCTAGCCAAAAGGTAGTGACAAAATGCTGTCCTCATGATTTGTGTTACGTCAGCTACGCTGCCCTGTGAACATAGTTGCTGTGTGAAAAACTTTGGTTTAGGGACAAATGGTCTAAGGAAAGTGGACATCCCCAGATTGTCATACACCAACAACCTCTGTGTGACTGCTTTGTGCAATCTGCAGCTACTCAATTGTACAAAGTGCATGTAGAACATCAGGATGCATGTAGTAATGTTGCCTTGTGGATGACTCACACTACGATTATGGGCATGTCAGCTAGCATTACAGTCTTGTCTGTCCAAAATCAGCTGTCACAGGTCTGGTGTGAATGGCAGTCAAAGTTGACCCAATCATGTAGTCAACATGAAACGCCACACTACAGTTACGTAGCATTTGCTGTCATGGTGATGATTGGTATGAGGTATACGACACATATGAATTGAAGTCTAATACCAACACATATTTCTTTCCTTGTCTCACAGATGGACGACCGCCAATCACACAGGGGGACATTGACAGCTTCGAGGACCCACACGCCACAGGTGAGTTGGAACGTAATTGACTAGCATGTTGCGTTGGCATGTATGTCTGGGTCACATGATCACCGTTGCAGTATGAAGTATGGGTGCGTATCACGTCTACCTTGCCTACAGTGTGATGATGTATAGTGGAAGTCAGCAGTGTGCACTAATCGGTAAGTGACTCTGGACAAATGCATTGGTCTCACAGTTGTGACTTGGCCCATCCCCAGTCAGTGACACACATTGAAAGTGAGGTGCATATCATCAAGCCCATATCGCAAAGTCAACGTAACTGTCATCAAAGTTGTGTGGTCAATTCGGACCTATCATGCTGTATATATGTTTATTAATTTTTTTAACAATATTCTTCCATTGTTTTCACAAAAATGGTATAGCATTACTATCTTTGCACTAACCTGATGGATTACTCGATGCGGGGATTGAAGGATGACCATACTCTGCCTCCCACAGAGTACCAATTTTAATTGTCACTGCTTTTGTCATCCCTGTCTAGGTCACAACTAGATTTGGCGGGACTACGTGCCCGCAAATAGGAACAGTGGTAGGTAGGAACTCCTCCACTTTTCCACCTCGTGTAGATAGTGCCTATAGGTCCTGAAGAAATGCATAGTATCATAGTTTGATCATATTGCGTGAAACATGTCGACCACTTTTTAGAGCCGAGCTTTGCTCCTCTGGTTTACTCAGCCAGCGAGCAGCCGCTCTTCTGTACTTTTAATAAGGTGGATGACCATCCCATTAAATTCACATTTTGGATTATCCAACCTTTTTTAACTACTTATTCGCATCTACACTTACCTCTAGGGCCCTCACACCCACAGCACCATACGGCAGGAACAGAAGATCTCCGCTAAAGAGCCCCTTTATGGGTGCCCGTCGGGTATTGCACCGCCGACCTGACAAGGAGCGAGTCCATATGATGAAGCATGACACCTAGCTTGCTGGGTGTGTGAGGACTCTAGTTCCGTCTAGGAGGACTCCCATCCTGTGGTCTCCACTCCTGTTTTTCCATCCCCTTTGGGGAACAGCGTACCCTTCTTAGTTTACAGTCAATAGGGACCTAGCATCATAATCTGAGCAGCGTTGAAACATTCCATGTTTATTAACGCTTACTTGTCAATGAGGTACACTGTCACGCTGTGTTGAGTGTGAACGGGCGTGCATTGGGGGTTGTGTTCGGCGTTCCACGGCAACACCCATTGTATCAGAGGCTGCCCCTGATGTCCAAGTGCGGCATTCATAGTTGGCAGCGCACAACTTACCAACAGTTACATCCCGGTTGTATTCTGGCCATATGAGCAGGAATGCTTTTTGATCATCATGTTTGCTTTGTACATGTGTGCTGCCTTGTGCAGCACACATGGAAAAAGCAAAATGCCATGTTTTGATCATGTACAGGAAGGTGTCCATACCTGTACATGAACAAACTGTAGATAAACAAGCCATTTTTTAAGTTCTATGTGTGCTGCACGACGCTGCACACATGATAGTTACGAAATGGCATTTTAGGATTGTTCATGTGCCGGGAGTAAGTCCTCCCTACACATGAACAAACATCCCTGCTCGCAGACACACTTGCACTCTGGTGCAAGATTGCCTGTGTTGGCGCAGTCGTGATGAACCGCACACATGTGCTGGGGGACACACATGCCTGCACATGGGCATTGTACCTATCATGCAGCCCTGTGTCACTGGAGAGGATGAGGGTGGTGCTACACACAGGGGGGTAATGCTTTCCTCCTCCGAATTCTTGTACATGTCACCCTCTGCCCGTGTATGTAATGGCAAAATCTTTTTGCACTGTCAGCCAAATTTCTTAGTGACAGTGCATGTACCATGCCATGCACTGTCATGTCAGTCTCCCCAGCATGTAGTCACTGATCCATGCTTCAACATGTCGTTGTCAAGGTCACTTGCTGACTTCACCTAGTTACGCTGTAGTGTATGCTCCCATGTTGAAGTGAACTTGTATTACAGATGTGTATGGAGGAAATTGAAATTGGCTAAGGGACTCTAATTTGCCTTTGTGCATGTTTTACAGACAACATGACGCCTGGCCAAATACATGCCTTCCAGGTGCGGAAGGACCGTTACCACCATGTGAAGAAGGTTGCGAAGGGGTACCGCAACATGTCCAAGAGTTACCATGAGGAACGTAGGAAGGGCACATGGAAGGCGGTGCCTGAGCATGCCTAGGATGTCACACAGCCCCCCCCAGGCCCGTCAGGCGTCAGTGGTGTGTCCCAGCCGGGACAGGTGGCACATCCCCCTATGGCACCCCCCCACCCCAAGGCACTGTCCCACCTGCAACTGGGGATCAAGTGGTCATGTTCACATTGCGGGACAGGAGGCTGCTTCAGGACATTGTAATTTCGCTGGCAGAGCTCAGGCGTGAAATGTCTGATGTCAACAGACGAGTGGCGGACATACACCAACACTTGGGACTGCTATGATGGGTGGACCTGTTGAACACCATCCCCCTCTTCTCCCTTCCCCCAATGTTTGACATTTTTTATTATGTAGTGTTAGGTTAGCTATTTATTTGTTAGGTAGTGTAGTTTCATTGTAGATTTTAGTTAGTGTTAGCTTGTTAGGTAGATATAAGATTTTAATTAGTCATCCGTATTTGGGGATAAGTTTCCTTTTCGTTTGGGTGGGGGGTTGATGTGTTATTTCTTCATAAAATGTTTTTTTTCAAAACTTACAAAAAAATATATCTTTGTGTAGGTTACATGTTTAGTTAGTTTATGTATAGCTTAGATGTCTTTTTCCTGTCTCGTGGTGTGCCTTAAGGGTGGGAGGGGGGTTGATGTCTATGATGTGTTGTTGCATGTCTAGTATTAGTTAGGGTAGATAGTTTAGGTAAGTAAGATTGTTTTATAGTTAGTTTAGATTTTAGTAGTAGTTATAGTGATAAGTGTTAGTTTAGGTCACTTGCATATTTATACTGTTCTAATAAAAATTTGATACTTTGGATTTCTGCTTGCACTTATGTCAGGGATGAGGTTGTGGAGTGTGTCTCATTCCATTGTATGCAACTTTTGCCATCACTGGACTATCCATTTGAATCGCTAAGTCTGCTCATTACATGTAAGTTTGCAGGATGTATTGTGTCAGGATACCTTAGATGTGAGCACACTGAACTTGCATTGATGACAGGGTGTCAATTTGGATTGACGCCCTAGTCTAGGGACAGTCGTCTGTGACGTTCTACATCTTCTGTGTGACTCACGGATTTGGACAGCACATTGTTGCCCATTTTGCACATAACCTAGTAAGATGGCATGGCAAGTGAATACAGTTAGCTACTGTTATCCATCATGGAGATGGATGTATGCACCAGGTTCCACGGATTCCGTCACACACCTGCATGTCAGATGCTCCTGCTGCAGAGTCCATCTACATTGCACAGACCTAGCCACACTTGCTGCGTAGTGCCAGTGTGTCCGCTTCCTTTGCAAGATATGTTCCGGTTCATGTACGCTCACTCTCCAGACCATGCATGATTTGTTAGAAATCTGCGTGCATTGTGTACAGGACATGGAACAGCAGTGTTCCTGATTTACAAAAGTTATCTGAGAGTAAGTGATGACTTCACATTTTAGTTACTCACAAATGTATTTTGGGAGTAGTGCATTTAGCTTTACAGAGTTGACAACTCATAAATGCCTACCGTGACTCACTGGACTAGTCAAGTTTTGAGTTTGTCACAGCTAATGTTTGGGGGGTGGCACACTGTTCTGCTGCACACAAGGGGGAAATGTTGCATTGCTCCCTGTAGTGACAGTGTCATGGAGACTTGTCCCAGCTGTTACTTCTGCCATTGGCTCATGTTGATGACGCCCTTGAAATGTTGTTGGTACATCTGACTATATGCTGAGTGCAGTGCCACACACATCCCTACACACATTGCCCGATACGCTCGCTGTGGTCACTGCATAAGAGGGGGCATATTTTAGGTTACATCGTTTGTCGACAGGGAGGGG
The DNA here is from genome assembly GCA_963921515.1 of Calotriton arnoldi. Taxonomy (NCBI): domain Eukaryota; kingdom Metazoa; phylum Chordata; class Amphibia; order Caudata; family Salamandridae; genus Calotriton; species Calotriton arnoldi. The sequence goes on along the minus strand of CAWUFW010008450.1, from coordinate 554,440 downwards.
CTGACTGACAGCTTGCACTTTGGGGTGGGCCCCTATTTGCCAATCTACTTCACTGAGGCAGACATTGTGGTTCCGTATGTGTAAGGTGGACATGTGCCCTTCGTGTCTTCATCAATGTGAATGTGCTGTCCAGATTTTTGGGATGTGACATGCAATGTGCACCATCACAACAGGCTTGTCCACCACGTAGTGTGTGAGTAGATATGCCAAGAGATATCTGTTTACAAGTGTTAAGGAGGACACAACTCGTGGCCTGCAACAGACTAGGACATTTTAGCACACATGCCTTTTCATGAAAGGACGTGGGGCTAGGTTGGTATATTGCTAGATGGTTGTTTTGGAGCAATGGGGGCACCGCTAGTTCACACATACACCGCCATCTCACTGCCTATCTGTATCAGGTAAAACAGGTAAATTGCTCGCATTTCCCTTGGTGTACCTTCTGGGTGAATCAGTGTCCTGACACTTTTTACATACTTCTATACTTGATTGGTCAAGAACCACACACATCTGTGTGAGTTATATAATTTTATTTACATTCAGAGGATGAAGACTGGACCAGTGCTTGGCCATACATGCCCACATTGCATGGATGCCCGTTGGAGGGCCAGACAGAGTCATTTGGTGGTAACAGGTCCAAGGGAAGAGGCATAGTTCAGTCCGCAGGCTGATTGCAGTGGCATTGGCAAGAAAAAAGTGATATGGCAGTCCATGTGGAGGTCCAAGGTGATTGTCGGGGGACAGTGGAAGACAGTGCAAGAAGAATTTCCGTGGCATGATACTAAGCCCGGCACCAAGGAGGAAACTGGCCTTTTGGCGCAGATGGATGCTACCGCTTCCTCCTTTGCAAAAATGCACTTTCATCCTCCTCTTCGTCCTCTGATGTGTCATGTGCCTCACATGTGGGTGGTGGTATGGTGGGTGCAGCACTGTGAGGCACTGACACATCAGGTGGCGGAGCTGAGGATGTGGAGGCAGCAGCAGCATTCATCTGCCCCAGACCTTGTGGCAGCAATGAGGTGATGAGCAGGTGCAGGGCATGATAGATCCCAGCAACCTCGCACTGGTGTGCGGCCCTGGCAGCCATATCTTGTGCCTGCATCCGCTCCATGCTCTCCATTATCCGACAGATGTTGGCCAAATCCTGGCAGACATTGCTGGAGGCACTCTGAGCAGACAGTTGTTGTTGCCACAGAATCATGACTTCAGCAATGTCAGCCATGGACCGTTGGAGGGCATCGAGCGGGCTGTGGGTATCCGTGATCTTCTGCATGTGGTCCCGGATGGGACTCAGACACCCACGTATGGCCTCAAGTTTGTCCGCCAGGCGCTCGAACCCCACCCACACCTGTTCCGCCATCTCCCGCTGGACCTCTAGCACATGGCATTGGAAGGCCAGGTGTGGGTCCTCGAGGTCCGGGGAGGCAGCTGTGGTGGGAGGTGCTTGCTGCTGGTTGGTTTGTGCAGGGGGTGGGGTTGCCGCAATGCTGCTGGGTTGCCCTGCTCCTGAAGGTGGGGTGATGAAGGAGTCTAGCAGGTGTTGCAGTGCTTCCTGATCGATGGTGGGGTATTCCTCCTCGTCATCAGTCTGCTGTCCAGGAGGTGATGTCTCTCCCTCTGCAATGTGATAGGGGAGATACAGTTTAACAGTGTTTGTCATGTACAATCATGCATTGGATGAGTTTACAAGCAGACAGCAGGACAGTGTCCATTCATACTGTTTTTGAGGAGATGCCTATTTGTTGCAGGATAGTGATGATTTTGAGGAAATTGTGGATGTGATGTTGTAGTTGTACATTGTCATCTCACAGTTTCCAGCTATGACAAATGTTATTGTACAATATCTACACACAAGCGTCACAAGTTGTGTCCTCTGTTCATTTGTGTGAGTAATGCAATTTGGCCCACTGTAAGGGGGGGGATCTTATTCGGGGTCTCACGATCAGTAAGGAGGCCAGATAGGAGTATAGTGCAGCAAGTTGTTTATTTAACAGGCGTCAATAAGGTAAAGTCCTCTGGTAGGGCTGGTGCCCGGGTTGGTTCCCTCTCCGTAAGTTCCCCTTGGAGCTCCTGGGTCCGATACCGTGTCCTGGCGTCGCAGCTGGTCCGCGATCTCGTCGGCAGTAGATGTCCGGGCCCAGGGAAAAATGACAAGAACACCACGTCAGGGGGATAACGGGACGCTAATATATAAGGGGAGCGGGGAGTGAAGGAGGAGTCACCCGTGACCACCGACACCGTGAAGATTCGAGTGTGACCACCCTCGCTTTCACCGCCCTCCCTACCTGTGCCCTGAAACCCCTGTAGTCTTGCCCGTATTTGTAAGCCACCCTCCTCCTGGAGGGTGGCTGGGCGGAACATGATACCGTTGGCCTCCTGGCTTGACGTCTTCCGTGGCGTCCGCTGCTTCTGGCTCTGCTTCTCTCCGTCCGTTCGATTCCTCCGAGTCCCTCACCTCCGGCTCTCCTCTCGCCCGGGATTCTCCTTCCGCATACGTGCGGGAGCCGCCTCCTCTTGTTCCGTCCGATCGGTCTCCGGATTGGACGGCCGAATCACAGCGTCAGTGGCCACTCCTCCGAGGTTCCTTCCGAGGCATCGTTGTTAAAGGGCTCCAGACCCGCCTGCATAGAAGGCAACAGCAGGGCGTTAACCCCTTCCTCTGGCTGATCCGGACTCCCGATATTCTCGACCTCATGACACATGCCCCCTTAAGAGTCCCCGATCGGGGGACTGTGGAAAACGTGACAGGTAGTCGGCATTGCCCTGCTCACTACCCTTACGGTGGAGTACCTGGAAACGGTATGGTTGTAGTGCCAGAAACCACCGAAGGACCCGATCGTTGGAGCCCTTATTCCTCTGTAACCAGGTGAGCGGAGCATGGTCTGTGTACAACAGAAAGGAACGCCCTTCCAGGTAGTATTTCAATTTCTCTATGCTCCACCTGATAGCCAAGCACTCCTTCTCAATTACGGGATACGCCTTTCTCTGGTGAAGAGTTTCCTGCTGATGTACAAGACAGGTCTTTCTAGCCCCTCCTCGTCCAGCTGTGAGAGAACGGCCCCTATCCCCATCCCTGAGGCGTCTGTCTGAAGGATGAAAGGTTTCTGAAAATCAGGTGTTAGCAGGAAAGGGAGGTGGTTAACGTGGTTTTCAGGGACTGGAAAGCCAAGAGCTCTCCGTTGGTGGGTGTCTTAAGACGACTGGGAGCGATGTCTTTTTTAGCAGATCTGTGAGGGGGCAGCAGTGTCGGAAAAAAGGGGTATAAAGCGCCTATAATACCCCACCAACCCTAAAAAGGCCCTTAGTTCTTTTCTTGTGGTGGGATATGGGGTGTCTTGGATAGCCCTGACTTTTTCGCTCTGGGGTTCAATCAAGCCTTTTCCCAACACGTATCCCAGGTACTTCACCTTTTGATATGCGAACCTGGACTTCTTAGCATTAACATGCAGGTTCGCCAGCCGCAGTTCCGTAAGAACGGCCGACAAATGGGATAGTGTTCCTCCCATGTTTTGCTAAACACGACAATATCGTCTAGGTATGCTGATGAATACTCGAGATGTTCCTTAAGTAGAGTATCCATCAGCCTTTGGAAGCTGGCTGGGGCGCCATGTAGACCAAACGGAAGGACTGTAAAGTGAAACAAGCCGTCTGGAGTGGAAAAGGCCGTTTTCTCTTGGTCCTTTGGGTGTAGGGGGATCTGCCAATAACCCTTGGTGAGGTCGATGGTGGTGATGTAACGAGCCTCACCAAGGCGCTCGATTAATTCGTCGACCCGCGGTAAGGGGTACCCGTCCTGTTTAGATATCCGGTTCACTGCCCTGAAGTCAATGCAGAACCGGATACTACCATCTGGCTTCGGGACCAGAACGATCGGTGAACACCAATTGCTTTTGGAGGGTACCACCACCCCTAGGGCCAACATATCGGCTACCTCTCTTTTCAGGGCCGCCCGACGTGCCTCAGGAACCCGATAGGGTCTTTGTTTGACAACAGCCCCCTCAATCGTAGGTATGGTATGGGTCGCCAGGGTGGTTCTACCGGGCTGATTCGAGAAAACATCAGAAAATGACTGTAGGAGATCCCCTATTTGTTTAGTCTCCTGAGGCTCTAAATCAGGACTAAGAAGGGTGTCTGTCACTGTGGTCATAGAAGGAGTAGCAAGAGAAACATTACAGGGCTTTTTAGGGACAGGCCCTAACCATTTTTTAAGAGGTTTACGTGGTACATTTGACTCTTCCTAGGGGTGAGCTGTAACACGTAAGTAGTGTTTCCGACCCTACGTACCACCTCATAGGGTCCTTGCCATTCCTTCCGGAGTTTGTGGGTGGATGAAGGAAGGAGAAGTAGGGCCCAATCCCCAGGTTTTAGTACTCTCCACTTCTTACCCTTATCATATTGTAGTTTTTGTTGGGTCTGAGCCTTTTCTAGGTTCTCATGGGCTAATGTCCTTAATTTGCATAGCCGGGTCTTGAGCTGGTTGGCGTATTCCAACAAGGCTTGGGCCTCGGATACCCCTTGTTCCTCCCAACTCTCCTTTGTGATTTCAAGAAGAGTGCGTGGTTTTCTCCCGAACATAAGTTCAAAGGGGGAAATCCCTAAACTGCTCTGGGTAGAACTACGAATCACAAACAGGGCTAAGGGCAACAACTGATCCCAATTCCTCCCATCCCCACTCAACAGTTTCTTTAAAGTGAGCTTCAAATTACCGTTGTAGCGTTCCACCAGACCGTCGGTCTGGGGGTGGTACACCGAGGTTTTGATATGTTGGATGCCCAGTTATTTACATACCTCCCTCATTAAACGGGAGACAAAGGGTGTGCCCTGATCGGTTACCAGTTCTTTTGGAAACCCCATCCTTGAAAACACCTCTATCACCCTCTGAGCTATAGTGGTGGTGGTGGCTGTTCGGAGTGGAAGGGCTTCAGGGTAACGAGTGGCATAATCAACCAACACGAGGACGTATTGGTGACCCTTGCTGGATTTAGGGGGAGGCCCAATGAGGTCCATACCTACTCTTTCAAAAGGACGGCCTATAATTGGTAGGGGCTGTAGAGGTATCTTGGGAGGAACATAGGGTTCCTCCGTTGGCAGATGGTGCATTCCTGGCAATACTTCTTAGTTTGAAGATAAATGCCAGGCCAATAGAAAGAACCCAGGATTGCTTGGCTGGTTTTCTCCGCCCCTACATGACCAGCGAGAAGATGGGAATGTGCGAAGAATAGGATCTGTTCCCTAAACGTGGTGGGGACTATCAGCTGGGGTTCGGCTTCCTTCTTGGCAAGGCGATAAAGGAGACCGCTTTTGTTCCAAGAAACAAGGATAAGTGCGTTGGGGTCGATTTCTTGTTTCTTGTGCTCCTTGCCATGCGTGTCTAAGGGAGGCGTCATTTAGCTGGGCTATTCTAAAGTTGTTGTCAATGGCCCAGGGCTCTGAGGTCAAAAGAGTGTTGTGAGGACCTGGGTCTGCTACGCCTACGCCTAAAGCCTGGGAGAGAAGGACAGCAAAGGAAGGATTATCGACCCCCAAGATCAGTGCCTCAGGAAGGGTAGGGAGCACCCCTACGATGACCGAGGTGCTTTTTCCTGTCCTAGTCTGTATGGACAGCTGTGCTATTGGGTACTCCCTGATGTCTCCGTGTACACAACGAATATTGACTGTCTTCCCTGGTATCATAGCGGTGGCGGGGACTATGTCTTCTCTGGCTAAGGAGTGCTTGCACCCTGAATCCAAAAGAGCAGTTACCTCCCGGTTGTTCGCTATCAAACTCACATAGTAGATGTGCCCTGTCTCCTGGGCAAAGAGGACGGAACGCGGAGCATAACTGACATCCATTGGTTCGTCTTCACCTTTGTCCCTTCTCTTCCTACAGAAGCGGGCTATGTGTCCCCACTCGCCACATTCGAAACATTGAGGACCGTTTGGAGTTGTGCTGTTGGGTCTTACAGCCCTGGTTCTAAATAGGTCCGGGTTACCTTTATCGGCTTCTTATCATACTTGGGCTACGGCCCCCTCTGGGGCTTTTCTGGCTCCTTTACTAAGGGACGACTTTGTGCCCTGACATAAGAGGTGGCCATTTCGACGGCATGCTCTAAGGTTAGGCCGGCATGTTGCCTAAGCCACCTTTGTGTACCATAGGGTAGGGCCTCGAGGAACTGCTCCAGATAGATCTTGCCCATGACATTTTCCATAGTAGACTCCTGGGGTTTTAGCCAATGATCCGCAGCGTCTTTGATCTTGTAAAAGAGGGTTTTCGGGGTGTCACCTGTGAGGCCGCGTTCTTGTCTGAAGTGGAGACGGTGGGTTTCGTCATCCACGCCCAGGCGGTCCAGGATGTACTGCTTCACTGTACCGTATACCGCGGTACCATCCCTATTGACGACCTGGTACGCTGCCTGGGCTTCGGCCGTAAGGAGGGGGGCTAGGTAGAAAGGCCACCGGTCCGCCGACCACCCACTAGCCCTAGCGGCCCTTTCAAAGTTCAGGAAGAATGACACGGCATCCTCCCCAGGTACGTACTTCTGTAGGGGGACTACAGTACCCGGCGGAGCGGGACTCCTTCCCTGTCCGGCTCCCATAAGCATATGGTTCTGTCCTTCAGCCAACTTAACCATCTGGTCGGCTTGTTGTTGGATGGCCATCGTGAACGCGGCTCGGTCCATCTCGGCCTGGCTGGAGCTCCTCTCGATGGCCCACTCCAGCTTGGCCTGGCCCTCCTTTAGCTGGTACACCAGGTTCTCCATCGTGTATCGAGGAGGCTTATGCCCGCATTCTCCACCACTTGTAAGGGGGGGGCTCTTATTCGGGGTCTCACGATCAGTAAGGAGGCCAGATAGGAGTATAGTGCAGCAAGTTGTTTATTTAACAGGCGTCAATAAGGTAAAGTCCTCTGGTAGGGCTGGTGCCCGGGTTGGTTCCCTCTCCGTAAGTTCCCCCTTGGAGCTCCTGGGTCCGATACCGTGTCCTGGCGTCGCAGCTGGTCCGCGATCTCGTCGGCGGTAGATGTCCGGGCCCAGGGAAAAATGACAAGAACACCACGTCAGGGGGATAACGGGACGCTAATATATAAGGGGAGCGGGGAGTGAAGGAGGAGTCACCCGTGACCACCGACACCGTGAAGATTCGAGTGTGACCACCTCGCTTTCACCGCCCTCCCCTACCTGTGCCCTGAAACCCCTGTAGTCTTGCCCGTACCTTTGTAAGCCACCCTCCTCCTGGAGGGTGGCTGGGCGGAACACGATACCGTTGGCCTCCTGGCTTGACGTCTTCCGTGGCGTCCGCTGCTTCTGGCTCTGCTTCTCTCCGTCCGTTCGATTCCTCCGAGTCCCTCACCTCCGGCTCTCCTCTCGCCCGGGATTCTCCTTCCGCATACGTGCGGGAGCCGCCTCCTCTTGTTCCGTCCGATCGGTCTCCGGATTGGACGGCCGAATACAGCGTCAGTGGCCACTCCTCCGAGGTTCCTTCCGAGGCATCGTTGTTAAAGGGCTCCAGACCCGCCTGCATAGAAGGCAACAGCAGGGCGTTAACCCCTTCCTCTGGCTGATCCGGACTCCCGATATTCTCGACCTCATGACACCCACATAGTAGTCAATGTTGATGGGCTCAGATTTGTCTGTGTGTGCACTGCATTGTGTGCTGGTGGCTCCTGCAGCTTTGGTTTAGCTGCCCATTATACCTTTCAAGTAGTGAGCCTTTGAGTTCTGTGCATTTACAATGCTGTGCTGAGGCAAACTGGGTGGGATATGGGTTTTGGTCAGAGTTGTGAGAGTTGTGCATTGTTTGACTTCAAATGTCTTGTTTACGTCAGGGGTTGTATGTACACGAGGATGTGTCAGAGTGTGACTTGCTTGTTTAAGGATGTTGTCCACACTCAGCCACATCAGTGAGGTGGCCTGAACCATGTTAATAGGTTGGGCCTGCAGGCATGCTATTCATCATGCACTGTCACTTGCCTTGTCAATGTGGCTCACGGACACGCAGCATTGCAGGGTACTGCACATGTGCATGTGTTTTGTGCAAGTATGGTTATGTGTGAGTAGGGCACCTTTTAGGCACATTGGCAATGAGAGCTTACTTGCTGTTTCAACATGTGCTGCACTATGTAGTACACATGGATATCCATGTTGCTTTGTCTATTGTGATTTGTCTGGTGTGCATGTCGTCCTTCATGTTTTTTATTGCATGCATTGCTGAGTGCCCTCCGTTTGGCTGACCCGTTGTGAGTATGGTTCGGCGTGAGTTTCGATTGTTGTTGCTGTCTGAACAGACAGGGGCATGTTACCAAGGGAGTGGCAGTGAGAGGCGTTAGCCATCTTGTCTTCACGGCTCTCACCACCACTTTGGTAACGCCAGGCTCAAACATGTTATCAAGGATATGGTGCAGCCTGGCGTTTCCCCCTGCAATGGAAGAAAATTACACAGCTTAGCGCCAGCGCAGGCTCCCTTGCACCATAGTGCAAGGGTGTCTGCGAGCAGGGAGGTTTGTTTATGTGTAGGAAGTAGTTGCTTCCTGCACATGGACAAACCTAAGACGGCATTTTCTAACTTTCATGTGTGTTGCTTCGTGCAGCACACATGGAAGTTACAAAATGGCATTTTGAAGTACAGATTGTTCATGTACAGGAAGGGACACCTTCCTGTACCTGAACATACCATGGAATTTGGCTTTTCACATGTGGGCTGCACAAGGCAGCACACATGAAACAAGCAAAAACAAGGAGATTTAATGCATTTCTCCTAGTTTTGCAACCTTGGGCCCAGGATTTCTCTGGTGTTCAGATCAGCACTGCCCCCTATTCTCGCCTAACTTGATAATGGATGGCAGCGTCGACTTCAATGGGTGTTGTGGTGGGACGCCCACCACAACACCCACTGCACGCCCCCTTTCACATAAAGTTTAGCGTGAAAGGGGCCCTATTCTCAAGGCAGCGTAAAGCCACTTAACGTGGCTTTAAGCCACATTGAGTGACTTAACGCTGCCTTGATAATGGTGCGCTGACCCCATCACCACCCCAACATCAAAAATGAGTGACGTTGTGGTGGCGATAGGGGCTGGGTAATATGCCCCATAGTGTCAACACCCATTACCCTCAAGGTTGACACCACGTGTGGTGTGTAAGTGGTCAGTTTTCTGATGTATGTGCATTTCATGATGCCTATTTATGGTGCTCAGGCCTGGTCACCGGCACCCTCACAAGAGATGCAAATGTACGGGTGATGTGGAGTGAAGTGGAGAAGTGTGGAGAAGTGTGGCTCAATGGTTAGAGCGGCAGACCCTGATGCAGAGATCTGGCCCGGGACCAGGGTTCAATTCCCACCTCGGCGGGTCTTGGGCTCAATTTCCTCGGACCTGATAATTCTCGCCTCGGTGCCTATTCTAATCATGGGTCCCACTCTGCAACTCTGGGCAATAGCTTGCTTAATCTCCACAACAGCGCTGGGATGCCTGGCTTCACCCTGGGGGTGCCCAGGAGTGGACATTTCACAGGGAAAAGCCAGGAAGGGTTCCACAGCGGTATGCGTACAGCGCCAGGACACCTCTTTGGGGGTATAAGTGCGCTTTACAAGTACAAATTTCATTTCATTTCATGTGTGTTTGTGTATGTGCCACACAGCTGCTGCTATGGATGATACCTGCTGTCCTGGTTCTGTTATTCAATGCCTGGCTTGGCATGTGGATGATGACTACCTGACTGCATATTTGTTCACTGACACAGTTGACTTACCAAACCGTTAATTTGAATTGCACATGATGGTGTGATGGGCAACTGATGTGGAATGCTGTATTCTGTGTGGCAGATGTGTACACTTGGGGGGGTAGGAGTGCAATTTTACATAGGGGTTGAGGGTGGCATTTGGCCGGTTGACATGATTTGTTTCAAATTAGCTATCCTTGCTTGTTGTCATACTTTGGCAGTGAGACAGCTTTACAGGCACATTGTGGTTCAGCGAGTATGTCACGCAGACAAGGCATGCAGTACATATTGGTGTGATACATTCCTGTTCTGCATTGTTCACGTACTGTGTGGTTGTTGGCACGTGCCCCTGCTCATTGTATTCCATCGCCCTTTGAGTGAAGTATGCTGTTTGTGTGCATTTTTGGAGCTGCAACCTTTATCCAGCAGCCTACATGGTCAATTCGTTGTGACATTGCATGTGTGTGTGGTATGCAGACTCACTAGATGTTTCCCCACTTGGTGTACACCAGACTGCATCTCATGAACAGGCAAGGGGGCACATTGCATGGTGATGTAGGTGATGTCAGATTTTCCCCCTTGCCACATCACCACGCACATACAAATTGCCTGCACATGGTCACATCTCACTCTGAGGCCAAAATGCGGATGCACTGTGCATGTGACTGGTCATGTGCACGATAAGGCATGCCACCACCAATGTCAGCACACCTGCAGCATTGCGCACATGTGTTTGAGTGCTGTGCAGGAATGTGCATTTGCATATAGGTGGACTTTGCTGCGCATACACAACCTTGCACACTACTCAGACACATGTGCACAATGCTGCAGGTGCGCTGACATTGGTGGTGGCATGCCTTATCGTGCACATGACCAGTCACATTCACTGTGGATCATGTCCCGGATACCCCTGTCCATGGTGGCATGGGGACATATCACCCTTCTCATACACCACATCGCACGACACACATTGGCCGGCACACAGACTTTTGAATGTGCACAGAAAAGGAAGCCCAACATAGTCCAAGGTCAACGTCAGTCCACTCCATAAGTGCCCCCTCAAATGACAAAGTGGCACAACAACTTGACATGCGGCAGGGTGGCAAAATGGCCCCCTTGCCACATCACCACGCACATACAAATTGCCTGCACAAGGACACATCTCACTTTGACGCCAAAATGTGGATGCACTGTGAATGTGACTGATCATGTGCACGATAAGGCATGCCACCACCAATGTCAGCACACCTGTCTGAGTTGTGTGCAAGGTTGTGTATGCGCAGTAAAGTCCACCTATTTGCACATGCACATTCCTGCAGACTACTCAAGCACATGTGCAGAAAGCTGCAGGTGTGCTGACATTGGTGGTGGCATGCCTTATTGTGCACATGACCAGTCACATTCACAGTGCATCCGCATTTTGGCGTTGGAGTGAGATGTGTCCTTGTGCAGGCAATTTGTATGTGCGTGGTGATGTGGCAAGGCGGCCATTTTGCCACCCTGCCGCATGTCAAGTTGTTGTGCCACTTTGTCATTTGAGGGGGCACTTATGGAGTGGTCTGACGTTGACCTAGAACTATTTTGGGCTTCCTTTTCTGTGCACATTTAAAAGTCTGTATGCCGGCCAATGTGTGTCGTGCAATGTGTTGTTTGAGAAGGGTGATATGTCCCTATGCCACCATGGACAGGGGTATCCGGGACATGATCCACAGTACATGTGGGTATGCACTTCAATTAATTTAATTGTACATGAGTGCCACTGGGCCCATCCACCCCCTTCCCCCCGTCCCTGGTTGATGCTCAGCCTGGTGTTGTTGTGTCTGTTCACATTCAGCACTATCCTGGCCCGCAACTCCAACCACCGTCTCCTCACTGATGACTCAGGACACCTGCTCCTCCAACTCATCCAGCTCCTCCTGTGGCGCTGGACTCCCACCTCCAGTCTGCCTCGCTGCTCTCACGTTGGCTGCTAGTTTCTCCTTGGTTTTGCATTGGTATCATGCCATCGCTTCTTGCAGTCGTCCACTGTCCTCCTCCTCTCTCCAACGGCATTCACCTTGGACACAATGTCCTCCCATATTTCTTTTTTTCTTGCCAATGTCACTGTGGAGGTGACAAACAGTTCTTGTTGGTGTTCAGTCACCTCCGCAATCAGGACCTGGTTTTCCTGCAGGCTGAACTTAGGATTCCTCTTCCTCTTGGCCTTCACATGGGTCTCTGGCTGGTCCTCCTGGGTATTTGTGGGCATGTTTGTGGCTTCTGCACTGGTCCCAGCTTCTTCCATTGCTCCTCTGGTATTTTCCATTTTTCTGCTTGGCGGGCCTTTCATAGTGCATTTTCCCGCTGAACGCGTTAAATGAAGGCCTGGTGCTAATTAGCGATAGAATTCTGTCGCTGATTGGCCCTTCGCCACTTTTTTCATGTTAGCGTGCGTTTTTTTATCGCCAGCACGCTAAATCTATCGCCGTCCATTTCCGCGGGAAAAGGTAGATATCGGCTGTTAGCGGCGTGTTGCTAATACGCCGCTAATGCGGCGATAGATTCCGGCAATCTGCGGTGATAAGGGAAATGGCGCTAAGGGGAGTTAGCGATAAATACCGCCAATTGTTGATAATATGCCCTAAGTGACGCGGTTTAGGATGTTGACTGCTTGATGCCTTGGAATAAGTCATTTTCAATGGGAAAATTTAAGTGGGCAGGCCTGGGGAGCTCCACAGGTATTTCTTTCAAAGGTACAACTGTGATTTTGTTAACTGTGTTTAACCTCTTGAAGTCGTTTAAGGAACAATCCCATCAAAGACAATCAAAGAATTGTAAAATCATTTTCACCAAAAACAGCCAGCCAGACTTAGAGAAAATATATGTGAAAAAACATTGCAATATTTGGTTCCATCCTGCTCTAATGTCACAGAGAACTGGTAGTAAAATATTTTGTACAGCTTACTCATTGGGCTATTCCCGAAGTATTTCCTGCAAAGGTGCAACAGTCATTTCTTTTACTATAATCTATGCAAAAACTGCTAAGCTTGAATAGTGGGTGCGCTGGATGATTTAACTATGCCATTGTAAGATACTCCATAAAACAAACCGTTACAACATGTCCAACTGCTCTTGAAATGCTTTTTACAAGAAAAAGCATTCCAAGATGTCACAACACATGTGCATGCGCATCACACCAATCTTGGAATCGTTCTTCCAAAAAATCAAAATATGAATGAGTCCAGGATGGTGACCATGTCTATGCACACATGTGCTCACAACGGCCATCAAGATATGCTTTTTTTTAGGCTTTAAGGGAAACTATTCCAAGATGGCTGCCATTCATATGCACTCCCAGAGGCCATCTGGGAATAAACATTGGCAAAGCCAATAGGTCTGTACCCCAGCGCCATAGGAAAGGCCTATTGGCTTGGCTAATTCTTGTTATATATTGTACATGGTATGTATGTATATATGATGTAATTTTGCGTTTAAAGGAATGTGCTCATACAGATTGGGTGTGGGACTTCCAGTTGTGGGATGACAGCCTAAATATGTGAACAGCCACAAATTTGTAGGTATTAGCAAACATTTGGCAGGCACATTGGAATGAGGGAGGGAATACGTCTAAAAAGAATGGGGCATAAGAGAAGGGATTTCGCCACAGGGAAAAAAATCCCTAGGAGAAAACAAGTAATAATGTGAAAATTAAATTGTACACCACCTCTGTCATGCATATTGGCGCACTTAAATGTACGCAGATGCAAATGGTTATGCATGGGAATAACATGGAATTCACAAAGAGTTCTAAAATTGCTCATGGAAAACAATGATTTAATAAATCCTGGAATTCTTTGTGAATTCTATGTAAGTGGAAAAAAACTCATTAAGCATAAGACAGCTAGAATAAATGTCAGGCTGTCATTCGTGAATCAGCACAATGTCTAGTACCAGCACCGAATACAAAAGATTCCGTTAAGTTAGACAAAATCGTAATTGATATGAATTGTATTTCTCTTTAAACTGACAAGTGTACAGGAAAGACATAAAATGCCTCACCTTAAACCTATGGCGAATCTCCCCACTGGCATCCTGTCAACAATCAATGTTGCAGTCTGTAACTTAGCTCTCTCCTGGGACTGCTCACAGCAGCATTAAAGGGCACGGTGTCAATCAAAATCATTTTAATTAGCAAAAGCAAATTCTATCCTCCGCTGCTGTCTGCCTAAACTACTGGCCTCTCAGCCATGTGTACACTAAACAGATAGCCAGGCTCCCTGGAAAACTCCAGTCAACATCCTCTCCCTGTGGGTCCAGGAGCTGCGAGTTTCCTTGAGAGAAATCTAATTGTAATGCCTGTCCCTGGAGAGGACTTTGAGAAATGTTCACTCATTAGTTGCTTAGCCTTCCTGAATAATTAATGATTAACACTTTGGAAGAGCGATTCATCATTAGTCTGCATTTCATGAAATATGAAATAATAGCATTAGAGCACAGTCTGTTGTGCTCGTGGGAGAGCCACAGAAAACAGTCCTGCAGCTCGTGGCAGAGAGGGGCATTTCACTGCGCATCTCTATAATGCATGATCGTCGGATCTAGATGCGTGGTGGGATGTTCTGTTTGTGTTTAATGGGCCGGACCGCCAGGAAATGTATGTAAATAACTAAAAATGTGGCTGCGTTGAACAGATGGTGCATCGAGCAATGTACTCGTTTCACAAGCGCGATGAAAAACGAGATACAATTTTCCCTATAGGCGAATATGCATTGGAAAAATATGACGTCAGACCTACTCTTTTATTTTTATTGCAAGGATATGCCACAAAAATAAAAAGACGAAGAAAAAATATGCTGCCAACCAATATGGCGGCCACATCCTTCCAATACAAACTTTGCACTTACAAAAGCCCAAAACTGAGCTGGGTACCTAGGGCGCGTCATGAGGTGCGTGTCTGGGGAAAGTAGGTGGGTTTCTTGGAGAAAGATAATATCAGGGTCCTGTAGGAGCAAATAGTGCCAGATCTGACTCCTCTTATTAGGGGAGTTGAGTCCCTTGACGTTGAGGGAGAGAAACCTAAAAGGGGGCGCCTTGTCATCATGAAGGAAGATTTAGTGGAGAAGCTTCAGCAAGGCAGATTGTAAATGGGCTAGAGCGGGGGTGGATCATGGCTGAGTAGGGCAAGTTTGTAGAGGTACACCCCATGTGCCTGATTGGGAAATATGCTCTCAGGTTATATGGTGGGCCAGAAAAGTCTTGAAGTAACCTCTGCACTACATTCGCTTCAGAGAAATAGTAAGGAAAGAAGGGGGGGGGGAGGAATTAAGGAATCAAAGTGAAACGGCCAACATAGGTCAATGTCGTCATGGAATAGCTCACAGGGCAAGGTGAGAGCCATTCTGAAGAAGTCACTCTTCCGGAGGACACTGCCCAGGTGGGGGGACGTGACCGGTAAAGGTGGTCGATCGGGAATCTCCGCCTCTAGCAGCCAGTCTCTACATTTGGAGTGAAAGTCACCAGCCACCAGGCCCTCCCGGTATAGTGAAGTAGGGCATGCTGGTGCAGTTCTAGAAGAGCTTGGGGAGGCGCCTCATGTATGATGGGCATTCAGCTGTTCAAGGAGCAAGAGGTAGCAAGAGCACAACAAGATGGAGCATTGAAGGGAGCTAAGATCGTTTGAACTTCGCAGGGGGACAGGAGGCATGGGCCCCCATCCGGGATTGGGCAGGTGTAGACGTTAGTGCTCCCAGTTCAAGTTAGTCTGCCAGCGTGGACAAGTGGGTCGGAGAAGGAGAGTCGCTCAGGGTTCGAATATGGTTGATAATGTCCTGTCATGCCTGAGAGGAGTCCTGATCTTTGGCGCGTGTCCAGTGACTGGGGGATGGGACCGTGGACCACTCCGACCGAGATGGCTCCCTGCGTCGGCCTCGCGGGGAGGAGCGCTCCACCTCCCCAGTGTCCATCGGGAGGTGAAGAAGCTGTTTCGCGTCTCGCAGTGAGCGGAGAACTTGGCACTTGCCCTCCCACGTAAAGATTAGTGTGAAGGGGTGGCCCCATTGATATTTAATTTTAAGGTCTCGTAGCTTATCTGTGACTGGGTTAAAGTCTTTGCGCCTACAAATGGTGATGGGGGCTATGTCCTGAAAGATCTGGATCTGAAATCCGTTGTAAGATAGGTCGTGACCCCACACACCTTCTGCAAGATAGCTTCTTTCTCTAGGAAGAAATGGACGCGCGTGAGGATGTCCGCGACAAAGTTGGGCACACTCTGGGGCCGGGGACTCAATGAGCTTTGTTGAGAGTTGGGGGGGAGGCGTCATCATCCGCCCGAACCGTCTGCAGGAGGTCCGCTGTAGAGGCCGTGATATCTTGGCCCTCTGCTCCGCACTGGACCCCCTGATGCGTAGATTGTTACGCCGACTTCAATTTTTGAGGTCCTCCTGTTTGAGTTGTAGATTGATATGTAGATCTTCAAGTTCCGCCATCCGGCGCCAAAGACTCTCTTGGCCCTCCGCCCTCGCATCCACCGTGCGTTCAAGGTCATCCACGTGACCCCCGATCTCTGTGACGTCTCGCCAGATGTCCCGTAGGCAGGATTTGAAGTCTTGTTTGAGGGATCCGATTTCTGCCTTGATCTCTTGGAGAAATGAGGTCATAAACTCCTGGGTGATTGGCGCCGCAGGCGAACCCCCATCTGCCTTAGGACCCGGAGGGTCAGATGCAGACAGCGTCGAAGGATTGGATTTCAGCCATAGGGAGGCAAAAGGGTTGTCCTTAGCCGGGGTGGGGGCCGGGTCCTTGGCCAGTTTAGATCGAGGCATGATCACAAGGATGGTCTCAACAGATTGCAGAGCTCTCCAAGGGGATGCAGAGCCGGCGCGGGCCCTGCGTGGAGAAGTGCCCCTTCAATGTTCAAGAGACCAGTGCAGATCGGCCACAAAAGAGGGTGGTAAGCCGTGAGATTTGAAGTAGGGCAGTGTTAGACTTAGCATCTTTTGGCGTGTTTCCCCTGACGTTTTGCTTTCTGACCTCCCGGTTTTGACTCTGTTTTTGCTGGCTTAGTGTCTCTGCGTACTTTCTCACTGCTGATCAGTGTTAAAGTGCAAGTGCTCCTGTTGTAAATTGTGTTATGGATTGGTGTTTCCATGATTGGCATATTTGATTTACTTGTCAGTCCCTAGTAAAGTGCACTGGGTGTGCCAGGGCCTGTAAATCAAATGCTGTTAGTGGGCTGCAGCACTGGATTGTGCCACCCACACAAGCAGCCTGTAAAGGTAACTCTGGCCTGCCATTGCAGAGCCTGTGTGCAGTCTGGGACTGCCATGTCGACTTGGCAAGTGTACCCACTTGCCAGGCCCTAACCTTCCCTTTTCTTACATGTCAGTCACCCCTAAGGTAGGCCTAAGGTACCCCTGTGGGCAGGGTGCAGTGTGTGTGAAAGGTAGGACAGGCCCTGGTGGTGTGGCATGTCCTGATAGCCAATTACTGCCAATTTCGTTTTTCACTATTGCAAGGCTAGCTGTTCCCATAGGACAGAATGGGGAGTTTGTTTATAACATCTTATAAACCTAACTACCCCTGGAAACAAGGTGGAAAAATAAAGTTTAGTATGCCTGAACTCAGAATCTAAAGATGCATCTTTTAGTGAAGGTGATTTTTACATTCTGTGTTTGAAAATACCACTTTTCGAAAGTAGGTATTTTCTTGCTCAGCCATCCAGTAGGCCTCTGCTAGGTTTGTGGATTGACTGTCTGGGTTTTGGAGGACAGGGGCTGGAGAGGAGCAGTGGCTCCAGAGAGTCTAGATGGGTCAGGGAAGGGCTGATAGACCTGGACTGCATTTAGTGTAGGGGGAGGAGATTTCCTTTCACCTGAATGGGCCTGGTCTGCCTCTGACAAAGCTGTCTCCACCTCCTGCCAGGAAGCTGCACCAAGGAGGACAGAACAGGTTCTGGCTGGGCACAGACACTCTCTGCCCCCAGAGAACAAAGGGTTTTGGGCTATAAAAAGTGGGGCCCAAACCTCTAAACTTTAGAACTTTCTGGAATCAAGGAACCTGCCAAGAAGAAGAGCTGGAAGAGCTGCCAGGAGGAGTACTGCCCCTTTGCTGTGTTGTTGCTTTGTTGGGTTGGCCTGCAGTTGCTGCTTCTGCCTTGGGCAGTGAAAGGACTGGACTGAACTTACTTTACGTATGTTGAGTATCTCCAAGGGCCTGAAATCGAGCTGGCCTCCTGTTTTGAAGTCTCAGGGACTGCAAAGACTTCACCAACCTCTGGGTACTGCTTCTGGAACCGCTGTTTCAGTTGCCACAGAGAAGGGAACCGCAACCGACTCCGTCACTGACTCCATCGCTGGCTCTGTGTCCTGACGGCACCGCAGACCGCACCGTCCGCATCTTGCACCGCAACCCTGGTCTCACCGACGACCGACGCCGCCGCCACCGAGCCGCTGCTTGCACCGTGACCTGCGGGCACCGCACTCCGCACCGCCTCGCTTCACTTCGCCATCCTGGTCTCACCAACACTGTCGCTGCTGCTGAGTCGACACCCGTGACCGCATCGTGGTTGGGGGCACCGCTCGTAAAGTTTCACGATGCACCGCCTCATCCCACACAGCCGTCTGGGCCGACCGACGCCAGCTCCCGCAAACCGGCTCTGTCGCCTGCACCACAACCTGCTAGCACCGCATCGAGCACCGTCTCGCTCTGCACCGTAAGCCTTGGTCTCACCAACGCCGTCTGGATGATCGTCACCGAGCTGCTGCCTGCACCGCATCGAGAGGACACCGCGCCCTGCACCGCTTCCATTTTGCAACGCGACGGTTGCCACAACCGGCTCACACCTCCGTGTAAGCCGCAACGAGAAAGGTTCTGTTACCGAGTCTGTTCACGCTTTTGCTGGCCCGTATCGACGCGGTCGGCTGGAACTGTTAGACTGTTGTTTTCAGCATCGCTGTAGCCCCGGACGGAGCTACCGACTCATACGAACTGTGTTTTTGAGGTATTTCTGCAGTTTAGAAGACATCTTGCAAAGTATCTATTTTTCAAGTACTGTATTGTGGATTCTTTATCGTTTTTGGTCTTGTTTTGAGTATATAAAAATATTGGATATTTTTCTAAACTGGTGTGGTGTACTTTTGTAGTGCTTACACTGTATTACTGTTGGTTATGTGCAAATGCTTTACACACTGCCTCTAAGATAAGCCTGACCGCTCGTGCCAAGCTACCAAGGGGTTGAGCAGGGGTTATTTTAGGAGTGTAACTCCCTTATCCTGACTAGAAGGAAGGGTCCCTACTTGGAGAAAGGTGCAAACCCTTGCCAACTAGAGACCCCCATTTCTAACAATGGTTGTCAGCGGTGAGGACAGGACTTGTATTTGCACTTAAGTTACAGTGATTGGTGTGCACTACTACCATATCACAGACCATTACGTACGACATACTGGTTCTCTTTCTTTTTGGGCCTATTTTCTGATCTTGCCAATTTTTTTCTGAGAACTTGAACTTGCTACTTCATCATGCCTTAATCAAGAGCATCATCTGCTGCATCTATGGAAATGGCCTTTGAGGAGGATAGGTTGGAATCCTACAATGTGAAAGAATTGAAGGCTATTTGCAAAAACCTAAAGGTCCAAGTCAGAGGCCTCACCAAGAAGGAGGAGCTACAAAAGGCGCTGAGGGCCTGGGTAGCAGCCAGACATGCTAGTGGGCAGTCTGGGGATCTCAGTGGAGAGGCAGAGGAGCCTATTCCTAGGGTGGATGTGCTTTTTTTGGGGGGGGGGGGCCCAGGCCAGGCAGCAGTGGCCTGTCCCCAGTGGAGCTGGAGGACAGGCGGGAAGCAAGGAAGTTCGAGTTGGAAAAACTCAGGATAGAAACCGAAAGGGAAGACAAAAGAATAGCCATGAAGGAAAGGAAGATGATCTTAGATCATGAACAAAGTCTTAAGGAGCTGGAGCTAAGGAGTAGAACCAGCTCAGATGGTGGCAGCAATTCGTCAGGGCAGTCAGACAGAATTGTGCACATCCCCAAGAATGTAGGCAAAGAATTCAAGAAGGGGGACGACACACAAAGGTGGTTCCGGGGGTACGAGGCGTCTATTCATATGAATGTGGTCCCTGAAAGGAATTGGGGGGCAGGGTTGTGGCCTCTCTTTCCAGAAAAAGCTAGGGATACTCTGTTAGCTTTGGGTAAGGGGTAGAACCTCACCTATGCTGATATGAAGGACGCTCTCCTCACCAGGTATGGTCTCATTCCTGAGAAGTATAGGCATCAGTTTAGGTCCAGTAAGAAGACTGATGCCAACACTTGGTTGGAATGTGTAGATTCTTTCTGCAGGTCTCTGGATGGCTGCGTGAAGGGCAGTAATGTGACAGATTTTCAGGGGCTCTACAATTTGATTGCATGGGAGCACTTGTCTAGTCTATGTTTTGCAGAGCTGCGCCAGCACTTGGTTGATAGTAAGCTGACTGACCCCAGGAAGCTTGCTATGGAGGCGGACCACTGGGTAAGTACCAGGGTCCACAAAAATATGTTTGGGGGAGACTCAGCCAAAGGTGGGCAGGGTCCTCAGCAGAAGAGTGGAGGGACAAGGGTATGGCACAGTTCTCTACAGGGTTCCAAACTAACACCCAGGGTAAAGGTTCCCATCCCCCAGGAGATAAGAAACAAGGGGTCTCTTCAGGAAAGCCTGCTGAGACCGGCCCTGCAAGTGTTTTGCATGTGGCCAGGTGGGTCACTTGAAGGGAGACCCCAAGTGTCCCAAGAGGGCACAGCCACCCACTGGTAGGCAGACCAAGGTGTTGGCGAGTGTAGCGCTTGGGGAGGAGGGGTGCCTACAGGAGGGTGGGGATCCCGCAGAAATGACCCTCGTCTCACTAGGGGACAGTGAGATGGTCCCAGGAAACCAGGTGCCCCCTAACACAAAAACATATAGCACCTGGTTGACCATCAATGGGAAAAGGGTAGAGGCTCTCAGAGATACTGGAGCCAGTGTGACCTCAGTCCGGTGTCACCTGGTCTCTGAAGAGCAGGTAGTCCCAGGGGCATTCCACCAAGTAGTTGCTGTAGACAACTCAGAGCGCCATTGTATGGTGGCGCAGGTTCCCTTTGAATGGGGGGTCTCAGGTCCCTTGAGGGTGGTTGTGAGCCCTACCATGCCTGTAGATTGTCTGCTAGGTAACGACCTGGAGCAGTCCTTGTGGAAGGATGTTGAGCTCAGGTCTCACTAGGAGATGCTTGGGTTTCCAGAGTGGCATGCATGTCCACTCGGTCAATGGCAGCCAGAAAGGGTGATCAAAAGGACCCAGAGCCTGAAACAGTGGCCCAGGTCATGCCAAGAGAAAGGGCAGGGGACACGGGAAACTGGCCCCTGTGGTTCCCACGGACCGGGAGGAGGCTGAGAGTTGAGGGGGACGCCCAGGTACCTACAGGGGAGCAGGTAGCTGAACTGGGGGACATCTCTGAGCTGATCCATTGGCAGCAAGAAGGTGGTCCCACCAGGGAAGAATTCTGCAGGGAGCAGAAAGAATGCCCTTCTCTGGAGGGTCTGCGGTGGCAGGCTGCAGACCAGGCAGCTGGTGATCAGTCTGGATCACATTGGATCTACTGGGAGAATGGTCTCCTGTATAGCGAGCCTAAGGTCGCTGAGCCTGGGTCAGCCTGTGTGCTGGTGGTACGCCAGTGCTTCCAGACCTTCCTACTGGGTCTAGCTCACGACGTGCCTTTGGCAGGACATTTGGGGAAGGACAAGACCTTTGACAGGCTTGTCACCCACTTCTTCTGGCCCCAGATGCGAAGGCAGTCAGATGGACATTGCAGGTCTTGCCCAACTTGCCAGGCAAGAGTGGGAGGAAGGTCAAAGCTCTTCTCCAACCTTTCCTAGTTGTTGGAACCCCTTTTGAAAGGGTAGGGATGGACATTGTGGGGCCACTGGATCCCAAGACAGCCATGGGCAACAGGTACATCCTGGTCTTGGTCGACCATGCCACCAGGTACCCGGAGGCAATCCCTCTCAGGACAACTACGGCGCCAGCGGTGGGCCGGGCGTTAATGGGGATCTTTTCCCGCGTGGGTTTCCCCAGAGAGGTGGGACCAATTTCATATCGAAGTATATGACCTCCCTGTGGAAGGAGTGTGGTGTAACCTACAAGTTCACCACTCCTTACCACCCACAGGGTAATGGTCTGGTGCAAAGATTCAACCAGACCTTGAAGGGCATGATTAAAGGTCTAACAGAACCCATGAGGCATAAGTGGGACGTCCTCTTGCCATGCCTTTCTCTTTGCATACAGGGAGGTACCTCAGAAGTCTCTTGGGTTCAGTCCCTTTGAGCTTCTGTATGGCCACCCTGTGAGAGGACCTCAGAGTTTTGTGAAGGAAGGCTGGGAGGCAGCTCCCAGGAAAACTCCCCAGGATGTGTTTAGTTACATGCTGGCCTTCAGAAACCAAACTGCCCGCTTCAGGAAACTCGCTCAGGCGAACCTGGAAGCAAGCCAGGAAGAAATGAAAAAGTGGTATGACCAGAATGCCACTCTGGTCGAATTTCAACCTGGGCAAAAAGTATGGGTCATGGCCCCAGTGGAACCTTGTGCCTTGCAGGACAAGTGGACTGGGCCTTTTGAGGTGTTGGAGCGCAAAAGTGATGTCACCTACCTGGTGAATTTGCAGACTCCCAGGAACCCTTTGAGGGTCCTCCACGTGAACCGCCTCAAGCCCCACTTCGAGAGGTCCGAAGTGAGCATGCTCTTGGCGAAGGATGATGGGGTGGAAGAGGAGAGTGAACCTCTCCCTGACCTCCTGTCCATCAAGGATACCGGTGAGTGCACGACATAGTTTGAAGCTGAGGGGGGGCACTGACTGTCTCTCACAGGCGAAGTGCTGACAGCTCCTCTGTAAGGAGCAGTGGAGGCATTATTGGGAATTCCCCCCTGACATAACGATCTGGCCCGGGGACATTGTAGAGGCCGAAATATTCATTGCGGAGTCTTCTCAGGGCAATGCCTGACCTTAAGATGGAGGCTGGGACCAGTCTTGATTACCGCCGCGGGGGGCTCCTGAGGCTCCGGGGCACACCCAAATTGAACTGTAGGGACATTCCAACTGATCCCCCATTGCGAAGGCACCCTATTCTGGGGGCTTTTCGAGCCCGGGTGTCATCTGTAATGACGGGCCAGGACAACGCCTGACTTTTACATGAACTCCTAAGCACTAAGAGACCGATCATCGTGGCCGATTTCCGGTGGAGCTGCCTAGTCAGCTATAGAGGAGATTGGCTCTGGGTCACCCCTTGACCGTCACCTACCCAGCCGGACCTTGGACACAGTTATCCTCGTCTCTACCCCTACCATTGATTCTGTGAACTTGCCATCGACCGTTGAGACCTTGCACTCTGGCCGATGCCCGGTGGAGCTACCTGTTAGCTGAAGAGGAGATGGGCTGTGGATCCCCACTCGGCCGTCACCTACCCAGCCGGACTTTGGGCAGACGTTCCTTCGTCTCTCTGTCATATCTCCCTCCTACCCCTTCACCCTACCCCCTTCCCCCTCTACGCTCCCTCTTCTTGCCATCTATCCCTTTAATGTTTTTCTGTTGAGACCTAGCTATTTGACCGATGCCCGGTGGAGCTACCTGTTAGCTGAAGAGGAGATGGGCTGCGGATTCCCCCTTGGCCGTCACCTACCCAGCCGGACCTTGGGCAGACTTTCCCTTCGTCTCTCTGTCGTATCTATACCCTAGCCCTTTTTCCCCTTACCCCCTTACCCTTCTCACTCCACTTTCCTTTTCTTCTATGCTCCTCAAATGTTTTTACTGGTATCATTGGTAACTTGTAACTGATGTAAGTTTGCAACTATGTGGAACCTTATGTAAAGCGCTCTGATACCTTCGGGTCTAGCCAGCGCTATATAAAACTCTTTAAATAAATAAAATAAATAAATAAGGAGCACGATGAGTCAGTGGAAGGTGTGGTCCTCTCCCCTTCACTGACCCCAGAGCAGCAGAGTGACTGTCACCAGTTGTTGGGACAGTTTGCCCACTGTTCTCTCTGACCCCAGGTGTTACTCACTGGTGTACCCATGACGTGGACACTGGTGACAGCCCTCCTGTAAAACACAAGATTTACAGGTTGAATGACCAGGTCAGGGCCAGCATCAAAGAGGAGGTCTCTAAGATGTTGGCGTTAGGGTTGATCGAGCCCTCCAACAGTCCTTGGGCCAGCCCAGTGGTCTTGGTCCCAAAGGCTGCTGCACCCGGTGCCACTCCAGAACTGCGGTTTTGTGTGGACTACCGTGGGCTCAATGCCGTCAACAGGACTGACGCACACCCCATCCCCAGAGCTGATGAGCTCATTGATCAGTTGGGAGCGGCCAAGTTCCTCAGCACATTTGATTTAACGTCTGGGTACTGGCAGATTGCATTAACCGATGGGGCCAAGGAGAGGTCAGCATTCTCAACCCCAGAAGGACATTACCAGTTCCGGGTGATGCCCTTTGGGTTGAAGAATGCCACTGCCACCTTTCAGAGGTTGGTCAACCAGGTGTTGGCTGGACTGGAGGATTTCAGTGCTGCATACCTGGATGACATTGCAGTGTTCAGTTCCAGCTGGGAAGAACACTTGCTGCACCTCGGGGAAGTGTTGAGGGCTCTGCAGAGGGCAGGCCTCATGATCAAGGCCAGTAAGTGCCAGATCGGGCAGGGTTCTGTGGTGTACTTGGGACACCAGGTAGGAAGCTGCCAGGTGGCGCCTCTAAAGCCCAAGACTGACACCATTCTGGCTTGCGAGCCCCCCAAGATCCAGACAGAGGTGAGAGCCTTTTTAGGTCTCACTGGTTACTACAGGAGGTTTGTTAAGGGCTATGGCACCATTGTTGCCCCCTTAACAGAGCTGACTTCCAGGAAGCAGCCCAAGAAGGTGATCTGGACTGAATCCTGCCAGAAAGCTTTTGATGCCCTGAAGGCCGCCATGTGCACGGTGCCCGTGCTCTAGGCACCCTACTTCTCCAAGGAATTCTTGGTGCAGACCGACACTTCAGAGAATGGTGTGGGAATGGTGCTCTCACAACTGAATGAAGAGGGCCTAGTCCAGCCTGTGGTCTTCCTTAGCAGGAGACTACTCCCCAGGGAACAGAGGTGGAGTGCCATAAGCTTTTGCTGTGGTCTGGGCACTGAAGAAGCTGAGACCTTACCTGTTTGGGACTCACTTCCGGGTTCAGACAGAACACAGGCCCCTCAGATGGTTGATGCAAATGAGGGGTGAGAATCCAAAACTGTTGAGGTGGTCCATCTCCCTACAGGGATGGACTTTACGGTAAAACACCGCCCTGGCACAGACCACGCCAATGCAGATGGTCTGTCCAGGTTCTTCCGCCTTAGTGAAGAGAACTCCTAGGCGGTTGGGTAGTTCTCCCTACTTTCAGCTGGAGGGGACATGTGTTAGACTTGGCATCTTTTGGCGTGTTTCCCCTGACTTTTTGCTTTCTGACCGCCCGGTTTTGACTCTGTTTTTGCTGGCTTAGTGTCTCTGCGCACTTTCTCACTGCTGATCAGTGTTAAAGTGCAAGTGCTCCTGTTGTAAATTGTGTTATGGATTGGTGTTTCCATGATTGGCATATTTGATTTACTTGTCAGTCCCTAGTAAAGTGCACTGAGTGTGCCAGGGCCTGTAAATCAAATGCTGTTAGTGAGCTGCAGCACTGGATTGTGCCACCCACACAAGCAGCCTGTAAAGGTAACTCTGTCCTGCCATTGCAGAGCCTGTGTGCAGTCTGGGACTGCCATGTCAACTTGGCAAGTGTACCCACTTGCCAGGCCCTAACCTTCCCTTTTCTTGCATGTCAGTCACCCCTAAGGTAGGCCCAAGGTACCCCTGTGGGCAGGGTGCAGTGTGTGTGAAAGGTAGGACATGCCCTGGTGTGTGTGGCATGTCCTGATAGTGAATTACTGGCAATTTCGTTTTTCACTATTGCAAGGCTACCTGTTCCCATAGGACAGAATGGGGAGTTTGTTTATAACATCTGATAAACCTAACTACCCCTGGGATCAAGGTGGAAAAATAAAGTTTAGTATGCCTGAACTCAGAATCTAAAGATGCATCTTTTAGTGAAGGTGATTTTTACATTCTATGTTTGAAAATACCACTTTTAGAAAGAAGGTATTTTCTTGCACAGCCAACCAGTAGGCCTCTGCTAGGTTTGTGGATTGACTGTCTGGGTTTTGGGTGACAGGGGCTGGAGAGGAGCAGTGGCTCCAGAGAGTCTAGATGGTTCAGGGAAGAGCTGAATAGACCTGGGCTGCATTTAGAGTAGGGGGAGGAGACTTACTTTCACCTGAATGGGCCTGGTCTGCCTCTGACAAAGCTGTCTCCACCTGCTGCCAGGAAGCTGCACCAAGGAGGACAGAACTGGTTCTGGCTGGGCACAGACACTCTCTGCCCCCAGCGAACAAAGGATTTTGGGCTATAAAAAGTGGGGCCCAAACCTCTAAACTTTAGAACTTGCTGGAATCAAGGAACCTGCCAAGAAGAAGAGCTGGAAGAGCTGCCAGGAGGAGTACTGCCCCTTTGCTGTGTTGTTGCTTTGTTAGGTTGGCCTGCAGTTGCTGCTTCTGCCCTGGGCAGTGAAAGGACTGGACTGAACTTTCTTTACTTGTGTTGAGTATCTCCAAGGGTCTGAAATCAAGCTGGCCTCCTGTTCTGAAGTCTCAGGGACTGCAAAGACTTCACCAACCTCTGGGTACTGCTTCTGGAACCGCTGTTTCAGTTGCCACAGAGAAGGGAACCGCAACCGACTCCGTCACTGACTCCGTCGCTAGCTCTGTGTCCTGACGGCACCGCAGACCACACCGTCCGCATCTCGCACCGCAACCCTGGTCTCACCGACGATGACTACCGATGCCGCCGCCACCGAGCTGCTGATTGCACCGTGACCTGAGGGCACCGCAGTCCGCATTGCCTCGCTTCGCCATCCTGGTCTCACCGACGCTGTCGCTGCTGCTGAGTCGACACCCGTGACCGCATCATGGTTGGGGGCACCGCTCGTAAAGTCCCACAACGCACTGCCTTGTCCCACACAGCCGTCTGGGCCAACCAACGCCAGCTCCCGCAAACCGGCTCTGTCACCTACACCGCAACCTGCTAGCACTGCATCGAGCACCGTCTCGCCCTGCACCGTAAGCCTTGGTCTCACCGGCGCCGTCTGGACGATCGTCACCGAGCTGCTGCCTGCACCGCATCGAGAGGACACCGCGCCCTGCACCGCTTCCATTTTGCAACGCAACCGCGACGGTTGCCACGACCGGCTCGCACCTCCGTGTAAGCCGCAACATGAAAGGTACTGTTACCGAGTCTGTTCACGCTTTTGCTGGCCCGTATCGATGCGGTCGACTGGAACTGTTAGACTCTGTTGTTTTCAGCATCGCGGTAGCCCCGGACGGAGCTTCCGACTCGTACGAACTGTGTTTTTGAGGTATTTCTGCAGTTTAGAAGACATCTTGCAAAGTATCTATTTTTCAAGTACTGTATTGTGGATTCTTTATCGTTTTTGGTCTTGTTTTGAATATATAAAAATATTGGATATTTTTCTAAACTGGTGTGGTGTCCTTTTGTAGTGCTTACACTGTATTACTGTTGTCAGGCAGAGCTGAGGAGGTGTCCATCAACAGGACCCGCAGGGAGCTGGGAACCCCCACCGCGCGGGTCCTGATGCCGACCACACTCACCTCCCGTCTCGCCGCCTGAGTCCACAGCTTCGGCAGGAAGGGTCGGGCTCCGGCGGACCCAGCTTCACGTCAAGGCCACAAGCTCTCCGTGAGGGCTGGGCCTCCCCTCAAGCATTCTTCCCCGCGGGGGCCTGGCAGCAGAGCAGAGGAAAGGGTTGGGACCGCTCAGGCCTCGGGTGTAACGATGCTCGCCCACCTGCACCAGCTCCCCCGCTGGGGATTCCACAATGGCCGGTGCGGAGGCAAGGGAACCCGCAGACCAGCAGATCTGCTTTCAGGGTTTCGGCCGAGTCAGCGCGGGCCTCCGTCTCCCGGGCGCAGGCACGCCAGCAGACAAGGTGGGCCTTCAATCAATTTCAGCCTCAGGTGGGTGGGTCCCCCAAGCCCGCAGCACCGCCGAGGGAAGCCAGTGAGTCCGGGGAAAGCAAGACTGGGCCTCGGGTCCAGGCGATGCCCGTTGGCCGGGGATCAGGGCAGCGGGGGAAGACTTCTCCGGGCGATCCCCCTCGCACGGCCCAAGATGCCAGCTGTCATCATAGAGGCACGTCCTCCTCGCCCAGTAGATGGGCCCTGGCACCCTCACAGATACAGCTCGGGCCCACCGGAGATGCCCAGTGGTGACCAGAGGCTTGTCCCCCAATGCTACGGCCGTAGGTAAGCCGGGCAGCTGGCGGCTCAGCTTTAGCAGGCCGCAGAGGAGCGGAGACTCGGGAAGACGCATCTCACTCCATTCACGGCTTGGCCACACCCCCGTAAAATAATTTTAAACAAATATGACTAACATAGGACTACTTTGAGAAAAATATACAACACACTACCTCCTAAAATGTTCTCTAAATTAAATTGTAAATTAATTCAAATGTATTATTATTACTACTGATAATTAATTTTTAATTCCATTCATTTTTTAAACATTATTTGAGAAGACTACTCTAAAATTAAATCACCCACCCTCATTAATATTTTTATTTTTATATAATTTGTAACAAACTTGGTTTTAAGGCAGGTTTCTAATTAACCCAAGTTAAAAGAATTATTTAAATTTACGTCTATTATCAAAGTAAACAAATAATAACATTTAGCATAATTATACTTAATTCTTTTTAGAATTCGTTTAATTTAACATTATTTTCCACTGGGTGTTAGTGTTAAATGCTGCCTCCATTATTTTCTATATTTTCTATGTTGTCATACTCTTAGTGAGTTTATGATTTATATTAGCATCCCTCCCTAAACCCCTCCTTAAACTTGCCTATAACCCACCCATTTTGTAGTAAATATTCTACATTTCCCCACCCTTCCACATTTCCTACTAAATTATTTACTTACATGTGGAGAAATCACCACCACCAGGGTAGAGATCACTGTATAGAAAAAATAGAAGAGGTGAAGATCTCGGGCCGTAGGTTTGTGAAGTACATTTTGTAGTAAATGAAGAATCAAGTAGTTCTATTGGAGTAGTACGTTATGTACTCCAAAATGCCTCTTTTTTTTTACAATTTTATTTAGCAATTTGAAATGGCATAAGGAAACAAAAACAAAAAGAACAAACATGACACTTTAGGCAGTCATCGTAAATAGCAGTAGAATAAGACATTGTGGCGGGACCAGATATACATCTATGTCGTAATTTATGGACATAACTAGACAATTAAACCATCAAGAAGGCATTACCGGTTGGCCTGTAGAGAATGGGCCCAACCTCCCACCCCCAGTCCCTTGGTAACCGGTGACAAGAGCAGAATGGCGTTTTTTAATCAGACCTGATATGTTGCTAAAGTAACGTAATACATGGGAGTAGCATGCCTCTAATATATTTTTAATAAAATTGCCAGCAAAAGCATGTGATAGAAAACGTTGCTACACACACACATCCCAATAGGAATTTCCTACCAAATGCTCACCCATTAGGCCTTGTATATTAAATGGACACCATAGAACTGTCAATTCTTATAAGGGCACCACAGAATAAAAATACATAAAATAAAGCATTAATTGTTAACAATCACTCTCTTTTGTATGTTTGGGAACTCGAAACATTTACGACTAGAACCCAACAAGTTATACTTAGAACAGATAGAACAGGCATGTAAACTTGTTTTAATGCACATAACAGGAAGGTATTCTTGGATGAAGTGCCTGGCATAATGGCACAGATATGGCAGTGACACCTCCGGGTAACAGTTGCGCTGTATAAATGTCATTAACATAACATAACAAGTCTATTGTGACACTGCCAGACCACGTCAGGACCTCACTCATCACCAAACCTTTCCAACACGCAACAAACTAAAACCACATATTCTCCCTATTAAAATACAAGTCTGCTTGTAATTACTGTGCACAGTTTTGAGAGCTACGATGCCACAATAAATGCAAACGCTAGACAACATAATATATCTCTCCTTCCATATTTTTTCTTCATGCTTGTCACTGAAACCCTACTGCATACACAATAGTAGAATACTAATTGATGGGGGCAGTGCAGTTCTCTATGGAGGTTTGCCGTTCACAGGGTGAGGTGGTGAATTATTAACAGCCATGCATACGTCCAGCAATGCTTTGTCAGTTCCACAGGGAGTTCATTAATTGTAGCCTCATCCTGGATTCTGGGTTTACCAGGGCAATGCTTCATCGTGATTAATCTGTCGCGATTCAAAGCCATGGAAGACAACTGAAGCAAGTTAAACAAATATGCCCTTGAAGCGGTGAAAAAGTGATGGTGATCAGGGAGTGGAGGAGGAGAATTCAGACAACAACAGCAAAGACTAAAGCCAACAAATGTGTACAGTGCTGCAATGTAAGCCTTGTCTGTGTGCTTGTGTCATGGAAGTGTTCAGAATGGCCTAGACGCTCCTGAAAATGAGCAGGAAGCTGTAGGACACAAGACCATAGTCACAACCACAGTACTTCACACCTGGAAACTGGTGAATGCCTAATTTCCCCATTCCTGTGGTTCCCCACACCTCATTCATCGGTAGAGGAACTGCATGATTTCTGTTGGTGAAGCCTCAGTCGGCTTTGCTACTAGAACCCACTAGTCAGTAGCCCAACCATCTTAATTGCATCAGGAATTCTTCCCCACTTCTAGCAAGACTTCTGGCATTGGTTTGTCTTGTACACACCTACTGTGCAAAATTGAAGAAAGCAAAGGGCTTGTAGCGCGATGTTTGGTGGCTGTACTAGTTGTATGACAAATTCCCTTTTTATCCATTTTTTATGTATTTGTAAACTGTGTGATTTTGTTTATGGTTTTAATTGACTGATAAACTAACATTAAACAAAACTGTGCAAGTCGTTCCTGGCCGAGGCAGGAAAAAATGCGACATGTGCATATCAGCAAAAACAAAAATAATGCCGATTAGTCTTCATGCCCTCATGGAATGGTGCAGCTATCTTCATTCATATTTTCACCAAGGGTCCTCCTGCTGTGATAGCAAGAGTGCTTTCAGCCAAACGTCCCTGCCACAACGGTGGTAAAATCCAATGATGCTGAGCTGGACGCGGTCAGGCCCGGCAGAGGCAGGACATCCACTGTCCAAGCAGCTTGGAGGTCCACTGCTGGGATTGTAAAGGACCCTAATACTTTTTTCCAGGCAGTTTAGAAATGGATATAATGAACTATACTAATACATAAGTATAGCAGATTTTCCTGGAACATTGCTTCTGAATATCATTCAAAATCAATAACCATACAATTATACGTGATAGAAATGTGTGCCCAAAGCAAAAGACTGAGGGGTTTATTTACTATTATTTCACGCAGGGCAGCATGGGATCTTGCTGGGCTGTGTTGCCTCAAGAAATAGAGCACAAATGCGCCATGACGCAAGGGGGCCTGCGTTACAATCAGGATTGTTTTTGTGAATGAAAAGATACCTTCCTGCACAAGAGCAATCCAAAGAAGCATATTCCTCTTTTATACTGATAGCAGAATGCATCACGAATAGAAAGAAGTAATAACGAGGAGAAAATAGCAAGCCCATGGAACGCCGTATCGCCTCGAAATGTAATGTAATGCAGCGGAAGCTGCTGCGTTGCGTTACAGTTCTTTACAGAGCCATGCAAGGAGGTGCAAATCGCCCCTCGCGTAGCTTTGTAAATCTCACTGAAGACTTTGCATTGTCCTTGCATTGCCTTGCAGGATGCAAGGACAACGCAAAGGCTTAGTAAATCTGGGCATGTGTGGACAGTGGTCAAATACATTTGTGTTGCAGAAAAAGCCGTGACTACCAGATCCAATGGCCCCTTCAGTACGTTTAGACGAATCTGCACCATACACTTCTATCTTGCTACTCAGACATCCCTAAAGCTCCCACAATGGTCCTCTATTTTGTCTGTCAACACACACTGATATCCCAGTATTGAGACATTCAAGGAGCTCTCTTGAATAAAACCTATTCCCTGCACTGAGACATCCAAAGTGCCCTCACAATGCACAAGTGCAGGCCTCAGAACTGGAAAGTGCTGGGGTTCAAGAGGGGTACGTTTGACACAAAAGGTGCATTTCAATGCATATTATTCACATATATTGGCAAGCATGCCACCGGGGCCCTCGGTCCACTGATTTCACGCCCTGCCACGGAACTCCGATTTCTTCCATGGGTTTTGTAAATTTGCCATTTACACTAAAACTTTCCAAAAATAGCATAAAAAATAGGCCATTCACTGCACTGTCTTCCTACATTGGCTAAAAGCCATGTGCATTATAGAGAGTTGAAATATCAGGTTATGCAAATTTCATACTTTCCACAAAATATAGTTAGTACTTTTCTTCACTTCTATATTCAGCTTTCTTCAATTCTTGCATACTGAACTACCAAGTAGATTGTCAGCTGAAATTTACAAACGAAAATCTACTTAGAAGGAGCAGGTGGAAAAATGTAAAGGGACACAAATATCATTGCTTTTACATGATGTTAAAAGATGAATAAATGTTTAAAAAGACTTAACAAAACAAGGTTCGAGTCCCGACGCCGGCTCAACATTCTGTGATTCTGGGCAAATTACTTAATCTCCGCCTGCCTAAAACAATGAGGGGCAGATTTACAAGCCCCTTGCGCCACTTTTGCGTCACTTTTCCCATGTTAAAAGTGACGCAAAAGTGGCGCAAGGGGCTTGTAAATCTGCCCCTGAGTGCGTAATGTAACTGGTGCTCATGTAAAGCGCTCAATACGTTCGGTTCGAGCTCGAGCTCTATATAAAACTGCGAAAAAAAATAATAAGACAATCATAACCCAACTAGGATAGGAGGAGTCATTCTAACATTTACGGCTCCGCCCATCTCTCCATTAGTGTCCTGAGAAGCAAACTCCCACTTCTCAACATTAAGAACAAGCATTTACAATGCAATAGGTCTCGCACTGACATTGTTTTGAGCTATTGTCATTGTAAAGGTCATTGTTTTTTTTGTTTTTTTTGTTTTGTAAAACATAAATAAAAGGCATTGTAATTTAAAATGCCAATAGCTAAAAGTTTTGTAAATGCGAAACCTATTGCATTGCATTTACACGAGTGTGAGCTATTGGCATTGTAAATGGTAATGTCTTTTATTAATGTTATTGTTCTTTAAAAACATAAATATAATGAATTTCCAATGCAAATAGCATAAACTCATGTAAATGCGATACTTATTTTTTTCCAAGATGTTGACAGCTAATCCCAGCTAGTCATAGAGAGAGAGTAGGAGGTAGGATTCAAGGTACTGCCAATGCAGAGACTAAATGTGCAGTATAGACATTCAGACCAAGGCTGGATTTACGTTTGTATAATGTATATGCACGTCCACTGTCAGCACATAAGCTGTAGACTCGGCATCTTCCACAACAATCTGTATCCCCACCAACTGTATGTGCCTCGTTGTCACAATGTGTGACAATTCCAGAAGTTCCAGTTTCTTTCCACCAGTTCTTAAAACTACCAGTTTTCACTCACACAGCAAAACGTCCTCTGTGCCAGCTGTCAAATTGTTTTACAACTTGCAGCCTGCTCCTTTCATGGTGGTTTACACCAATCCAGTCTTCCACCCAACCGCCCTGTCTGTACTGCAACCCTCATTGCAGCGCTCAGACAAAATGCCTTTTATTTATGTTTTAAAAAACAAAACATAAAAAAAGGCATTGTCATTTACAATGCGAATAGCTCAAAATCTCCTGCGCACCACAGTTAAATCGGAGGCTTCTCTTGACACCTCTGTTTTCTGCAGCCCGCTCCACTCCTATCTCCAAGCAGCCATGTGCCCCATTCGAGGCTGAAGGCCACTGTGATCTGGGTGAGCAGTTAGTAGAGTGTTTTAAGGGGACCGAAGTCTGTCTTTGACCGGTAGTACATTTTTAAGTGGCACCGGCTTGACTCTTTGTAGTTCGAATTCGAAACCTGATTGAGGGCATTGGAGGTTCCCATTGGCCACTTACATTGAACGTACTTTTTGTTGCAGTGTGATATAACCACAAACTTTAAAGAAATGATAGATGGCAAGTAATCAGACCCTTTTGTGCATATACCTTGTTATGGACATGCTTAAATACCATGGCATAAAATCTCAGAATTGCGTGGTCCCAGCCACAGTGGAGAGGCCACGATTCCTAAGGCAAATTCCTTGGTGTGAGTTGGATTTGACATTTATGGATTTCCACTCCACCCCAGGTGCCTGCATGGCTAATGGAGGGACCTTTTGCAAGCCACCTTGGACTAGCTCTCCGCTGATAAATTAGTCCTCGCCCAAGAGATAAGTAGTGTAATTAAACTTAGACAAAAGGAAAACTAGAAGCTTTTTGTTTTGTGCCATTGCAGACAGTAACTGCGTAAATGGCGTTTCTAGAGTCTGTCTGGGTTTGCCTATGTTGCCCGTCAGGGGAGCCGTAGCCTGGTAGTTTGACTATTCATACTGGAGCAGGTCCAAGATTGATTTACATCTAGTTTCTCCGTCTGGAGTGCACAGTGGGTAAAAAAAACACACAAAACAGTGGACTGGAATGTGATCTAAGCGATTTTTCAGTGGCCGAGAATTTTTCGAACCCAGTAAGTGATGCTGATATGACTGATGTTACTGCAAGGTATACGGGAGCGTCTTCTCTCCCCCGCGGTGCCCTTTGTGTCCACAGGCCACCTCGCCGATGCACGGGAGCTTTGGCCTGTGAGCCAGCCTTCCCACCCCACAGTAACCACGTGCCCTCCACACCACAGTGGGACAAGCTCCTACGTCACAGCGGGCCTACGGTGCTTAATGGTAGAGTTGCGAAGGTGGTAGCTAGCAGCCGGGGCGTACCGGCAGCCCTTGCAGTGTAGTAGGTGGGGAGGGGCAACGCTTCAGAGGGCCCCAATCAGTGTAGGGCCGCCAGTGTATATCTATGAGATCTCGGAGACTTGGGGGGGAGGGGACTGATTACATTTTACGGGGTGGGGGCACATCATTTTGCATTACCCTGCTACAGGGCAGCGCTACCATCATAAGCAAGTAGAACATTGTGTTGGGGGCCCCCAGCTGTGAGAGAAGTCAACGCATTGTAGTGACGGTGGGGGTCACAAGAGGAACGAACAAGCCTTGGTAAGGTAGGGAGGGTGTGCTTGTGAAGAGCCTTGTGTGCAGATTGTGCAGAGGCCACCATACGAGGTGCAGAGGCCACCATAAATTGTGAATTGACAGAACCCCCCCACCACACACCACTTTTCTCACAGCCGGAGGCCTGCAGATTTTCATCGGAGGCGGTAGATAATAGAAAGTATGAACTGCTAATAAATAAGCGGACAAATAAATTCCTTTGCGTCGTGTATTTTTAACAGATCAAAAGATTATTTCGCCAGAGCAAACGCAACACGCGCTGAGTTCATATTTTTTAGGCATTTAAAACGCCTCAAAGGAGAAAGGGAGGGATGGGTGGGGGTAAAGAAGCCACGGACAACGGGAGGGAGGGCGGGGTGGTAAAGAAGGCACCAAAGCATGTCCTGTCTGCAGTACATGCAGTATGCCACCCTTTCTGCCCTCCTCCCAAGTCCCTAACGTTCCCCTTAGAATCACAACATCCTCACCGGAAAAGGCCACTGAAGAAGGACTTGGAAGAACGCAGCTTCGCATCTGCTTCGGCTAAGAGCGCTAACGCCTCTTTCTCTTTAGCGGAGGTATCCATGGCTGTTTCAGTACACCACCAAACAGCAGGGATGACAAACACCGAGCTGATTGCGTCACTTCCGCCTCACACTGACAGGACAGCCACCTTTTTCCAAAATGCTTATGCGCAGATCAAACTCATTTGGACGAGTTACCGTTCTCTCCTGTCATGTGACGGTCAGATCAGACTACGCATGCGCTCAACAGAATATAAGAAAGTGTAGCAGAACGCTCAATTTACTGCCTGGCGGAAGAAATGCTGCACATTTTTAAAGCTTCGTTTATCACCACAGTTCAGTTAAATACACAAACATAACAATAGAAGGGAACTGCTGCTGCCTATTTTGCAAAAAAACAGCATCCCAGGTACCTTTCCTTCACAATAATAATAACGAGACATAAACAAACGGCCGCATTGTCCCGCTGCGCTTTGAAAGTGAAAGTGGGCATGCGCGCCGAATGTAAGAGCATTGGCTTGTGTGCTTCACGGCTGTCTGAAGACTTTTCTTATCTCCTTCTAAAATAAACAAGCAGATAAGAAAAGTCTTCACGACAGCCGTGAAGCAGGCGAGCGAGTCCACCAAAAAGCCAAAGGGAGGCAACGAAAAACTCTCCTTTCCAATGGGAAGCCAGCGTTTACCATAAACGCTGACGCTACCCAATGGAAATGAGGGGCGGGGCTCGAGTCCCCTTCTTGAAACTGACTTGTTTACTATAGCTCTCGCATGCGCGCTCCAACGCCAGGCGAGACCTAAAAAGAGCTTCGCCAAGCATGACCTTGTAATAAACATACATACAACTGTTTCTGTTTTATCTCAGTTTTATGGATTCATTGTTACATTTTGGATTTTGCACAGTGAACAACATCAGAGGAGAGACTGGATTACCTCCTCGTCCATCTTCCTCGTACAATCATTACACATGAGTTAAACTTTCAGTTTCTCATGCATTGGTCACCCAGCTCGACTTAATATAACTTCCCCAATATGGCTGCCATTCCACAGAAGCACTCAAATAATGAACTTGCTGTAAGCACTTCCTGTTTTTTCTTTCTGCAATCGACAGTGGGCTTACCTTTCCAGGGTCCAGGTAAGGTTTATTTATTTATATGTATTATTTTGATCCTTTTATTCCCTTTTAGAAACTAGCTCTAGCAGTCTCTACACTTCTAGTATACGGTCTTTAACCATCTTACAGAGCAATCAATCAATCAATCAATCAATCATTCAGGGGCTTGTAAAGCGCGGCTACTCACCCATGAGGGTCTCAAGGCGCTGGGGGAGGAGGGTTGCTGGTCAGACTTGGTGGAGGATCATTCGAAGAGCCAGGTCTTGAGGTCCTTCCTGAATTGGGTCAGTGATGCTGATTGCCTAAGGTGCAGGGACAGGGTGTTCCAGGTCTTGGCGGCGAGGTAGGAGAACGATCTTCCTCCGGTTCTGGTCTTGTGGATCCTGGGGATGGAGGCTAGGGTGAGTTGGGACGATCGGAGTAGTCTGGTGGGTACGTGGAATGTGAGGCGGTGGTTCAGGTATGCTGGTCCTTCTTTGTGTAGGGCTTTGTAGGCGTGATTGAGGAGCTTGAAGGTGACTCTTGTTGACCGAGAGCAAGTGGAGTTGTCAGAGGTGTTGCGTGATGTGGCTGCGGCGGGGAATGTCGAGGACCAGTCTGGCGGCGGCGTTTTGGACATTCTGTAGTTTCTTGAGCTGCTTCTGGGTGATGCCAGCGTAGAGTGTGTTGCCATAGTTGAGTCTGCTGGTGATGAGTGCGTGGGTGGCCGTCCTTCTGGAATCTGTGGGGATCCATCTGAAAGTCTTTCGGAGCAGGCGGAGCATGTGGAAGCAGGCTGAGGAGACTGTGTTGATTTGACGGTTCATTGTGAGCGAAGAGACCAGTATGATTCCAAGGTTTCGTGCATGGTCTGTCGGGGTGGGTGGAGCACCCAGTGCAGCTGGCCACCAGGAGTCGTGCCAGGCTGACGGGGAGGGTCCCAGGATGAGGACTTCGGTCTTGTCCAAGTTGAGCTTGAGGCAGCTGTCTTTCATCCATGTAGCGACGGCCTCCATTCCACTGTGGAAGTTGGTTCTGGCGGTTGAGGGTTCGTTGGTGAGGGAGAGGATCAGCTGGGTGTCATCGACATAGGAGACGATGTTGAGTCCGTGGCCTCTGAGGGGGGCCTTATAGAGGTTGAAGAGGGTGGGGCTCAGGGAGGAACCCTGGAAGACTCCACAGCTGATCTCCGTGGGTTCTGAGAGGAACTGTGGTAGTCTGACTCGCTGGGTCCGGACGGTGAGGAAGTAGTGGATCCAGTCCAGGGCCTTGTCTCTGATGCCGGCGTTGTGGAGTCTGGTGATTAGGGTGCGGCGGGAGATGGTGTTGAAGGTGGCTGAGAAGTCTA
The DNA here is from genome assembly GCA_963921515.1 of Calotriton arnoldi. NCBI lineage: Eukaryota > Metazoa > Chordata > Amphibia > Caudata > Salamandridae > Calotriton > Calotriton arnoldi. Next base: position 516,561 of record CAWUFW010008450.1, on the reverse strand, counting down.
GTAGGATAAGGGCTGCATTTTCGCCCTGGTCGAGGAGGGAGCGGATGTCGTCTGTGGCGGCGAGGATTGCAGTCTCTGTGTAGTGGTTGCTTTGGAAACCGGATTGGGAGGTGTCCAGGACGTGGTTCGCTTTGATGAACTTGGCGAGCTGGGCGTTGATGGCCTTCTCCATGACCTTGGCTAGGAAGGGACGGAGGGAGATTGGTCTGAAGTTCTTGAGGTCTGTGAGGTCTGAGGATGGCTTCTTCAGCAGGGGGTTGATCTCGGCGTGTTTCCTGTCATCGGGGAAGGTGGCAGTTTCGATGGAGCAGTTGATGGTGCGGCAGAGCTGGGTGGTGATGGCGGTGGCTGCTCTGTGGAAGATGGGGTGCGGGCATTGTCCGTCGGGGCTCCTGAGTGGATGCTCTTCATGGTCTTGAGCGTGTCCTCTGTAGTGAGTGGGGTCCAGCAGCACACGGTCTGTTGAGGGGCGGCTTGGTTGTGTGCAATGGTGGCGGGCATGGTGGCTGGGTCTAGGGTGTCGAAGCTGTCATAGATCTTCCTGATCTTGTGGTGGAAGAAGGTGCCGGGTTTGTTACAGAGGTCTTGGGAGGGGGAACGTCTGTGGTCTCACTGTTGGGCCTGGTGAACTCCTTGACAATGGCAAAGAGTCCTTTGCTATTGTGTGCGTTGGCATTGATTCTGTCTTGGAGGGCCATTTTCTTGTTTTTTTCAGGAGGAGATGGTGTGCGTTGACAGCGGTTTTGAAGGTTGCGTGAGTTTCCAGGGTTTTGTTGTTCCTTCATATCTTCTTGAGATGTCTGCAAGTGCGCCTGGACTCGTGGAGAATGGGGGTGAACCAGCAGGCCGCCTTGGAGCGTTGTTTGCCTGGTCTTCTCTTGAGGGGTGCCAGGGTGTCGGCGAGGTTGGAGATCCATCGGTAGAGGTTGAGTGCTGTGGAGTTGGCGTCCGTGGGTGTTGGCGTAGTGGTTGTGCTGAGGGAGTAGATGAGGGGTTCTTCAGGGGCCTTGGTCCAGCTGCGGCAGGGGGGGCGATGATGGCAGTGGTGTGCAGTGGGCGTGTTGAAGGTGAGGTGTACGCAGTGATGGTCGGTCTAGGGTATTTTGGTGGTTTGGCTGTAGCTGATGTTCCCGCTGGCAGAGAAGATAGGGTCAAGCGTGTGTCTGGCTATGTGGGTTGGTGTGGTGACAAGCTGCTTGAGTCCGATGGGATCGTTGTGCCATATCGCTGACAATGACTTGCGATGCAGTCAAATTGGGCACTATCATAATATATGTTCCATGCATGTTTAATGTGGCAAAGCCCATTATATCTGGATGAATTTTGCTGACTTAAGCGAAGACCTCCAGTGGTGGCTCAATTTAGCAAATCAGGACAGAGGTTGTCCTTTGACTTCTACAACTTTTGTAACACTAACAACAGATACAAGCAAGATTGATTGGGGAGCAGTCCTAAATGGATCCATAGCCTAAGGCAGATAGAAGAATCAGGAAATGCACTATTAAACTGGAAGAAATTAGCTGCAGTACACACTGCTCTTCTGTTTATCCATCCTCTTGTTCACCACCCTGGTGTTTTTAAATAGACAGACAATCAGGTGGTCAGGTCCTACTTCAACCACCAAGGGAGATGCATCACTCTCTGTTTCTCCTTTCCTTGAAGATATGCCTGTGGGCAGAAGAGAATCTTCCTTCTCTCTCAGACGTATATCTTCAGGGGAACGAGAATTGCTTGCCAGTTGGAAATTCCCCTTCCTCAGCATCCCTTTATCAGTGTTCTCTCGTCTTTCAAGAAAACATGAAGAGGTTTGATCTGTCTTGACTGGATCTATTTGCCACAGAGGAGAAAGCACTTCTACCGCAGTTTCGCCGTCTTATTCCTTTAACTCAAGCATGGGCAATAGATGCTTTATCAATCTGCTGCCCCCCCTTGACATCTATACTTATTTTCTTCTTTCCAGTTAATTCCCAGCCTATCGAGGAGGATTCAAGTGGATCATGAGGAGGTCCACTTGGTAGTTCCAGGCAGGACCTGGAAACCGTGGTATCTGCTCCTGCTTCAAATGTTGGTTCTGCCCCATTGGCACTTCCTTATTCATCCTTCCCCTCAGAGGCTTCTGATTCAATCCCTGGAAACTCTCGAGATTGTGAGGATAAGCCTTATAGCTCATGGGTTAGGTCATGAAATGTTATGTTTAATTCTATAGCTCACTAATTACCCATGAGGGTATCCAGGCATTTTACAGGTGGGAAGGCCATGCCCTCCCTGGGGTAGATTACTCTAAGAGCTAGGTTTTCAGCTTCTTGCGGAACTGGAGAAGCAATGTGGAGGCTCTAATGTGCTGTGGCAGGTCGTTCCAGGCTTTGGGGGAGATGCGAGTGAAGTCGCAACCTCTAGTTCTGTTCTTGTGTAGATGGGGCACCTGTGCTAATCAATGCTAATCAATGCCTGACAGATCAGAGGTGTCTGGAAGGGTGGCGGCAGTGTTTGTGGCTACTGAGATAGGTGGGTCCTATGTTGTGTAATGCTTTGAATGTGTGTGAGTAGTTTAAATTGAGTGCGCTTGTGTATGGGGAGCCAGTGAAGTTCATTGAGGTGTGAAGAGATGTGGGTGCAGTGAGGGAGGTTGAGTCTTACTGCAGTGTTTTGGACAGTTTGGAGCCTGTTACCGTTTTGTGGATGTGGAAGCAGGTGGAGGTCACTGCATTTTCCTGGGATGTCATGTCGAGTTTGTCATATTGATCATTCCTAGATTCCTGGCGTGCATGGTGGGGACTGATCTGCTGGCCACCAGGAAGAGTCTTATGCAGAAGGCTTCTTTCTGAAGATCACCACTTCAGTTTTGTCTGTGTTGAGCTTTAGGTCATTCAGTGTCATCTGTGTGTAAAAGAATTCCATGCGATCTGATGACACCAATGGGGTCATGTAGATATCGAGCAGGGACGGACTGAGAGATGATTCTTTAGAGACTCCGCAGATTAAGGTCTTGGATTCTCATTTGTAGGGTGGCAGGCTAATTTATTGTTTTCTTCTCATAAGGCAGGAGCAGATCCTGTTGAGTGCAGGTCCTTTGATGCCTACTTCATGAAGTCTTCTAATGATGGTTGCGTGGGAACGTGTCGAAGGCTGCAGAGGCAAGCAGGATGTGGGACCCGGACCTCTGTGGCCAAAGTCATCCCACATCACTCATGGACCAAGAATCACCACAAAGGCACCCCTGTGGACCACACAGCAACTGGAGCATCTTTGAGCATCTTTTCATCCTGCATCCCCTGCATCAGGACCACTCCATTAAAGTCTATGGCGGTCGTGTTGCCAAGTATGGAACTGGACTGAAAAACGCCCTGGTGACCAGGTAACTGTCCAGATCTACCCCATCTCTTCCCCGCCCTCCAGGCTGTCAGATTTGGTTGCCCAAACCAGACCAGAGTAGCCAAACTAACTTTTACGAACTTTTGAAAAGTTTACAAACTTTTGATTGACCAATGCTTGTTTGCTGTTGAATTAAAGAGCAATCAAACCTTTTAAAAATTCATATCTCCAAAACCCTGTTGTGGATTTTGCCCATCTTGCACTCTAAAAATTCGTAAAAATATACTCTTATTTTATATATTGGTCTCGTGTTTCAATCGGGTTGCGTGGTTTTATTTCATTGTTTTGATACTTTGAAATGCTTCACACTAAGTTCCTTTGTGCAAGCTCTGCTGCTGGAAGCCATACCTACCAAGGGTTGAGCTTAAGGTTGTTCAAATGAGCCTGACTGGACCCCAGACCGTTTCTTGCGAGTGTATTTCACTGTAAGGCTGCACAGCCATACCATATAATACATCTAAATCCTCATAGAGTTGTTTTTGATTACACAAGCAACAATTTTGAAATAATGTGTTGATATCGTTTTCAGTCTGATCTAAAAGCTCTTGGTTGGCCTCATCAACAAGAATCCAGTAGAAAATCTGTGCTACAAAATAAAGGGAGCACTTTCATTAGCTAGCATTACCTAGATATCGAGATAACCTTCAACTTGTATTGAGACATTCCCAAATGGATCTTTATTTTATAGATTACTTGCCACATCCATATTGGTGACATGGGTGCCCATATTTGACACACTGTCACAGCATTGAATATTAGGATGTAGGGGACACTTTGAATTGCAGCACTTAAGTTATGCAAGGACAGATTGGTCTGGTCTTTAGCCTTGCTATACTTTCAATAAAACCTCAAAAACTGGACTCTAAGGCATTATGGCCTCTGGTGAGAGTACCAAAAATATTACTATGTACAGCAGTAGGTCTTTTAAATAGAAAATAAACACACACAAAATAAAAATGAAAGACCTCCTTGTATAATGGGTGATGAATGTAACTGCTTTAAGGGTTCATAGTACTCCTTTACAATATCAGTGTTTTGCAGACCCGTTACCACTGTCTGCCACATAATACCGCAGCCCCTTATATTTCACCCGATAAAGAGCTGATATCACACAATGAACACGGGATGAGCTAACCCCTGCAAAGAGTGGGTTTCCGACTCGAGTGTCAAGGCTCTGCAGAGTCACAATTTTAGAACCTGTTTTACATCTTCCCCGGGGATTTGGAAGGCTGTTTCAGACGTCTTAGTTTGTGTTTGGGCGGGAGAGTGGGAGTGGCTCCTGAGGGAGTAGACGGTACGAAGCCCAACCCTCTACCTGGCCACGCGCCTTCCATGGCTGCTCCTTGTATTTATTGTGTGTGCGACATACTGAGAAAATGGGCATTGACAGCGATGAGAGGACAATGGCAACTATGGCATATCCACTTGTACAACTGTGTGCCTGTCATATTAGGGGCAATATAACAGAGAACCTGTCCCTCGAAGACATCTTGCAATTCTCTACTTGGCAATGAAATTTCAAATGCAGCCCTTTTTATAAAAAAAAAAAGAATTGATCTCATTTTTTTATTTGAAAATGTTTTCCATACTATAGTAGAAATATTCAAGAATAAAAAATGTACAATAACTATGTAGCTGATTACAAGTCACCCTGTACACAAGGCGCTATAATGCCATTACCACATGGTATTGTCACCCCCATTGCAGGTAACTAAAAGTGTGAGCCACAGAATGGGGAAATATGGTCACAGGTTACCGTGATATTTACCACTTGTTTTTCCAGAATTTCTTTTTTAGCAAGTGGAATGTGTGAGTGGACAGGTAAGTGATAATAGTGGTGCAGCACCTCCCCCCCCTCCTCCACTCGGTCAAATATGGAATCGTGCGAAGTGGTATTTCCAAGAAAACCTGCAGACATTCCTCTCCGCACAACCTATAGTCGGCTCCCGGGCCTTTTACAGCAAAGTAATTGAGTTTACTCTTAAGTGGATGGAGCTCAGCCCTTGTCCCGGTGGCTAATGCAGCAGCTATGCTTTTGAAAGGTCAGCCGGATGAATGTGCCTGTCACACTTCCTGCTTTTGTTCGAACCGAGGAATTAAAAACAGGATATGAAGAATGGCACGTATAGCGCCCTAAACCAGGAGGCCTGCAACCTTTTTAAATATTCACTCCTCTCTAGGAGATAAAACAAGTGAAAACTTTATTAGCACAAACAATATTTAATCGATTTAATATAGAGGGCACACCAGGGTTTGTTGGTACGACAGGAGGAAGTTACAGATTTTTAAAAGTGTTGTCAACTCGTGTTTGTACTTAAATGAATTATCAGTCTCAGGCTGTTTTGGAAAGGCAGCACCACATATTTCTATGCTTTCCCTTCAACAGTCAGGTTAAAATAATCCTTTCTCCTCACTGCAATCGTGTTTTGCTTTTGCCATGGGCACGCACATGAAGAGAGATTTACCAGCCGGCCTGCATTTCTCAGCAGACCTGCCAACATTGTCTCTTCCTGCAGTCATAAAGCCTGTGGTAGTGGAAGTATTTCTCTCTTCTAACCTCACAGATGAGAATACTCTGATGGTCTTCTTTCGCCCAGAGCCTCATCTTTAAATCATACAGTCTGTCTTCCATGTCATCTGTTGATTCTGTAGTGCTGGTCTTGCGCAATCTTATCTTTCGAAACAAACTTTATCAGGCAAAATCATATCATTCCTGCCTGTAATATGTCAGTTTGAGATTCTTTTATAGAAACATATCATTTAAAAAAATAAATATCATGTCAACTGTATACATCATGAAAAGCCATCATAATGATCTCATGAATTCACTCTGAATCATTCAGACTAAAAACAAATTTCAGCAATGTGTTAAATCAGTAGAAATTCTTACTCAGTCTAGGCATTATGAAATGAAATGAAATTATGCTCCCTGCACCTGTTTGCACATGAATTGCAATCACAAGTGGGGCGAGAAAGGTCGTGTCCTCCTGATTTTCCCCCCACTTTGAATTTCGACAGGTTAAACCTACTAAAATTTAATGGAGAAAAAAATATCTGGCAAATACCAAAACAAGCAGATGTAAATTCATGTGTTATATCCCATTTTTAGGGGCAAACTCGTGATTGCTGCTATTTATGGCACCTAGTGAATTTCTAACCCCAGGGTATCAAATTCATAAGGTGCATTAAATAGTACAATAAATAGTAACAAATCCTCAGGGTCACTTTTAATCCAGGCCTTAGTCTGGGAATCAGAAACTGGGACTTAGCAAATATTGTGGAAGTATCATAAACAATTACGAGTTGGTCGGTAAATTCTGATGAATGTATGACGTTACTACGTGAGCAAATACCACGCGGTAGGTTACAACGCGTTCGTGACAACGACCGCGTTGTTACCACGTGTGGCTTTACTTACATCGCAAGTCGTTTCTACGACTTGCGCTAGATGGCTCCCTGGACTTAGGAATAGTATAAATCACTATTCCTACTCCAGTTAGCGCAACAGCAGGGAATGTGTTGGACTTAAAATCCAACACATTCCCTGGTGTTGCACGCCACCTAGCGCAAGTCGTAGAAACGACTTGCGATGTAAAGCCACGCGTGGTAACAACGCGGTCGTTGTAACGACCGCGTTATTACCTATCTGCGTGGTAACAGCAGCGTTGTAAACGCTGTTTCCCATTCCGATCCATGCGTAAACCCCTTGTTTACGGGTCAGAAATTAACACATTCGATAATTTTCAGATGCATTAAATACCTTAGCTGTCCTTAAATGTTGGCAGGTTAAACCTGCCGACATTTATTTGGGGAAAATGTACAGTATTTACAGTACCACCCAGATTTTGGTGCTATAAACACTAAAATCTGCATGTTACTCTCCACAAACTTGTGATAGGTGTTATTTATCGCACACGATCAATAGTGTATACCATGGTATCGTTATTTATCGTGTGATAAAAAAAACACCTAAACTCGTAATCAGGGCCTTAGATGAAAACGGGTCCGCGGACAATGTTACTAATACATTCTCTGATGATAAAAGTTTTCAGCAAGTGGGCTTACACACTTATTGTACCCTCTCACAATGCCAGGTTACCACAAATGGCAGAGATTAGGCGGCAGCCAGTTTGGGGTTTTATGAGAACACAAAGGGAACTCAAAGCAAGCACTCTGAATGCAAGCCCCACACACTTCCACATTCTAATACTGAAAAATGACCAAGTAGTCTCATTTCTCCAGCTCTTCTCCAGCTTTTGCCACCCGGTCCAATTGTTCTAGCCTCTTCCTTGAATAAACCTGTCCAGTGAATCACTGATTTTATTACCAGTATTTTTAAGGCACTTCCTTTAAGAAGCAAAATGCTGCAGCTCAATAAACAAGCCTGCCTCATCGCAATCAACATTTCCTTAAAACATTGATGATTTTTTGCTAAGACTATATCTGACATCCTAATATCTCTTCCCTTAAGTGGTTCAGCAGACTCCACTAGAGCGGTTCTAATTCTTTTTTAATAAGAACAGAAACCAAGGGAATTATTTAGAATTTAGCAGATCGAGAGGAAGGTCTTAAACTAGTGGTTCTTCCACTTTGCCAATTCTGCAGTGTTTCTGCTCCATTTAGAGTCAGGGAGAACCTTTGGGTTGGTAGATCCCTTGCTGACTCAGGTTATTAACCATAGGACTGTGGGGTCACAGCGACATTCCACCTTATTGAGGTTGCGGCTACCATCACTTATTTTGCCAGCTCATATCCTCCATTCGAGGTGTGGGGAAATAGGCAGTACAATGTTAAATGGCCCTCACACACAGGGAAAAAGCTCTCTGTGAGTGAGGGCTATTTACGTTTTGCTTAGACTTAACAAACTTCCGCTTTGAAAGTTTGTTTTCTTTGGTAGAGGTACAAAATATCAAGTAGGGAATATTGACTTAGCACAGTATGTAGAAAAATATATCGAAGACCAAAATATCAACTGGTAGGTATATATAGGTAAGTATAGATTATGGCCTAGAGGTAAATTCCACCAAAACAAAGCTAATGGTATACACTAGGAGGAGGTTGAAGGGACTGGTTAATTTCTATAATGAAGCGCTGTAGAGAGTACCTGAATTTGATTATTTGGGGTTCAGATTAGCTGACTCTGGATTCTGGGCTCCACAGATCCTCAAATGCTCCCATGTTTAAGTCATAGAGCAGGGGCCCTCATTAGGCTGGCAAAAAAGGCCAGTGGTTTCCTATTGCCCCTGCGATGGACAATTATAAAATGCAAGCATGGGGAGGTGCACTTTATGGGGCAGAATTATGGGGCCACAGTCTGCTCTGGGAGATAAGGAAAATAATTTATTTTGAGCGCTCATAGGACTGGGAAGGGGAACACCTTTGTTGCCTTTTAAACTGGATCTGAGATTTCACTCTGTTGCTGAGTTAGCGGCCTTAAAACCGCTCAAGTATTTGGTCCGTTTCTGGACAACTAGCGAACTCCAATGCTACAGATCCAGTCTCATCGACATCATGACGCTCCACTCATCAGTTGTGAAGATCAAATGGCTGGGGTACATAAGAAACGCATGGATCAAATTGGGCCTCAGGGAGTTCTGGGAGGATTATGTCTCTATTCCAGCTAATGCAGCCCATATGGTCAAACGCAGGTACTGGGAGATGATAGGCACCCAAAATGAAGAGTCAAGTTCAAGGGGAACCGTTTCAAGGTGTTTTTTAATGCATAATTTGGTGCCTAAATCTGAGACATTCCTTGACTACATCCGCCCAGCACAAGCCCATACCCTGTTCCTCCAATTTAGATATGGAACCCTGACAATTGCTGAGTTTACTTTTGGATGGGATCCTCCAATTGGAGGTTCAAGAATAATGCTCCCTGTTTTCCGTTTTTACGGATTTTTACAGATAAATACAGACAGAAAACAATATGTTTTCTGTCTGCATTTATTTTTTTAAATGGATAAATACAGAAAATGTGCTTCTTTTCAGTGACTCTTCGTGCTGTCTTTCATGAATTTAGCCCAACAGATGAGCAGATGGACAGCACAGGAAATTAAAAAATAGGATGACATTTCTTTAAATAACTGCATTTGTCAACATACATTTGTGGTATAATGCTAATATTTGCCAGTGGATGTATTGTTATGTAGTATTTGGCAACTTAAATAGCTAAAACACGACAGACATCAAAATATGACTGCGCATCTATCATTTAAATAAATATGGAAATGTACAGTTTTACAACTACATTTATACGCAAAACACAAAATAAATATGGATAAATGCAGATAAAATGGCTAAAAAATAAATATGGATAAATACAGACGTAAATGTAAAAAAAAAAAATACCATAAAACCGGGGACCCTATTCAAGAATCTGTAACTTCTGGCCTATTATTAAGGAAACTGAAGAACATCTGCTCTTTTTTTGCCCCAAGTATGTCATCCCTAGGCATAGGTGGCTCATTCCTCCGTGCAGTAATTTATCAATTACTAATCGGTCAATGTCCTACGGATCTGTAAGAGTGATCCCGCCCCTGTGGTTGTCATAGCGGTTGCTAAATATCTTTTTGCTGCATGGGCGATTAGGTTAAAATCACTACCAAAACTGTTCTAAACAAGATTATAGAGGATTGCTTTTTATTTCCATTTTAATATATTAACTATTGTAACTATTTATGTATTTGATCTTATTCTCTTTTACACTTCTATGTAAATTTTGACTCATTGTTTTAAAAGGTATTGCTTATCCTTTTTATATTGTGACTGTTGTGATGATTAATTTATGGGATGGCATTTTATTAATTGATTCTTTTATGTATTTGACGGTGAAACTTGCTTTTGACCTGCCAATAAACATTGAAACTTTGAAGTATAGGTTTACTATACTGAACTCCACATATAAGGACCTTGACAGTAACATTACGGTTTGTAGAAGAATAACTCTATACTTAGCTATATGAACTTACCCCCTCAATTATTTTAGGCTTCGATAATTTGGCTAAGATATTGTGGTAGTTCTACCTTGCCAACTCTAGTCTAGACTACAACCGTTTTCTTTGAACAAATGGCAAATGATCCTCCGTCAGGAGAGCAGAGCATATCCCTCCGCTGACTTTGCAGGGTGTAGGACTGCCTGCCAAGGTCTAAATAAGGCCCCAAATCGTGAATAAAACACCACTCTTGGGCAAGGTATAGTTTCTAAGCCATGCTGTATTAAATACAGATAATTACATTTAGGACATAGGAAATAAGGAGATTTGCCCAGGGACCCTTGTGGCTTGGTTCAGGGATTAGAAGTCTGGTCTCTCGACAGTATGGAGATGCATATAAATTTATGCATAATATGTATGCTTTACTGATGTTTTATTGGCCTATCTCCAGCGTGAGAACGTGCTTTTTTGCAGGGCCACCCCTATTTTTTGTGGATTGCTGCTGTTGACTTTTGACTCTGTGCTCTGGGACACTGCTAACCAGGCCTCAGTGCATGTGAATTGACCCCAAAAACTTGGTAAAATTTACTAACTCGTAATTGGTATATTTAATTTTCCTACAATGCCATAGTATATGCCATAGTATATACTGCCCAAAATACACTCATGCAATGGAAAGTTACATTTTACCTATGAACTACTGCACTACTGTTCAATCCTTTACTGTGACCAGTTAAATGTAACTCCAAGCTTACTATTATAGCTCAGCAGCTGCTGTTTAAAACCTGCAGACCGACCTGTCAAAATAACTTTTTCTGTCAGGAGAAATCATTACTTTCAAATATTAATAAGTCACCCCATGTAGGCTTTGCAGCCCACAAGGCACTCTGCAGGGTATTTAAAAGAGGGAATGTAGAAATTTAAAGTTAACCTATCTGTACAGTGCATAGTACTCAAAACCTATTTTCACAGTTGCAAGGCTGGCTGCTCCATCGATAAACACTGAGAAGGAATATTAAATATTAATTCTGCTCTCTCTCTCTACCTCTCTAGATTTACACAAGCTAGAAATTTGATCAAACCACTATTTTTAATTTTTATTAAAATCCCTACTCAATGGTGCAGTCAGATTTTTTAATTAAATATTAAGGAAAAACAACTTTTAGAATGTTACCTGTTCTCTGCTTGAAGCTCTTGCAAGCTAATTTGCATTACCTCTTCAGCAGTAGCCAATTAGTGCTTATCCCTGATGCTCTCAGATGAGAAACAATGGAGTGGGAAGCAGTTTCTCTTCTCCTGGCAGGAAGAGCAGTTGGGGTGTACCCAGGAACTTAAATTACGTAAAATTGGCCTTTCCTGTTACAAGCACATGTTAGCTGACACCTGGAAAGGCCCCAGTTTTTGTCCTTCCAGTCAGGTAAGCACGAAACACAGTAGGAGGGACAGCTGCCGCCTCGTCTGGTTTGAAATGACCAAGGAGGAGGGCACTGCTCATCACCCTGGTCACATCTCTCGGTGGCCACACAGGCTGTGCACAAGTAGAGACAGTGTTGCCTACCTTAGATTTTAGAAGTAAGGGGCACTGTGGAATTGTTTGGAGTAGTGCAAACAGGAACTGCTGCAAAAGTGGGTGGGGTTACTCCTGGGAACATTTACCCAATTGGTTAGGGAGGAACCAGGAGTCACCCCCACCCACTAGCTACTGCCAGACATAAATGTGGCATCCCAAGGGACCTGCTTTGGAAACCTTTCTGGGCCTGCTGATGACAGAAGAAGCATGGTACCTGCTGCTGTAACCTGTGAGGAGAACCGGACTGCCTTCCTCATGACCCAGGACAAAGAAGGGGACTCCACGGATCAGCTACCTGACCTCCTGTATGGCAACAGGGCTACATAGAGCTGCAGGCGACCTTTTTCATGAAGTACCCAGCTGACTAATACAAGCTGGACCTGACCTGGACCCTGCTGTGGCCTCTTTGAGAGTGAGTCTTGACCCCCTGTTCCCAAGGTCCTGAGAACTTTGGCCGCATCTAACTGAATTTCTCCTACCATTCCTGATAACCTGGGACTTAAAAAATGTTTGGACTTCCAGACCTCCAGAGGAATGGTACAAACTACCCGAGAGTATCTGACCAAGGCGCGACCTCGCTGGGCTGGGAAAACTTGGTTCTCCCTTTGGAGCTTCTCCGCAGCTGCAAATCTGATTCACCGGACCCTCAGTAAGAAAGTACACCGCTTCTTGGAAGTCAACATTGGTTACAACCTCAGTCTTGCTCCCTGAAGGACTCTGGGATCCAAAATAGAGACTAAGGGGCCGATTCCGATTCAGGCCGAAAATCACTCCGACCGAGCCGGACCCGGAGAGATTTCCGACCGAATCGGACTCTAGCAGCCCGACCGAACGAGTACGATGCGTACGCATGCAATCGGACTCGATTCCGTCGGACTCCCATTGAAGTCAATGGGAGCCGGTCGTACAACGCGTACGCGGGCTCCCATTTACTCTATGGGTGCGAGGCGAACAAGGGCGCCCCCTACACCGTGTACGCGTTGATGCGAATCGCGCCGTACATGCACAGGTAGGGGGGACCCATGGGTCCCCCCTGTGTGCGACTCGCGCGGCTATGCGTACAGGGGGGTCCGACACGGACCCCCAAAGTCCGGCTCCGACTGCCCTTTGGAGCCGGACGGTGCGAGTCGGTCGGACTGCTCGAGGCGCGCATCGTACTTGCCCAGCCGGGGAATGTCTCCATTGCGCGGTGTGAGCCGTGTCCGTGCGAGTCGGTCGGAGCGGGTCGGACCCGCGTACGAGTCGGTCGGCGATTTCGCGTTCGCTCGCATCGTACTCGCTCGCCCGGACGCACGTACGAATCGGTCGGGAAAGAGGGCTCCGAATCGGATCCGGTTAAGCCGAATCCGATTCGGTGCCCTACCGGCCGAGATCGGAATCGGCCCCTAAGTCCGAGGTAAAAATCTTGACCGGCGAGAGGACTTCCCTGGGAGTGAAATTTGAATTTATCCCACTCTGGGCTTTTGCCACCAATGCTAAAAGCTTCAGCCAGGTCAAACCTGGTTGATGTATTCAACCTGGTCTCCTTCACCATAGGCCTGAAATCGCACCTAGCTCCTGGTCTACCACGACCATAGCCTACCATAGCCACTTTGTGCTTTTTGCCACAATTTTTCCTTACATCCTTAACAGTTCTTATCTCCGGTGCCCCCCATTAGATTTTTGTCATTTTATTCATTAACTTCGACTCTATCTTTATAAATTGGAGTGGAATTATTATTTTGTTGTGTTTTTGACTTTTTAACTGCTTTGGTACTTCTAAATACTTGGCAAACACAAAGAGATGATGGGCGGGGTGCCAAACTTTTCAGACACTCACCCCCAGTCACAGATCTGGGTTGAATCCATCATCGTTCTTTAGCTCATTCACCACTTCAGTTCAGACCCAGCTACATGCAAATCAGTCTTGACCCTGTGCCTCATGGGAACAGTCCAGCCCGAACTGCCAAGCCAGGTCTTCCCTGAACCAGAAACAAGCATCCTGGGACCGGTTTCGGGGTAACACCCTTCATCAGCCAGGCTAGCTTGAATTCAGTGGCAAAGTGAGCAAGGGACCCACGTCTGGGCATACCCTGCCAACTTAGGGCGAACAAAGCAAACACAAAGAGATGATGGACGGAACACCGAAACTTTTCAGACACTCACCCCCAGTCACAGATCTGGGTTGAATCCATCATCGTTCTTTAGCTCACTTCTAAATGCTTCACATATTTTCTCTAAGTAAAGCCTGTCTGCTCTGTGCTATAGCTACCAGAGGTTGAGTACAGGTTTAAATTACTGAAAACTTTGGCTGGACCTCACAGGGTAGTGACTTTATCACTTGTGGTTAACTACTATCCACCCGGACTAATAATTCACTTTATCACATCCAACATTCTAGATAAACAAACTCAAACCCCTTGAACCGCCACATACCCTTTGATATGCCCTAATAAAAAAACATTAAAAAGTCCATCTGTTCATCAAAGGAGACCTCACCCCATCCCTGGTACTCAATTTTGGAACATACTTCCATTAAAAGTGCACCACAAAATGCTGTTGTACTGGATAATCCTTAAAACCTGGATCTTCTGCAATCTGACATTTTATGATCACAAGACATCCTTGATGCTGTTCAAAATGGAAATATTGTGATGTGATTCAGTTTACAGTGTGCTCTCTCTCAAACCCACAGTAGCGGTCTTCCCGCATGGTCAGGTGAATCAATGAATGAAACTCTATGAAAAACAATAGTCCTAAGTAGATTTACTACTTTTGGGAATTCACAAACATCCACACTATTAAGCTAGGAAAGATGCACTAGTTGCAGGAATCCAGTCGTACTACTGGAAATATCATGTGACATATTCCTACTGCTAACCAACCTACCACAAGTCACTAGGACTTGACCGCTGTGCACAATTGCTTTAAGTAGTTACCACCTTATTTTTCTTGTGAAACTTTCTATATCTTTAAAAAACTTTATTGGTGAACATTCTGTCACACAATTGAAAATTTACACAAAACAAACTCAAAAGCTTAGAATCAGCTTTACTTATTTCGAACAGTTTTCTGCATAGATAATATACAAACAATTTTTTTCAAGAAACACACAAAACTTCATATTCATTTCATAAATGCCCAATGCATTTCGGGCCAATGGCCCTTCTTCGAGGCCTTGAATATTAGAAATAGTAATCTTGGAATATACCAACTTGCTTGGAGATTCTGCGAAACTTGCTCTCTATGAAGATGGTTCAGACTTCTGCATCCACTCAGACGCTTGCTGTTCTCAACCGCTTCGGGGCTATTGCCGTGAAATTAAACACGATATCCTCTCCCGTCGAACACACGTTCTTCATAGAGAGCAAGTTTCGCAGAATCTCCAAGCAAGTTGGTATATTCCAAGATTACTATTTCTAATATTCAAGGCCTCGAAGAAGGCCATTGGCCCGAAATGCATTGGGCATTTATAAAATGAATATGAAGTTTTTGTGTGTTTCTTGAAAAAAAATGTGTTTGTATATTATCTATGCAGAAAACTGTTCGAAATAAGTAAAGCTGATTCTAAGCTTTTGAGTTTGTTTTGTGTAAATTTTCAATTGTGTGAAAGAATGTTCACCAATAAAGTTTTTTAAAGATATAGAAAGTTTCACAAGAAAAATAAGGTGGTAACTACTTAAAGCAATTGTGCACAGCGGTCAAGTCCTAGTGACTTGTGGTAGGTTGGTTTGCATGTCGAGCGCGGTTTAGACAATACGTGCAACTGCTGTAGCACGCTCTTTAATAATTGATAATAGGAGTCGAACTAGTTTCAATTTTAAATAATTAGGAGTGCTTCTCTACATTCATTGTTAATATTCCTACTGCTCCCATTTCCAGAGTGCATTATTGTATATAGTATACAATTGAACACTGGGAACTGCAGTCTGATGTGCAAAACAGACCTTTTTTTCTTTAAATACAATTCTCCACTGGGAAAAGTTTTTTACTGATGGATACTCCCTTTGCTTACACCCCCTCCGTGTTTACTACTATTTCTACGTACTCTTGACAGAGAAATCCGAAGTAGTAAAAGATTTACTCCTGGAAGGTATCCATCTGTGAATTCCTTACAGGCACAACTGCTGCCATTTTCAGTGGTAAATATGTTCATGGCTGATAATGTCCTTGAGAGTGGGGTCCTGTCAGTATTACACCCTTGCAGTCGTTCTTACTTCAATTTATTTGAACTGATGACAGCATTCACTCTGGCTACAATTAAACTTACTGGGCTCAGTTCAAAAATATTTGTAGCAGAAAAAGGTCCAGTGCAATGCAACGAGCCAGGTATATCAAGTTGAATTTTTTTGATTGCCAAATCCTCATTTTTGGAGAAATTTGCATAATTTGCTTTCGTGTATTTATACGAAATTTCAGCAAAATGATGCAAAATTACACATAATTAATCAAAAAAGGAAACCCTTAATTTCATGCCATATTTTAGTGCAAATTGTGTTCTGGTGACAATATTTGACTTGAGCAATGGCGTAGCTAGGGAGGGGCAGGGGGCTGTCCTGCACTTTTTTGGAGCGGCGGCGAGCACAAGCTAAGTTTTCTCTCCCTCATCATCTGTAGTCTCTCCCCCACACTCGTCGTTGTCTGTCGCCACCGCCCCCCCCTGCTCTTACCTGCATGGCCGTCACTGGACAGCAAACTCAGAAATCACTCCAGGTGGCAAAAGCTCTAGCTACGCCACTGGACTCGAGGATGCATTTTGCACTAAAATAAGAGCAAAAGAACAAAAGCAGCAGCAGCTCTGTTATTCCCATGCATTTGCAGTAAATGCAATGGCATAGTTACAGCAAATATTTACTATGAATGGTATGTCATTACGCAAAGTGGTGTAACGATATCATTTGGAGAACCTCACGTAACAAGCAAAACATGACATTCCTGAAATTACACATATTACATGATTGAGCCAGGGTGATTTAAATTTCACCCAGGCCTGCTCACATTGGCTGTATTGCAAATGAGGGCATGAAGCCATTGTGCATATCACAACATAAAGCATGAAAGTCTTCCAGCGACAAGCACATTTAACAAATCGGTCTAGCTGAAAGGTGGAAATTAGTACTTGCAGTATGGACTTAATATTCCACAGTCAGCTCCATTTTACTGTTTGGCCTACAGAGAGTCTGGTTTATTATTGAAAAACATTTCATTCTCAATGGCCTCATGTCCATTTCATCAGTTTAGGCCCCATCTCCTCAGCACGAGAGCCAGGGCAGCGGCTTTTTATACTCTGTTTTCCTCTAATTAGGGCCTTTTGGCTGCATCACGTCTCTGTGTGAGGGGAATGAGCAGCACAGATCAGTTGTCATTTCAGCTGTCAGGCACATTAAATATAGTCCCAAACTTCCAGCATATACAATCCAAACCTATGCAGATGCTTTGGGATGCCCATAGCTCATTCTGTCTTCTAGAAGACGGAAATAAAGTGCTACAATGTTTAATAAAGTGCAACAATGTTTAATAAAGTGCAACACTGTTTAATAACGTGTACCAATGTTTAATAACGTGCAACTATGTTTAATAAAGTGCAACTATGTTTAATAAAGTGCAACAACGTTTAATAAAATGCGACAATGTTAAATAAAGGGCTACAATGTTTAATAAAAAGCAACAACATTTAATAAAGTGCTACAATGTTAAATAAAGGGCTACAATGTTTAATAAAGTGCAACAACGTTTACTAAAGTGCTACAATGTTAAATAAAGGGCTACAATTTTAAATAAAGGGCTACAATGTTTAATAAAGGGCTACAATGTTTAATAAAGTGCAACAATGTTAAATAAAGGGCTACAATGTTTAATAAAAAGCAACAACATTTAATAAAGTGCTACAATGTTAAATAAAGGGCTACAATGTTTAATAAAGTGCAACAACGTGTACTAAAGTGCTACAATGTTAAATAAAGGGCTACAATGTTTAATAAAGAGCAACAACATTTAATAAAGTGCTACAATTTTAAATAAAGGGCTACAATGTTTAATAAAGGGCTACAATGTTTAATAAAGTGCAACAATGTTTAATAAAGTGCTACAATGTTTAATAAAGTGCAACAACGTTTCACTATTATGGATAAGTACGTGTAGAAAGTATTCTTTCTTGTGACTTAAAAGTAGAAAAATGCACCACAATAAATAGGTTCATCAAAACTTGTTAATGCCGAATTACTATTAATTTATTGATAACCATTTATATCCTAATGTGTCGCCCAAGTATAGAAAAACTGTTATGTTATGTTATAGGGATTTGTAGAGCGCATGGCTGCCCAAAGGCTTACCAGCGCTAGGCATGAAACACGGTAAAAGAGAGAGAAGAGGTGATTAACCCCACTCACGGAACAGCCATGTTTTCAGTTTTTTCCTGAAGGTTGGTTCTGAAGCAAGAATATAACCTCCCGCGGAAGTGAGTTCGATAGCTTGGGAGCCAGGTGGGAAAAGGCTCTTCTACCCCATCTGGCCCTTTTTATTCTGGTAGTTTTTAACAGGCACTCGGTGCCTGACCTCAGGCATCTATTGGGAATGTATAGGCCTACCAGATTTCTGCTCTTGCTAGGCCCTTTGTTATTTATGGCTCTGTGCGTTTGGCAAAGTGCTTTGAACTTGACTCTCGCCTCAATCAGGAGCCAATGTAAATTTCTACGATACTTCTTCACAGATTCCTGCATTGGGATTTGACACAGAAGTCTGACTGCAGCATTCTGGACGACCTGTAACTTGTTGATGACATATTTAGGTGCGCCCAGAAAGAGCGAGTTGCCATAATCCAACTATGATGTGACCAGAGCATGTATAACCGTTTTTCTTAGCTGTATGGGAATCAGCTCGAGGATTTTGCGGAGCATTCTTAACAACCCAAAGCAAGTACCTGCCACTTTTCTTGCTTGGGTTTCCATGGTCAACTCCTTATCCATCCAGAAGCCGAGATTCTTAATGGCAGTGCTCGGGACTGGGGCGATCCCTAGGCAGCTTGGCCAACTGGCTAGATGCCTGGGTACTCCTGAATTTCCGAGGACCATCAGTTCAGTTTTGTCCCCGTTCAGTTTCAGACAGCTCCCTGTCATCCACTTAACCACTTGTTCAAGACAAGGCGCTAACTGACCTGATTCACTATTAGTCCTGGAATCAAGTGACACCACCAACTGGGTGTCGTCAGCGTATGAGATCATGGAAATGCCGTATTCCTGAACTATGTCAGCCAATGGCCGACTATAAATGTTAAGCAACGTGGGGCTTAGCGAGGAGCCCTGTGGCACACCGCATGCCAGCGGCTTTCTGTCTGACAAGAGGTTAGCTTCCATAACTTGGAGGGATCTCTCCTCCAAGAAGGACCCTAGCCATTCTACTGCTTTGCCCTGGATGCCGATTTCTCGGAGTCTGTTAGCTAGCATGACGTAGTCGACCGTATCGAATGCCGCGCTTAAGTCTAGGAGTAGTATCGCGGCTGATCCACCTTGATCAAGGGTCATTTTTAGTTCTTCGGATACTGCTAGTAATGCGGATTCCGTGCTGTGCTGAGGGTGGAACCCCATCTGTGTAGGGTGTAGCCAAAGGTGATCTTCCAGAAATTGTGACAGGATTCTGTTAACATATTTCTCCAAAAGTTTGCTATTAAATGGAAGAAGTGATATTGGTTGAAATTTTCTGGTAGAGCAGCATCTAGATTTGGTTTCTTTAGCAAAGGCTTTATTATTGCCTGTTTCCATGCGGTGGAGACTCTACCTGTCTGTAAGGAGAGATTCAGAGTGTCAACTATTGACGGCAAAAGAGCCTCAATGGCCTTTGCAAGAACGTGTGGGGGGCGGGGTCTAAAGGGGAGCCTGATCTAATCTCCCCCCTGAGCTTTTGGGCCATATCCATATCCAGATAAGGGAAGTGGGTTACTGCAGGAGTTGAGAAGGACACCAGTTGATCTTTTTCTTGGCTTGTTGTGCTGTTCAACTTCGCATGAAGGGAACTATAGATATCTGCGACCTTTTTTATGAGAGTAGGTGGCTAATGCGTTGCATTTTTCCTTTGAGGCTTGGTATTGGGAGTTATCTTGTGTTATTGTGGTTAAAGATTTCACCACTCTAAAGAGCTTTTTAGAAGAATTCTGAACCAGTGTGATCTTTTCCTCGATAAACCCTGCCTGAGCCTCTTTGATTTTGGTATGATAGGTTCTGATCGCCATCTTATACCTGGCTTTGAGTTGGGGGTCATAGTTCTTTCTCAATTCCCTTTCCAACTTTTTACAACCTTTCTTTAATGATGCTAGGTGAACATTAAACCAAGGTGCCTTTTTGGTAATGTTGGTTAGTTTGGGATTCATAATGGGGACTGCTTTCTACAGTGACTGAAGAATTCACCTCTCCCAGTTAGCATATGCTTCATCAATGCTTCTGTATGTATTAAAGCCTGAGGACAGCAGGAATTCCACCCAGACTTCTAAATTAAGCTTAGCCCAATTTCTCAATCGGGGGTATGAGGCAGACCTGGTGGGTTGGGGATTAGTCTTTGCTACTTCCCTCTTGCCTAGTGCGATAGAAATTAAATGGTGGTCAGACCAACTGTAAGATGGCAGTATAGTGATCATTGCAAAACCAAAGGGGATGATGGACGGAGTGTTGAACATTGCAAGCACTCACCCCCAGTCAACTGATCTGGGTTTAATCCATCATCATTCTTTAGCTCACTCCGCCACCCCAGTTCAGACATGGCCATATGCAAATCAGTCTGACCCTGTGCCTCATGGGAACAGTCCAGCCCGAACTGCCAAGCCATGTCTTCCCTGGACCGGAAACAAGCATCCTGGGACCGGTTTCGGGCTCACAGCCCTCATCAGCCAGGCTATCTTGAATCCAGTGGCAAAGTGAGCAAGGGACCCACGTCTGGGCATACCCTGCCAACTTAGGGCGAACAATGCAAAACCAAAGGGGATGATGGACGGAGTGTTGAACATTGCAAGCACTCACCCCCAGTCAACTGATCTGGGTTTAATCCATCATCATTCTTTAGCTCACTCCGCCACCCCAGTTCAGACATTGCCATATGCAAATCAGTCTGACCCTGTGCCTCATGGGAACAGTCCAGCCCGAACTGCCAAGCCATGTATTCCCTGGACCAGAAATAAGCATCCTGGGACCGGTTTCGGGCTCACAGCCCTCATCAGCCAGGCTATCTTGAATCCAGTGGCAAAGTGAGCAAGGGACCCACGTCTGGGCATACCCTGCCAACTTAGGGAGAACAATGCAAAACCAAAGGGGATGATGGACGGAGTGTTGAACATTGCAAGCACTCACCCCCAGTCAACTGATCTGGGTTTAATCCATCATCATTCTTTAGCTCACTCCGCCACCCCAGTTCAGACATGGCCATATGCAAATCAGTCTGACCCTGTGCCTCATGAGAACAGTCCAGCCCGAACTGCCAAGCCATGTCTTCCCTGGACCGGAAACAAGCATCCTGGGACCGGTTTCGGGCTCACAGCCCTCATCAGCCAGGCTATCTTGAATCCAGTGGCAAAGTGAGCAAGGGACCCACGTCTGGGCATACCCTGCCAACTTAGGGCGAACAATGCAAAACCAAAGAGGATGATGGACGGAGTGTTGAACATTGCAAGCACTCACCCCCAGTCAACTGATCTGGGTTTAATCCATCATCATTCTTTAGCTCACTCCGCCACCCCAGTTCAGACATGGCAATATGCAAATCAGTCTGACCCTGTGCCTCATGGGAACAGTCCAGCCCGAACTGCCACGCCATGTCTTCCCTGGACCGGAAACAAGCATCCTGGGACCAGTTTCGGGCTCACAGCCCTCATCAGCCTGGCTATCTTGAATCCAGTGGCAAAGTGAGCAAGGGACCCACGTCTGGGCATACCCTGCCAACTTAGGGCGAACAATGCAAAACCAAAGGGGATGATGGACGGAGTGTTGAACATTGCAAGCACTCACCTCCAGTCAACTGATCTGGGTTTAATCCATCATCATTCTTTAGCTCACTCCGCCACCCCAGTTCAGACATGGCCATATGCAAATCAGTCTGACCCTGTGCCTCATGGGAACAGTCCAGCCCGAACTGCCAAGCCATGTCTTCCCTGGACCGGAAACAAGTATCCTGGGACCGGTTTTGGGCTCACAGCCCTCATCAGCCAGGCTATCTTGAATCCAGTGGCAAAGTGAGCAAGGGACCCACGTCCTGGGCATACCCTGCCAACTTAGGGGCGAACAATGCAAAACCAAAGGGGATGAAGGACGAGTGTTGAACATTGCAAGCACTCACCCCCTGTCAACTGATCTGGGTTTAATCCATCATCATTCTTTAGCTCACTCCGCCACCCCAGTTCAGACATGGCCATATGCAAATCAGTCTGACCCTGTGCCTCATGGGAACAGACCAGCCCGAACTGCCAAGCTATGTCTTCACTGGACCGGAAACAAGCTTCCTCGGACTGGTTTCAGGCTCACAGCCCTCATCAGCCAGGCTATCTTGAATCCAGTGGCAAAGTGAGCAAGGGACCCACGTCTGGGCATACCCTGCCAACTTAGGGCGAACAATGCAAAACCAAAGGGGATGATGGACGGAGTGTTGAGCATTGCAAGCACTCACCCCCAGTCAACTGATCTGGGTTAAATCCATCATCATTCTTTAGCTCATTCTGCCACCCCAGTTCAGACATGGCCATATGCAAATCAGTCTGACCCTGTGCCTCATGGGAACAGTCCAGCCCGAACTGCCAAGCCGTGTCTTCCCTGGACCGGAAACAAGCATCCTGGGACCGGTTTCGGGCTCACAGCCCTCATCAGCCAGGCTATTTTGAATCCAGTGGCAAAGTGAGCAAGGGACCCACGTCTGGGCATACCCTGCCAACTTAGGGTGAACAATGCAAAACCAAAGGGGATGATGGACGGAGTGTTGAACATTGCAAGCACTCACCCCCAGTCAACTGATCTGGGTTTAATCCATCATCATTCTTTAGCTCACTCCGCCACCCCAGTTCAGACATGGCCATATGCAAATCAGTCTGACCCTGTGCCTCATGGGAACAGTCCAGCCCGAACTGCCAAGCCATGTCTTCCCTGAACCGGAAACAAGCATCCTGGGACCGGTTTCGGGCTCACAGCCCTCATCAGCCAGGCTAGGGGTGGGTGCCAGGATGGGGGTGAATGCTTGCAATGTTCAACACTCCGTCCATCATCCCCTTTGGTTTTGCTATGTTCGCCCTAAGTTGGCAGGGTATGCCCAGACGTGGGTCCCTTGCTCACTTTGCCACTGGATTCAAGATAGCCTGGCTGATGACGGCTGTAAGCCAGAAACCGGTCCCAGGATGATTGTTTCTGGTCCAGGGAAGACATGGCTTGGCAGTTCGGGCTGGACTGTTCCCATGAGGCACAGGGTCAGACTGATTTGCATATGGCCATGTCTGAACTGGGGTGGCGGAGTGAGCTAAAGAATGATGATGGATTAAACCCAGATCAGTTGACTAGGGGTGAGTGCTTGCAATGTTCAACACTCCGTCCATCATCCCCTTTGGTTTTGCTATGTTCGCCCTAAGTTGGCAGGGTATGCCCAGACGTGGGTCCCTTGCTCACTTTGCCACTGGATTCAAGATAGCCTGGCTGATGACGCCTGTAAGCCAGAAACCGGTCCCAGGATGCTTGTTTCCGGTCCAGGGAAGACATGGCTTGGCAGTTCGGGCTGGACTGTTCCCATGAGGCACAGGGTCAGACTGATTGGCATATGGCCATGTCTGAACTGGGGTGGCGGAGTGAGCTAAAGAATGATGATGGATTAAACCCAGATCAGTTGACTGGGGGTGAGTGCTTGCAATGTTCAACACTCCGTCCATCATCCCCTTTGGTTTTGCTATGTTCGCCCTAAGTTGGCAGGGTATGCCCAGATGTGGGTCCCTTGCTCACTTTGCCACTGGATTCAAGATAGCCTGGCTGATGACGGCTGTAAGCCAGAAACCGTTCCCAGGATGCTTGTTTCCAGTCCAGGGAAGACATGGCTTGGCAGTTCGGGCTGGACTGTTCCCATGAGGCACAGGGTCGGACTGATTTGCATATGGCCATGTCTGAACTGGGGTGGCGGAGTGAGCTAAAGAATGATGATGGATTAAACCCAGATCAGTTGACTGGGGGTGAGTGCTTGCAATGTTCAACACTCCGTCCATCATCCCCTTTGGTTTTGCTATGTTCGCCCTAAGTTGGCAGGGTATGCCCAGACGTGGGTCCCTTGCTCACTTTGCCACTGGATTCAAGATAGCCTGGCTGATGACGGCTGTAAGCCAGAAACTGGTCCCAGGATGCTTGTTTCCGGTCCAGGAAGACATGGCTTGGCAGTTCGGGCTGGACTGTTCCCATGAGGCACAGGGTCAGACTGATTTGCATATGGCCATGTCTGAACTGGGGTGGCGGAGTGAGCTAAAGAATGATGATGGATTAAACCCAGATCAGTTGACTGGGGTGAGTGCTTGCAATGTTCAACACTCCGTCCATCATCCCCTTTGGTTTTGCAGTATAGTGATCATTGTCATCTTCCAGCTAACGTGTTTCGTTCAACTTCTAGGACTTTTCAAAGCATTTCAACTTAGTGAATGGCATTAATTTTACTGGTTTGTGTGAAGGCATGGGGCAGTGTAACAACATGGGACAGTGGGATAGTATGAAGACATGGGACAGTGTGAAGGCATGCGATAGTGTGAAAGCACGGGTTAATGGAAGAACTCCTAATTTAAGTTTTGTAGTCTGTGATAAACCCTCTATGCTTGAACTCTGCAGCTATCAAGCATATATCACCATATCATTAAAAAGTCCACATTAAACATTTCACTTTGTAACAAATACCCTATTTTTTTTAAAGTTATGTACTTTTTAAATAATAATACTAAGAATCGCTTTGTGCCTAGAAAGATGTGGAAACTTTTGAAAATGGGACAGCTTTGCTGCAGTACGTGATTGGGTTCAATGTTCTTGCACAGTGCAGTGTTTTTCTGGTTTGTACTGATATGAATTGGGTAAGGAACTTGGCCATTTTTGTTAACGTCATTTGGCAGTGAATCAAATTTGCTCTTTTTTCTCTCTTTTCTATCTGTTTGATTTTAGATAGTATCTCCCTTTTTACATGTGTCATCATCTGTTAAAAATTGCCTACCACTTTTAAGGTGAATTTAAGCAGGCATGCTTGATCTAATTCTCTCATGGGTACTTTTCTTCACATTTTGCGTGTGTCGCATGCATTTCTGGGTACTAGTCTAGTCGTGCACCTGTGAGTTTTGACACTTCTGTGTGCCTAAGTTAGTTTGACCATTGTAAGTTTCAGCGGCGGCTCCTCTATTAAGGCGGAGTAGCATCGCCCCACCTGCTGCGAGTCATTACCATTGTATTATTCTATGTATTATTCTATGTGCTGCCAGCTGCAGCGAGTGGATGGTGGGGGCGGATTGCAGGATGACGTCCTAGGTGCTCAGTGGGCATGTCAGATTGGCCGGTTGTCTACAGCCAGCCAATCTGAAATGCACACTTCAGCCTGCACAATCCCAACGGTGTAAAACAGCTGAGGGATTGCAGGCACAGGCAGGCTTCCAGCCTCAAAATGAGCACTGGTTTAGCCTGCCCCAACCAATCCTTTGGTTGGATTCGAATGCACGAAGTAAATCGCCTTCCTTTCCTGCTCGTCGTCCCAGAGAGGAGTAAATATCGGTGAGTTTTGTGGAACTCCGTGCCCCACCGATTTTTAAAGTTGCGAGCCACCCCTGGTATGTTTGTTGCTAGCCGAGTAGGTTTATTTAATGCATCCTATAGGTTTTTGTATAAATTGTTTTTGATTAATGCTAATCTGTCTCACTTAAGGCCAAATGCAGAACCAGAGCGTAGGTTTCCTTGTAGTGAAACACTTTATGATAACATATACTTCACGTATACGTTGAAGTTTACAAAATACTGACACCAACACATAGCCAAGACTTACACACGTTGTGTGCAGGTGCACACACAACAGAGAGGGATGCTGTCCGACACAAAAAGTAGCCAGGAGCATAACACAGGCCCCTGCAACCTATTCTCCGCAAGGGGGCATCCAACCCTTCTGGGGCCCCCAAACCCTTGAGAGGGGCCCCATTCTGCCCAAAACCAATTCATATTTTTGAGAAATCTGAGACTCTGGGGTCTTCTGCATATTCTACAGGAGCGCCCCATCATTTTACGTTATTCCCCTGATAGTAGCATTGATCAATTTTTCAAAGTAAATTATTTTTTGGACGCAAGTGGAGCGAGGAACAGCACTCACACCATCAAATCATGCTATTATATGAAAAGTGGGCATAAGGGGGCGTAAACAGCACAAACACCTCGAAGATACGATACAAAGCTAGATCAAGCAAACCACGCAAAGTAGTTTTACATAAATTATACACACCTAAAGAAATCAGGTGCAATTAATGCGCAAAACAAACAAGTTATATATAGTTCCATTGTAATAACTGTAATTTTTGTGAAATTAAACATATTACATGAATGATCAGTGGGCGGCCGAATATGTGAAAGAATTGAACTAGAAAATGTGGCTTCTGCGGGCTGACCGACACGTCCCCGCAGGGGACCCTCATAAGAGGGCAGCCCCTTTAGTGCCACAGGATGGCACACTGGACAGCCTAGTGTCCGGTGACCCCTTTGGGGTCCCGTGCGTCACTTCAGGCCGAGGTGGGGGAAGGGGAGAGGTATATATGCCTCCCCCGCCCACCTGGTGGCCTCTTTGTCCCTCACCCTGACGCCGTTTGGACGTCTCCCGGGAGCGGCTGCACATCATGGCGGTGAGTGCATACCATTGCCCTCCCCCCAGCCTGATCTCCCCAATTGGGGTTGTGTCCAGGGCAGGGCGGCCTGGCCATATTTGCGGGCTGCCTTGTGTGGGGGGGTTTGGTAAGCTCCCGGGTGTCACGGGCGTCACCGTCGGGCCGCCCCCAGCCCTGTGTGGGGTCTGTGGGAGCTGGGGTTGCTGACGGGGAGAGCCAATTGTGCTCCGTGCAACCTCGCCCTCCCTTCTCCAGCCCCAGGTGGTGGAAGCAGAGGCCCACGGGGACTTTCGCCCACGTGGCGTTTAGTGGGAACCGAGGGGGACTGCCTGATGGGGTACCAGGCGCTGCGAGGCTCCCTCCCCCGCCAAGCTTCCAGAGTGCAGCAAGGGATTGGCACATAGGCCATAGCTGCGACTCATAGGACAAGTGTCCGGGCAAACGCTGGCACCCGCTAACCGGGCCGTGTTTCACCGTGTCTAGTGGCACGCCAACTCCGGCTGGTATCTTGCGGATGGGGGACAGCGGGGCCGCGCTGCCCTCCCGCCGGGGATCCAGGAGGTCTGGAGCAGATGGGCAGTGTATTGGCCTCTTGCTCTGGGCGGGGGCCCAGTGGGTTGGATCGGGGGAAGGTCTGGGGGGCAGCAAGCTTATCGTGACCTCCATTGCTCTCGCGCTTTCGGCGCAACTGATTCTCGGCCTGCCTGAGGCCATGCTTGCAGCTCCATTTGTTCCCCCCGTGCCGCGGCAGCCCGCCCTCCTTGCGGTCACCTTCCAGGGCAGGGTTTGAGGGGGTGGGACACCGTGTGAGCCTGGTCTGTATCAGGTAGGGGCAAGGAGACTCCTCTCGGAGGGCGAGTTGAGGCACAGTGGCCACACAAGCCCGCGGGGATCCCCTTACCCGCCGCGCCCCCAGGTCTCGCCGTGGGCTTTTTAGGGTCCCGGCCGGTCAGGGTGGGGGAGGGCAGCGGCTCCCACGGAGGCCTCCCCCGGCACCAGGTCTCTGTCCACCACAGGTATCGGGTACTTATGTGGCTCTCCATGCAGGGAGCTCTGGCCCGGCCGGGGCAGGCGGTCCGGAGCAGGGAGCACGACACACTTGCCTGGCAGCACGGGGGGTGAGGCCTTGCCCGGCCCCGGGTCGGGCCTGTCCATGCCTTGGCTGCATAGTGTACACCAGGTCGCAGCACAGGGTGCCACAGTAAGGTGGGGCCTGCTCGATCGAGCTGGCACCACAGGGCTCTATTTTCCCCTCGTAGCGGATCACAATATATTTAATGGTGGGAGGGGGGGGCTCCCTCCCCCTGGCCGCGGGGGCTGCTTGCTCGGCTCCTCCTCCCACCGGGCCAGGGGTCGCTCGTGCTTTCACCGGCTGCAGGGCCCCGCAGCGGGTAATAAGTTAAGTAAGCAAGCCGCGTGAGGGGGACAGTAGGCGCGCCGGCTCCCACACCGGGGCTGTCAATAGGCGGGGCTGGTTATTAGGCCTTGGCCTGGGGGCCGGTTGTATTGCGCGGGGATGGAGGGCAGCGAGCGGCGTGCTCTCAGGGCCAGGCCCCACCGCTTATGCCCTCATAATGCCAGGGTTTGCCGTAGCAGTGCGTTAGCCACGCAGTCTTGGGGGGAAACAGTGGCCTAGTGGTGAAGGTAGCTGACTCGCTACCTGAAGGTTACATGCTCAAAGCAGGTGTTTCCTTGCCGTGCTCAAACGATGCTAGCGGGCGGGCCACCAGGCGACACCGACAAGTGTGAAATACACCATCCGCAGGGACAGGGGATGTCCAAGTAGGGGGGGCTGTGGTCTTTTTGTCTGTTTTCTGTTCCAGACTCTCGGTGGTAGGGCAGCAACTATGCGCGTGCCCTCTGCAGGGGGCAGCGCTCCGCCCGAAAATCGGCCTGCTGGAACCAGTGCGCGGACGAGACAGGTGGCATACAGCGCTGTTGGTGCCCCCCCTCCCATTGGGCTTCTCTCTGTGGGCTCTAGTTCGGGTCGGGCTGATGGGTCCGCTAGGCATTCGGCGTCCCTGCACCTGGCAGGGATCCGGGCAACTGGGGGGCTTTGGGGAGAGAGGGAGCGCGACAACACAGGCGTGGGGGCGACGGTTTCCACACAGATTTGCTTGGGTGGCTCCGGGGGTAGAGGGTTAGCAACGGTAGGCCCGCACCGGCAGAAATAACTCCGCACGATGTGGGAGTCCCAGGCCTCTGCCTTCGACCGATTTCGAAATCGTGGAGTATTAACCCCCCCCCCCCCTTTGCAAGGGTGTTACTCTGGGGGCCGCGAGCCGGCCCCAGCGGGCCTTCACTATCCAGGCAACCGTTAAGGGCGTTTGCCGCTGGCCATGCATCCTGGCCCCTGATTGACCCTGTACAATCTTAAGCAAGTGACCAGGCGACAATAAGGTAGGATGTCACCATTTGTGCTTTCTGGTCATGCCGTCCACCGTGGATCGTCGCGTTCCCCGGGTCCTGAGGTACCGCGAGCATCGGTTGGTCGTGGTGAGTTGGGAAGTCTGGGGCCCACTGTCCCTACAGTATTCATGCAGATGGACTGGACGGGTACTGTGAGGCCGGGAGGCAGTTTGCAGCACATCCGGGTGTTGTTGTGCAGTGTCTTTGCTGATTGGCTCGCAGGGCATCCTGTGAGCTTGGGCGACCCCCGACGGCAATTTAGATCAGTCGAGATAGTGTCCGTATATACTTATATGTCCAGCCCAATTTAGTGCATGCCTTTTGCGTGGGGGTCGCGAGTGTTCACTCCCCCGTGCAACACTCCCATCGCTGGGGAATCCGCTTTGCCTGATACCGTTTCTGCGCTTTTGTTAGGATAATGCTGGTATCGGCACGGTCGCGAGTTTCACCCATGCAGGCCTCAAATCGTCACGGAAAGCTGGGGCCTATTCAGGGCTGAAAACGAACATGGCCGCAGAATGATTTTATGTGCGGGTGGGGGGCATCCGGTTACACGGCCTTAGGTTCACAGCAGCTGCGGCGTCGTATGGCTAGCGGCCCGCTTGCAAACTGTGCCCCAATATAATAGCACGATGGACTACCTAGCTTTGTCCTTGAGGGGATGTCCCTGGAGTAAATTTAGGGTTGAAAGGTTTATCACAAATGTGAATAACTTTATTAGTGCATGACATGACATGAGATGGCTATGGTTCTCCGGGCCAATTTTATTCTACTCTGAGAGGAATTCCTGGGACCTCCGAGGCACAATGGTTAGTCACTGGCCTCCTGTGACAAGGGGTTTGAATTGGTTCAGGAAACCTACTTCACATCATATGGGTGCACTAAACTAATTTGTACTGCCAGGGTGCCACAAAGGGTGAAGGCCACCTGGGGGGCAGTGTCTCTCACCTTGGTTGAACATGAATGAATAATTTTCATTCACCAATACCAATCAGGGGTATTGCTCTACCGTTTCCAGCACGATAGATCAAAGTGGTTTGATATGTCCTTTGATTCAGTAGTTTTAGGATGGCGCCTATGTCTCAAGTCCATCACTATTTCATTGACGACTCTGGTGAATCGTGGCAAGGAAAGGACGCATGGGGACATTCACAGCGCAAAGATTGGAAACGCCTTTTCGCATTGATGTGGTTTAGTGATACTTTGTGGGACAAAGTGGGAATGGAGCCAGTTTGATGTGCGGCACCTTTGGTAGTACAGGGGCCGCTTTCGCGGGCTTTCGTTGTTTTATGGAGAGTAGCAACAGAAGGCTTGGGGCTATCAGCTAGGTGTGTCGTCGGTGGCTCGCGTTGGGGTGCGCACTGGAGCAATGCAGCGATAAAGTTGTAGTTTTGTAGACAGTTGTGACGGGGATGTAACTTCAAAGTGACTGATTATGATCTTGCACAGCCTCATCATTCCGGAACCATTGCATGTACAACATCCTTACAACGGAGCCATAGTTGTTGCTTATTTACTGAGACAATTATCACCCAATAAGTTTGGCTTGTGGGTGTTGTGTAGAATTGGCTGTTGGCTGGTGTGGGGAGGTCTGCCCAGCTTTCGTATTCGCAGGCATGCTAGAAGTGCAGAGTGCAGTGCTTAGAGTGAACTGGGGGAGGGCAAGCTGGGCCCGTCCGGCCCCCATGTTTTGGACTAGCGATAGTTATTCCTCTGCAAACGTCGAACCGGAGCAGGAGAAAGGATAAATCAGAGAGGTAGATAGGGATGGACAGCCGTCATAGAGGAGAATCTGGCTAAACAGCGTATGCTGGGTCAGAGGGTGTTTGTTAGTGGATAATAGAGGTGGGAGGTATTCTGGACAGCCGTGGGAGTCTGCCGCCACGTCTTTGTGCCAGCTTCGGGCGTGGGTGCAAAGCTGTGGTCCATCATTCTTTGTCAAGTCGACCACTGACAGACTAGTAGTGGCTGGCGGGAACTGACAATCCACCAATACCACCAAGGCTTACATCACTGACTTTTGTTGAATGTAAGGGACACCCATTTGCAATAAATGTAAGCTTCCTGGGGGATGATTTGGTGTCATTTAAGTCGGCTTCTAGCAAGTTTGAAGGTCCTAGAGTGAGGGGCCTTTGCACATGTCCTTTTGCCTTCGATTTAGATAAACACTCATGGGCAGGGCCCATTGCGGTAGTCAGCATGGGAATTAGAGGCAGGCCTAGGGAAAACAATCTCCTCTTGGGCCTGCAAAATACAGACCAACCTCTAGCCTTGCTGGAGGGGTAAGGCGAGGGGCGGATTATATCCTTGGAGGCAATGACAGAAGAGGGTGAACTAGGCAGCACCCTTTTCACGGGGTGGGCTCAGCTTTGCAGGCTTATACTTTATTTAATCTATACTTCGTTTAATTTTGAAGGGACGATTGGCCATTTTCTGTCATGTCCTTGTCCATTATTTGTTCCCGCTCCCTCTGAGCCGTGTGTAACAGATTGTACCCTTCCCTAGAAGCACTGCGCCAAGCTGTCATGTTCTGCTGCAAAGCACTGCGCTTAAGCAATTTGTCACAGATTTGAATACAACTACATTTCCTAATGTATTCTTGCATTTGGCACAGAGATCAAGGTGTATTCCTCAGGTCGAAGATCCTTTCCTAACAAGATAGCTCCCTGAGGCATATGCCTGCTTCAAACCCCTACTGTAATGTTCAGTCCATAAGTAGCTAGCCTATTCTTTCACGCTTGGAGTGTGATATAATTAGTACCAGGAAGTTGCATTACAATTCACAGCTTTTATTAAGCATCAAGAAAAATTACGATTGCACTGGGTGTACGATGCACAGTTATTAGTGTTATGATTCCTCTAGACCTGCACAACATCACATATATTGTGCATTCAGGACACATGCTATATGTTCCACCGACCCGGTGGAGGTAACCACAAATCTTCAGCAATTTTATACATTACTGGTCAAGAGGGCGAGTAGTGGTTTGCAACAAGACACCTGCAGCAGTGAGTGCCGCTATGCGGCAAGGAGATTAAGGGAAAATGGACTGGCAGGTCCCGCTGGGTGCCTGCCACTTGGCCACTTGCAGGTTGTTTATGGTGATTCCTAAGGGCATAGGAAGGGGCATGGCAAAGTAAACCGGGACCGAGTCACCTGCGGGGGGTGGTGGTGGTGGTCCCTACCTCTTTTCACAGGATCACTCCCTGTCGGGTCTGTCTAACGATCATCCCAACTAGCATGTAGTACTGCAAGAATTTGAACAGGGTCAAACAGGCAGGCGACTGAGTTGGGGAGGCACATAAGACAATTCCCCTAGGGGTACTGGACCATGCAGCAACATTGTTTCATCACAGTTGTATCAACAATCCTGGGGAGGGGCCAACCTGTGGCCAGTTAACGGGATCGTCCATCAGCATAACCAGGGTGTGCACCGGTACAGCTACGCATCATCAGTCATAACACTTAGTAGGATGGGTTTTGGAGTCTGTTCAGTCTGTCCCCCTGTTCTCATCGCCCCCTTGCCGGCTTCCTGGTTACACTAACAGAGGTTTGGCATAGGGCCACTCACGCCAGGGTTGGGTCAGAAGGAGGGTGACGCAGCAGTGATTGATCCCTGTCAGACGGGGAGGAACCTGCAGGCATTTGAATAATAAAGGGCAGGCTAGTTGTGCGTATTATTTTATCCAGTGTCCCACTAGCCAAAGCATGGCCCCTGTTTGACACACCGGGATACCACTAACATCTGCTGGCCTATGGGCTACATCGCTAGTTAACAGTCAGCCTGGCGGGTTGCGCTAGTTTGTCATGCTTATGAAGCAGAACACGGGGGTCAGGTGCGATGCCATGGCTTTACTGGGCCATTGTTGGTCCCAGGCATGCGCTGGAACAGCTGGCTGTAGAAGCTGCGGCACGGACTGGGGGGGATGTCTCCCCTCCCAACAGTTTGGTCATACACCGGGGAGGCATGATTCTACTTTCCCGGGTAGGGGGGCACTGCGGCCAGTAATAAAATCCTCCTGGTGTAAGTTAGGCAACCTATGGTGGGCATGGGTGTTAGGATGGGCAGAGTTAACCCCACTTGGAGTGTGGCGAGGGGCTCGGTCAGAAGTTGCCGGGGATTCCTTATGCAGGAGAGTTTACAGTGCCAGGCGCAGATATGATGAACAGAGGGGTTTGGTCCATCAGCCATGGCTTGCGGCACAGTACTGCGGCCCCAGGAACAAAGGACTGGGTCATTGGCCATTCTGGAGTCTTGAGGCTGGCACAGTGGGCTGAACGCAGGAAGTGGAGGCATGGCTTTTTTCAACACTGAGATATCTTGGCTGAGGCACCCAGGCATGCGATGGAATGGGTTGTTGGGCAAACTCCAACAGAGTCTGGGGGGAGCACCCATCCTCCCAACATTCTAGTGATACATCTGGGGGGGAATGACCTGACTGCCTTGGGGAAAAGGACATTGCTTCAAAACATGAAAACCACAATGTGCAAATTGAGCAACCAGCTGGGGACATGTGAACTTTGGTGGTCTGAGATCACCCCCAGGCTCCTATGGCATGGGGCTCGGTGAGGGGAGGCAATGGAGGCTGCGCGCAGGAGGGTAAATGGCGCTATGCGTAAGTTCACCGAGCAGCAGGGAGTTGGCGTAATTAGACATGGGCTGCTGCACGCTAAAGCCACAGGGTGTTTAGAGGACGATGGGGTACACCTGTCCAGAGTAGGCATGGACCTGTTCTTGTTGGATTTGGGTGAGGCCTTAGAAACAGCAGGATGTAAGTAGGAATGCCGGCCTTGGTGGGGGGCCCTGGCTGCGACGGTCGCCACACCCAGGGCTGTGGCGGAGTTACAGGGCGATCCAGAGGCGGAAAGGTACTCAGGGGTACCCTCTTCAGGAGCACAAAGGGTGCTGAGGCCTAATATCCCCAGGAAGTCTGTGCGGTGGACCCTGGGGTGCGACGGCGCCCCGTCTGTCCTACGGGCGGTTGGAAACCTGTACAACCGGGTGTCGCTTGAACGCTCCGCCCCTCGTAGGGGGGGCGTGAGTAATAGGGTGGACAGATGGTTCACCGGAAGTGGGAGGGGCTATCCCCTCACCACAACCGCTAAGCACCGATTGGCTAAGGCCACGATGCAAGTTGGCCCATCAGGTGGTAGGCCGCGAGGGGCGGCTTGCCTTTGGTTCGCCTGTAAGATAACCCACCATGTTGGCATATTTGGTATGCTAATAAACCTGCAGCAATTTTTCCCACCAAAAAAGTTGTCTTGTCTGCTTATTTATGTTACATGTATGTTGCTGCGGGAGGGCTGGTGAGTGTGGCCGATATTGGCACTAAGTACAAACCGTATGGCAGACACTGCTTGCTTGCCTGTGCACCATGGTGCAATGCTAAATCGTGTGACGGTCATGCAGGCGTGGTATTATTTGAGTTTGGAAGGCCAATTACATCATTTGCAGGAGGCATGTTGTAAACACAACTCTGT
Source organism: Calotriton arnoldi (assembly GCA_963921515.1). Taxonomy (NCBI): domain Eukaryota; kingdom Metazoa; phylum Chordata; class Amphibia; order Caudata; family Salamandridae; genus Calotriton; species Calotriton arnoldi. Next base: position 481,990 of record CAWUFW010008450.1, on the reverse strand, counting down.
ACAAAGTTTGGCCGTCCGTGCAGTACAACGCAGCAGAGTTTCATTCTGAACAGTGTACTTTCAATTCACTGGAGACATGATGCAAAATAGCTCTCTTATTGAGTATATCATAGGAGGAATATTTAATTCAGATATAGAGGTGATGTAATTTGACTTCTTCCAACAGATGTTCTAGTTGTTATGACTAGTCAAATAATTGAATTTATATCCACAAGTTTCCCGGATCGTTTGGCTACTTTTGGAGGACCATTGTTTTCCAGCAGCGAAATGTACATGGTTTATGTACCCTGAAATTTTTTAGGAAAACTGAGTAAATGTTATTTATTTGCTCTTCAACGATATCAAGCTTACCATATTGAGTCAATAAAGAGACATATTTAAATTGTAACGTCTGAATGTCTTGTAAGCACTTTTGTGTATGTCGCTGGGGATGCAAACATATTACCACGCATGCTTCAAATACTGACACGGTTAACTCTTTAGCATCAAGGGTTCCCACCTGGTTTTAGCATCCCTAACTTTAAGACTGATCTCATTCTTTACTGCACCAAATTTATTCTGGGTAGATTTATGAGCGTGTCTACCTATACCACAGTTACCTCCATGTAACTGGATTAGACCTGCACATCAACTCCACGGTATCGAATATTGTCAATGTGAATAGATACAAAGTTAAGAATTTTGAATTTATTCTTCACTGTGTATGCTGACCTTGCCAAGATGTAGGTAGTACATCTTCTGGAGTTGATATAAGTGTGGGTCAATATTATTGACTGCAATATCTGACATACAATGAGCATAGTAAATAAAAAATCCAGCCCTTGTATGACTGAGAGCAGGCCTGTGATTCTCATCTCCCTGACTAACCAGCATTTCCTTTTTACTGGGAACAATGGGAGCTAGTGTACATGAGATATCCTGCTTTTCTTCAAAGAAACGAATCATGGACAGGAAGGACCCAAGACAAAGCACAAGTCAGCCAGACCCCATGTCTGTGCCAGTCATGGGCCAGGCTCTGTCAAAAGCATCCAAACTTAAGTTTAAAAGTATCATAAAATCATGATCCCAGCAAGGGCTAAATACTTTGCAGAATGTGATGACTTCATCTAAGTAGCTAAAATGCCCAACCACTGACGGATGGAAACAGGAAAGATGTAATGTTTGGATTTATTTGTCAACTAACTAAATTAAACTATTTTAAGTGTGACACACCTAAAGAAGATTTAACTCACATCCGGTGACCCAAGCCTGAAGTCATATCCGGTGATCCAAAGCATGTCTCCTCTGAAAAAATATATTACAAATATTTGCACTGAGAAGCAAAGCTAAAATCTAAGGCTACATGCTAAACACAGCAGCATGTAACAGGAGAGGACACATGCAACAGAAGGGGTAGTAGTACAATAGTCTATTAGTCAATTAAAACCATAAACAAAATCACACAATTCATAATTTTTAAAAATACAGACAAAATGAATTAAAAAGAGATTTGTGATACAGCTAATACAGCCACTGGGAATCGCGCCACAGCCCATTCGCTTTCTTCAACTTTTCTTCCTAGGTATTATAGTCGAGATGCCAAATACAAAACTAACATTGGATAAAAGTGGCTAAACAGGGGCTGATCTTTTCCCTAATGTCTAGAATGCAGGATCGCCATACAGACAACTAATGTTCCCCTAAGTAGATTAATATGAGTAGTTAAGAGGTAAATAGACTGGTGATGTGAGGAAAAGGATGGGAAAAATGGAAATTTGACAAAGGTTAGCTCATCGAGCTGAGAAGCCTCTGGCGAGATCTGTGTGAAAGATTCACTGACTCAAAATTAGTATGAATTTCGACTGGGTAATAGTGGTTAATGTTTCATGTAAACTGCTATAGATAACAAGCATTTGCAATGCAATCGGTCTCGCCTTTGGGACCTTATATGTATTTAGCTATGCAGCACATTAGCCTGGGTGCTGAAACATCTACTGTTCTTTAACATGGAGGGAAAGTAAGCACCAAACTGCATGACACACCAGGTATGGGAACACATGGAGAGAAATATTGCCTTTCAACGGGAAATGGTATAGTCCAAAGCTCTGTTTTTAATATAAAATCAGGGCCTTCGGTGGTCATATCACTGAAAATACAAGATTTGAAAACATTATTATTGTCTACGGGTGCTCGTGGAAGACAATTTCTATGGACTGGAATCTAGAAAATGCTAAAGTGATTTTGGTATTTTACTGACCTCTGCTGGTCGTTTTCTATCAAGAAAGTTAAATAGAGGCAGCTGCCATAAAAATTAAAAAAAGAAAGTCCTTCAGCAGAAAGCAATTCTGGTACTTTACTGACCTCTACTGGTCGTTTTCTATCAAGACAATTAAATAGAGGCAGTTGAACCAGCAGAAAGCAATTCTGGTATTTTACTGACCTCTACTGGTCATTTTCTATCAAGACACTTAAATATAGAGGCAGTTGAACAGAAAAAAAAGTCCCTAAGCGGTAGCAGACAAGTCATAGGGCTGATCTCCAGAGCCCACAAAGTACATACACATATAAGTATATACTAAAGTATATACAAGAGGTCTCGAATGCTCGACCTAAAAACACTATATAAAAATTAGAATGTTACCATTATTATTATTATTATTTTAATAATAATCATAATATGAGAAGGAGGAAGGAAGGAACGAACTAGGAACGGGAAATTTACAGACAAAGTAGAGCAAATAAAAATGAAGAGGACAAGCAAAACATGCTAAAATAGAGGGAAGGCAAGACCAGCACAGTATCACTGGCTGTCTTTAAATTTGAGTCATTCTGTATCCAGAGCAAGGGTCTTCTTGAGATCATGCATCAGTAACAGCAAGTGGGACTGAAGAGTTTGAAAGACTGAGGGGATATTGGCCCAGGGGATAAAATGGTGTCTTTGTAATCCAGGCACTTTGGTTTTAACATCAGTTTTGGCACTGGCCAAATATCATGCAAGTCTGCCAAGTCACATGATCTTTCAGTGCCAAACATGGTAATTATACATGAAATCCAAGAAAGATAATTGCTAAAGCTTGTGATGTTGACGCTAAATTAGCCTTAAAGAAGATAAACAATTTGCAGTCATAATAATGGCAACTCTAGGGTAATTTATGGTTGAAGATGTCCTTTTCTTTGATCAAATGTCGAAGTGAAGGTGTCTTACGCTGTGAGCTAATGTAGAAGTGAAGGTGTCCTCTTCTTTGATGAAATGTAAAAGGGCATGTGTCTTCTTTTTCGTGAAGGTGTCCCCTTCTTTGCTTGGCTGTTGAAGTAAAGGTGTCGTTGAAGTGAAGGTGTCCTCTTCTTTGTTTGGCTGTGTGAGTAAAGGTGCCCCCTTCTTTACTCGGCTAAGGAAGTGAAGGTGTCCTATTTTCACTCAGTTGTGAAAGTGAACATGTCGACTTTGCTCAGGTTTGTATGTGAAGGGGTCTTTCTCCCTCAGGTGTGAAAATTAAACTGTCTTCTTCTTCACTCAAATGTAGTAGTGAAAGTGTCCTCTACACTTAGGTGTGGAAATTAAGGGGGCCTATTTTTTGCTCAGGTGTGGAAATGAAGATATCAGGTGGAAGTGACGGTGTTCTCTTCTTTGTCCAGATGTTGAAGTGATGGTGTCCCCTTCTATGCTTAGGTGTGGAAATGAAAGGGTCCTAGTGTTCACTCAAGTGTGGAAGTGAAGGTGTCCTCTTCTTTGCTCAGGTGTGGAAGTGAAGGTGTCCTCTTCTTCCATCAGGTGTAGAAGTGAAGGTGTCCTCTTCTTCCATCAGGTGTGGGAGTGAAGGTGTCCTCTTCTTCCAGCAGGTGTAGAAGTGAAGGTGTCCTCTTCTTCCATCAGGTGTGGAAGTGAAGGTGTCCTCTTCTTTGCTCAGGTGTGGAAGTGAAGGTGTCCTCTTATTCCATCAGGTGTGGACGTGAAGGTGTCCTCTTCTTCCATCAGGTGTGGAAGTGAAGATGTCCTCTTCTTCCATCAGGTGTGGAAGTGAAGGTGTCCTCTTCTTCCATCAGGTGTGGAAGTGAAGGTGTCCTCTTCTTTGCTCAGGTCTGGAAGTGAAGGTGTCCTCTTCTTCCATCAGGTGTGGAAGTGAAGGTGTCCTCTTCTTCCATCAGGTGTGGAAGTGAAGGTGTCCTCTTATTCCATCAGGTGTGGAAGTGAGGGTGTCCTCTTCTTCCATCAGGTGTGGAAGTGAAGGTGTCCTCTTCTTTGCTCAGGTGTGGAAGTGAAGGTGTCCTCTTATTCCATCAGGTGTGGAAGTGAAGGTGTCCTCTTCTTTGCTCAGGTGTGGAAGTGAAGGTGTTCTCTTATTCCATCAGGTGTGGAAGTGAAGGTGTCCTCTTCTTTGCTCAGGTGTGGAAGTGAAGGTGTCCTCTTCTTTGCTCAGGTGTGGAAGTGAAGGTGTCCTCTAATTCCATCAAGTGTAGAAGTGAAGGTGTCCTCTTCTTTGCTCAGGTGTGGAAGTGAAGGTGTCCTCTTATTCCATCAGGTGTGGAAGTGAAGGTGTCCTCTTCTTCCATCAGGTGTGGAAGTGAAGGTGTCCTTTTTGCTCAGGTGTGGAAGTGAAGGTGTCCTCTTATTCAATCAGGTGTGGAAGTGAAGGTGTCCTCTTCTTCCATCAGGTGTGGAAGTGAAGGTGTCCTCTTATTCCATCAGGTGTGGAAGTGAGGGTGTCCTCTTCTTCCATCAGGTGTGGAAGTGAAGGTGTCCTCTTCTTTGCTCAGGTGTGGAAGTGAAGGTGTCCTCTTCTTGCATCAGGTGTGGAAGTGAAGGTGTCCTCTTCTTTGCTCAGGTGTGGAAGTGAAGGTGTCCTCTTCTTCCATCAGGTGTAGAAGTGAAGGTGTCCTCTTCTTCCATCAGGTGTGGAAGTGAAGGTGTCCTCTTCTTTGCTCAGGTGTGGAAGTGAAGGTGTACTCTTCTTCCATCAGGTGTAGAAGTGAAGGTGTCCTCTTATTCCATCAGGTGTGGAAGTGAAGGTGTCCTCTTCTTTGCTCAGGTGTGGAAGTGAAGGTGTCCTCTTCTTTGCTCAGGTGTGGAAGTGAAGGTGTCCTCTAATTCCATCAGGTGTAGAAGTGAAGGTGTCCTCTTCTTTGCTCAGGTGTGGAAGTGAAGGTGTCCTCTTCTTTGCTCAGGTGTGGAAGTGAAGGTGTCCTCATATTCCATCAGGTGTGGAAGTGAAGGTGTCCTCTTCTTCCATCAGGTGTGGAAGTGAAGGTGTCCTTTTTGCTCAGGTGTGGAAGTGAAGGTGTCCTCTTATTCCATCAGGTGTGGAAGTGAAGGTGTCCTCTTCTTCCATCAGGTGTGGAAGTGAAGGTGTCCTCTTCTTTGCTCAGGTGTGGAAGTGAAGGTGTCCTCTTCTTCCATCAAGTGTGGAAGTGAAGGTGTCCTCTTCTTTGCTCAGGTGTGGAAGTGAAGGTGTCCTCTTCTTCCATCAGGTGTAGAAGTGAAGGTGTCCTCTTCTTCCATCAGGTGTGGAAGTGAAGGTGTCCTCTTCTTTGCTCAGGTGTGGAAGTGAAGGTGTCCTCTTCTTCCATCAGGTGTAGAAGTGAAGGTGTCCTCTTCTTCCATCAGGTGTGGAAGTGAAGGTGTCCTCTTCTTTGCTCAGGTGTGGAAGTGAAGGTGTCCTCTTATTCCATCAGGTGTGGAAGTGAAGGTGTCCTCTTCTTTGCTCAGGTGTGGAAGTGAAGGTGTCCTCTTATTCCATCAGGTGTGGAAGTGAAGGTGTCCTCATATTCCATCAGGTGTGGAAGTGAAGGTGTCCTCTTCTTCCATCAGGTGTGGAAGTGAAGGTGTCCTTTTTGCTCAGGTGTGGAAGTGAAGGTGTCCTCTTATTCCATCAGGTGTGGAAGTGAAGGTGTCCTCTTCTTCCATCAGGTGTGGAAGTGAAGGTGTCCTCTTCTTCCATCAGGTGTGGAAGTGAAGGTGCCCTCTTCTTCTATCAGGTGTGGAAGTGAAGGTGTCCTCTTATTCCATCAGGTGTGGAAGTGAAGGTGTCCTCTTCTTTGCTCAGGTGTGGAAGTGAAGGTGTCCTCTTCTTCCATCAAGTGTGGAAGTGAAGGTGTCCTCTTCTTTGCTCAGGTGTGGAAGTGAAGGTGTCCTCTTCTTCCATCAGGTGTGGACGTGAAGGTGTCCTCTTCTTCCATCAGGTGTGGAAGTGAAGGTGTGCTCTTCTTTGCTCAGGTGTGGAAGTGAAGGTGTCCTCTTCTTCCATCAGGTGTGGAAGTGAAGGTGTCCTCTTCTTTGCTCAGGTGTGGAAGTGAAGGTGTCCTCTTCTTCCATCAGGTGTAGAAGTGAAGGTGTCCTCTTCTTCCATCAGGTGTGGAAGTGAAGGTGTCCTCTTCTTCCATCAGGTGTGGAAGTGAAGGTGTACTCTTCTTCCATCAGGTGTAGAAGTGAAGGTGTCCTCTTATTCCATCAGGTGTGGAAGTGAAGGTGTCCTCTTCTTTGCTCAGGTGTGGAAGTGAAGGTGTCCTCTTCTTCCATCAGGTGTGGAAGTGAAAGTGTCCTCTTCTTCCATCAGGTGTGGAAGTGAAGGTGTCCTCTTCTTCCATCAGGTGTAGAAGTGAAGGTGTCCTCTTCTTCCATCAGGTGTGGAAGTGAAGGTGTCCTCTTCTTTGCTCAGGTGTGGAAGTGAAGGTGTCCTCTTCTTCCATCAGGTGTAGAAGTGAAGGTGTCCTCTTCTTCCATCAGGTGTGGAAGTGAAGGTGTCCTCTTCTTTGCTCAGGTGTGGAAGTGAAGGTGTCCTCTTCTTCCATCAGGTGTGGAAGTGAAGGTGTCCTCTTATTCCATCAGGTGTGGAAGTGAAGGTGTCCTCTTCTTCCATCAGGTGTGGAAGTGAAAGTGTCCTCTTCTTCCATCAGGTGTGGAAGTGAAGTTGTCCCCTTCTTTGCTCAGATGTGGAAGTGAATGTGTCCTCCTCTTTGCTCACATGTCTCTTTCGTCGGTCAGGTGTGGAAATGAAGGTGTCCTATTTTTTGCTCAGGTGTGGAAGTGAAGGTGTTCTATTCTTTTATTAGGAGTGGAAGTGAAGTTTTCCTCCTCTTCACTCATGTGTTCCCTATTTAGTTCAGTTGTGAAAGTGAAGATGTCTTCTTCTTTACTCAGATGTGAAAATTAAGATGTCTATTTTTAGTTCAGGAGTAAAAGTGTTCCCTTCTTTGCTTAGGTGTGGAATTGAAGGTGTCCTCTCTTTTACTCAGATGCCTCCCTCTTCTCTCAGGTGTGTAAATGAAGAGGTCCTATTTTTCGTTCACCTGTGGAAGTGAAAGTGTCCTCTTCTTCACTGAGGTGTTCCTTTCTTCGCTCAAGCGTGGAAGTTAAAAATGTGCCCCTTTTTTGCTCAGGTGTGACTTGAAGCTCCATGATGATGCAATTGCTAGCTGGCTACACCAGAAGTACCTTTTGACTTACATGCTCCCAGTTGTCTCCTTCACAGCGAAGCTTGCATTGTTCATTATAATACTATAGTATCAGACGTTATCAAACTATAAACCCGTGGCTGTAATAAGTACAATTTTGACAATAATTTTAGACAATTTGAAACATGATTTCTGAAGAATAGTGTCCAAAATGTAATTTAGTATTGTAATGTAATGCTGGAAGGCATGCAGTCACTCAGTTTAGTTTATGTATAAAATACCTGTTTTTGCACCAGATTAAAAAACAATCAAAAATCTCTGTTCAAAATTTACCTTAAAAAGACATTCCCTCTCAATGTACTCAGTTAAATGATTTTTATTTGAAAAGAAGACAAGTGGATTCCTCCATTTATGTACCCCTGATCTGGAACAACATCCTTTTATCCAAAAAGACCACCACAACCACGCTCCAGTTTAGGAAAGATCTGAAGACACATCTGTTGGAAATTTCCATCTTTTGCATTGTATTCCCCCAGATTTTTGCCTTCACTTCCCAATTTTTGCTGAACCTGTTTTTGTTGGCTGTAGCCTCTGTGCACTTTACTCCTGCTAATCAGTTGTAAAGGGATTGCGCTCTTCCTTCAAAAGATGGTAACACTGGTATCCGTATGATTGGCATCTTTAATTTACTTATAAGTCCCTAGTACTGGTACTACCTGTGCCTGGGGCCCATAAATTAAATGCTACAAGTGAGTCGCTGCACTCATTGTGCCACTCATTAAAGTACCACTGTAACCACGTCTCAGGCCTACCATTGCAGCCTGTGTGTGCAGTTTAAACTGCCATTTCGAGTTGCAAAATAACCCTTTGCTAAGCCTAAACCTTCCTTTTTTGGAACTTGTAAGTCACCACTAAGGCAGGACCTAAATGCTAGGGCAGAGTGCATGGTACTTAAAAAGTAGGATAAGTATATTCAAGGTTTTACGTGTCCTAGCAGTGAAAATCCTCCAAATACATTTTTCAATGCAGCAATACTAGCTGGTCCAGAGAAAGCAGTGAGTTACATTATAACTTCTTAAAATGCATAACTTCAGCTTGAGACCGCAAGAAAAATACTTCTTCCACTCATCTTAAATTAATATTTTGGTAATGCCACTTTTATAAAGTTGGCATTTCCATGCCTAAAGTTTCTGGGGCCTTTCTGTGAGAGGCCAACTATCCTTGAGCTGTTGATGGCTTTCCCACTGGGAAATTGTATTAGGGCCAGACAGTGATAAGGGACCTAGGTGTAGAGGGGAGCTGGTCTTCCTGACAGGATGGCTAGGGAAAAGGTGTGCTCCTGACATAATTGCACTTTAAAGGGTAGCCTGGGGGGCTGTTCCCAGCTCTTTCTGACTTCAAAAGAGGCATACCCTCTCACTCACAGATGCAGCTCACACCTGGACCTGCCTGCCCTTCGTTTTACTATCCAGGCTGGAGCAAAACTCAGGGGAAAGGAAAGAACTGAACAGAACCAGTTAACCCATTTTAGAGTTAGACAAAGGGGTGTCCCCCACCCACAAGCTGGCACTGGGCCTAAAAGTGGCAACCCCAGAACCTCAAATCAAAACACTCCTAGACCTAAGAAGATTCAGAGGAAAGACTGCCCTGGTGTCTGGAGAAGGAAGATTGGACCTGCTTGCCTTGAACTCAGGACCCCAGAAGTGACTCCGAGGGTCAGTTGGCTGACCTCCTGTTTAAGCTAAAGGACACAACAAGGTTCAAGAGGTTTTTCCTGCTTTCCAGCTGACCCGACCCAACTGTACCTGACCTGGTCCCCTTTTGCTGTCCTGCTGAGCTGGAGTCAGAGTGTACTACTCCTTGCTTAACTGAAGGTTTCACCAGATCCAACGCAGAGAAACACAGAGCAACACAGGGCCTTGCATCACAGCCCCACGCACCCCCGCACCAAGGACAGAAGGTCTAACTCAGAGTGGGCCAAACCTGGTCCCACACCCAGCCAGCACTCCATCGTTGTTGGCCTGAACTTGTGACTTTGTCTGGTCTGGCGCGATCAGATACTCTCAGTTGGAACTTCACGCCTTTTGGCTCTAGTTTTAACCTTAAACTTTAAAATGTAATAACTCCGGTTCTACTGATTGGATTTTTGTTATTTTTGGTGTCATTTTATTTATTGAAATATTTCCATTTTTCTAAATACGTTTTGGATTTTTCTTGTGTTGTATTATTATTTTATCTCTGTTTGAGTGCAGGATAAATAATTTACACATTGCTTATAAATTAAGCCTGGCTGCTTTTGTGCCAAGCTACCAGAGGGTTTTCACTGGTTTATTTAGTGACTTTTGTGGTTCACTTTGACAAGGATTATGAATATTCCTTGAAGTGGGATCTCACCCCCTTCAACTAATCTAATTTCTTGCAACACCTCTTTTAAAACCACTACACAGCAACTTAACAACCCTCTTCCATTCTCAAAACCTGGTTCACTCATTGACTGAATCTTTGAATTTGACCTTTGGGCTAGGTTTGTATCATCCAAATACCACCTACATACAAACATCTATATATGTAAATTGTAATTTATTGTGTTTTCACTTGAATCATTATTTGTGTATTCACCCGCCTATCATTCTATTAGGAATACATCAAACTAGTAGATCATCTGCTCTATGAGACAAAGTATGGCAGAAGCGTGTTGCACAAATGCTAACACAACATAACATTTATCTGCCTCAAAGATTTGAATATTGTGAAATTTCCTGTTCTCAGCATTAAATTCCATGACATTGACATTTTGTCTTCTCGTCTGGCCTTTGTTTCATTAGTGCATTTAACCAGCGCAGGAGAGGAACACACTGCCTCTCTGCATCACTGGTTCTCCCAGTGCATTCTGGAAGATGCAGTCCTCAATAGTGTTCATACAATTAAGCAAGTGTTTGCCACCTAGTTTTGGCACAGCAAAAAGCTGAATATCTTTGGACATTTGATTTGAGCTAATTGGGGCTCATTGGCAAGGAGCAATACATTTTTGGGTTCCTTGGAGAACTGCTTTCAATATATCAGGTTCTGTGAAACTCCAAGAACACAGGAGCAACACCATGGTTTGTCAATTCAGCATCCTTTAGACAATGTAAACAGTAGATTGGGGGTGCATACTGCCTGCCTGCACCAGTTCTTCTGATGCATTCTGTAAGAGGCAGACCTCAATAGCGTTCATCCTTGCAAACAATAAATCATTGCATTAGTGTTTGAATGTCTGAGAACAGGCTGTGCTTTGTAGATGGTAAGATACATGTGAGTTTATTGTGGTGGTAGGGAAGCATCAAACATCACCTGTTTCCTCTGACCTGTGTGATCCGGAATCATCTGATATCCTTTGGAAGTGTCGGTGCTGTGTATGCAATATTAACAGTATTTTTCCTTTCACCTCATCCTGAGCTAAAAATAATTAGGGTAATGGAAATGTTCACCTTTTATTGTTCTTGCATGGGCTGCACAGTCATGGGATCATGTTTGCTAAATTGCATTTCCACATTGTGCAGAAAGTGATTTCTCTTTCCATTTTCTCACTCAGTGTCGATCAGTATCACATTGGAACTTAATCCCCCAGCTTTACCCATTGGCTCTCCACAATTAGGAATCACATTTAGGAACCTGGCAACAAATCTGTCCATGGTTTGGATTCTCTCATCAGATGTAATTGCCAATTAAGTACAAGTCCCTGGGCTCACTACAAATCTCCATGTGAAGACCTGCTCTGTCTTGAGACCAAAGCTAAGGGAATGCACATTCACACTCAGAGAACTGAATTGATCACCTGGCCTTCACAACATCCATTAAGATTGGACTTTTCCCAGTATCACTTAAGTCAATTCTTTTGATAACTTTTCTGGTTGCAGAAAAAGGCATTGAATCTATTAATGACACAGCATTATGCAAATATTTCATCCATGCATCCATCTACTCAGTCGAGGAATGGTGTCTGACTAGTAAAGGAAGAGAATAGTTTTTCCTCACAATCCTCATACTATTTTGCCCTCTGTTTGGCATGCCCCCGGAAATGTGATCATGAAAACCAAAAAGTGCAAAACACTTTACAGTGGCACTAGGAGAATCCCCTACAACCCAATTAGCTAATGTTAAAAACAGATGCTAGATAGAAAAGGTCTGCAGTGGGCCCATGCCATATTAAACAGTCTCCGATAGTGGAAGACCCTGTTCCGATTTACACAATGAATGCATGTTGCACTTAAAAACAAAATTTCATGAGCCTTACATTCACGATGTCCATACAGAACACACTGGATATTGCGGTCTTTGATGCTGTCACAGTTGAAAATGAAAGGATACCGACAAAGGGGTAATAAGTGCTATATCAATGCTTCAATACAATAAAATACAAAACTGTTTATGACCAAAACACACAAAAATCTTTTTCTCACCACTTTGAAGATGCTGCCAACTCATTTCATCATTACTGTTCATGCAACATTATTTGCAGAAACTTTCAAGAACAGTCAATGTGAGTCCAAATTACCTTTTGATTGTTTTGATCAGATAACTTCTCTTTCAGATATCATTCACTGGGTGACCCAAATGCCTTTACCACCCTGACCCATCTCAGACATGGGTACCTTAAAGACCATCCTGTTGTCCTCCACCAAAACAATTTTCTCTTTTGCACCACCAATCTCATGTCGCCAATTGTCCACTTAACTAACACTCTGGGCCCAAAGAATGGCAAAAAAAGCAGGATTGATAGCGAGATTAGATAAGGATGGATTTTGCACCTCTCTAATCTTGGCGCAATCTCAATACTCAGATATCTTCACCCAGAGGGGTCTTTGTCTCGAACTGAGGCTGGAATCACAAATCCATTAGCATTTCATTGAGAGTTGAAGCAGGTTATGTCGCACAATAATGACAGCGAGAAATCAATTGCAAACAATGAAGGTTTATTAACAGATTAGGAATATTTCATCTCAAATCATTTCCATCAAATAAAATCGTTTTTCTCTTGGATACAACATGCACGAATATAATCCAGGCAATAGGGTTAATAAAGTGTAAAGTGAAGCAAAGACTCTCTTCCAGAAAGGGAGCCCCTAATTCTAATCTAAAGTTGTGGGTAGGATGGGGAATTTCTCAATCAGTTGGTATCAGCAAATATAGAATTGAAAGAGGAACCAGATGAAGGTTCCAGTTAGAATCCGAATAACACTGACTCTCGAGCAGGGGCAGTTCCTTAATTAGGGCTTTGAGGCCCCGGGCCCCCACCTCAATTCTTACCTTTTTTTTATTTTTAAACTACAAAGTCCCTGTACATTTAGAATCTCTGACCCCCACTTTGCGTGAGAGTCAGGCACAAAAGGCACTTTGGAAAGTCTCACGCGCTAGGGGCAAGTGCCTACTGTTGCACGTTTTACAGGACTTACTTGATATATGCCCTGGTCCTCTGTGCCCTGCAACAGGGTGAGGTCACTGCCCCTATGACGCAGTGCAGCCTTGCTGATTGAAAACAGCCTAGGTGATTTAAGCCCTGGGTTTTCCGAGCATCTTTCTCAATCAGTGAGTGTGCACACTGTACGGCCATGTACCCCACCCTAACAGGTCACATGGTGGGATGGGAGAGCAAGCCTCCATGGCCCCATTCCATCCTGGGAGGAGGCTGGCAAGATCTGGGGCATGCTTTCTTCATGATGAAAATAAGGAATGAAGTTGAGCAGAGCACAGAACTGCTGCCAGTTAGGGGCAAGTAAGACTCAGAGCTACAGCAGGACTGGCATTTAGAGCAAGATTTTGATAGGTCGGTAACGGGTTATTCCGGTGCTAAGCACCAGTAGTTACAAAAAAGAATACTTTTATTTTTGCAGCTTTGTATGATGTGAACTCAGCCCAAGTGCAATGAAGTGCTTTACAGGAGCACCAGATTACATTGCACATTCATGTTTAGGTCTCGCCTAGGCAGCGCGCATGCGCTGCTCTAGGAGGGCCTTTAGCCATCGGTCTTCACTTTTCAAGCACTGCACTAGTGCTTGTGGCGGCATCCACCTTGGGGGAGCGAGCAGCAGCGCGGCCACATTAATTACAAACATATGGCCGCTGCTCGCTCCCGCAAGGTGGATGCCGCCACAAGCACGAGTGCGAGTGCTTGAAAAGTGAAGACAGTGAAGACCGCTTGTTTAGAATTGCGATGCACTTTCTTTTATTTGGGTAGTTGGTTGTGCTGTGGGGGCATTGACATAAGGAAGATGCAGTCCTAGATCACAGACAGAAGGTAGCGAGGCAGACAATCCCTTTTCGTGTTGCAGCATGGCTTGATAATGAGCAGTTCTCTCTCTATTCCCGCTCTTGCTTGTTTTACTCGAATGGGGCCGGCAATATGTTTTTTTATTTTTCACGAGAGGCAAAATATTGTCCGCAAACTATTTCCAGTCACTCCCAAGGTAAGGGCCCTTTCAAGGAGGTCACTATAGCGCCACATGAAGCAAGGAAAAAAACCCTCACAGGATTGTTTAGCAGCCCGTCAGACAGAAGAGTTTCTATTCACAGCACTTCTGCACCACACAAGGCAGACATGCCTTCCGCGGCTTCCCAGTCCTATAAAGACAGACCTCGTTCTCCTGGGGTCGTGGCGTCACCCTTCTGGAATGATCCAGTGTGTGGCTGCAGGGCCGCACTGAGAGCTCTCAACACTCTAGGAACTCCCGGCCACCCCCTTATGCTACATGGTCTGTGTAGCGCGTTACTGCCAATAGTGGAGAAGTGTGGCTCAATGGTTAGAGCGGCAGACCTTGATGCAGAGATCTGGCCCGGGACCAGGGTTCAATTCCCGCCTCGGCGGGTCTTGGGCTCAATTTCCTCGGACCTGATAAATCTCGCCTCGGTGCCTATTCTAATCATGGGTCCCACATTGCAACTCTGGGCAATAGCTTGCTTAATCTCCACAACGGCCCCAACAGCGCTGGGATGCCTGGCTTCACCCTGGGGGTGCCCAGGAGTGGACATTTCACAGGGAAAAGCCAGGAAGGGTTCCACAGCGGTATGCGTACAGCGCCAGGACACCCCTTTGGGGGTATAAGTGCGCTTTACAAGTACAAATTTCATTTCATTTCAATACAATGGCCTCGAAGCGCTATCAGAGTTCTGATATTTTCATCCATGGTCTTGAGACGCGTCACAGACTGGAGTGCGTTTCCTATTGTTTCAGTAGGGCGTAGTCAGTAGGCAGGGTGCAGTTAAAAGGTGGCTTTTGTGAACAATCTCGGTTGTACAAGTGTTGAGACTGGCTAGTGTTTGGTATATGGAGGCCGAGTTTTTTTGTTTTTGTTGTACCAATGTCAGGTACCTGCTATCTGAAAAATGTATTTGTGCAATGTGTATTGCCTGGCATACGCACTGCCCTCTGCTCTGGCAAACTGTATGTTCGCATTTAAGAAGGTAATGCCTTGGGAGAGAGAGGGCTGCCCTGGTGCAGGAGCAGTGTTCAGAGTGGGGGTGCTGCCATCAACGTTACATCGTCAGAGTCCTAGGGATTGTGAAAATCCAAGCATCACACAAAGAACAAGGGTAGCAAATGTGCCACGCCCATTAAGCAGGCGAGTAATAAGGATGTGGTAAGTAGCTGGGGTGCACTTTGGAGCACAGGGTCACAAATATATTCTGGTAGTGCACTGACATTTACAGAGAGCACGTGTTCACTGCAATGGCCACTACATTTGCAGACATACAGTTTACCGAGTCTATCTACAGTTTTAATGATAAACTGTAATGTGTGGAAATCGGGTTTCAGTGAGTAATTCTTGCTTGCACATCACTTAACTAAAGTGCCTCGATTTATTTTAATCCTATAATAAAAAAGTCCCATCACACTTCAGAATTACAAAAAAATGCTTCATTTGGGTTTTCTAACTGCAGATATATTGTCAAATATTTGTACAGTCCATTTACATGTTTTTAATGGTTGTGGCGTTAGAAACAAAACATCCCACCGCCTTTCACATCACAATCCCTGCACTCCAGCAAGATAGCCGCATACAGAACTATTTGCAAAATCCTCTCTTTGTAGTCATAGGGTGAAAAGTTATCACCAATCTCCACATAAAACGAATAAGCAGCAATTTGATAGCCTGACATTTGACCTCCTTTTTGAACACACAGCAAAACGCGATAAGATAAAGAAAAAAAATGTAAAGGCAGGTCTGTTAAGCATTCATCTTCTGAACACCAATGCAGTCATTTTTAGGGGTGCTGCAGCACCCCCGCACCTCTGCCTCCAGCGCCTATGGAAGGCTGTTAACTTAAAGCAGTAAAAATAGAGGGAATTAGCTAAACTTACATAAGTTTAAGGGCGAGGTTCCTCTGCAGTGTAACAATAATAACATGGCGTACCTAGAAACAACAAGCATTGGCATAGCCAATAGGTCTCGCCTTTGGAACCTTATAAGTATTTAGTTATGCAGTACAATATCCTTGGTGCAACAACATCAACTGTTGCATGGCTAAACACTTATAAGGTCCCAAAGGCGAGACCTATTGGCTATGCCAATGCTTGTTTTACTTTTGCCACGGGAGAACAAGTGATGTGCCTGGAATCTCACGGCATGGTTCCCTAGATCCAAAGTCAGCATCTCTTCCTGTTAGACCAAAACTTCTCCCCTTCTCTTCATCAAACGAGTCCCTTAATGTGTTTCATTCCTTGTCCTTCGCTCACGATGAAAAATGTGTGTGATGGCGACTTCCAATACAGTCGAGAACAAACATTTGAAGAGAAATTGAAGAATGAAGAGAAAAGCTCTGGATTTTTTTAAGACCCATCCGTGCTCACCATTTTTTAGGTCGAGCCTAGGCAGCGCGCTTGTGCTGTCTGTAAGCCCTGCTGTAGTCGGTAAAGGACTTTGATACCACCTGCTGATTTTCATTGGTTCAGTGCAGTGTCGCTCTTCGTTGCTGCTTCCTAAGCGGTTCATGCAGCGATAAGTCACTTCAGTTTTTGGTAGAGGAGCACCGCCTAAGTTTAGTTTAATTCCGCTTCCATTCTTCATCTGTTGTTTCGGAGAACTATTTTTTCTAATTACTGCAGCGTGGCATGCCAAGCTTTATTTTAAACTAGGGCGGCCATGCCTTTCTTTTGTTCTGTACAGTGCGGTGCAGCTCGCCTTGGAACATATTTTAACTCTGAGCACGGCGCTCGTGAAAGAGACGCAGTGCTTTATCTGCTACTTGCAGGTCATGGACACGGTGTGCTGCAAGCAGTCACATTCCTGCATGTGCGTATTGGGAGGCTCAGAGCACAGAACAGCTCGCCTTTGAACATAATTAAACTGTGAGTGCTTTTCACGTGCTTGGAGCACGGCGCGGCTTGCTTTGAAACATACTTTAACTATGAGTGCATTTCACAAGCACTAAAAGGCCAGTGCACTTTGTAAACAGTGCCCGGGGCAGTAATCCCTCTCATCCCAAACGCACACACTCGCAAATGGTGCTTGGGTAGAGCCACCTCCATACTTGACGGGTAGTATTCCTTGCACATGGTGCATTACCTTAACTCTCAGCACTGCGCCTGTTTCACGCTATTAGTGTTTGCTTTTCCAGGATGTTGTTACTTTTATTTTTTCAGGTAGCACATTACTCTTGTCATCCACTCCCACATAACCTATTTCCCATTTTCTGGTTCTCCAGCGCTGCGCGGTCATACCAATGGCAATAGCGCTAAGCAAATTTAAGCACTCCACTGCAAATAAAAAAACAACAGTAAAAAACCGTGTCATTTTCGATGCAAACAGCTCTAACTTTAACAAATGCGAGACCGATTGCATTGCAAATGCTTGTTTTCTCTCTTGCTGCTCTGTATGTCCAGTTTAGTACACAGGAAGAGTCTTCTATGGGGAACCAGCTGCAGGCCTGGTGCTTCCCACAGACCAGTAAAAGACTTATGGGATTCGGAAGTTGGGAGCGCTCTCTGGAGTTTGATTTTTGCTTGGCATGCATATTCACTCGCCGCAAAGTTAAATGTTTTAAATAATGCTACATAGAAATTAGTACACTGGACAAATGTGCCTCGGCTTCAACAGAAGTCAGGCAGACGTTGGTCTGGCCTGATCGTTGTTCATTTCTGTGAAACATTTTCTAAACAATTTACTTTATGGTGCGTGAAAATCACATGGTGGGAAGTTGTGCCTTTCGTCACACGCCCTTGCAGTTTCTAATTTGTTCACCTTAAATGGGTGGAAGAGGTTGACAGTACGCCCCCTCCCTTTCTCTCTCCTGAAGGAGTTAAGGGGTATGTACAATGCACCCTCCCAAGACTCTGCCCCATGGCATTATTAGTAGGAGTGCAGGGGTGCGTTTCAATCGACTCCCCGACAGTGGTGTAAGAGTGCAGCGAGGGTCAGGGAGCGGACAAGGCAATGAGCATGAGTAAAGGTGCTGCAGTCGCAGGCAAGAGCAGGCATTACACCCCTAAGGTGCTGCATGTGGTACACCCTCCCTGATTGCATCTGCAAGCAGGCCTTGAGGAAGTGACTGAAGGCAGAACTCCCAAGTTTTTGAGGCACACGCCTGAGCAGCTCATCCAGTTTAGGTTTGCATTCTTCATTTTGTCATAATTGAGCCTGTTATGAAATTGGGACTAGAAGTCCCAGCATGCTAAGGAAAAAGCTGTTCTGAATTTGCTACTCCTGCATGGACTGTAATAGTTTAGTACCTGTGAGCCGAACTTGCTGATTAGCACAGATCCAGGTCTTTATGTAAACAAAATACTCCCAGGTCTGACGAACAAACCAGCATACCGAATATCACCAAAAAAACAAACACATCTGCTGTCAGTGACCAAGCCAAGTGAATGCCCCAAACCAGTTCATAAAGCATACAGAGCTCCTAAAGTGTAATTGTCTTAAGCTTTCATTTGAATTTGGCCACGCCCAACACAACAAGCATTTGCAATGCAATAGGTCTCGCATGTATGCAGTTTGAGCTATTGGCATTGTAAATGACAATGTCCTTTATTTATGTTTTGGTTTTCAAAACATAACTAAAAGGCATTGTTATTTACAATGTTTTGTTACTCACTAAAGGGTTTTAGAAAGAGGAGTGAATATGAGCATCCACATCACCACTCCAGAACATGCAACTCACAAAAATTAATGGGACGCTAATAATTGCAACAAAAACTACAGATTATGTGTATGGAGAAAAGGGAAGTCATTATCTTAAAGACGAGAACCCTCACTCACCCAAGGGTGACATGCTTCATCATTGGGTCCCCTCTTACACACTGCGACCGCAAGATTACACAGTATGGGCTACAGCTCTCCCTCTGGAGAGGAGCGTGAGGTGTTTTCTGGTATTCCCAATGTAGGCAATTGGGGTGAGGGGCAGAGTGCAAAGAAAAACTAACAGTGTATTAAAACTAGCTCATGGGTGACTAAACTCAATTTATTCCATGTCCCCATAGACTAGAGTTAAAAAGGTCAGTGATATATAGGACTAAAAGAATGTCCTATTCGTCAAAGGTCAACATGTTTCTGCCAAATGACCAACAAGGTTCGCGGCTTTCATCAGGACCTAAAATCATGTCACTCTGCTGAACTTAGATAAAATAAAATGATTATAAACCATACTTAATTGTCATGGTTATTCTGACATGGTACCAGCTGTAGTCCGGTCCAATGTCTAGGCGGTAATATAATTTTACCTCCACCTCTAGTTCCTCTGTGTCCTCATATAAGCGGCATCTGGATTTCTGCCGCTTATATGAGGACACAGAGGAACTAGAGAAATCTGTGATCTAAGGTAGAAACTCCCATAAGGTGGAGGTAAGATTATATTACCGCCTAGACATTGGACCGGACTGCAGCTGGTACCATGTCAGAATAACCATGACAATTAAGTATGGTTTATAATCATTTTATTTTATCTAAGTTCAGCAGAGTGACATGATTTTAGGTCCTGATGAAAGCCGCGAACCTTGTTGGTCATTTGGCAGAAACATGTTGACCTTTGGCTAATAGGACATTCTTTTAGTCCTATATATCACTGACCTT
The DNA here is from genome assembly GCA_963921515.1 of Calotriton arnoldi. Lineage (NCBI taxonomy): Eukaryota > Metazoa > Chordata > Amphibia > Caudata > Salamandridae > Calotriton > Calotriton arnoldi. The sequence goes on along the minus strand of CAWUFW010008450.1, from coordinate 462,578 downwards.
TTTAACTCTAGTCTATGGGGACATGGAATAAATTGAGTTTAGTCACCCATGAGCTAGTTTTAATACACTGTTAGTTTTTCTTTGCACTCTGCCCTCACCCCAATTGCCTACATTGGGAATACCAGAAAACCTCACGCTCCTCTCCAGAGGGAGAGCTGTAGCCCATACTGTGTACCTTGCGGTGCAGAGTGTAAGAGGGGACCCAATGATGAAGCATGTCACCCTTGGGTGAGTGAGGGTTCTCGTCTTTAAGATAATGACTTCCCTTTTCTCCATACACATAATCTGTAGTTTTTGTTGCAATTATTAGCGTCCCATTAATTTTTGTGAGTTGCATTGTTATTTACAATGCCAATTGCTTAAACCCGCGTAAATGCGAGACCTATTGCATTGGAAATGCTTGTGTATATTGTTGAGGTTCCAGCAGCTCCCTCCAACAATAAAGTTGAACAAAAACCACAACAAAATTAAACAAGCATCGGCAAATCTAACAGTCTGTTTGCCGGCACAAGACCTATTGTCCTGACCATTACTTGGTATGAATCTCGCCCACACTGCTGTCTTGCATCACTGTCTTAGGACAGAAAGTCTGTACAGAAGGGGTGCTGAATCCAAAGTAGATAAACCCAGACGTGCTGATCAACACACATACACACAGGCCTCACACACTGGCACTTAATTACAGTATCCGAGTCTGTGCATACTTAGCAGATACGGGCCCCACGTGGCGTATTAACGGCGGCCAGGAAAGCGCCGAGGGAATAGCTGTGCGGCATTCCCATGAAGGGGTTCGGTAATGTGGGTCTGAAATGCACACACTCGCCTGACCGCTGCCTGAAGCAACCCTCGGCTATGGCCGGGGCAAATTCCACCCGGGACCCGGCTGAGGCTCTGGGGGGAGGCTGCGCACGGCACACGCCTCTGGGCGCGACTGTGACGTGTGACATCGCCCAGTGGAATGCTGAGGTTTGTCTGAGACTGCAGGTTAGCATGAACTTCAATCGCTGTAGGGGCTTCTTGGCTTTTCATCCTTACCAGGTCGGTAAACTAAGTGTTATTAACTTGCAGCGCTTCGAGGCTGTGTCAGAACCACGAGACGTTACAGTACAAGACCGTCATTGAGGTATTATTATTAAGCTCATGTGAACAGGTGGGTGTGCTTGTAACACAGTGATGCGAGGGAAGGCTTTTATAGCATGTGGTCCGCAGCCTGTCCACCCATGTGTGCTTGCAGCACAGTGATGCGAGGGAAGGCTTTTATAGCATGTGGTCCGCAGCCTGTCCACCCATGTATTGTTTTTTCCTGTTCATCCCCTGGCTCTCCTGCTCCCGCCAATGTCTACAAAAAGTGCCCCAATACCTTCGGCCCGAGTTCGCGCTATAAAAAACTTATTCGGCGTTTCACTTTGTGTGGCTCCCCCTGCCAACGTGTGGCTCTCGGACCGCGCTCCAAATTAATTGAATAAATTAACCAAGCGCGGCCGCTAAAGTCAGAGGACTGCCCTCCAAATTAATCAAATAAATAAACCAAGAACGGCCGCTAAAGTCAGCGGACCGCGCTCCAAATTAATTAAATAAATAAACAAGCGCGGTGAAAGTGGCCCGCGCCGCAAATCAATTAAATAAACAAGTGTGGTCCTGCAAATAACAACGTGGTCCTGCAAATAACAAAAAAAGAGTGCTCACCGACTTATGGAGACTGTGGGTGTAACGCCGCAAGCAAACGATCCAGTCCGGGTGGGCGGGGCCAAAAGGAGACAGGGCGGTAACAAGGTGGGACTAAAAAGCCTCACTTACAATGGAAAGCCAGCGTTTACCATAAAGAATGACGCAAGCCAATGAAAACAGGGGGCGGAGCCTACACTCCACTTCTAAAATGTTAGCGATTACAAGAAGCCTCGCAGAGCGGGCAGCGCATGGGCTCTGCAACGCTAGGCGAGACCTAAAAATGGGGCACATTGGATACTTTTTGGCTTTGATTACAGCAGGGCATCACTACACTGCCGCACATGAGATAACTGGATCTGTGTAGAGGTTTCCGAACAGTTTATGAGCAGAGTGCAGTTTCATGAATCTGAAAAGCACTGCAAGCAGTAACAGAGTGGGTCAAACTAGTCTGTACATCCAGAGGTGACCGCCCATAACATTCTGATGACTAGACTGCTTCCAGGGGCAAGAGGGGTACAGAATGTAAAGCAGGACTACAACGTTTTGTGATAATGCTTTTGTTAGTTACTGTTGTTATTTAACCTGTGTAAAGTGCTTTATTTTCCATTGTTAGGGCTTTCCAAGTGCTATGTCCTTATCCGTTGCTACAGATTCCCATGTGGCTATTTAGTATGATTTTGGGAAATAATTTCACATGGAAATGGTAGATTGTTGTCAGAGTACCCTGGACAATCTCTTGACTAAATAGATAAACTTGCTGCTACAAAGCATCAACAGAGCTTGTAAAGTAAAGTATCTATTGATTATGATATATAAATATTTTGTTCGTTTCTGATTTCATTTATTCTTTGTCGAGTAAGACTTTATGAATTCACAAAGCACAGTATTCTCCTTCAAATGTCTTCGGCCAAACCCTTCGTTCTAGATGCCACACATCTTGTAAATGATTTCTAGTCACACTGCATGGCTACACCCCTTTAAAAGTCCTACACCCTTTTTCATTCTGCTTAACGCCCTGGTCTAGAGGGAAGCCCTTCTGAGAGATTTCAAATTTCCCCGCTTATTTTGCCCCAGTTTTCCCCTATGCCTTCTTAGAGCTGTAGTCCTGATTTTATAAATCTATCAGCAGGATTACAAATCAAGAAAGCAAAAGAGAAAACCAGGACTAGATGAGCTGCTCACAAATGGAACTGGGAAAATTAAGAACTTTTCCTCCCTCAAACTCGCTCAGTCACAGTAAAGTCCTTGCATGTGTTCTTTCAAAGTATGCCATGCCTCTTGAATCTGGATTTATTAGTTCTTCTTTTTTGTTTTCCCTGACCTATAAACCTTTAACATATTCGTGGAAGAAGATATGTGTTTGCATGTTACTGACGTGTTCACTCCATGGGCCTCCACAGCACAGACTCTGCAAGTCTCAGACTTGCAGAGAGAGCCTCTCTTGCTGTCTCAGATTTAGTCTTCAGAGTGTGTCGACACATTCACCTGGGTATCTTTGTAAACAATACTAAGTATTCCCAGCGCTGTCACATGGAGGACTGTGCATGGAAGTGAGACATCCAGAGGATAACTCACTCCCAGCCGGGCACTCATTCTCACTCTCAGCCTGTCTTGCTCTCAGGCACTGTCGTACGAACGTCTTGGACACAGTTCCTGTCCTATTCTCAGTACTCGGGCATCCCAGACAAAAACACCTGGTTGTCTTGGAAACAGTACTCAGTGTCTCAAGTACAGTCATCTGTTGGATGTCTCACATCCAGGGCCAGTTTCCTGGATGTCTCTCTCAGACACAGCCCTCAGAGTGTCTCAGACTCTGTGACAGTCTCTATTGGTGTCTCAGTCTGAGTCATCATTATGCCTCAGGCACATTCACCATGGTGTCATGGAAACGAGACTTGATATCTCCTCCAGATGTCTCCATCCCAGGGACAGACCTGCAGGTATCTCATGTCTTAGTCTATCTCAGACCATCTCAGGCACAACTATGTAGTATCTTGTTCATGTTATTATCCTGCCATTATCTCCCTACCTGCTCAGCCAGTGTGAATGTGCTGTGTGCTGCATGGAATGTTGGTGTGATGATGCGGAATGGAATATTTGGGTGCCTGGTGAGGTGAAGCGTGACAGTTGGAGAATGGGCTGAACAGCAGGCAGGCTGCTCCTGGTGGGGCTGCTTCACAAGAACTCAACAACTTGTAACTGACCTGAATAAATCTACCGAAACTACATCTTGCCTGTTGGACTTTATTACCACATATTTTGGCGACGAGGATGGGATTCGATGACTTTTTGGGTTATAGTCCCAAGTGTTTTACCTTTTCATGAGGGGTGTCACAATGGGTTTCTTAGTCCCATTTTCAGAGTGTTCATCATGTTCCTTACGTTAGGAATCCCTGGACGGGGTACAGTTTCCTGGGTCTACTCTTATATTCTGCTCTTTATTTTCTTGTAACTTTATGCAAACATTGTTTTTCATTTTTATATGAAAATGGGGGAGGATGAGTGATAGTTTCTGTATTTTTATTCTTCTCTGTTTTCCTGCTTGTTCAGTCCTCCTTGAGATGTTGTATTTTCATTGCATCTCTGAGTTCTGGTCTTCTATGTATTTTGTGTGTCGGGTGTTAGGCAACCTGTTAGTTCTTATCGTGCTGTGTCATGCCTCCTTGGATGCCTGCCTGGCCAGTGGGTGTGTTTGGGGGTAACCACAGGTGCATTCATTTCTATCTGCTAACATGTTGTTTCTTATGCCATATTATTTTATTCTACACTTTTGAAATTTATTGAAGGGGAGGATGGGTTAATCTAATTGTGTATATTTATCTATTGCTTCCTCTTCATTTTCTTCTAAGCTCCTTTTCGCTCTTCCCTTTCTGTTTAATTTTATTGCATATATATAGCTGCATTTGTGTACTTTACCTAAATTCCTTTTTTTGGTTCTTCTTGTTATAACTTCTTTCAGGTAACCAGATTTATGCTTCTGATATATAAGAAAGGGGGATATGTAGTATCTTGGTCATGTTATTATCCTGCCATTATCTCCCTACCTGCTCAGCCAGTGTGAATGTGCTGTGTGCTGCATGGAATGTTGGTGTGATGATGCGGAATGGAATGTTTGGGTGCCTGGTGAGGTGAAGCATGACAATTGGAGAATGGGCTGAGCAGCAGGCAGGCTGCTCCTGGTGGGGCTTCTTCACAAGACCTCAACAACTTGTAACTGACCTGAATAAATCTACCGAAACTACATCTTGCCGTTTGGACTTTATTACCACAAACTACCATGGTTCCTCAGGCACAGTCTTCATGGCTGTCCCATTCTGAGTCTTTGGGATGTCTCAGATCCCGATGCCTGCATATTTTGGAAGCAGTCCTGGGTGGTTCAGGCACATTTGTCTCCTGGATGTCTCACTCCTTGGTACAGTACTCTAGAAGTCACAATTTTGGTCACAGGAAAAGTCCTTTTCTCTCACTTGCATCGTTCTGGGTGGGCCTCTATAAGAGACCTTGGTGTGTCTCAATCATAATTACCAGAAAGGCTTAGAAACAGCCATGGGTTTCTCAGACACTGTGATCTCCTGGGTGACTCACTCTCAGGAACTATACTAGGGGTAACTGTCATGCTTCCCTTTGTCTGTGCTGGCCAGGGAGATAGCCTGGGGGTTCAATATGAGACGTGCTCAGTATCTCTTGCAACCTCTTTCGTCTCTTCCAAACACCCTTGGGGCAACTGTGGTGAGTCGTTCAGGCAAATTTAGTTGGGCTTCTGCCCCACCAACTTTGAAATTCACCACCGACCACTGCTCTCGAGAATATCTCTGCGAGCCGGAAAATAAGTAGTGTTAGAAATGGGATCTCTGGTTGGCTAAGGCTTGCGCCAAAGCCAGGCAGAGACCACCACTCTAGTCAGGGCAAGGGAGTTACACGCCGAAGATAACCCCTGCTCACCCCCTTGGTAGCTTGGCACGGGCAGTCAGGCCTATCCCGGAGGCAATGTGTAAAGCGTTTGCGCAACACACACACACAGCAGCAACACACTAGGCACACCACAAAAGGAACTCCACACAAGGTTATATCAAAAATAGCCTTTGTATTCTCATAACACATTAGAATAGTAATCACATAATATACATTGCGCCACCTGGCCCTAGGTAATATCTACAAGGGATTATGTACACCTGACAGGGCCAACTGGACCACTGTCAGAACTATCACAAAGTGAACTTAATAAATGTAGGACATATCATAAACGTACAACCAGTAATCACTGGCAAACAATGTACTCAGCATCATCCTGTAACATAAACCATATTGTGCACAGTATCACATTTAGGCGTGAAATACATTCTGCGCCAACCTCACCAGCATAAACACATTATGCAATCATCTCATTAGTCTAAACGCATTAGACAATACCCTCACCAGCATAACTACATTATGCAGTAACACATAAACAGAACTCTTAGATTAGGGAATAACCTCCTAAACATAAATCACATTAGGGAATAATCTCACTAGCACAAACCACAGTATGCAAATAACAACATACATAAACCACAGTTAGAGGCATAAAACAGGGTGCGTAAATCATAGTACATGAATCACATTTCCTAGCACCACATAAATCACATTAGGGCCTGGCGCCCTACAAACCCAACAGTCCCCTGGCCAACTGGCCTTCTCAAAGGGGCTCAAATGCCCTATGTCCAAAATGTCAGGGCTGCTGCCAAGGCAGCGGAATCCACAAGTGCGCAATTGCGCTGGGTAGAGGAGTGCATCTCACTCCTATCTCACTCAAAACATGCCCCCAAAGAACTGTTGGCCTAAACGTAGCAGCTGACGCTAATTGCAGTGCAGCTGTGGAAGTACTGGGGACACTGGCACTCCATGTACCCTCTAAACAAATGTGCCCCATGTTGCAGCTGCCTGCGCTCTCGCAGGGCAGCTGGGATTGCCAATCGCTTTCTGGCACCACCGTACCTTCTGGACCCCCACTCTGGGACTCCACAGCAGAATGTCCATAACGTGGCAGCTGCCCTCTATCAGGTGGGGCAGCTGTAAACAAAGAAAAGGGGCTCGGTACCACGGGGCCCTATGGACCCCCACGTGGCTCCAAAAACATGCCCCCATCATTGGAGCGGCCCGCAACGGCGGGTCCGCTCATGGAAAATAGGCACTGGCACCTCTGTGCCTCGGGGGAATAGCTCTGGGGGCAGGCACCGATAGCGTGCCTCGACACACACCCCCTCCCCACCAGGCTCCACTCACCGGACTCTCACTTCACCCGGGCCCCTCCTGGGACCCGGGACTTCTCTTCACGCTGGCTGCAGCTTCTCCTGCACGCGGGACTTCCCCTTCACTCACGGGAGCCCCGCGCTGCCATCGACGGCCTCGGCCGCCTCTCCTCTTCACCCGGGCCCCCTCCTGGGACCTGGGACTTCCCCCTACTTCACCCGGGCCCCCTCCTGGGACCCAGGACTTCAACATGGAGCCCGCGAGGCTCCGGACTTCCGGTTTTCCGGCCGCAGGCTCCGCCCCAGGCCAGGCAGACGTGCCTGACTTCCTGGTTGCGCTGCTGCGGCCGGGAGAAGATTTCTTCGGCGGCCCGGGCCGCGGCGGTGAAACGCGGGGTGGGCACCCGCCATTAATCAAAGCACATGAGCAGGGTGGGCACCCGCAAATAGGCGCCACGATGCGGGGTGGGCACCCGCCATTGGAAACATCTACAAAGCGGGGTGGGCTCCCGCTCGGCATGACAAGAATGCGGGGGAATCCCTATGCCGGGGATTCCCTCCTCCACGGGCAGCTCAGCGCTGCGGAGCCCTCGTGCTCCTTCTCTTGGGGGATTTCAGAATATAGCGCTCCCCAGGGCGCAAGATGCCCTCCAAAAGTCCTGGAGGATAGAAAGAAGCAAAAGGTCCCTGGGGCATAGCTGGGCCCAGGGAGGCAAGCCCTCATGGCGGTTCCTCCTGGGCCCCAGCAGCAGCACACCCCAGCAGGATCAGCACAGCATCATGGAACTGAACAATGTCATGGGGTCACAGCCCCTATATTTATACCAACATTTCCTTTGTCTGTAGTGCAGGGCATGGGGGAACCAGATGCAACTGGTTCAAGGGGGATTTGGAGCACTTTGTTTTCCAAGCTCCTCTTCCCCTTTGTCAGGTGGGGGCTAGGTGCTCAGACACACCACAGGGGGCGGAGCCAGCATTGTACAGGGCAGGCACACTCCTATTCAGAGTCAGGGGATTACTCATCCCACTACTCCCAGCACAGATGTCCTATTCAGCCCAGCGCTGACTCACCCTGCCCCTCCTGGAGCCACACACACCTCCCAGCCCCTGTCACTCACAAGCCAGACATGCAATTCACATCAGGCAGGCAGACACATAGCACACAGAAATGCCAACTTCTAAAAGTGGCATTTCTCCCATAGTCATAATAAATCTGCGCAAACCATTCCGCAGCATTTATTCTCACAATTTCATACATACCGAACTCGACCACTCTGCTCCTCCCATACCATGAATTACCACTGACACACACTGATCAGGGAATCCCCAATGCATTCCTATGGGAGGGCAGGCCAATCTCACCAATGTACACAGAGAGCGCACGCACTTTCCACTGGCCCACAGTGCGAAAGTGCCCAGAAGCCTAAAACCACCAACACCAGGTCACAGAAAAGGCAAAAAGTTTAGGGGTGAACTTGCCAAAAGGGCCAAGTGCAACAAGTAGCATTAATCTTGGCAGATGAGAGAAGATGTTTCCCTAGAACGGTGGACAGGACAAATGATCTAACTAATAAGATTCGTGCAGTTAAAAAACAACTTTTTTTTTGCAGATTTATATAGCGCAAACTCGACTTGAAGGTATTGGAGCGCTTTACATGAGCACCGGTTGCGTTACACAAGGACACATTCATTTTTTTGGTAGGCACAGGGAGATCAAGTGATTTGCCCAGAATCAAAGGATGTAGAGTCGACCCCGAGGCTCGAACCTTGGTTTCCCAGCCCCAAGGTCGGCAGTCTAGCCGTGAGACTGCATCCTCTCCCCATTTTGTCCAAAAGTTACAACCTTCAGGTCTCCCAGCAGGTGATGATCAATCAAAACCCTGTGTTCTATCCGTGCCTGGTTTCGGCCTCCTTCTCATGGAGTGGTACAATACCAAATCTTTCTCACTCTATGACCTTTACGATATCACTCAAAGGAGTATCGACTCCTCAGTTTTCTCCTCATTGCAGGTGTTCAGGTTTCAGTCCAAATCAACTCACTTAACCATCCTAATCTCTATACTACGACCTTCAAAATGTAAGCTAGCAAAAAATTACTTTTTTCATTAACACACACATTTTGTGTCTTAAACAGAAAAAATGTTATGCACAGCAAGCAGAATACAGCACTTAATTCAAAATGGCGTCGGGCACCTAGACCGCTCACGCTAACTTTAAATGCACAATGGCTAACTAAAGTTAATCAAATATGTATGTGGTTCACTCTGCTAAATCCAAATGTCCTGTCATAATGTTTGACTGAGAAAGACCATACATAGCTTTAAATACAATATATAGGTGCATCAGGATCTGGGCCTGACAGCCTTCAACACCATTTACACCTTTGTTGACAGAACTGGCATGATCGCCCAAAAATGCATTGGCCTGTGTCTCATTACCAGTATAAGCCCTTCTCTCATGATGCTTCCTGGCTACACTCTGCGGGTACGCCTCCCTCTCAGAAACTTCCCCTAACAAGCATTTCAAAGCCAATAGCTCGCGCTTTAAAGTGTACAGCATGTAAGTACAGACATCCACATGTGCTGTTTACATGTGCTGCATGCAGAAATTATGTTTAGCACATTAAAGCTAAATATTTTGGGAAAAATATCAATAAAAATTATTGCTTTTGGTATAAAATGCACATAGCAGACGAGGAACTGAAAATGACAAACAGGAGGATTTTTTTGAGTGCACATTGCAGATGTACAATAGTTCTTCGTGCATTCCAAAGGAAGGACTTCATAGAATGCGAATGATACACCAAACAGCAGACAACATGAGGTGAAAAAGAAATGCTAGTTTTGATGCAGCCACAGCGCACTCTATGTATACTGTAAAGAACTGGTAACTATAGGTCCCTCCCCTCCATCATATACTAACTGTGTACCTTTTCCAGCTTTTGAATGGATGTTCTTCCTCCTCATGTCCTGAACATTTCATCATAGTTACACAACCCTTGTCATTTCATGGCGTGTCCTTATTTCCTCCCCACTTGTTCGGTGCCCATAAGCCAAGTATGATCTCTCATCATCTAATACTTCTACTGTGTCGCTAGCACAGCTATTGGTTTGGTATCTGTCTGCTGAAGTTCCATTCTGGGAATCCACTTAACGTGATCCTTTAGAGTTCATCATATTGTAAACGTGTCTTCTCCTCACTCTCTGCAGGCAACAGAAAAACAGGAAAAAGTGAGCCGGTCCACCACGCTCTTCCTCTTCCTGGACACATCTGCTATTGTTGTCCACTACTTATGCTAGCCATGGCAGCCTCACACTGTTTAAGTAATTTGCATACAAATCGCACACTGTGTCCTTCAACAGATACCGTGTTTTATCTTGTGGATTCAAGGTGAATAGGCTCCGCTAAATGGATAACCTATACTTTATCATTTGAGTTGGGCCATCTCTAAAACATTTGTTTCTCTACTCCTGCGAGAGTTTGTGTTCACCTGTGTAGTCCCATGCTGCCCTGTTCTGCTGTTGGTCCCCCCCACCCCATACTTCCTGTCCAGTCCCTTGGGCAGGACGTAGTGTACAGTGCTCTGGCTGCAGACCTGGGTGGAAAACCTACTACAGAGTCTAGTGACCTTTTCATGACATTACATCTTGCCTCTGGCTGAGCCTCACAACCTTCATTCAGGTTATTGTAGTACACATTTTTGATTGCTTTGTTCACCCTTTTTAATTGCTGTATTCACCCTTTAGCGAGGGTTTCTTTACAACCCCTTTGCCATGCTCATTTCTTCAATAGGTAGATTAAGCCATTCGCCCTTTCTCCAATTGCAACTCCTTTTTCCTTCTCAGATCTCTTAAGCTGCCACTGTGTCCTTTACCTCCTCTCCCCACCCATCTCTTATCCTTAGATAGTCTACTCTCTATTCCTTCCTTCCTGCCATGGATCTCGCTAGTACTTCTAATCCTGCTACCTCCACTAATAGAGACTCTGCTTCAACTTCAACAACTCTTCCATTCAATCCACCACTCTTCTCTGCTTTATCCATCTCTCTAGTACTGTCAATTAAATCATCATGAGCCTTTCTTTTGCACCGGGATTTTCTTCACTTATCCTTACCATCCTAAACTCTGCCCTGTCCAGGCTGAGTGGTGCTCAGTGTACCATAGGTGAAAGGGAACATCATGACCAAATGGACTGCAAACTAGGATGGCTGGCTGATTATTTCCAGAACTGGTCTTCTCACCTACAAATAATTACTACCAGGTGTGTTGGTCCAATAAGATCTGTTAAGGCAAACCTAGACTACAATCCCAGAATGCAAATGGTTGAAGTACTAAAACTTAGAACTGAAAAGAGTGCTTGCAGTGAAATGGTGTAAGGTGATTACCCCATAGACGTCATTTAGGGGTCACCAGGGATCACAGCCATGACCCTTGGCTTGCCCCTTGCAACCCCTGGCACTGCCTTTGTGACATCTGGCCTCAAAGGTGGCAAAACCAGTGACAGGAACACTGAGGTAGCTCGTTCTTCGGCTGAGGCTCCACTTTCCTTGTTTTCTGTCAAATTTTGTATTACACTAATAGTGAATAATATAACATTATTCACTATAATAAAAAATGGAGTGCAATTAGTTGGAATATGACTCTCCTTGTCAATTGAGGTGAGCAAAAAATGCTTTTAAATGTATGTTGTGAGCATGCTTGTGGGGGAGAGTGTGTTTATGTGAGAGGTAGTGTGTGGATGTGTGCATGAAAGTAAACATCAAACAGCATTTGATGTTGCTTCCGCTACCCCCGGCATTTTCGTGAATTGACACGCATGGATTACTCTACTGCAAGCAAACACTGCCCAGAATGCTTGAGGCATTGGAATTTGACCCGGCGTCACATAAGGCTGATGGGCAGGACAATGTGCATTTCACTTACTTACTTACTTACTTGTCATGCATTTGAGTTAGAAGCCACATTTTAGCAACCTTGTGTACATCTAATAGTGACATGCAGAAAACAAGCTTTGACAAAGCCAATTAGTCTGGCGTTAACTGTGGGCCTTTTGGTTTTGTCAATGCTTGTTTTATTTTGTCATGGTTTTTGCAAAACCATTTTTTAGGTCGAGCCTAGAGTCAGCACGCATGCGCTGCTCTAGGGGAGACTTGTTGTAGTGGAGTATGTAATGGAAGCTCCGCCCACTCTCTGGCCATATTTGCCATTGGCTTGTGTCAGTGTCCTTCATAAATGCTGGCCTCTGATTTGTAAACAGGCTTGTTAGTCCCTCCTTCGTACCGCCTTGTCTCCATTTGTACCCTCCCATGACGACTGGACCTTTTACTTGTGTCCTTTCGATATTGCCTGCATTAGCCCTTCTGGCAAACTCTTTGCCTAATTAAATTTAAAGAGTGGAGGCCAGCTTTAGCAATGGTGGCCGGATTTGCAGCGCGCTGTGCGCACTTTTACTTTTGCCTATTGGCATTGGCTTAACTTTTAAATAGCACCCCCTTGCCCCTCACCCCCCCCCCCTTGCAGGGACGCCGCGCGATGCGCGCCCTGTGTCGATTACAGAAATCTCCGGATGCTTCCTCCATTGTTCCCTCCTCCCTCCCTCCCCCATCCATGCCCTTCGTGTGGCTTGTGTTTTTTTATTTTTATTTACGCCAGCCCTCGCACTCCTTAGCACACACGACGCTGGCTCTCCTCCGTTCAGACAGTGCTCCTGCAGCTGCACAACACCGCCTTCATTTTAGTCTGTGAGCACTATTTACTTTATTGACTTTCTCTTACTGCAGGCACAACGTGTTTGAATGTAAGCAAAGCACGTTGTGCCTGCAGTAAGCAGCCAGGACAATGGTGGCCGGCATTCCAGTGCCATAGGTCTCGCATTTAAATGCGAGACCTATTGCATTGCAAATATGTTTTTTTTACAGATGTGTGACCTGACGGACAGGGGAGGTGGTGTAATTTGCCCAAGATCACCCATCGCTATAAATCCTGGTTTGTCTGTGCTCCCACGGCGCACCATGTATGTTGCTATAAGAGCTCTCCTCTTGGTTTTCCAGCCAAGGGCTTGTTTCAGTAGTGCAGTGTTCACCAGTTCCTGGGCCTCTTGGCACTCTAGGTCCAAGTGGGCTGGTGAGGTAACTGAGGCATGAAGGGACGCGCAGCTCGAGAGTCACGTGACGCGGGATAAGTACGTTCCAATCCACTGCGATCACAAGACGATTGATACAATGGAGCAGTCTGGCTGACGGTGTTTGATCTTCTCCTTAACTGTCCGTCACCTGATCTTCTCCTTCCTGCTCTTGCCAGGGTTCAGATTTCCTGTGGACTCCCGATCGTCCCCTGATTTTATCTTGTCTCTACCCTCGATGGAACTTATTACTCCGTTTTCCCTGCTCCTTGGTTACTTCTCACAGGCCCCCGGGCATCTCCCGGGTGTTGTACCCTAGGATCGGCGAAGTCTGATAGTGAAACCACACGGGCTCTTCCTCCCGACGCTGCTTTCAGTTCTGAACTAACACGTGAGCTCAGCACATAGCAAAGACATCTGCCCCCCCCAAGTACCTGCAGCCCCTGACAGCTACATAGACCTGGTCTGTGTCTCAGAGTTTCTCCGCTGGACTCTGAAAGTTGTAATGCTACTGAACGAGTGAAAAACGCGCACAGCTACTGCTGTCTATTATGGAAGACTGCCAAAATGGCGTTTATGCCAGGCCTGGACTTGCACCTCTGCATTTTCTATTCTGGGCTTTTAGTTTCACTTTCAGCAACGCGTACGGGCTTCAAACTCGACAGCCGATCCTACAAAACTTGCGCATTTCATGATGAATAATACCTGTAACAGCGTTGAGGTAACTATCTGGTTCCTGCTTACATTTCACATGCTTTACTTAATCTTGCATTCCCTATGAGTGCTTGCTATTTCCAAAATGTTGTTACTTTTTAGGTCGAGCTTCGATCGACCTGTTATCTCTGTTCTGTGGGATTTGGCATAAATAAATAGGGTGGTCTGTTTCGCGCGCCATAATTTTTCCTCTTTTTGCCGATGCTAAACAACATTAGCGAAGGCAATATGTCTGCATTGGCAAAGACAGAATGTGCCAGTACTTGAGGTTTTTTGGGGGGGCGGGGGCAGGATTATTTTCTTACGAAGAGGGCTTACCTCGAGGGTGAAAAGGGGCCTGAAATGAGTAAGATTGGCGAGTAAGGAGGTAGAGGTATGTGTGTGGGCGTTGTTTAACTTTGCATTGCTCTGGTCCTTGGTTCACATCTTATGTCGGTTTCAGGAGTTGATTCTTAATTTACGCCTGTCCGGGCTGCGCTTTCCAAACTCCATCTGTATTTACATGTGCATGCTTGGGGCATGCGCAGTTGCTAAGGGAGTTCTATAAACAATGACTGTCCAGACCATGTTCTTTACATACATTAGTGTAACAGATATCTGGTTGAATTGCCTCAGCTTCTGATGCCATTGGTGTCTGTTGTGTTCCCCACGCCCCTTCCAAGTTCCTCGTTCCTAGTGGCCCTGGCCCCTTCGTTTGTCCATCTGTAGGTGTGCAGAAGCTGTGTTGGGACAGTATGAGCGGCAGTGATCCTCTCTCCCCCGTGCGGCGGAGCCGGGCCCACTGGGCCCTGATGGGTGTCATGAAGACCTGTAACTGGCTCTCCCGGGGGCCTGCTTGTTTGCCAAAAAGCTTTCTTGGCAGGGGTGCGCAGGAAGCCATTGCGCAATGCCCACCGGGTGAGCAGCGAGCACCGCTCAAGACTTCCTAAAGTAATGAAAACACAATCCGGAGAGGAACCGCGACTTAAACCTCGGCTAATGATATTGATATTACAGGTGATGATGCCTCGGAGCAAGTTAGCAGGAGGTGGGCGAGGACTTTGCTAGCGTGGTAGTGGCAAATTAATGATTTCTCAAAGTCCTGGCTTCTGGGCGCTATCGCTGCAATTTTTAAATTAGCTTGTCTTTTCACAGTTTCATCCTTTTTTGGGAGAAGGGGTTTGGCTCTTTTCCCACTCCAAATATTACGGCTTGGGGGGCAGCATTTACAGCATTGGCACCAGCAGTACAAGAAACGGAAAAGCACATCCCCCACAGTGCAGATTCTTGCAGTGTCGCACACCAGCAGTGCAAGCTTCTATCATGCGTGCACACAACATACCAAGCATCGTCCTGGAAGGCAGTGTGACACTGCTGATGGAGCAAGGACTCACAAAGAGACTTGTTCGTAAGCAATCCTCTCACCGTATTAATTAATTAAAACTTTGTAATGTCTTTATTAATAAGTGCATACACTACACCTTATCCGAGAGACGCTTGCCTATGTGTTAAAACTAATAAGAAATCCTTGTCTAATCCAAAATGGCCGCTAAAGCGCGGGAACTCCATTGCGCATGTGTCAATCATATCACGTGGTATGACGTCTTTCTTTGCTTGGAGGGAATCTTTGCTTCTGCGCAGTGTGTGCTAAAATGGCTGCTTAATGTTCTCACGTGCTAAAGCTCACGCATTTGCTGCAATTAATAATGTGGAATTCTAACGCTACTAATGCGGGATAGATTTTATAATTAAATGGGAATAGAGTAGAAGTAGGGGGTATACAGTGAAAACATTTATTTTTTATTTTAATATGTTTCTTTTTTGATTTCTATTAGTTCGTAAAATGGGCCTGGGTTAACCAAACAGCAGCTCAAGAGCCATGGAACGTGCGCATGCGCTCTGAAAACTAACAAGACAAAGCGATGAAGTCAACTTGGAAGATATCCAAGGACACGACCCGTTGGTCACCTCCACTGTACATCTGAGATGTTCTATCAATTGCAACAATGTATATACATTTTGTATTAAATTTGTCGTGAGACGGGTGGGAAATAAAGCAAATGTATTAATTGTGAGGGGCGGTATTTTAAAACAATGGGCTTAAAGAAATTGAACTAAATTGTCATGGTGTGAGGATCAACCCCCTGTCACTGTCCAATCAGAAGTAGTGGGACCATAAATTTGAAACATTAATGGGAGGTACCTGGGTGTAGAAGGGTATAATAGATATAGAATTAGCTAATTAGTTAGATCAGGCTTTGGTGCTCAACGAGCTGATCGATTGCAGACTGAACCGCTGTCCAGAGAGGTCCTGAGGCGGGGGCGGCGGATTCCATTAGAAAGAAGACACGGAAGAATCGAGGAGGAACGAAGTGTCAGAGAGGGGTACGACGCAGGCGTCGTTGATAGAGAGGTCACCTATCCTGTTTTGAACCTGGTCCGGAGGTCTTTGGTCTTCATCCTTCTTGGGACCCATCTTTCCAACTCCTTGGCCAAGGGGTTTGGTTCTCCCACTCTTAGGTAACTATAAGCGTAAACCTTTAGCTGTACTGCTGTCTCTATCTTCTTCTTTCTGAGGGACCGTCATTTGATTAAATAGGTGATTATTTAGTATGCTTCCTCCTTGATATGCGATTAAGTATTATGTGGTTTGTAATTTACTCTGCTAAAGAATTTAGATAAACATTTTAAAACTTCCTGAGTCAGTGATTATTTCAGATTTATGAATTGCATTATTTTTTCTCATTTTAAACTTCCCAATTATCAAAGGGTCCATTGGTAAGTCATTACTCTTAATCAGAAAAAGTGATTGGTAGCAGGGAGATTGATAAAGAGTACAACTGACCCACCAGCGGAAATTGCTAGCGTAGTATGAATGAATGGGCCCAGGTGAGTATTCGGTGTACGAATGCTTGTTGCTAGTAACCCGCTGGATCAGTTTTCTGGCTAGCAGAGGATGGTTTCGGTTTTTCTTTGTTAATTGGGTAATGAGAATTTTATTTTTATAAACTAACATCCGTTTGTTTTAAAAGATTTGTTTTGTGTTGTCTAGAATCCCCGGGGAATTTTGAATAGCGGAAGGTAAGTGGAAGCCATACTGCAGTGAGGTTATCTGTCAGGCAGAAATAGTACTGAAAAGTTAAGCAGGGCTATCAGTACTCGTTAGGGACTTTGTGCGTGTGAGTGACAGCAAAGGAATACGCTAGTGAAAATTTGATGTTATATCACCTAGAAAGGGTAACATTGAAGAAGTAGCAGGTACTTCCAAAGCTTATGTGAAGAGTAAACGGAAGGGTTTTACTCGTAGTGTATGTTTAGTAAACGGAAAGGTTTTACTAAGTGTGAGAGAAACTATCTTTTCCAATTTAGAGAAACTGGCACGATAGCGAATGTTTTATGTTGTTACTGAATTTTAAGAAGCATAGAGAAAATAAAGTTTTGCGTACAATTTTGTAAAGGGAGGGTCAGCTGTCGGAGTAAAAAGCTGACGTCACAAACGCCGCGCTGGTATTGGTTGACACGGCGGGCGAGGAGCGAGTCTTGTAAAGGAGGGGTCGGTAGTCAGGAGTAATACTGACGTCACAGGTACCGCGCTGGGATTGGTTGGAACAACGAGGGACATAGAAGCGCAGATTGTAAAGGAGGGGTCATCAGACAGACGTCACAGAAAAGCCGCGCTAGGATTGGTTCAGAGACAAATGTCTGCTGGAATTTGATTGGTTGTCAGCATAGAAGTTGAAATCTTAGTGGACAGTGTAGATTATATGTGGAAACCCGATCCGACTTTAATAGGAACACGTCCAGACAGAAGATTCCTAGGTTTTGCAGAATATAATTCAATACATAGATATTTACCCAAAATGTACGGAGAAAAGAGAAAAATGTCATTCTTACAAAAGATTAAGAATTATTTTAAGAAGGATAAGCCAATCAAAACTAGGGAAGGAATTATCATTCCACCAGCAAAAACGCCCGCCTCATTCATGATGATGGAGAGGGGTTATCATACTTGCGTCTGGATAGAAAATTGGATAGAATATACAAAAGAAGACGGAATATTAGCTTTTCCAGAGAAGTACTTTCAATGGAAGAGTTCTTCAAAATTAACGAATAAGAATGAATGAATTCGAACCCAGACCAAGATTAACTCAATACGAAGCCCTAGAAGAATGGGAAACAGAGGCATTTGAACGAGATAGACCCAGAAGCAATAGGGGTTATAGGGATTTTTCCCTAGACACCAAAATGAGACACAAGAAAGTCAGATGAAACAGTGGAGAAGAGCGATGCTTACCGAGTGTTTGTATCCAGTTTTCATGACAGAGGAGCCGTTAGGGAGCAAATGCAAAGAAAAGACAAAACATTTGACAGGGTTTGGAGAATCCGAAGATTAATTTATGGAAGACATATTAAAGAACCCTTCACCATATCAGGAATGGTCAAGTGGATGTTCTCCAAGTGCACCAATTTTTAGAACACCATTGATACCGCAAGTATTGCATAATCCACCAGTTAATAGGGTACTTCAGGATAAGGAAAGAGAGGCTATAGACAGAAGCAGAGCAGAATTGATACAGAAAATAACACAGTTGAATGTACATCCTGATTCCCTGACCATACCTGTAACCATTGGTCCAGTGGTTCCCTTATATGGTGACAAAGTAAATTGTCCAAAGCCTTTAACTATGCCTATACCTGTGGAGACTCCAAAACATGAAGCAGTAATAATTGATGACCATATCAGTGATTGTGAATCTATGATTTCACTAATGGATTTACCTAATCGAGACTCCGTAAACAGCACCCCCAGAAGAGTTCCACCTGGTTGCTCAAAAGATGTAAACATAATAACATCTTCAGGAACTAAGAGTGCAACAGTAGTAACCCCAGAAGACTTAGAAAGATGGGCACAAGGAATAGACAGACAAAGTTCACCCCCAAAGAGTTTGGACATTTATAAATTAAAAGTCGAGTTAGAAGAAATGATAGCAGGCAACGTAGGAGTAGATCATTTAAATACCTACAGTGAAGAAGAACTATTGTTCGTATGTAGGAGCATAACAAGAAATGTAAAGATATTCCATGAAAAGTTGGCGGATTTGGCCTTAGAAATGGGAATTGAAATAAGAAGTCAAAAGTACTACATTTAGAAAATATGAATATATCTGGTAGGAAATTACAAGTGAAAGAATTAATGTCAGTATTACAGAAATGGGGAGAACTAGATAAATGGAAAACTAGATGGACAAAGAAAAAGGAAGAGGCACGTTACAGTAGAACGACTTCTGATTATTTATTGAAGGAAACAGGGAAAGTAGATCAGATGTACCCGATGCGGGAGGTACCAGGAGGAGGTTACGTTCATGTCCCATGGAGCAGACAAGATATTTTGTCATTTACAAATGATTTTCCAAAGTTGAGAGAAAAGCCAATTGAATGGTATAAGCAGGTTGAGAGGTTTGTGAAAGTGTCAAATGTATTGTTAAAGGACTTGGATGGTTTGTTTGACATAGTGGTACCTGCCGATTTATGGACAGATTGTAAAATTACAATCGACTGGCCGAGTGAAGAGTATCCTAGAGATGCAAAGACAGGTGCCCCATCAAATGATGTGATGAAAAAGTATCACCAGGTAATAACTTATCTGAAAGGGAAAATACCACCAAAAGAAACAGATTGGGTGAAAATAGACAGGACTACCCAAGAAGCAAGTGAATCGGTACATGCCTATTATGATCGACTATTACAGGTGTTCAAACAGTATAGTGGATTTGAGGATATTGGAGACAAAAATATGAGCCAGTTTGTCTACTGATTTATTTATGGTCTAAAACCAGAGATTTGTCAGATGATTAAGCAGCATATGTTATGCTGGCAAGGGAAGCCTATTGACGAAATTTTGAAATATGCTAAATATTGTGGAGACGACATTGAAGATAGGCACAAGAAACTACAAGATAAAGTAATGTGGGCTCAAGTGAAAATGGCTGAGCGACAGGGAATTAATTTGGATAATCCAACAGAAAGTCAGGGAAAAGATTCTGGACTAAATGGGGACACAGGAAATGGTGGAAAAGTGAGAGGACGAATGAGTAGAGAAGAGGCTAAAAAGAAATTTCCTTGTCATGGATGCGGAAAGTTGGGACATTGGAAGAACGAATGTAAAAAGATTCAAAATAATAATGGCCCAAATCATAATTTAAATCCACAGACGCAGAATGACTCACAGCAGGGTGTAAACCCTCAGAGTCAGTTGCCACCTGCCCCTATACAGGGTAATGTAAGCAGAGCAAAGCACGGTACAGACGTCGGATATCAAGGAGGAAGTGGTAAGAATGAATATGTAACTTCACAGTTTCTTTTACAGGATGAATTTAGTCTGAATGACTATCAATGACGGTGCCTAAGAGAGGGGGAGAAGGAGTGCGTACTTGGCGCATCCTTACCGGTAGATCAGTCAGGTCCATATGTTGAAGGGAAAGTAAGAGGTAATGATATCACTTTTCTTTTGGACACTGGTGCTACCCGTTCTACTGTAAGAACAGCAGACATCCCAGACCTCCCTCTCTCTGGAGAAGCTATCCAAGTTGTAGGTGTAGCAAATCAAAAGATCAGAACACCCCTTACTGAGTCTATGGAAGTAAAAATAGGAAACTTCCGAGAAATGCACCAATTTGTAGTGTGTGATTCCAGTCCAGTAAACTTATTGGGTAGAGACTTACTGTGCAAAATGAATTGTACTATTTTCTGCACACCGGATGGTGTTGCAATACAGACCCCGGATGAAGATCATGTTTATAAGTTCATGATAGCCAAGCAAGGTACGGAAATAGATGAGATGTTCTCCTTGATAACAAAAGACGAATTACCAGAAGAATTAAGAACTACAGTGAGTTCCAAGGTATGGGATTTTACAGGGAAAGAAGTAGGACTTATGGCAAAAATAGACCCAGTAAAGATCACTGTAAAAGAAGGCGCAATTTTCCCAAATACCAGACAGTACAAAATGAGTGCAGAAGTAAAGGCAGGAGTTGTTGAGGAAATTAGCAGAATGGTGAAACAAGGCATATTAAAAGAAGTTATGAGTGTTCCTTGTAATTCACCAATCATGGGTCTAAAAAAGCCTAGTGGAAAGTATAGGATTGTTCAGGATTTGCGGAAAATTAATAAAATTGTGGTACCTTGTTGTCCTATAGTACTAAATCCTGCAGTGATCCTATACCAGATACCCTGGAGTGCAGAATGGTTTACTGTGATTGATCTATGCCAAGCATTTTTCTCAATACCGTTTAACCCAGATAGCCAATATCTCTTTTCGTTTAAATTCGAAAACCATGTCTATGTGTGGAATCGTGTTCCTCAAGGATACACAGAAAGTCCCCCCATTTTTAATCAAATACTGAAAGGGTGTCTAGAAAAATTAGTACTGCCCAGGAGTTCAGTCCTCGTATAGTACATTGACGACTTATTGGTAGCATCCAAAACTCATGATGATTGTGTTGCAGATTCAATTGCATTACTCAACCATTTGGCTGAAGAAGGACACAAAGTGTCACCTGAGAAGCTGCAGTTTTGTACAACGGCAGTTAAATATTTGGGACACCAAATTGAAAGGGGAACAAGAAGAATAACATCTGATAGAATAAAAATAATCAAGAAAATGAAAATGGCAGAAACACAAAGAGAAGTGAGAATGTTTCTTGGAATAGTAGGATACTGTCGACAATGGATTATAGGGTTTTCACTACTAGCAAAGCCTTTAATTCAGCTAACCAAAAAGAAAGCAAAAGATCCAGTTGAATGGGATGATGAAAGTGCCGGTGCATTTGTAAAATTAAGAAATGCTTTGTGTGAGGCACCTGCCTTGGGCATGCCTGACTATACAAGAGAATTCACACTATTTTGCTATGAAAGAGAAAATTGTGCACTTTCAGTGTAAACTCAAAGACATGGACTAGACAGGCGTCCTATAGCATATTTTTCTGCTACATTGGACCCAGTGGCGGCAGCACTGCCAGGCTGTTTAAAAGCAGTTGCTGCTACCTGTATGAGCATTGAACAAAGTGAGTCAATAGTAATGGGATATCCTGTTAAAGTGTTTGTCCCACATGCAGTTGTGATCCTGTTGACAAGAACCAGAACTCAGCATCTCACACCTAGTCGGATGACAAGGTATGAACGAATAATTTTAGGAGCTGAAAATGTGACCATAGCTAGGTGCACTGTTGTGAATCCTGCTACATTATTGCCAGATCAAATTTGTGAAGAAGTTAAGGACGATCCAGAACATGACTGTTTACAGGTCACAGAATTGTGTACAAAACCGCGTCCTGACATACAGGAAATGCCCCTAAAAGACCCAGACAGGGAGCTGTTTGTGGACGGCTCATGACTAAGGCATGAGGATGGTAAATTGAGCGCAGCCTATGCTGTGTGTGACCTACCTGGAATAGTCGAAGCATCCTATTTACCAGGAGTCAAATCTGCACAAGTAGCTGAATTAATTGCTTTGATCAAAGACTGCAAAATTGGGAAAAATTTAAGAGTAACCATATTTACGGACAGTCAATATGGGTATGGGGTTGTGCATGATTTTGGCCAACTCTGGATGCAGTGGGATTTCATGACTTCTTCAGGATCCCCAATCAAAAATGGGCAGTTTGTAAAGGAACTATTGGAGGCAATACAATCACCAAAAGAATTGGCAGTGGTGAAATGTGCCGCACACCAGTCAGGAGATGACTGGGTGGTAGCCAGTAACAGATATGCAGACCTGGTTGCTCAACATTGTGCCAGAAACAGATTGACAGTAAAGAGAAAAGTTGAAAGGATGGGAATCAGCTGCCAACTTATGCTATGTTCAACGCCTGAAACATGGAATGACGTGAAAAGATTGCAAGATGATGCTGAGGAGAGTGAAAGAGATGTTTGGATAAATATAGGGTGTACCCGAAGAACAGAGGATGATGTATGGGTATATACAGATGGCAGACCAGTCATGCCCGACTGTTTGATTTCACAAATGGCCAGAATGTATCATGGAGACACACATGTAGGGAGAGATGCCATGATTAGACTTTTCAGACAAAGTTGTTACAATCCAAAGTTTAGGGCTGCAGCAGAGAGTCTTTGCCAGAGATGTTTAACTTGCCAGATGAATAATCCAGGAAGGAGAACAGTAATTGGTTTGGGAAAAATTGGAAAAGCTGAAGGTCCCTTTGTAAGATTGCAGCTAGATTTCATACAGTTACCACCATGTAAAGGACTGAAATATGTACTTGTCATAGTGTGTCTGTTTTCAAGATGGGTGGAGGCTTACCCTACCAGAAGGAATGATAGCATTACAGTCGCAAAACTGTTATTACGAGAACTCATTCCTAGGTTCGGTTTCCCAGTAACTTTGGAATCAGATAGAGGAAGTCACTTCAATAACGATGTAATTCGAATAATCTGTGAAGCATTCAAAATTGAACAAAAATTGCACTGTGCGTACCGCCCAGAGGCTTCTGGAGTGGTTGAACAAATGAATGGCACAATAAAGTCAAGATTGTCAAAGATGTGTGCATCCACATCGTTAGATTGGCCAGATGCATTGCCTCTTGTCTTGATGGGACTCAGAAGCATTCCTGATAGAAATACAGGATTGAGTCCACATGAAATCATCATGGGAAGAGCAATGAGACAAGCACATGTACCTGCA
The DNA here is from genome assembly GCA_963921515.1 of Calotriton arnoldi. Lineage (NCBI taxonomy): Eukaryota > Metazoa > Chordata > Amphibia > Caudata > Salamandridae > Calotriton > Calotriton arnoldi. The sequence continues at coordinate 439,169 of CAWUFW010008450.1, read as the reverse complement.
AATAAACTGCTGAACATAACTGATGATATGGTTCTAGATTATTGCAAGGCATTGGCTGACCTAGTGAGTTCTGTCTCTCACCAGGTTGGAGAAGACGCAGTTTCCAGGCAGCCTGAACAAGAGCATGATCTGAACCCCGGAGATTGGGTGGTTCTGAAGCATCACACCAGAGAAACGTGTTTATCACCCAGGTGGGGCGAACCTTGTCAGGTTATATTTGTTACAAATACAGCAGTGAAATGTGCAGGATTGCCTAATTGGATTCATGTAACCCACACCAAAAGAGTGCCAGCTCCTGAAGGAAAAGATCTTCAGTCAGCATTAATAACTGAGGAAGCTGAAGGTTGGCCAGCCGAAGAATCCCATTTGAGAGATTCGGGAGAAGCTGAAGAAGAACAACCGAGCACAAGTCAGGACTGGATACCAGTGGTTGACATACCAGAAGTTTACAACAAAACAAGAAGTCGAGCTAGATTAGAAGAAATTAGTGAGGATCAGCTAGGTGAAGAAGAAGCAGCTCAGGCTAAGAAGAATGAGACAAAAAGAGAACCTGAGCAGGCCCAGAAAGGGATAGAAGATTGGGCTCAAATTGACAACGAAACAACAAAATTTGAGCAGGGACAGACAGGTTTAGAAGAACGCGGTCAGGCTGCAGAAGTACAAAGTGCAATAAGCCCTGATCAGAACCAGTTAGAACAAGAAAAACACGTTCAGGGAGAAGAAAACAAAGAAGACATCGAGCAAGAAAGCTTCAAGCACGAAGACGTAAATCCTGAACAGGGTCAGTTAGTAGAAACTCACATTTAAGCAACTGAAGAAACAACAATAAGACCTGAACAAGAACAGATAGAAGAAGAAACTGAAATCGAGGAAAATCAATGTGTGCCACACCTTGAAAATAAAAGAACTTTTGGAAAAGACTCAGAAAGTGAAAATACTGTGCAAACAAAGAAAGTCAGAAAAGGTGATCATTGGCCTAGTGTCATTAAAAGAGTAAAATACCATATAGAAACATGAAGTGAAGATCCAGAACAAGTAAATGAAGTAACAAGCTTATCTGGACAGACAAGTGGAACTGAAAAACGAAAAAGCAAAAGATTGAAACTTGTGAACAATAAATTTAAAGGTCCTGATTGGACTTATATAATCCTTGAAGACTACGAAAGTTCAGAGTCAAGTGAAAGTGGTGACGAAGGAACAAGTGCAGAACTGACTTATGAAAAAGAAGTGAAACCACCTTGATAACGTTAAAGTCTTGAAAGAAAAAGAAAAGAAGAGAAATCTTCTTTGTCAAAATGCCTGACGACAGAGTTTCTGGGAGACCGAAACGGAAATGTTGTAAAAGATGCTGTGCTATATCCATATGTAGTCTGGTAGTGGTGCTTATAGTGTGGTTAGTTGTGATTGTAGCAATTCCTTACCTTATGATAATGGATAAAAAGATTAACAATGAAACAAAGGGAAGGATAGATAACTTGAAAGGTGATAGATTAAGAATAGAAGCAGAAGATGAACCAGAGTTTCATCATGTGGTAACAGATAACGATACTAGTTTAAATGTTTTCACTAAATTATTGTTTCAGTACGTAGATACAATGGAAGTTAGTGACTGTTATGTTTGTATGAAGTTACCTGAATCAGTAGCAGAAGGGTTAACATACCATCATTTGCCTTTAACTTATGGCATATCATGTAGTGTATTAACTAGTTTATTTTATAGAACAGGGAAACTTCAGTATTATTATTCAAATATAGATGTGATATTTTCAGAGGTTCCGATTCGAAAGAATATGAACCCAGTGCTTAGTAGTCAAAATGCACAATTTATGGGAGAATTTTTCCTAACAATGAAGTCGATAGACATAACACATGCACATAGAAGCAATCTAACATGTTCATTACATGAAGAAGAAAAGATATTTTTGAACTTAGTTGAGAATAGAAGACAAAATTTCCAAAAGAAAGCATCTGAGCATAAAGCTCATCTTCCACCTTGGGCTGAGAAAGAGGGTATTTACACACCTGGCAAAGCTCAAGCTGCTATGGCACTGGATTTTGTAAAGACAGGGAAAATTTGTCTACATAGGTTAAAGACTGATTATAACAATATTTTCATCGGTACCAGTGAATGTGAACATAATTTCTTAATTCTTGGAGGTTGGGGACTAAAAGGAGGAACAGATTCAGTTTTTCCTGGAATTTATTATGTGTGTGGGAATAAGGCTTACTTTAGGCTTCCTGCACGGTGGTATGGAAGTTGTTATTTTGGAATAGTTTTTCCAAAAGTATACCACGTAAAAAGAAACACTGGGAGCAATGAAAATAATAGTGAATTAACACGTAGTAAAAGAGGTAGTTTTTCTGAAATTGTAGGTGATATATTTGGTGCATTGATACCTTCAGTGGGAATAATTCTGAACTCAAGGAAAATATGTAAATTATCTACAGTGGTTGATCGTTTATCAACGGATACTGCTGGAGGGTTTCTAATGATTAATGCGGAGATGGTTGCGATTAGATCAATGGTTATGCAAAATCGACTTGCGCTTGATATAATATTAGCAAAAGAGGGCGGAGTCTGTAAATTGTTGAAAACGAAACATTGTTGCACGTATATTCCTGACAAAGGTGCAGAAATCGGAACGTATATAAAGAATATAACAAAACTTGAGAATGAACTGAAACCACTGAAAGTTGATAGTGTATGGGAAAGATTGACAAATAGCATTGCGTCAATTGGTACCTGGTTTACTAATGTAGAAAAAGGACTTATAGGTCAAATATTAGTAGCCTTAGTAGGGATAGCAATAATAGTATTATCCATAATGATATGGTGCAAATGTTGTAGAAAGAATGAGACATATAGAGTGACAGGAAAAGGCAAGAAACGAAAATTTGATGAAATTGAATTAGAAGATCTGAAAAGTGAAATATACAAGAAACTGAAAGGAGAAGATAAGAATAGAAAATGTAAAAATGAAACTGTGACAAAAATATGCTAGAAGTTGGCATCTGGTTGTGGGTAGTTTTGATGGCTCAGAAACACCATCAGAGAGGGGATTGATGGAGCAAGGACTCACAAAGAGACTTGTTCGTAAGCAATCCTCTCACCGTATTAATTAATTAAAACTTTGTAATGTCTTTATTAATAAGTGCATACACTACACCTTATCCGAGAGACGCTTGCCTATGTGTTAAAACTAATAAGTAATCCTTGTCTAATCCAAAATGGCCGCTAAAGCGCGGGAACTCCATTGCGCATGTGTCAACCATATCACGTGGTATGACGTCTTTCTTTGCTTGGAGGGAATCTTTGCTTCTGCGCAGTGTGTGCTAAAATGGCTGCTTAATGTTCTCACGTGCTAAAGCTCACGCATTTGCTGCAATTAATAATGTGGTATTCTAACGCTACTAATGCGGGATAGATTTTATAATTAAATGGGAATAGAGTAGAAGTAGGGGGTATACAGTGAAAACATTTATTTCTGATTTTAATTTGTTTCTTCTTTGATTTCTATTAGTTCGTAAAATGGGCCTGGGTTAACCAAACAGCAACTCAAGATCCATGGAACGTGCGCATGCGCTCTGAAAACTAACAAGACAAAGCGATGAAGTCAACTTGGAAGATATCCAAGGACACGACCCGTTGGTCACCTCCACTGTACCTGAAATCAAATCCCCTATTAAGGGAAAAACAACACCAAATTGCACACCCAAAGTTCATCTGGTCAGCAGCATTAACATCTTCAAGGAACAAGGGACTCTGTTGGCTGGCGAATTAAACTTCTTAGACTACACTGAAGAGGAAGGATATGCTCCCACGGAAAAACAGATAAAAGGTCTAATAACCAAGAGTAGAGATATGGGAGCACCCGGCCCTAACGGGATCCCCCGATATTATACAAACATGACGCCGGCTTTTGGAGCAAGGCTCTACTATCAGTCTTCAAGGGCTTAAACACCGGAGTCATCATTCCAGACTCTTGGAAACGATCTATTATTAGCCCAATCTTTAAACAAGGCAAAAGGAATGATCCAAATAATTATCGACTGATTGCCCTCCTTGACGTCGATGCCAAATACTACGCTGGAACACTCTTGGACGAGTTAACATCTTGGGCTTCAGAAAATTCTATTATTCCCATTAATCAGACTGGGTTTTGTAGTGGCCAAGGAACTACAACCAACATATTGGCTCTTATGTTACTAATGGATGCAGCCAAAGTATCAAAAACACCTCTCTTCCTGTGTTTTATTGACTACACAGCTGCCTTCGACCATGTCGATAGGTCCAAACTTTGGGGAAAACTGGAAAAATGGGGTATACCAACCACACTTTTGGATCGGCTAAAACAGTTGCATACAGACACATGGATCAGGGTCAAACTAGGTGCAGGGGCACACATCTCAAAACGAATTATGACCTCGAAAGGTCTCAAGCAGGGGTGTGTCCTTGCTCCGTTCCTTTTTAATCTCTTTTTGGCCGATCTGCCTGGGGAGCTGGACAGCTGTGTATCCCATGCTCCTAACCTGGGGAACAAGCTAATGTCAAACCTGCTATATGCCGATGATCTGGTTTTAATTAGTTCGGACACGAATTGGTCTTCAGCATTTATTAAACACAACATGTAGCTTCTCGAACCGGAATTCACTTAAAATAAATTTTAAGAAGTCCAAAATTATTGCAGTCAACTACCACAAAAAGATCAATAGCTGGTTCCTTGATGGCCAACGTTTGGAACAAGTACAAAGCTATAAATACTTGGGAATATTAATGGATCACACAAGCTCATTTAAACGTCATTTAGAGTCCACGTGAAGAAAGGGGACCATGACATACCTATCATTGAAGTCATTGAAGAGGCGCCTTCCTGACCTTACGCTTGGTCCTTTTTTACAGGTCCTGAGGGCCAAACTGCTGCCTACATTGACATATGGGAGTGAGGCTTTAAAAGGTAAAGATGCAGCAGCCTTAGACGTTATAATAGCCAACTCTTACAGAGCAATTTTCCATCTCCCAAAATATGTCTCCCCGGCTCAAATCCGGTTAGAATTTGGGATCCAAAGACAAACGGTGGAAAGAAGGAGCTCCTATGTTAAAAGTTGGCACAAAATCCAAAGTGCTGTGGCAGTGTCGTTAAACTTCCATCTTTGGAAAGCCTTGCAAAATCAGGAAATATGCCCAGCCAGGGATTATCTGCTTGATTCAATTGATACACTGGGCCTGTCCAATCTCTGGGCGGTACCAACTGATCATCTTTTCTTTAAAAAAGCAGTAAGAAAAACAACATCTATGCTATCCGTCTTAGAAGATAAAGCAATTCTCACTAAAAAGGCACATGGCTGGATAGTGCTCAGTGACTATGTAGGGCCAAAACCCCAAGCCTACTTGAGTGCCGGAATGAAGATAAGCAGGAAGGAAAACTTTCTAAGGTTGCGCATGGGGGTTATTGCGATCAAACCTCATCTTCCTCCATGGGAAAGGGATGGGGGTATTCCGACCTGTCGTCTATGCGGAAATGGAAAGGAAGATATTACTCATGTTATTTGCAATTGTTCTAACTTAAAGGACATAAGATGTATCTTGTTACGTCCCTTTTTTAGGTATTACGGCATCCGGACCTGCAGGCAGGCAGTGAAGCTTTGCTTCAATTCTACTGACGTCCAGCTTAACTGTCGGCTAACAAAATTTTTTGAGATGGTAACTAAGAAACTTAAAACTCTGTTGCCAACAGGAATATGCTAAAAAAAACCTCTAAGAGCCTACTCTGTTTTAGTCCTACTTGCACTTTACTTACCTAAATTTTAACTTGGACAATGGACCTGGTTAAGCTGAGCATTTGTTCTGAAAAGTTGTGGTCGTCACTGCTAGCTAGTATTTTATGAGACGTAAGAGTCTATGAGAATCGTTTTTAAAATAATTAACACCATAATACAAGAATATGCAAATGACGATCCTTTTTACATTATGTGTTTTTAAACTGCTTTTAATCGTTTCTATTTGTGTACAAGAGGAATCTTTTTGTTATGTATTTGCAAAGATTTTAATTAATCAAGCAAAAAAATAATAAACTAAACTAAACACTGTACATCTGAGATGTTCTATCAATTGCAACAATATATATACATTTTGTATTAAATTTGTCGTGAGACGGGTGGGAAATAAAGCAAATGTATTAATTGTGAGGGGCGGTATTTTATAACAATGGGCTTAAAGAAATTGAACTAAATTGTCATGGTGTGAGGATCAACCCCCTGTCCCTGTCCAATCAGAAGTAGTGGGCCCATAAATTTGAAACATTAATGGGAGGTACCTGGGTGTAGAAGGATATAATAGATATAGAATTAGCGAATTAGTTAGATCAGGCATTGGTGCTCAACGAGCTGATCGATTGCAGACTGAACCGCTGTCCAGAGAGGTCCTGAGGCGGGGGCGGCGGATTCCATTAGAAAGAAGACACGGAAGAATCGAGGAGGAACGAAGTGTCAGAGAGGGGTACGACGCAGGCGTCGTTGATAGAGAGGTCACCTATCCTGTTTTAAACCTGGTCCGGAGGTCTTTGGTCTTCATCCTTCTTGGGACCCATCTTTCCAACTCCTTGGCCAAGGGGTTTGGTTCTCACACTCTTAGGTAACTATAAGCGTAAACCTTTAGCTGTACTGCTGTCTCTATCTTCTTCTTTCTGAGGGACCGTCATTTGATTAAATAGGTGATTATTTAGTATGCTTCCTCCTTGATATGCGATTAAGTATTATGTGGTTTGTAATTTACTCTGCTAAAGAATTTAGATAAACATTTTAAAACTTCCTGAGTCAGTGATTATTTCAGATTTATGAATTGCATTATATTTTCTCATTTTAAACTTCCCAATTATCAAAGGGTCCATTGGTAAGTCATTACTCTTAATCAGAAAAAGTAATTGGTAGCAGGGAGATTGATAAAGAGTACAACTGACCCACCAGCGGAAATTGCTAGCGTAGTATGAATGAATGGGCCCAAGTGAGTATTCGGTGTACGAATGCTTGTTGCTAGTAACCCGCTGGATCACAGCTAAGTAACACACTCGTACACAACAGGTTTGTACGGCACAGCATGCAGCTGCACAATCTTCCCTCGCTCAGAGAGGGTGTACAGGAGCGCACACGTCCATGACCGTCACAACAGGTTCATCACGGCCAGGAGCAGTGCCAGCTTTAATCACTCACAGTACAGAAGAAGCGCGGCCTGTGGCTATGAAAGCTTCCTGCACACGGACAACAGGATTGGCTGCAGTACAAATCTGCCACTGTTACTTAAAGTAGGCACTCATTTTCTCTGCACATTCTCCCGGGAAAAGGTTTTCAAACTCTTGACTGTGCTTACACTAAAAGTATTCAAAACCCAGTAACCCTACTACTTAAATGCAAGGCTTTAAGTGAGTCAGGTCCATCTCAGTCTCAAAACCTGACAGCAATTAAAAACAGTAATTACAAAGTGTCCCTATCGGGCGTTGTAATAACATCCTTAACTCTTCAGAAACAAACACCGATCAGGTGAATAATAACTGTGAAAACTATTAAGGTAATGCAGTACTCCACCCCCAGGCATCAACACAGAACATGCACACCATGGCCCCGGTGTCTCTGGTGCAGGTGTGCCGCAGCCTGGCGCTCTCAACATGGCTGCAGTCGTCCGATCTGAGGTGGGTTTAGTTTAAATTCCAAACTTACTGGATTTGTTTTTATGATACTTTTTTTAACATGTGCAGTGTTTTTAACAATGCAGTTCTTTCCAGTACATCTTGCCCAGAAAGTTACTGTAGCAGTGACAATGCAGCCACCACGCATATAGTTAAATTGTACTGGTTTTGTTGCTAACATGCACCCATCTTCCACGTTTACATACAATTCCAGAGCAGACCCCAGGACACATGCTTGTTTTATAAATACTATCTGTACTTTTAGTATATTCTGTATGGACACGTGCACTTTGAACTTTCCTTCCACCGGTATGACACGCAAAAACCGACAGACACCACCTTCACTAGCATGCCTAGGTACCAAAGCCAACAAACACTGCCTACATCCAGCGGCTGTTGGCACAGATGCACCAGTAGACATCACTTACATCTGGCAGCCGAGAGATATTGCACATATCGGCAGCCCTGCTGGCGAAAACACCACCAGCTACACCCCGGCAGCCACCACACACCCCGTGGCCCCTTCTCTAAGATTCCATTGTTGGATTCATCGCACAGCACATTGTAACCGCAGACACAGTTTGGGGTAAGTACCATGTGTAAGTAACAGCGCATTACTGCAGCGTGTCAGTGTATGGCCTAATCTGTGACTGACACCTCCCGGAGTGCAGTCAGTCTTTCATACCGAAGCCTGACATATGATTGACTTTTCCACATCTCTGCCAGCCTGTGCTGCATGGCTAAATACTTGTAAGGTCCCAAAAGCGAGACCGATTGCATTGCAAATGCTTGTTTTAGTTCAGTCAGCATATTGCTCGTCTCCCCTCCCTCATAACCTATTTCCTATTTTCTGGTTATCCAGTGCTGCGAGGCCATGCAAATGGCAACAGCGCTATGTAAATTTCATCACTCCACTGCATACAAAACAAGCATCTGCAATGCAATAGGTCTCGCATTTGCGAGAGTTTGAGCTAATGGCATTGTAAATGACAATACCTTTTTTATTTATGTGTTGGTTTTTAAAAACCGATAAATAAAAGGCATTGTCATTTACAATGCCAATACCTTAAACTCTCGCAAATGCGAGACCTATTGCATTGCAAATGCTTGTGTTGTTGAAGCTGCCAGGCCTTCATCAATCTAAAAAAAATCATTGGTTCAAAGCAAAAATATTTGGTTTCAAAAAGTGTGTATAGTAATCCCTTGCACTTAAGAGAAGTACTTGGTGTGCGAATGTGCTACTTGTGAAAGGGTAGAATGAGGACACTCACAGTGAAGTTAGCCAATGGTTGAAGTGGCCTGGCCCACTGTCCCGTGCGTGTAACAATAACAGACCAATGGATGAAGAGGGCTCGTTGAAGGCCTTCTATGTATATTATGCATATCACTTTAATAAAATCATAAGGTCTTTGCTAATGCCAGACCTAAAAATTGCCATTACGAGAAGCATGACATGGACAGTGTCAGAAGTGCTAATCATACGTGCACACACATTGTAGGAAACGTCTCGCTTGACAATTTATCTGATATGTGGCACTTGCTGGGCTGGGCATTGCCTCAGCATGCGTAACACGTCATGAAGTGTCCCCGACTACCCGTAGCGTCGCAGCCTGAGTCATCGTTACATGATCCCGGAAGTCTGGCGACTGAGTGAATGTGAGGAGATGACACGCGCACAGACCTCATTAATATGCAGCGCTGCGTTAGACGCCCAGTGTGCGCCGCCGTCTCCGGGGACAGCGAGGCGGCCATCATCAAATCTCCCGGCGTTGCTCAATACTCGTACTGGGAATCTCATCTAAAATGCCAGCAGCAATCTTTCTAATGGCCGCTTCTGTGGTAATTTATCCAAGGGAAGAAAAAAGGCTTCGCGGTGTCCCCTGGTATATTAATTGAAAACATTCAGCTGCCTGTTGGTCCACTGACACTTTCTCTGAAAACAAGCAGGCCACGATATTGCAATAGCCTTTTTCGCAGACTTCTTTAGCATTTAAGGGTGAGCTATGTTACTGAAGCAGATTGGTTTACCCTGATAAGTGCAATAAAATCCAGCCGAGAAAAGCGCTTGCATTTAGTGGAAACAGTATGTTTTTGTTGTTCACTGTAGAAAATAAGTTTTGACTGTGCTTTGTTTTAAAAATGGCTTCTCTTATTCTGTATCTTTGAGAAACAACTTGTTGTTTATACAAAACGTGATTGGGCTGTTAACAAAACCGGTTACACATTTTAAGAAAACGTTCAATATATATTCCTCTCAACATCCCTATATAGGCACTGATTATGAGCTCGGGGTAATGCGGGGACAGTAATTTCACATTTGAATTTACCTTTACTGCATGGTAAATCCACCCCAGTACCGTCCAGTTACGATTTTAAACCGATTGGAATGGAGAATTACCATGGAGACAGATTTTTATGGTGTAAAACAATAAGGGTTGGCTGCTGCTCATCTTATTTTTCTGGCCAGAATTACCAACACAAAAAATTGGGGGGGGGGGCTATTCACTCTACCCGGTTCTGAATCGGGGTACTAATATGTAAAAGAAAAACAAAAATGGCAGGAGTGCATATAATGTGACTCTAAACAGAAATCAAAACCTTTAATAGAGTTAACACCACAGTTTGAGGCAAAATTAGATTATTTGTTTTATTTTTGCACATTTGACAGAATGAGCCTTCCTGCAGCGCTGCCCTACGGCAAAAGGAAAGGGCAGAAATGCGCCGTATCTATCAGATACGGTGCATTCCCGTCCTTTTCCCCTGCACTGGCGCACAATGGGCTGCCATGCGCCGACGCAGGCACCTGTGCACCATGGTGCAAGGGTGCCTGCGTTGCAGGGATGATTGTTTTTTGTGCAGGAAGGGAAACTTTCCTGCACTAAAACAATCACAAGAGGCTTTTTCCTCTTTCTATCTGCAGCACACATAGAAAAAGGAAAAACGAGGAGACATAAAGGAATTTCTCCTCGTTGCACCTCCCTTACCCCTCCATTGGGGAGGCGTACATTTTTAGCGCTGCCCCAGAGTTATGATTCCTCATAAACCTGGGGCAGTGTCAAAAAGCCATGGGTGTTGCTGGGAACGCCCACAGCAACACCCATTGCACACCCCTTTAAAGCAGAAAACTGCGTTAAAGAGAACAATATTTACAAGGCCGCATTAAGCCACGCAAAGTGGCTTACTGCTGCCAGGTACATATGGAGCAGACCCCTGTGCCAAAGCAGCATCGCAAAAAGTGACGCACCGGTGGTGCAGCCTCATTGTAAGGCCCTATGAGTGTGCCAATAATGCCTGAAGGCTCCAAGAGACCATGTTTTAAGTGTGACTAGACTCTGCTTCAGAAACGTTGCTCCTTTTACTATTGGGTCAAATGGTGATGCTGGGGAAAACATTCAGTAAAATTAAAAGAACCCTCTATGCAGTTACTTCTGTATGCGCCCCTGAGAGGCTTGAAAATAATGCTGTACTGTATTTGTAAAATAATGTTTGGGGTTATATTGAGGTTTATTGATGCTAAGGTTAAGTTACTGTCTTAGGCTATTTTCATGCTCTTGGGGTTTTGCTTTCTAGGCATTATTCACTCCTCTCAAGCTTAACAAAATCTTAATGTAGATGTTTGAAATGGGGGTCTCTAGTTCGCAGGTTGTTACCCTGTCCAAGTAGGGACCCTTCTTCCTAGACAGGATAAGGGAGCTACACTTCTAAAATAACCCCTGCTCATACCCTTGGTAGCTTGGCAGGAGCAGTCAGGCTTATCTCGGAGGCAGTGTGTAAAGCATTTACACATAACATAGAGTAATACAGTGAAAACACTACAAAAGGACACCACAACTGTTTTAGAAAAATAGCCAATATTTATCTGTGTAAAACAAGACCAAAACGATATGAATCCAACATACAGGTATTCAAAATACTCATAAAGCAAAAATAGACTTTAAAAACAGTTCCTGGAAGTCGATAGCTCTGTCCGGGGCTATCACGGCATCGTGAAGAAACCAATCCAACAGTTCTGGCTGACCGCGGCATCGCGGGACAGCTACGGTGTCGGGAAGACTCGCAAAACAGTACCTTTAGAAATGCAGGGGGTCGGGGACCTTGCGATGAGCTCCGATGAGCTGGCGTCAGCAGGCGCAGGTCTCGGAGGTCAGTGCAGGAGTTGTCAGGCCCTTGAAGTCACACACGTTGCAGGTCGAACTCCGTGCGGTTGAAGTCGGGAATGCTGGCGTCGGCGGGCATCAGGGCTGTGGTGTGAAGTGCAACAGAGCAGCGTGCAGTGCCCTCAGGTCGTGGTGCAGGCAGCGGCTCAGTGACGGCGTCCAGCGGTGGCAGTGAGACCAGGGCTGCGGTGCAAAGTGTGGCGGTGTTCGTTGCGGTGTTAGCAGGTCACAGTGCAGGCAGCGTCGTGGCTGAAGCGATGTTATCGGCTGACGAACTGGAGTCAATGGCACCGATGTCGGTGGGCCAAGGCGGCGTGGTGGGATGGGGCGGTGCATCATGTGACTTGCGAGCGGTGGCCCCAAACCACGGTGCGGGCAGTGGCGTCGAAGTCAGCTTGGAGTGGCAGCGTCGGTGAGACTAGGGTTGCGGTGCGAAGCGGGGTGGTGCTCTGTGTTCTCCACGAGCGGTGTCCATAGGTCACGGTGCAGGCAGCGACATTGGTGATGGCGTCGCATCGTCGTCGGGGATACCAGCACAGAGGTGTGAAGCGAGGCGGTGCACACAGGTCACTGTGCAAGCAGCAGCTCAGTGGCGTCGTCGTTGAGACCAGGGTTGAGGTGCGAAGTGCGGAGGTGCCCTCTGCGGTACCTTCGGGTCGTGGAGCCGGCTGTGACAAGCTCTACCTCAAGCCCTTGGAGACACTCAAAAAGAAGATTGCAGAAAGTTCAGTCCAGTCCTTTCTCTGCCCAAGACAGTAGCAGCTACTGCAGGCCCACACAGCAAAGCACACAGCAAAGTAGTAGTCTCTCCTCACAGCTTCTCCAGCTCTTCTTCTTGGCAGGTTCCTTGATCCAAAAGAGTTCTGAAGTTCTGGGGTCAGGGCCCCAATATTTATACCACATTCCCCTTTGAAGTTGGCACAAAGTTCCACTGGCATACATAAATCTGTTCTGCCTGGCTCAGGCCAGGTTCACTCCAGGAGGGGGAGACAGCTTTGTGGAAGGCAGCCACAGTCCATTCAGGTGCAAGTATCAACCCCTCATGCAGCCAGAGCTATTCAGCCTGCCTATGAGTTACCCAGGAAAGGCAGGACACACCTCAAGCCCCCCTTGTGTCTGTCTAGTGTGAATGCACATCCCCTGCTCCTGTCACTCTAAACCCAGACAGGGAATACACAAAAGGCAGAGGCACACACGATGGTTAGACAAGAAAATGCCCACTTTCTACAAGTGGTATCTTCAAACACATAATACAAAAATCATCTTTACTAAAAGATGTATTTTTAAATCCTGAGTTCAGGCATACTAAACTCTATTTTTCTATCATCTCCCTCTGGCAAACTACCTTGGTAAAGTGTTACCAAGCAGCTCCCACCTATGGGAGAGATAGCCTTTCAACAGTGAAAACGAAATACACAGTATTTCACTATTAGGAAATGCATAAAATACACCACTACATGTCCTGCCTTTTAAATACACTGCACCCTGCCCATGGAGCTACCTTGGGCCTACCTTAGGGGTGACATAGATCTAGGAAACGGGAAGGGAAGGGCCTGGCAAGTGGGTGCATTTGCCAGGTCGACATGGCAGTTAAAAACTGCGCACAGACACTGCAGTGGCAGGTCTGAGACACTTTTGAAAAGCTACTTGTGTGGTTGGCACAAACAGTGCTGCAGGCCCATTAGTAACATTTGATTTACAGGCCCAGGGCACACACAGTGCACTGTACTAGGGACTTAGTAGTAAATCAAATAAGCCAATTATGGAAACACCAATCCATAAACACAACTTACAGGAGGAGCACTTGCACTTTAGTACTGATCAGCAGTATTAAAGTGCGTAGAAACACTAAACCACTAAAAACAATATTCAGAGTACCACCAAAACCAGGAGATCAGAAGCAAAAAGACAAAGGGAAACACGCCAAAGATGCCAGGTCTAATAGTAGGTATTTCTCAGTGAGTATTTTGTAGTTCCAATCCCAATCCATTAGCCGCAGTGGACTCTGGACTTAAGTAGGGTGAATGTCCCATAGCAGGAATGAGCCAAAATGGCCAAGAGCTTTGATAAGCATCAATAGTCCCAGACATTAATGGCTATTAATGCCACCTCATCTGAGCATTAACAGGCCCAGTCAGTGTAAACCCAAAATGGACACTGATTCAATAAGCAATAATGTCCCCAGCCTCAATGAGTTTCAATATTGCCAGACAGTAGTGAGACTCACTTGCCATAGACGCTAGTGATTATCAATGTGATCATCCCTTCCGGAGCACCAATATTGGCAATATGTTTCTGTAAGACTTAATATTGTCTTCATCTCAGGCCTATAACTCAGGTTCAGGGTCTTTAATGACCATTATAGCCCTTGACAGTGGTCTATAATGCTATTAGAACATTACACTAACTGAGGGTAGAATGTTCTAAATTAAAATGTGAGAAACAGAAAGATTATTGCAGCAGAATGTCTGTATCAGCCATTATTGGCCCTGAGTCACCCTATTGTCATCAGTGGAGCGCTCAATATCCGAATGTTCTAATATAGCCTTATAGCCTGCCGTAGCGGGCTATACCGGCTATTAAAGGCCCGCTCCGCGTTAAAGGCCCGAGCCGAAGGCGAGGGACTTTAACAAGGGACCGGGACTTTAATAGCCGGTATAGCCCTGCTACGAAGGGCTATAAGGCTATTAGAACATTCTGCCACTAGAGGGCAGAATGTTCTAACAAATAAAACAAAGGCTTCGCGAAGCTCGAGGGGATTTAAATCCCCTCGAGCTCCGAGAGGCCTTTGTAAAACATTGGAATGTTGCTCTGTGGGCCTTTACCGGCCCGTAGAAGCAGGGAGCACTCCATTGTCTTCAATGGAGCTCCCAACATTCCAATGTTCTAATAAGGGTTAGTGGATCTGGACAGATATGAGCATCAATGGCTCAAAGCAGTAATGAGCATCAAAATCAACTGAGAGAAATGAACATCAGTGGTGCTAAGCAGTAATGGCACTGAGGTTCATCAATGGAGCCAGGTACCTACGAGGGTTAGTAGGCCAGTATCCTTCTGGCCTAGCATATGCCATGAGGCTAATTAGTGAACCCAACTTTGCTCAAGGTGCACGGGAACAGACACACATTTATTTTGTCTCTGTCATCTCTGATTTTCCCAAAGGTAGGCAGGCATTTGGTTTTTATGCCCTCCTTGGAACAGTATAATTCAA
This sequence comes from Calotriton arnoldi, assembly GCA_963921515.1. Classification (NCBI taxonomy): domain Eukaryota; kingdom Metazoa; phylum Chordata; class Amphibia; order Caudata; family Salamandridae; genus Calotriton; species Calotriton arnoldi. Next base: position 424,122 of record CAWUFW010008450.1, on the reverse strand, counting down.
GGTGACCTGAGTGTTCAACAGATGAGTGTGCCCATTTTATGCGCCCCAGGAGACTTTGACATTACAAATGGGGCCACAGATGCTTGCTCAACCCCTTCTGTAATTTGGTTTGTGTGGGCACTAAATGTGTGCTGGTGTGATCTCAATGAGGATTTCTTCACTTGCAAATGCACATGTAAATGAGAATATCCTTTGCACCATACCATATTACACATGAAGGTGCACTGGCAAAGAGGCATTCAGCTGGCATAATGAAGTGTCTCACAGTCAGTGTGTCCCCTGAAGGCACCCTTGGGAGAGGCACTGGGATTCCCCCTTAGAGGGGACTGTAGTCACTGACTGTGTCTTCCTGCAGAGGGATCCCGGCTTCCCTTTAAAGGAGAGGCCAGGCTACCACCTGCAGAGAAAGGCAGACCAGCAGCTTGGAAGAACCACTGCGACTTTCACTAATGCCCTGTTCATATTGGTAAACAGAAAAAATATTGAGTTTCAATTATCGACCTACCTGAATATCGATGTTGAAATATCGTCATGCCAGAATATCGACAGTCAGAATATCGTCTACAAGAATATAGAGTTGAAGGTAAGTAATATTGTTTTTTAAAATATCGATGTTAAAAATATTGGTTTTTTAGTTAGTGTTAGGTATGTTAGTATTTAATTTAAATGTATGTGTTCTATATTTTTGTGTAACTATTGCTTTTGTATTTTAATATGTGTTAAATTTTTATAAGTTATTAATTTTTTTTAACAACATTTTGTGTTTTAGTTCCGTAGCGGGTTGTGGGTTTATAGGGGAATAGGGTGGGAAGTAATTTAATTATTATTAATTAATTAATAACGTTTATTAATTAATATTAATTATTTATTAATTGGTTATTAATAATTATTAATTAATTGTTAAATATGTTAATTGTCTAATTTTTTAGGAGTGGGTTGTGGGTTTATAGGGGAGTGGGGTGGGAAGTAATTTAATTATAATTAATTAATTTATGTTTTTATTAATTAATATTTACGTTTTTAATATTTTATATTGTTAAATGTGGTTATTAATTTATTATTAAATATTTATTATTTGGATATTAATAATTATTAATTAATTAATAATTATGTTAATTGTGTCTTTTTTTAAGAGTGTGTTGTGCGTTGATAGGGGAGTAGGGTGGAAAGTAATTTAATTTTAATAAAAGTTTTAATATTTTTTTCTATAATATTTATTTGAAGAAAGTTATTTTATAGTGTTAATTGTGTGAAATAATTTATTAGTGATTGTTTTTAATTTGTATGTTAATTGTTATTAGTTAATTAATTAATTGTCAATTAATTATGTTAATTTTGTAATGTTTTACAATATTGGTGGTGTTGTTTATAGTGGAATATGGTGGGAGGTAAATTATTTTTGAATAATTAATTATTTGTTAATTAATGTTAATTATTTTGCTGGAGTGGGAATACAAAATTATTCCCCTCCGCTATCCAACATTTTCCCTACTGTTGCATTTGCTGTAGTGGGAATAGTTAATTATTCCCCTCCGCTATCCAACACTTTCCCTACTGTTGCACTCGCTGGAGTGGGAATAGTAGTTTTTACCCACCCGCTATCCAACACTTTCCCTACTGTTGCACTTGCTGGAGTGGGAATAGTAATTTTTACCCACCCGCTATCCAACACTTTCCCTACTGTTGCACTCCCTGGAGTGGGAATAGTAATTTTTACCCTCCCGCTATCCAACACTTTCCCTACTGTAGCACTCAGTGGAATGGGAATAGTAATTTTTACCCCCCGGCTATCCAGCTGTTTCCCTACTGTTGCACTTACTGGAGTGGGAATAGTAACTTTTACCTCCCCGCTATCCAACACTTTCCCTAATGTTGCTCTCACTGGAGTGGGAATAGTAATTTTTACCCACCCGCTATCCAACACTTTCCCTACTGTTGCACTTGCTGGAGTGGGAATAGTAATTTTTAGCCACTCGCTATCCAACACTTTCCCTACTGTTGCACTCATTGGAGTGGGAATAGTAATTTTTACCCTCCCGCTATCCAACACTTTCCCTACTGTTGCACTTACTGGAGTGGAAAAAGTAATTTTAACCCCTGCGCTATCCAACACTTTCCCTACTGTTACAGTCATTGGAGTGGGAATAGTAATTTTTACCTCCCCGTTATCCAACACTTTCCCTACTGTTGCACTCACTGGAGTGGGAATAGTAATTTTTACCCCTCCACTATCCAACACTTTCCCTACTTTTGTATTAAATTATTATTTAAAATGTAATTAATATTTTATATATTAAATGTATAATATATATTTTTTTATTTATAATACTTTTGTTACAGGTGTGTGTGTATATATATTTAATTGTATTTTTTGATATATTTCTAATATGTTATAATTAAATAAAAATATTATTTATTAATTATTTTAAAGTAAATATATATATTAAATTGTAAATATGTGTTTATTTGTTTTTAATTAAATTTAATATTTATAATTTTTTACATTTACAAATAAATTAAAACAATTTATTTTTAAGTTAATAGTATTTTTTTAAAATTTACAATTTTTTTTAACATTAAAAAAACCGATATATTTAACTTCGATATTTTAAACAACAATATTTTTTTCTCGATATTTTTGTACTTACCATGTTGTAGATAGGATGTCGATATTCTGGACATCGATATTCTTGACACGATATTCTGGTAGGTCGATATTGTTGTCGTCGATATTATGTCAGTGATCCGTTCATAATGTATGCATCAGTTCACGCCTGCATCATGAACAGCACATAAGGCGTATTGTGCCAGTCTGCACTTGGAGTACACATTTAAGGGTGTACAAAGGTGCAGAGTGGGTCAGTGTGCCCTCTCTCTAATTTAGCCCCTGGTCTTGCCCAGCGGGTGAAAGTGATATTTTTGCTGTTTCTCACAGTCTTGCTCAAGGGCATGAGTATCATTGCATTTTATGATGCTGGAACAGCTCACAGTGGACGCGGTGCCTTGTTGTTAAGTGCAAGATGCCCTTTTATCACCTGGGGCCATAATACAGATGCTGCACATTTTCCTGGATTGCTCTGGGCACACCTTTCAAAGGAAAATGCGCCACATTATGGTTAATGCACTGCGCCCAGGGCAGCCACGATCATGCGCTGCCCTGCGGGCAGCGGATTCATGTGAAAAACGGAGCAGCTGCTTTAAAGAAGCTGCTCCGTGTTTTCACAGTGAAGGCGGCAACATGCCTGCACTTTTAAAGGGGATTAGAGATCCCCTTGCAGGCGGGAGCAGTCAATGTCTGGGGGGGTCCATGGGACCCCCTTCTCTGCCTCCAGAGGGCTGCCATGAGGGGGCGCACTGTCAGTGCACCTCATGAAAGCTTCTTTGCCTCTGCGCCAGCGTCTGTAATGCGGCATGGGCACAGAGGCAAAGAAAATCCCTCATTTGCATGGGGCATGCCCCTATGCAAATGAAGGAACGCCCTCTGAAGGTGGCGCTTGTGCTTTATGTGCGCCAGTGCTATAGGTATTATAGAAGGGGCTGCACAAGCGTCTGCGGCACCTTCTGTAATACCAAGGTGCCCCAGGGGCGCACAAAGCGGGCGCACACGCCTATTACGCCCCCAGGGCACTTTGTGTAATATGGCCCCTTATCCTTCTAGGGGAAGAATGGATGATAAGGAAAACCTTCCACAGTTGCTGCATCAGTAAACCATAGATTGTCTGGATGGACATTGGGGAGACACCAAGTAAGGCACCAAAAGTACACTTTCTCAGAAGATGAGGCAAGGAAAAACAGAGGTTCCACAAAAAAAAGAGGAAAAAGCACAAGGCATAAAAAGCCTCTCAAAGAATGGTACCACAAAACTGAGGAAAACAATTAGACAAAAAAAAACAAATACAGTAAATCCAAGAATGGCCCCAGACACTGACTGTGAAGAGCACATTAACACCATATGATGATCATTCTTTGAACTCTAGTTTCTAACAACGGTTTCTAGCAACAGTAACCACAGTTTTTCAACTCTTCTACCAACATTCTGCATAATAAAACCACATTAAAATGTTCAGTAGCAACATTACATAACATAGACTTGCACCATAAAAACCAGTATGCAGATATTTATTATACACAAGGTGCCACTTAAATTCCATAAGGGACACCCTTCACCACATTTTTGTGTCACTCTAGAGAAACAAATTGTGAATTAATCTAACCTCTCCCATCTATTGTTTTGTTTTATGAATTTTGTTGTATGATCTGTGTCTTTGTTTCATTTACTATTGGTATGTCAAGTTCCATACAGATATGCCAACGGTTACAAGTCAAATGGGGACAAAGGGTTTCATTTGCCAATAAAATTGGCACAGTTTGATGACTTAATCTCATTGGTGGTATCTCAAGTTTCATTCCACGAGGGTATTAAATACATTTTGCTAATAACTTTGGCACAGTTTGACATGTCTACTCAAATGTTGAAGGACCAGAACTGGGCTTAATATGCAGATTCATCAAATGGAGCCTAGAGCACACTGAATAAGCTGAAGGATGTGTGCAGGTGGTTTGGGTGTGACAGGGGTGATGTAGACTTTAGATGTAGGCCAAGACCTGATTTCAGAGTGTGCCACTCACAGCTGAAAACCTGGCAAGCCAGTAATTCATCTGCCTTGAACAGGGGTTTGGGTTGATCTCCAAGGATGGGGTACATATTTTACACACTATGCCCTATGCATGAAAGGGGTGGTGAGGAATCACTCCATTTGCCCAAGAACTGTTGGTATATTTCTCCACCTCCGACTTGAGAGCACAGGTGGTGTGTTATCTCTCCATGCCTTGCCCAAGGTAAGGGTGATGGGTATGTTTACAGTATTTTGTCCATAGCCTTGCCCAAGGGGTGGGTATATTTTTATGTCCCACTCTCCACCTTGATCAAAGATGCGGTAGATTGTGAATGTATGATTCTAGAACAAATGCCGCTAGGCCGACAGCTTAAATAACGAAAGCGTTAGTTTGAAGCTGTCATTTTCACACTTGTTTCTAGATCGAAGTACATTATTCTGCCGGCACATAGTATGCTACCTAACGTACAAAAACAACGTATTGCTTATTCACGTGGCCTCCAACAATGCATTTTTAAAAATCTTAATAGTCCACTTACTTGCTCTTATTTCAGTTCTCTCATCACAAATTCACTCGTCGCTTTGATATTTCGTAAATTGTTCATACCCTGTTCTTTCTTTCTCTGGTGCCTCCAGGCATTGCGGGCAGGTCTGGTTGCGACCTACTCCAGAACAGTTAGCGCTCCATGCCTCAGCTGTGGCCCGGGTCAGGGAACTGCGCAGCACCTTCGCACCCTACCCATAAACTCCCCTCATACCCTGAGCCCTAAACCCCCCACTCACTTAGCCCTTAAACTGTCCCTTCCCTTATCCCTAAAACCGCCCCTTATCTTAACCCTAAAACCACCCTTTCCCTTATTCCTAAAACCACACCTTCCCTTAATCCTAAAACTGCCCCTTCCCTAAACCCTAAAACCACCCCTTCGTTTAGTCTGAAACTGCCCCTTCCCTTAAAGCTAAAAACGCCCCTTCCCTTGCTTAGCCTAAAACCGCCATTTCCCTGAAACCGCCCCTTTCCTTATCCCTTCCCCAGCCTGACTATCCTTTACTTCTTCTGTGAAAGTAAACGATTCGGCATAAAGACAGGCATACTAATGACGCTGTCGTGATGCCGCTTTCGTTCTTAAGGCTTTTCGTGATAAAGCCTTTGTTCAAAAGGACGCTTCCCATAGATTGTAGCACCCATCTTGCTGAAGGGTATTTTACTCCACCATATTGTGCAAAGGGGGTGGGATTCTGGAGCATTTTGGTCAAGGCCCTTCCCAAGGATGGGGTAGACTTTTTTCAAGGGGATGGTTTGCCCCTCCCTCCTTTGCCCATGTGCATAAGGGTATACTTTTCACCCCCTACATTGGCCAAGAATAAATGGTGGTGGGCATTTGCCATAATCAACCTCCCTCCACCTTGCCCAAGTACACAGTGGCAGGATTTTACACCCCCCCCCCCATCTTGCCCCTGGGTTGGCTGGTTAATAGCACCCATCCTTGCACAAAGTCAGTGGTATATTTCTGCCAGTCAACAAGAGAGGGGAGTAGGTGAATTTATGGCTGGCTGTACACCTGCCAGCAATTATCATAAACACAACACAAATAGAGCAAATCTACCTTGTATGGAGAGAGCCAAAAGTTCTAATACAAAGAAGCTCCTTTCTTAAGACGTGGAACCCCCATCCACCATTGGTGACATTCTTCTTCACAGGGTTCCCTCCACATTTGGAACCAGCATTTCTCATGTCCAAAATGCCTCAAACATAAAAAATATATTACAGGTTGAATCTTTATTAAAACATTTGTCTGGATAAAATTGAACAAGTAACAGATCCACTTTGGCGTGGACGACTTTAGCACTATAAGTCTTGGTTGTGGAGCAATTTGTTTCTATGGATAGTCAGCAAATCTGCACCTTCAAGGCAAGTTCAAGCATGCAACCTAATGCTGTAATTTAGCCCAGCCTTATTCTGAAATAATGAATATAAACAAAGCAAGGAGCAGTAACTGTGGGTCTGAGCCAGTAACCCTTACGAGCCATTAACATCAGCAAAATAAAATCAAACTAATGGTTTGGCACATGTATGTTATATAAGAGAAAATATTCCAATAAATTCGGACCTTTCTATGAATTACTATTTCTAAAGACAGTGGTCCCCAGACAGAAAATAATTTATAAATCAATAAATATAGACCCAATCAGTACTATATTGTAGACATCTGTCCAGCCGGACAGATATTTAATATGCAGTCAAATAATGTTTACAGACAATAAACATGGAACTGTTTAAGTGGGACACAAGCCTGCATCCAACTTAGCAAGAAAGACGTACAACATAAAGTAAGGGGTTCAGGCAAAGGAAATTGTTTGTTTCAAGCACATTTCTAATAGAACAAACAGAATATACATGAGACACCATTACATAGAAATTAGAACATTTTCAAAGGGTGTATATGGTGTACAAGGTGTCGACTGCGTTTCGATCCCTTAAAAGAATAATGGGATCATCCTCAGGACATTATAAATAACATGCCTGTTTTCATATGGCTTAAATTGCCAACGTGAAGAATGGAGCTGTGACAAAAGGTCTTGAGAATCAAGAAGAACGGAAGGCCACCGGCATAGGATCTGTAGGGATGGTGGTCTTAGTTATAATCCTGGGAAGTATGCACCGGAGTCAAGCTTCCGGTTAAGGGAGTTCCATTGTGGACATAATTCCAATGAAAAGCAAGCCGCAATTGCGGTCTTGAGCCGTAATACAGGCCAGTGCGTATGTAATCTAGGGTCCGTCACAGCCTGGGTGTTTCCGGTCACAGGAAAATTGAACAAGTAACAGATCCACTTTGGCGTGGACGACTTTAGCACTATAAGTCTTGGTTGTGGAGCAATTTGTTTCTATGGATAGTCAGCAAATCTGCACCTTCAAGGCAAGTTCAAGCATGCAACCTAATGCTGTAATTTAGCCCAGCCTTATTCTGAAATAATGAATATAAACAAAGCAAGGAGCAGTAACTGTGGGTCTGAGCCAGTAACCCTTACGAGCCATTAACATCAGCAAAATAAAATCAAACTAATGGTTTGGCACATGTATGTTATACAAGAGAAAATATTCCAATAAATTCGGACCTTTCTATGAATTACAGCAGAACAAAATGGTTACACATGGAAGGGCTTCTATGACAGATATCAAGGCATGTTCCTGAGACTTCCCTTGCATAGGCTATGTCTAGCGAGTTTGGAATCGACCAGGAATGTAGCATAGTTTAGGTACACGTGTCCATTGACACTTGTATTTAGAAAGCCTGATAAAGTCTGTCTGAGTTTCTTCAACTGCTCTCCACAAAGAAGTGGACTTCGTCGGATTTTACCTGGGCCCACCAATAATTGAATTATCTGGACTCTCATAGGCATGCAAGGATCTTATGGGCACTTCATGAGGGTTAGATGGCTGCCTCCCAATGGAATGTAGAATATGTTTCCAGGCAGAAAGTAGGTATCACTTAAGGGCTGAGTGATTTTCTTTCTTCCCTGGCATCCGTGCCTTCCAAATATGCATGGAGCTGTATAATCTCTAACATCGTCTCTTTTCCTGTGATGCTCACCCTTATACCAGTGTGGTAAAGGAAGGCCGCTTCTCTACAATTTTGTTGATTTTCCTGTGACATTTCAATCTGTGGGAGATTCTTATGTGCCAATTAAAAGAGTTGTTCTGTCACAACCTCATAATTTTCTTACATGGCCAATCAGTTTCAGATCTGTAGAAATTATTTATTGTTTCCCAGTTTAGGATTTTCTGGTATATCTCTTTCTTGCCTGAAAGATGTTTTTTAGTTTACCCCATCACAATATATACAAAAGTAACAAGACGTGTTTGTAAAGCAGCTGAAACAACCGCATAGTATCACATCGAGAGTGGTAATATTAGAATATAAGACCCGTAGGTTACAGAAGATGAATAAATGTGAAACGTTTAAGGAACTTGTAAACTATGGGCCCGAATTAGATCTCAGCAGACGGGTTACTCCTTCTCAACTGTGATGGATAACCCGTCCGCTGAAATGTAAATCCCATTATATTCTATGGGGTTTATATTTCGGTGTATGGGATATCCGTCACCGTCGTGATGGAGTAACCCGTCTGCCGAGTTCTAAATCATGCCCAGTGCAGATTATTATTGTAAAATGTCAAGGTCAACAGCAAAGAGAAAAGAAGTAAAAACGATGGTGGTGGAGATCCAAATGCTGGTCATAGACACAATGTCAAGGGAAGAAAGAGGCCTAATATTTTTTAACTCAGGGAGGCTTCACGTAGTCTGATCAATTAGGTGAATTTATCCTAAAGTTATTTATATATAGACATGAAGAAACTGATGTTACACATTGCCTCCCTCATCACTTTTGCTTTTAATATTATTATTTTTTTTTTGCACGATCCAATTGTGGCGTAATTGCCAGAGCTGCTGACAGTGGAACTGGGGAATCCAGGTTCGAATCTCGGGGTCGGCTGAACAGTTTGTGATTCTGGGCAAATCACTTATACTTCCCACTGCGTACGACAATTAATGTGTCATTGTGTAATGAAACTGGTGAGCACTTAAAGCACTGCAATACCATAGGCTGCTGTTAGCACTATGGTAGGATGGAGGACAGAAGAAGCGCTCCAATACCGTTGGATCGTGCAAAAGAAAAATAAATAAATAAAAGCAGCAGCGATGAGGGAGGTAATGGGAGGACGAGTCAAGCAGGGAAGCAGGAGGGGACGGGGAGATGGGCAAGCAATGACGGAAGAGGGCAGGAGGAAGCAACAATGAAAGGTGAAAAAATACCTTAATTGAAGCAGGATACAGCAACAAAAATGAATGTGTCATTGTGGAATGTAACTGGTGAGCACTTAAAGCGCTCCAATACCATTGGATCGCGCAAAAAAAAATAAACAAATGCTGTTCATGTTTTAATAACTTGTTTTAGAAATGCATTTGTTTATGTACACGTGCATGCATTTTAGTGGTATGTGTACAAGGGAGACTATGGCAAGACGGGCTGGAATGAGAACTCCAATGCCATCGCATCATGCAAAAAAATAAATAAACAAGTGCTGTGAGTTTTAACGACTTTTTAAGAAATGCATTCGTTTATGTACACATGCATGCATTTTACTGGTATGTGTGTATGTGTACAAGGGAGACGGCCCGAAAACACAAGTACTCCTATGGAGTGCTTGAAAACAAAGACAAAATAGCTGTGCAAACCAGGAGCAGTGTAAGGAGACATGTACATGGTCCATGCGCTATGGGAGGGCCAAACACAAGAAGAGGGCATAACGCCCATATGCCATGACGAATGGCATCAAAGAAAATGAGAGCAACGCTGAAGTTTACCAATGGTAGTAGATGGGCGGGCTGTAAGCCCACAGATAGTAGACAACACATCTCTTTGAGACAGAGAATAGCTGTCTAGCTGAGCAGCGCATGAGCTGTCTAGCCGAGACCTACAAACAATAGATTCCACACAGGCGAAACCTACTGGCTTTGCCAATACTTGTTGTGTCTAGAAACAGGGAGATTAAGTGATTTATACATAATCTCAAGATGTGGAACTGAGGCAGAGCCTACGGAGATGATATGGCGTCCTTTCGGGAGAGGATGTGGCATAAGGGCCAGAGCTGCCAACTATGGAGGTGGGAAACCGAGTTTGAGATTTCGGCGCAGGCCTAATATCCTTGATTTTGGGCAAATCACTTAATCTCGTCGGGCCTACAAAAATGAATGTGTCCTTGTGTAAAGTAACTGATGCTAATGTAAAGTGCTCCAATACCTTCGGGTGGTGTTGGCACTATATAAAACTGCAAAAAAAGCAACTGGTGCTAATGTAAAGCACTCCAATACCTTTGGGCGGTGTTGGTGCTATATAAAACTGTACAATAAAAATGTGAAAAGCAAAGTCGGGGGAGGAGGGGATCTGTGCAACGGAGTTCAGCGGGGCAAGCAGCCACGGACGGGAGGTGAATGGGCAACCAACAGCAATTTATCCATAATCACAATATGTGGAACTCAGGCAGAGCCTAGGGAGATGATATGGCGTCATTTCGGGAGAGGATGTGGCATAAGGGCCAGAGCTGCCGACTATGGAGCTAGGAAACTGGGTTCGAGTTTGGGTGTCTGCTTAACATCCTTGATTCTGGGCAAATCACTTAATCTCCCTGTGCCTACAAAAATTAATGTGTCCTTATGAAAAGGAACTGCTGCTAATGTAAAGCACTCCAATACCTTTGGGTGGTGTTCGTGCTATATAAAACACCACCAAAAAGGAAGTTGGTGCTAATGTAAAGCACTCCACTACCTTCGGGTAGTGTTGGTGCTGTTTACAACTGTACCAAAAAAAACAGACAGAATCACAGTGTTAAGCATGTTTACAGTAGTGAACATGAGTAAATACATCGCATCGGCAGCCACATTAAAAGGACTACTTTTGCCATGGACACTGAGGGTCAGGCAGACCTTGATGACATCAAGACTCAGCCTGGCTCCTTTGAAGAGAGCTGGACTTTGCTATCTACATCCAGTTTTCTAAAGTTTTTCCAAGGGTTTGAGTTGAGCTTGCCTCCTGTTGAAAGTCTGAAGGACATCAAAGACTTCACCTGTAGTATCTGGGCTCATCTGCTGAGACCCCTGCTTGCCAAGTGGAGCCAATTCCAGTTCCTGGGCCCTTGGAAGTGAGTTTCCGTGGTACAAGAAAAAAACGACGGCAAGCGACTTTGGAACCAACGCCTGTCTGCAGTTCTGACGCCGAGCCGCTGCCTGCAACGCAGCCATGGTCACCGCTCGACGCAATGACTGCGACTTACAACGCAGGCTCTGATGACGCCACAGAGACGTCAAAGAACTGCCCCTGCAGGAGTCCAGAGCACTGCGCCACCGATGTCTGTGACGCACCGCTTCAACTCCGCAGCTGTGGGCCAGTGGTTTGACCTTCATGCCGCGAAACTGAAGCCTTGCGGCTTAACCGCCAACTTCATCATCGATTCCGCACAGCAGTAAGGAACCAAGTTATCGCACCTGCAACCGACGCATCACCTCCCCTGTGCCTTGCATCGCCCCTGGCGTTAGCGACTCAACAACCCTGCACCACCTCCAGGAATCGACACCTTACTTGCTACAGTGATGCCTCACCTCCTCTGCGCAACGCACCGCCCTCAAGGGCCAACATGCCAATGACCCTTCACAGCAGTAAGGAACCCACACATCACCTGCTTTCGCTACACCTCACCTCCCCTGCACCTCGCATCATCATTGGGTTTTGACATATCCAAAGTACTGTGCTGGGGTCTACCGGACTCCTGTATCCAGCTCGCATTGCCTCACGGTTGGACTGAACTTGGGGATTTTTCCTGTCAAAGCACGACCTTATAGTCCCAGTCGGAGCTATTGTTTTCATAAGAACTAGAATTTTACTTAATACTGAAAGTTTCATAACTTCATTTGTGTATGTTGGATTATTGTCATTTTGGTCTTGTTTACTCAGATAAATATTGGCTATTTTCGAAACTGGTGTGGAGTACTTTTGTGGTGTTTTCACTGTGTTACTGTGTGTGAGTGTACAAATACTTTACACATTGCCTCTGAGGATAAGCTTGACTGCTCTTGCCAAGCTACCAAGGGGGTAAGCACGGGTTATTCTTAGTTTGTACCTTACTTACCCTACTAGAGCAAGTGTTCCTACTTGGACAGCGTGCGAACCACTGCCAACTGAAGACCCCATTTTTAACAGTATTCAAATCAATGTCAGATTCCAGCCTTGTGTCAAAGCATCAGGTAGCACAATAGTGTGCTTAGCGTCTAGCGGATGCCCTGGATGACAGTATTCCTGGCACTAGTACTTCCGAAGTTTGTTAAAGGAATATTCTGCATTTAAATAAAAAAAATCCGCTCTATGTCTGTGTTTGAGTATGTGTCCATCCACAAGGGAGAAGTTAATAACAGCTGATTAAAGGTTCTGTGACATGTTTCTGAATAGTGGTGTAAGGACTTTGTGTTTTTTTTACCCCAATGATTTAAAAACTCTTTATCTCCCTGTCCAGTGGCTTACTCAGTGCCATATAACTATGGGTGAGACCACTTCCGGTGATGTCACAGAGGTCATAGGGCATGTCATAACACAGACCTCAGGGAAATTCAGAAGTTAGCTCCCCTGGCCTGTGGCAAGAGTGGGCTCACATACTTCATGTCCACTCGGTCTTGCTCACAATCTATGTGTACAGGGTTTTCCCTGCAGGGAGGCTCTCTGCCAGCCCCTCATGCACACTGCTCCAGCCCTATGCCAGCAAGCATGCTGCACACATCCTTCGATCATGCACTGCCAGCTGTGGACCAGGGTCTGGGCACTTCAGTCCCAGTACCGTCAAGTCCACTGCACACGGCCTTCGGCCATATTCAGTTGACTTTGGGAAAGAGTTTGAGCCAGACCCTGTGCCACCAGAGTAGTTGCCCACAGCCATTACCAGCACAGCAGATGTATGTGAGATGAACCCCAGAAGAGCTTACCATATTTTGTTTTGAGCACTCGGATCTGGAGCTGTATTCTCATCAGCTGGAGTGCAGGTCCCCTTTGTAGTTGGTTCTATGGCTACACTTTGTGGCTTGAAAAATGTTTACAAATAGACTCAAATACAAGTGAAATTTCTATTAAATGGTTTATTAAAAATAAGTTGAAATAATCATTATTACTAAACATTGCAATGTGTGAATTTAATAAATGTTAGTGCCCATGAAATCCTGTACATTACTGAAATTATCCTGTGGAGGTTTGATGCCAAAGTACTCCCTGCCAATTACTGTGACTTACTGCTAGGTCTAGTTTCCTATTTCCCATATGTTTTGCAGTAATAAAGTCATGCAGATGCCACAGTCGAAACGTTTACATTAAAGGTGCATCTGCGCATTGGTGAGAGAGGATATTAGGTTCAGCTGTGTCGGCAACTGTGTTGCAGTGTGACCTATGTAAGTACAGTCACTGGTAGATCTGCTGCGATATAAGATGGAATAAGTAGTAACATGGTGACATTAAGTGGAAAATTTACTAAGATTGTGCGCCGTGTTTGCAACAAAGTGACTCAAATTGGCGCAAAATCTTTTTTCACCAATTAACTTTCCAGCGCTAAACTTGTATAGCACTGGAAATAACGGCAAAGTAATGCGAAACAGTGCATAGCGCTGCTTTGAATTACCTTACGCCATGGGGGCGTACCAAGGGTGGTGCATGGGCGTGCCCATGCAACCACCAATGGTTTCTCATGCTAAACTCAATTTACTAAATAAAGTAGATTGAGTTTAGCGTGAGAAAACTGTGTCCTTTTCAAGTAGGCGCAAGGAAGGAGAAATGCTTTCATTTCTCCTTCCTTTTTCGACTTTGCATGTGTGCTGCACTTTACAGCACACATACAAAGTGGGAACATAGTTAAAGTGTGTCTGTGCATAGTATTTTGTACTGGAAGGGTTCCTTCCAGTACAAAACCTATGCTAGACTCACGGAGACACCCTTGCACCATGGCGCAAAGGTGTCTCCGTGGCGCACGGCAGCTGATTTCAGCACCGGCGCTAGTGAGAGGGGAGGAGAGTGCCTTATTTTAGTAAATAGGGTGCTCTCCTCCTCTCTCCTTTTCACGTAGCACAGCGCAGCATTTGTGGCTGCTGCAGTGCGCTACGTGAAAAAATAGTAAATCTGCCCCTTTGTGTTAGATTTGTGTGGATTCTTTATTGTGTTCCTGAGGTGATGAATCCAATGTTTACTTGGATGTTTGCATAAATGGGATGTGGAATTCAATTCACTTTTCTTCTACTGTGGAGGGCATATTAGAGTTAGGTGGGTCATTGGAGGGATGGAAGGATGGATGGGCGGAAGGATGGTTGGGTGGAAAGATCGACAGACAGATGGAGAGACACATGGTGGAATCTACTGCTAAACAGCACTCTTATTGGGCAGGTGCATTGCAGATATGTTGAATAAGGTGTTAGAAGATGGCAGATGTGTGCAGAGGATTCTGTATATGTCAGTTTTTGACTATATATGCTGGCTTTATTTTATATTTCACAGCCTGTTATGTTTAAGTTTAAACTGGTTTCACATTTCATCTCAGTTAGCAGAATTAAATGAAAATGTGTGAAACCTTTTCAGGTTCCCCGTTTAACACTATCTCATTGTCGATATTCCCATTCCGGTTAGCAGTTGCTACTGGTTCCGCTCCGTATAAAGAGACGTCAGGTACGCAGCGACGTCAGCTTTGATATTCCTACCCAGACGTTCCATTCACTTGGACAGGGCAATCCTGGAGTTTGCTGACTCATGACTTCCATAATTAGCAAGAGCGGGAGGAATCTCTTCTTTCCGCAACCGTGTGTCAGACGCGTCACTACCCATTACACGCCCTGCGCTTGTACGCCCTCTCAGGAGGGACTCCTTGCTCTCCCCAATAACACTGCTCTGATGATGTGAGACTGATCTCAGAAACTCGCTACTGAGCTCCCCGTCTTTGATAATAACCCTCCCAGTTTATTCTTTCCAGTCTTAAGAGCAATTTGTTTCAATTTACAAGGAAAGAAAACAAGAAACGTGAGTGTGGTGCATCACTAAGGTGGTAATATCCTAGGGAGCAAAAATAATACTTGCTTCATTACCACTCCCCTTACAATTTTACCCAGGTACATTTTGCCAGGTCAAACCTTTTGAAATTTACCAGGGTCCGCTGCCTCTGAAATGTCAGCATATTCAGAACTTGGTGCCATAAGCTCTTATTCTGGATGAATTAATATACTAGTCGCAAAACGTGGTCAAAAATTGTGCACCAACTTTTTGAAACCAGATTCTGATTTTGCAAAATCACCATTTGCAGGCGTCACAAAACAACCTGCCTAATATTAATTAGTCTGGTCAAATTTGCGACCCCCTCATGGTTTGCTACAAACACAGGTATAGTGGCCTGCAAGGGACAGCAGAACACTCTCCTGTGTTTGCATTTCAAAATGAAAAGTTTCTTTTACATCCATTGTGTGCAAATTAAGCCTAATCCTCCCATAGAGAGTTGCAAGTTCATCTGTTTTTATATAATTTTAGAAATATGGTGGTAAAGCGGTGCATTTTGCACAACAATAAATATTTTAACGAAAAAAGTCTGAAAATTCTTAGCTGATGCAGGCAGTTCAGAAAATACAATTTCACATGGCCTATTGTCATGTAGTTCCTATAAACCTATATAGGATCTGCGCGTTTAGACAACATAAACTGTGGGATTGGTGTCCAGACTGATTCCAGGCACCCCTATAGGTATGTTTGCCTGTATACCAGCTAGCTCACAGTGCCACTAGAAACCCCTCTTACCAAGGAGAGTATAGTTCTTGGCAACTATCGAACATGACAACTCTGATCCCTCAGGACCGTGGAAACAGTGCACTACTTTTCGCTCAGTCACTCGTGCTCACTTTGTCTTAGAGAAATACACAGAATAAATGGTGGGGACGTTTTCAATAAGCATCTATTGAACCAGCGTCATTCTAGTGTAAAATAGGTGTGCTAAAACAACCATTAGACAGAAACAGATATAAAGGATTATAAGCACCAACAAAGTAAAAGGATGGTAGATTTCTACCATAGTGCTAAAACAATGAATACAGGAAGGTATAAAAATACATGACAGTGATAATGCGTACTCCTACGATGCTACCCTGCTGAGCTTCCAAGAATCCTCATGCATAATGAATGAGGCTAGTTTTCAGGGAAAACCCCAAGTCCTGTAAGCAGTACCATAACTAGGTAAAAGGTCAGTCCCAAGAACCGTTATGTAGTGTAATGGCAGGGGAACATATAGGTGAAAGGTTAGGTTGCTACCTGAGCCTATATTGGGGTACCTATATGAAACTTAACACCCACTCCTCATCCAGCTGGACTACATACTAAAATTTTAATGTACTTCTAGGCATTGTACGCAAACAACTAATTAGTCCATAAAATAGTGCGTAAAAAATGTAAAAGATTAAAAAATGCTAAAATTGTATTTTAAGCAGTAGAAGTCTTACTAAAATATGTTCGTATATATAGTTCGAAGAACTATGAGTGTCTGAAAGCCATGCAGTTCAGCAAAGAAGTGTCTATTGTTTAAAATTCCAAATTTGGTTGCTTTGAAAACGGCCAAATTTTTCCCAGCACACGATGAGCCAAATGTTTATGTGTCCTGGCTGGGAGACACAACATCACTGTTGCTTCCCATCGAAGATGACGGTCCCTGCAACACCTCACAGATCAGGTCAATCGAGCACAGATGATCTTCTGTATTATCCACAGCAGATACTGGGGAAGCCTGTGTGACATCCAAGACCTGAGTGTTTGTAGAGGAGCCGGTATCCGTTCCAACAGGAGCTGAAGCATCCTGTGGTGGCTCTAAGAATGCAGACATCCACATGGGAATACGCTGAGGACACAGCAGTACATGGGCCGTTATCGGGTCCAGTAAAGTATCCACGTCCGGTGGCGCAACCGATGGACGTGTTAGATAGAGATCCAACATGCATTCTTGTCCGCAGAACAAGCATCGGAGGACAGGCAGAACACAGTCGATCCAGACTGGTCTAAATGACAGGAACCAAGACTCGCTCAGTTCGCGAAGGCGAGGTGTGCCCAGATGGAGTACCATGCGATCACGGTATCGGCGCTCCAAGAGCTTTTTTTCCATCCCCTTGGTGACTGGGAGGTCCATTGCGTAGCAGAAAAATCACAATCAGGATTCCTGCTATTAGTAACAGGATCAGCGGAAGTCCTCCAAAAATGATTCAGAATGCGGAGTGTATGAAGTTTGGAATCACGCCGAACACTGTCTGAAAGGTGCTTAACAGTCCAGAACCTAAGGTCTTAAATAGGTGTACTGTACCCGTCGTATCAGACATGTTAAAAATACGTTGTACCATTTCTGCGAAATGGAAAGGGCAGTTCGTTCGTACAAGTGCCTGTATCTCAACTGAGGACCTTGCGACCTGAAGATCAAAAGTCAACATTCAGCGAAGGCCATAACGGCGCCTCCCTGACTGTGTGGGTCGGTGGAAACAATACTTGCCCACAACAAGTAACCCTGGATTCTACAGTGACAAGATATGCGATGCCCGGAAGCATCCCACAACAACATTGATCATTCAGCATCAAGTAACTCCCATTCGAGAGCAACTTGAACACCGGATTAATCATGGCAGCCGGGGACCCTTTCAGATGTCAGGATAGCTTTGCAACTGAACCGCTACAGGCCCCCTGAAGCATGATATCCTGGCATATGAGAGATCCACTTAAATAGTTCTCGAATTTGTACTGCTTAGAAACACTTCCATGTCCCCACTCCTGCATCGAAATCTGTATGGTAATTTCCAAGATTCCTTGATGAATTCCCTACTCATCGCTTCATATCTACCTGCCTGTTGTTGTTCTAGGCAATACTGAAACTGGAAAGTTGTGACCGGTAATGTTATATGGCCATGGATTAACCGTTCTGTGGATGGTGACTCTGCCACAGTGAAAGGTAACTGGTCCAGTTTATTCAATACGCAGCATTGTATATTTTTCTCCCCTTTGTGCCATAGTTATCTGTTTTTCTGTTACATTATATGCAGAAATGAGTGACGTACTGTTGATAAATCGCCAAGGCACATAACCAGCGTGCAAGGATTGCAGCGTCCAGCTCAATAACATAATGGAACGTAACTGGGATTGTCCGTGCTGTAGCCAATTGAGGCATAACTTCCCAACACTGTATGATGTCACCACCCCCGGATGTTCTCTTTGTACATAGCGTTGGTCCGGCCTATGGATACTAAACCCTTCAGCGGTACCCCTGAATCTTGTTTGACACCTATTTGTGTCTGTGGGCCAAACTAACCATCCCTTCCAATTGGGGTCTGATGAATTATAATGTATGATGTCATTTATTGTATCCCCTCCACGTGATGGAAAGTTTTGCCATACCTCAAAGTGTGATGGTTAGGAAATCCGTGGTGTGTTCAAGTCTTTGTTCTTGGCTATTCCAAGACAGGAAGTCTGTTGCACAGTGTCGTTCAGAAATATGATCTGCTGTGGAATGAGGCACACTCAAAATAGTGCTTCTGTTCCCTGAACTTGCCATTCCTTTGAACCGCAGGCTGATTTTATGTCTATAGTGTCCTTCCATAAGTCAAAACCCTGTTCAGACAGTTGGGAAATAAAGGATGCAGAGTAAATCTGTTTGGTGTTAGTTAGCATATTTTTCTGTGCAGTTGTAGGTGCAACCGTATAGTAAAATGAGGTCGGGTCAGAAGTGTTAAACCCTGAAAAATAAGAAAATTTCTGTGCAAACGTTCTCAAACTACTTTTCGCTGGTGTCGAGCAATGTTCCCTTTGGTGGTATGTAAAAACATTACATGGGATATGGATTTATGTAAAAAGTGATGACCATAATGTTGGTAACAACACATTGTGTCATAATCAGATGTGTCCTCTAACATTTCAATGCTTGAGAATGCAGTGGATTGTTCTAAATCAGACAAAATATTATTTACAGTTTCAAAATCCCAATCGCCAGAAAATGTACTGGAGGAAATGATATCATTTAAATAAATTTTTAATACATGAGTTATTATCAAAAGTTCAGTGGGACCAAATGCATCATATGAAACTCTGTCCCAAACTATACCATCTGGAATTGGAACAGCTGTAATGTTCACGAAGGACAGGTCTCTTTGTTTACGATGAGATGACGTATGAGGTTTCAGGACCAAGTTCACATTTGATACTGCAGAGCGTTCTGGGAGATAGTTTCCATTCATGAGTAAGCAAAAGACAGTCACTAGGCCAATCCAGAATAGAAAAAACAATATTCCAGTTATTATCTAGAGCTGTAGCCATGGTGATACTAGGTAAGTCTTTTTCAGAAAAATGTAGAAGTCACAAAGTTTTTGTTCATGGGAAACTTGAGCTGGCGTTGTTTCAGGTTCACTGGGATCCAGAGAGAAGGTATCAAAATCAATGAACTAGCCAGATGCAGTTCGATCTATTTTTGGTAGCTCAGCAGGTTTTGTTGATCTGGCAGACGTCTCTTTTAGAGGCATATTGATGTAGATATCGGTGTTAGGCCAAATTGATATTTGTCTTTCATTTGTATTTTGATGTTCTGTTTCAACATGAACGACTTCCATTTCATTGTTGGAAAGTCCATTACTTTGTATTGGTGACTCTTCAAAAGTTATGAGTCTTTCTGTCTGAACTTCCTGTATGGTAGGCAGAGGAGAGCGTTGGCTACCCAGGAGCCCCCAAGGCCTACTATTCAGTATCGCCCACATAGTGTGGTTTGATCAGATTGATGGTGACAAATCTCTTTTCTTTGTTGCCGGCAAGAGGCGGAAGAAGTACTGTTCTTCTTCCTTCGACAGCCAGGACAGGTACAGGCTTTCTGTATGATGGCCCAAATTCTTTTTTGGCCACAATCTTTTCTCTAACCAAATCCCCAACTTTAGGGATCCAGGCAGGTCTTGCCGTGACTGATTTGACTTCCCCAGTGGCGGTGCGTTTTACTTGCACATTACTCTGTAGTGCCTGGAATTTATTGAAATCCGGTAAAACAGCCAAACGTTTATTGATGTCAAATGGTTTTTCATCCGTCACTGTGCTTTCATAATCGAGAACAGGTACCCACATTCTCGTCCCAAATAGGACTTCGTAAGGAGTGACACCTCCTAGGGAACTTCTTGGCATATTGTTAAGAGCCCTCTGGACCCCATATAAGTGATTGACCCAACTACCACCGAACCTAATAATCTTGCTGTTAAAGATTGCTTTAAGTCTTGGGGGCATATTAACAAGAAAATGCGATAAATATCGCTATGCACGCTCAGCGCGATTTTAATTATCGCCAGTTTACATCGCCCGGTTAGCGCGTTATTAACAACGCTCATCACCCAGGCGATAAAAATACAGCGATAGTCAGCGAAATGCGGGAATATCGCTGGAAAACCAGCGATATTCCTGCAGCGATAGGGAATTCCTAGTTGATAGCCCATGGTGGTCGTAGCCTGACAATCCACCCCCCTTTACACATATAGCTAAGTCTGGAATTTATCAGGCGTTAGCTTAAAGCGATAACCGGGGTTAGCGCGGGTTTCAATATCGCTATGGGTGTCAGGGCATGAGCTTGTTAATACCGCGATGTGCAGTGTGCGAGTTTTTCCCTGTTGTGTTGCCCGGGAACGCCCTCTTTGCATCTCATTAGCGATGTGTGGCACGGCGTAACTGGAACGGGTGCTAAAACAAGGAAACACGCGCTAGCGTGTCCTTGTTAATACTGCGATGGAATTATCGCCGCTTTTCGGCCGAAAACGGCTGCAAAAGCGGCGAAAATGGGCTTGATAATATGCCCCTTGGTTTTTCCTCTCCACGACCGAATTTCCCTCAGGATGGTATGGAGAGGAGTACCGCAATACAACACCCAAACTTCCCATAGCTTCCTTGTAAGCCCTAGAGCTAAACGCGGGTCCACAGTCAGAATGTAATGTGCCAACTGTTTATGTCCCTATGAAGACTTGCAAATCTTTTATAACAGTTTGAGCTTCAGCCGAGTGCTGAGGACATACCCACAAAAATCTGGAGCATGAATCCACTGCCACCAAGATATACTTGTAAGCCCCGTCTGAATGTAAGGGGCCGCAGTGGTCCAAATAGACACAGGCGAGTGGTCTGTCCGATAATAGTAATGGTGTATGTGCCGGACGCGCCACAGTGGAACCCTCATCTGCTGACAGAAGTCGCACTTTAAGACAAAATTCTTCCTCTCTTTAGTTAGTCCTGGCCACCAATAGCGTTGTTACAGTGAAGAAACCGCCGCAGTAACTCCTGCGTGTGCAGAACCTAGACCCTTGTGTGCAGCTAGAATTAAACCTCATCCACGATTTATGTTTGGTATTACTCTATCCCCCCCCTCCTGGAATTTGAGCATACAGAATATTTTTTGCATCTCACTTGTAGGAGTACTTGAGTGGAAAACCGTTTCGGTAAGGCTGTGCAGGTTTTGCGTGAAGCACGACAGCTACCATTATCTGTCCTTCTATTCTCGTACTTGAACGAGTGATTGCAGCTACGGTAGCAGTTTGTACTGCCCCTTTAGCTGCTTCATTGGCCATTGAATTCCCTTCAACGTGAACACCATCAAGTTGATGACTCAGAGTGTGTATCACGTGAGCTCTCGGTAGTTCATTTTTCAACTCAGCTACCTTTTTTCATAGCAATTTATGCTTAATTGTGCAACCTTTTGAGTCTTTAAACCCGTTCTGACCCCAGTAGTGAAGATATTCATTTTATGACTGGACACAGTAAAATGATTTGCACACAATCAGTGTGGGGAATTCTCGATCCGTATTTATTAGTGCCAGTAACAGGGCTTTTAGTTCTGCCAGCTGTGCTGTGCAGTCTCTTAGAGACTGTGTCTTCATACTGCTAGGATGGAACTTGCCTTCCTGCATACGTCCCTTCACAATCGCACATGTGGTGCTGTATTGTTGTTTACTACCTACGGCCGGCTGTGTAAATAATGTATTCATACTGATCTAGAGGCATTATTTCATTTGGGGAGGATATTCTTGTTCGTATTGCAGGAATGCTTGTATTTTTAGTGTAGAGTCAAATTTGTAATCTACATCTGTTGCAGTGAGAGAATTAGCCCATTGTATCCATCTTGGATGTAAAGCTTTAGCATTCGGAACGCTTGCTTTTGTAACAGCCTCTAAGGCTGCTACTGGAGTTACGACAATTATTCGTTTCCCCTGAGCCAGTGCTCTTTCTCTAACTACAGCAGCCTGTACTGCTGTCAGAATTTTTTCTGTAGAAGCAAAACGCATTTCAGCGTTTGTGTACAAGTGTGATTTGTATGCTTTGGGTACTGTTTCGTTTTCATTGAAGGTTAGGTAAGTATACCCAGATTGAAACGCTATAACACAGATCACTAAATTTGTGGTGTTGACACGTGTGTGTAAGTGTTTGGACGCTATCATGTCAGCTTGTACGGAACGAAGGATATCTGTGTGTTCCTGTGTCCAATGTCTAACTGAAAAATCAGGTCTTATTAGTTCGTAGAAAGGTTTCACTTTTTCTGCGTAATCTAAAATGTAAGTTCTGCCAAAATTCAAGAATCCCAATATGGATTGTAAATTGTTCAAAGATTTAGGAGGTTAGAGCAGCTCACACTTTTCTAAAAAGTTAGCTGCCAGGCTTTTCCCTTCACTTGAAACCTCATATATTCCACAAATAGGACATTGAGGTGGGTTACTTTCGATTTTTTTAAATTAAATTTGTAGCCCTCAGAAGCGAACACCAAAATTATGTTGCTGACCCTGGTCAAGAGATCCTTTAAATCATCATCCGTCAGATAAATATCATGTACATGGGACAATGCTTCTTCATCCAAATTCTGAAGTAACTCTGTTACCCTTGCAGAGAACAACCCAGGGCTATTCTTATACCCTTGGGGGAGTCGACAAAATTGACGCTAAGAACCGAGCGCTGAGAATGCTGTTAAATATCTGCTTTCAGGCGCTATATTTTGGCAGAAAAATCCATTTGAAATATCTAATGTGGTTTTGTATTTCCTCCTCTGCACATTGTTATTCATTAATGCGGCACTGTGTGCATTCTGTACTGCAAATGTTTTAGTGCATGTATTTAGATGTCTGTAGTCTAAAACTAGACGGTATGAATTATTGGGTTTCATTACGGGAAACAATGGATTATTCATTGAAGAGATGCAACTTTCAATTACACCCTGGTATTCAAGTTGATCTAAGATCTCCCTGAGCTGTTTTTTCACTTCTTGTTTTATTGGGTACTGTCTCTGTGGAGTTGGAGTCGTTTTTACTGGGATTTCATGGTGAGGTGACTCAGCATCCCACCCAACATGGTTGCGATATAATGCTGGAGCAAGTGCTACCGCCCATTCCTGCGCCTATGTATCTTTCAAGTATATTGGAACGAGGTTGGAAAAAGCCGGTAAAATTACCGCTTCTCCCTTTGGGCACTCCATAACAATTTCAGGCGGCCAATCTTTTTCAGCCAAAAGGTGTCATATCCATGAGTCAGGTTCTCCCAAAAGAGACCTTTAATTTTTCTGGGTTTGTCCCCCTCCATTTGGAGTGTTATTTCATGTAACATATGTGGGACACTTACCCTCGTATCAGGTGTCTCCACCGTGATATGTTCATTCAACTCCACTGTCACCAGAAATTCCATCAGGTTCTGGTGAGCTATTGTTACTTCTGCTGCGCTGTCTAGCATCGTCAGAGCCCATTCCCCGTTCAGAAGTTGAGTCCTCAGAATTCTGGGCATGTCTAACTTTAAGACCTGCTACTTTCTTCTTTTTAAATTGAGGTTTTGATTTTTGTTTCTCTTCTTTTTTGGAAGTATAACCTGAAGCGCATTGCATGTCTCTGGTCTTTGTACGCTCTTCTTGTCTGTGTTTTGACTGTCCTTCCCTCTCGAAGTTTTTTGATAAACCCTGAAAGGAACGAGAGGAACGTGTATCAGTATCCCGATACCTGTCAGGTTTTTTAATGTTATCACAATCCGTCTGCAAAGATTGTAGAATAGAGGTATGTTCTTGAAGGCAGCAGGCAGAAGAATATTTAGGTTGTATCAACACATAGAGCAGTTTGATACACTGAGCATAATCGGGGATGTATGTCCTACCGAAATTTAAAAATCCCAGCAAAGACTGAAGCTTCTTCAGTGTAGACGGAGGTTGCAATTGTGCACATTTCTCCAGAAAGTGGGGGCTAACCCTCTACCTTCATTATTGAGCTCATAGCCCCAAAAAGAGCACCGCTAAACAAGTGATGTGTGATTTAGCAAAATTGAATTTGTATCCATAGTCGGCAAACGACAAAATAATGCTGTCAACTCGGACAAGATGCGGTATCAGTTCGTCGTCCATCGGATAAATATCATCTACGTACGAGAACGCATCTGGGTCTATGCTGTGCAACAAACGACACAACACGTGCAGCAATAGCCCCGGGGCTGTTCTTATACCCCATAGGCAAAGGCTTAAATCTTTTTTGATTTCCGACGGCGCTAAATGCTGTCAAGTCACGGCTCTCAGGAGCCAAGTTGTGACTGTAGAAACCATTAGATATATCCAGTGTCGTTTTGTATTTCTTGCAAACAATGCTGTTCACTAGCGCAGAGCTGTGAGTGTTCTGTACCGCAAATGTACGACAATTACTATTCAAATTTCGATAATCTAAGACAATGCGATATGAACCGCCCGGTTTCGATACCGGAAAAAGAGGATTATTCATCGGTGATACACAGGATTCAATTACACCTTGATATTCCAATTGAGTCAGAATGTCACAAACATGAGTTTTAGCCTCTCGTCTGATTGGATATTGCGGTTGTGGCTGTGGCATAGACCGTAATGGTATCTCATGCGCCGGTGAATCTCTATCCCAGCCCACTTGATTACGGTACACCGCTGGGGCAAGGGCCAATGCCCATTCAGATACGTAAGCCTGTTTAGCTTCCTCAGGGACGTAACGTGAAAAACTCGTAAGTATCACGTCCTCCCCTCTTGAAGCAGCAAGAACAAATGGTGGTGGCCAATCTGCCTCTGCTAATAAAATGTCATAGGAGGAGGTGAGATTTTCCCAGAAAACTGCTGTAATTGTACGCTGTATATCACGTTCAATTTGGAAGACAATTTCATACAGTCTATCCGGGGGCGCAACTCGAGTGTCTGCTGTTTCTACTGTGATAAATGTATCAGTTGCTCTCGCCTCCAGACAGGGATGCAGTGCCTCCCGCACTGTGGTAACCTCCGCTGCGCTGTCGAGCAGAGTCAATCAATCAATCAATCAATCAAAGAATTTGTAAAGCGCACTTCTTACCCGCGAGGGTCTCAAGGCGCTGCCCATGTCCAGTCTAGGAGTAGCGTTCTCACTGTCTGAGGCATACTTCGCTGTTAAAGCAGCAACTTTTTTCTTCTGAAACGGGGGTCGAAAATGAGGCAGTCCCTCTTGTTTGGCTTTCACGTCAAACTGTCGAAGTTGATCCCGTCCCTGTTGAGAGGTTGCACTTTTGCCGCGAGCCTGGCACTCCCCTCCACCGACTTTAGAGTCCGATGTGTCCTGTAAAGAACGAGGAGAGCGCCGATCAGGGACTTGGAATCTATCAGGAGTCTTAATTTTTGTGCGGTCGCGCAAATCATAAGTACGCTCAGAAGAATCAGGTGACGGTGAACCAGCACCTGAACCTTGCTTCTGTTGTTGCTGCCCCTGTTTCTTATTTCTCCAGTTCTTTTTAGGAAAGAACGGGCGCCCATCCTTATCAGTCTGGGCTTTATGTTGAGGTTGAGTTTGAGTAAAAGGCTTAATTCCCAGACTATTGCGCCCTAAGGTCTTATAAGCTTTAGCAATAATCTTTGGCAATTTGTGCTGTTTGTCTGCGTCAGCAACAGCCTCCAAGCGTTGTGCCACTTGTAAGCTTACAGCTTCACCCTTTACATTAGCAAGGATCATATCGCAAACAATATCGAACACCCCCACCAGTCTCATTCCCAACACCAGGGCCGCCTCGGCCCCATGTTCATCCTGAACACATTTAATCACGGAAGGGAGAACGGTCATTGAGGGAGTGCCGAAACACATCCAATATACCGCTGCGAACACTCTACCCCAAGTGTTACAATCAGCCATCTCGGGAACTAGGCCTTTAGGTAAACTCGTGGTCAGAATCCTGTCTTTCTTCACAGGTGTGGTATTTGGAAAAACAGCTTCGGGTTGCCCAGATTTTTCAGCAAGCCAATAAGGAATCTCGTCCTTATTTTGCGGACGCTTGCCCATCACCGATTTAATCATGACAGGACTGAGAACTACACCACCGGGTCCCGGCAGTTGTGCAGCAACTCCAGGTGGTCCCACCTGTAGGTTGCGCGACATGAACTGTATAACAGCTCTAAGAACACGTATTAACGAAGTATGCAATACGCACAGCTCTGTGACAGTAACATTAAGATAATATGGATGTGGGGTATACCCAGCCAAAACGGGCCATGTGGCCCCATCAATCGATAATGGGCCTAAACGGACCGCTGTCAAAGGGTGAGGAAGGGCGCCATTAAACCATATGGTGTGTTGCCAAGCTGTTAACGGAACTTCAAGAGATCAATAAGGTCGATAATCCTGGGGAAGCGCGATGGCAGTATATTCGTGAAAGAAATTATCAGTTCCATCCACTGCTGGAAAGGTGACCCAAGAGTAAAACACCTCTAAGCGGTGAGCTGCATCCGCCTCAAGCACAAAAATAATAGGTGCTCCAGCATTAAGGACTCCATGTTGAGTCAAATAAGCGGTAACCGGAGCACGATTAGGACCCACTATGGCAACCGCCATTGTAAAAAAAGAGGGTAACAACCTACCAGCGGCAGCCCAATAATGGGCAAAAGAAAGAAAAAGACCTTTTAAAATTCAAGCTTGAAAAACCTATAAAATCTCAATATAGGAGGTTACTCCGTCACAACTGTCTCCGGAAACAGGAGTGAGGGGATTGTGGACAAGCACAAGCACTACTCAGGTGACTCGCAGGTAAGTACGAGACCAATCGTTGGTGGCGCCATGTTGCAGGTATTCTACACAAACACAGAACTATGCGCAGGAAAACAGGACCTCGGTGTGAAAGGGCTGAGCCTTCCTACCGCCTCAGTACCCAAAATCCCAGAACCGACTAGCTATAGTGCCTCATTCGCTCTCCTACATAATCGCGAAGCTATGAATGATTAGACAACGCAGAACACAACACTCCCGACTCTCACAGGAATCGCGGTAGCAAGACGTACCCTTTCACTCACTCACTCATACCTGTCCACAATAAGAATTGACAGAGTCACTGTTATAGTTCAAAATGTTTATTTTAACTATAGTGCTCTATAATGCAGTATACGAGCCACTATCAGCAGCAAAACCCATAAACCTAAAACAGTCAGCGTTGTTGCAAGACCATAGATTACAAAGGGGGATGTCATCGTATACAGACAGTGGATAAAGGACTATAAGGCCTAACCACACTCCCCTTGGAAAGAAGAAGTTCTTTTATAAAGGAAGATCTCTGGGCTTTGTCAGCAGACCCCATACCTTAGTGCCTAGATGGTATCTCTACATCATAGGAACAGCATAGCGCTTCTCCCTGGAAAGGTCCCTCTCCAAGTGTGTGTCAGAATAACATGCATCCCCAGAATATCAAAGCACGGGTTTCCAGCAGTAGCAGCTGTGCTAGCATGTTTTGTCTAGGTGCTAGGGACTGACCAGAACAGAATAACAAGGGGCATTGTTTATCGACCTTGCACAACGTGTTCAGACTAAACTCCAGGAACAGGCAGCGAACGCAGAAAGCAGACAGTTTTCATGTGAAAGGCACAAACAGAGTCTTGCAAAATAAAGTCATGTAGTAATGTGCGCAAAAGGAGCAGCATGGCAGCAGAGCTCATGCTAACTTAGCAATGTCGACAATGACCCTAACGGCCATATGACACTCATTTGTTTTGTTACATCCCCACCATAAACAAGCTCAACCATTTCTCTTATACATTTATCATTTTATGTACTTATGGAAAGTTTGGTATTAATGCTGCTGCCAACAGGTTGACATGATTAATCAGGCTGGATGTCACAGTAAATTAAATGCTGATCACCACAAAATATGTTCTTCTGCTTGCAAATCCGGGCAAAGTTGACCCTGTCTTCCATTACATTGGGCAATAGTAACATTTGTTAATTACAACACCTAGGAATAGAAAATGGTGTATGAAGTGAGAGATAAAAATAAGTGGTTATCTTCCCCTCATTACTTCTCTTAGCTTGTCTATTTAAATAGCCTACCCTTTCAAGAAGGTGGAAGTGTCTTTCACCTTCCATGTCATCTAGAAATATTAAAAGCCTTTTTTGTTGAATCTTTTACAGCTTTTTAATGTTATCAATAGTGTCTTAACACCTTTCCTTTATATTTCCTTCATTAGGTCTGTAGATAAATGGGTTCCACCCATTAAGCCCACAAAGAATTTTTTGCTTTTTGATCACACGTTTTTTTACTGTGGGTGAATCTCGCTCACTGTACTTACATGATAATTGGACTGCGCGTGTTTACCGCCAGTATCCACTTTTTACGATAAGGCTGCTACATCGCAGTTAGGGTAAGGGGCACTGGGCTGGTTACACATGAACATGTGTGCCCACATGTGTGCGCATGTGTGCAGGCTGCACCTGTGAGGCTACCATCGGGCACAGCCCAGTAATTGTGCGCAGGTAGCCTGGCACAGAAGGGACTCATCAAGCATAGATTTTGATCTGGGGTAGGCCTTATATTATCAGTGGAAATTCATAGATAGGTCAATAGGGTTTACTGGATTATCTGTCGTGTCACTGTATTTAGAGCCAACTTTAGTACGGAGACAGCGTTACTAGAAATTTCGGAAACAATAAAAAGTACACTCGATAGAGGAGGTAAAGCTGTACTGATACTATTAGACCTCTCCGCGGCTTTTGATACCGTGCCCCATGATTTACTTCTGCACAGACTTCAGGCCTGTGGCATTGGAGGCACGGTTCTTCGGCGGCTTACTTCATTTTTGGAAGACCGCCAGCAAACAGTATGGGCCCCTCCCTTTTCGGCCCCCATCCCCTCCATGAAAGTAGGAGTTCCTCAGGGATCTATTCTGAGCCCGTCCCTGTTTAATGTGTACATGGCACCTTTGGCACTTCTGGCAGAAGAATGCGGCGCCAAAGTAATATCCTACGCCGACGACACTCAGCTGCTGTTCACGTGTGAGAAAGACAGTATGCTGAGAGGAAGCGAGATAAATGCCTGCCTGTCAAAGGTGTTTGCCTGGTTCAGACAGAACCAGTTGATGTGCAGTTCCGAAAAATCCGAAATCATTTTTTTCGGGCATAAACCGGACGAGGAATGGCGCCAGTGGTGGCCTCAGCATATGTCCCCTCCAGTCAGCTCAGTCACCACTGTGAAAAATCTTGGAGTAAAACTGGACGCGGACATGTCCATGAAGTCTCAGGTCCAAACTGTGGCCGGGACATGCTTTGGACTACTTAAAATGTTGAGGAATTTTCTTCCTCTCCCACCAGTTCCTCACAGGAAAACTGTAGTCCAGGCCTTAATTACATCCAGACTGGATTATGTCAATGTTTTGTACCTAGGCCTCCCAGACTATCTATTAGGCCGCCTCCAGGTGGTACAAAACGCTGCAGCACGTGCTATCCTTATGGTAGGCCCGAGGATACACATGACCCCTCACCTGATATTCTTGCACTGGCTCCGGGTGCAAAAGAGGATACACTTTAAAGCCCTAGTACTGGCCTTTAAGGCTTTTCACAAAATAGGGGCCCCCTACATCAGGAACAGAATTCAACATTATGCTCCCCTTAGAACCCTGAGATCTTCTTCCCAGAGGCTGTCGACGGTGCCAAAATTCTCTCGCTCTCGCATGGGGGGCCGCTCCTTTCAGGTGGTGGCCTCACAGCTGTGGAACAGCCTGCCGCTCTCCTTAAGACAGGTTCAGGATCTCCTCAGTTTTAGGAGAAATCTAAAAACCTGGTTTTTCCAACTTCAGTAGTGATCTTTACGTTAGTTTGTGTTTCTGTTTTCTGTCTCTGGGTCCTTCTTAGCGCCGGGACACTCTGTGGAGTAGCCGTGCGCTTTGCAAGTGCCAAGTAACATAACATAACATATTATACATATAGGTGAAATCTGCCTTGAAGTGCAGTTTCACTCCACTTAGGACTACACTGTCCAGTGAGGTGTCAAACTGAAGTGAAACATGCACGTCGAGTTTGAATATGCAGGTCAGAATAACCTGCATGTACTTCTTATAGGTTCTCCAGAATAGTCATATTTCTCTGGCTCAGCTGTGAATCTGATTCCTGGCCTTTTGTCCCCCAGCTGGGCAAAGTAAATACTCCCAATGAGGGAACAAAGGCCTCCCTGAACAAAAAGAGCGATTATCAGTGCTTGACTCAGTTCCTTAGAAGGAAGGGTTGGGGATGAAAATCTACATCTGGTAATTAGTTGCCACCCTGCACCTGGGTTGGGGACAGCCCATGTCCACTAAACCAAGGAGAAAGGCCAGACAATTGAATGCAACAGAGGAGGGGTTCCCTTTTGATGTTTTGGTGGGAATGTCTCGGGCAATGATGTCAGCTAGAGGTGGAGCGGAGGCCCTCAAATGAGGTCTGCACATAGAAAACTTGGTGGCACCATTTTGGATTGTCCAAGAATGCTGTTCTGGAGGGTTGAGATGGGGGTGGAGGAATGTTTTGGCATCCCAGTATTGGCCAGGAGTCCCTAGCATCTAGAAGTTTCCACCCACACTTAAAAACCCCAGCAAACAGGAAATACCCTGGACCCAGAAGGCACTGATGACAACATTATGGACAGCTGGAAGTACAAGCCACCTGATGCCGCAGATGAACTAAGGACTTTGAAGCTAACTCCCTGGACTAAATGGGTCTCTCCAGGGACAGTGACGCTTGCCCCTTTACACCCCCTGAGGACCAGTTGAGGGAAGATCTGGACTTTTGTGCCCCAGCAGGAGGACAGTAGCACCAGGGGTGTAATTATTGCATTTGAGCATAGTTACTGATTCCATTGGTATGTTGGTGAATTTTAATATGTGGTTAATGTTCTGCTGAAGTAGTGTCCCCTTGACAAAGTCATTAGGCCTGCTAAATCTGTGATGTTCTGTCTGGTATAGGTGGGGGTACTGTGATTTTGGGGGTCATGAGCCTCTATGGATCAAAGTTGATTTCAGAAAGTCACCAAAGGTATTTCCACCTACCTGATCTACATATTTGTAATTTACTGTTCGGTATTTAGTAGTGTGGGTGCAATACATTTACTTTTTCCCTTTTTAAAGTAAAAGCTCTGAGTGGACAATGATTTATTGAGTATCGTTTTTGTGTGCCAGCGAATTGGGATACCTAGCCCACATCACCTTCCCTGAATAGGCCTTGGGCTGCTCTGCTTTGTTACCCTGAGATAGTCAAGTGCTACAGTGGGGTTCTTGGTTCGAGTGAGGAGGTAATTGTGGATCTATTACCTACACAGGCCTCATATCCTGCACAACTAATAACCCAATTTCTTACAAAATCCAAACTGTCCTTTAAAATTCAAAATAACAAATCCATTCAATTTGCACACATTTTAATTATTTACATTTTTAATCCGAAAACTATATTGAGTCCAATCCCCTTCTCAGACCTTTGTTCAAATATAATCGTATTATGGCTGTTCCACCACAAATTCTCCATATTATCCATGCTGCTGCTAAAGGTCTTGGTGGTTGTGGGTAACTGATATAGAGTGACTCACCGTCTAGTATCACATCTGTGATTTGATGCTTTTGCTTTCTCACTTTGAAATCATATCCATATTTTTGGTACTATGGCAAGAAATAAAGCTTTCTCATCATGAATCCTTGTTTAAGGAATTTTGCGCTGCAAATTAAAGTGATATCAACCACAGTTTGTGTATACACAATTTCCACACTCCCTTATGTTTCACAAAAATGAAGATTTCTTCACTATTCCCCACCCAAAAGTGTGGAATAAGAAATATAATATAAAGAATTTTCTATATGACTATGCAATCAGCTGACCTTGATGCAAGGGGAAATCGGAGGGAGAAGTCGCCAATGTTTTAACCAGCAAAGAGATGGTGATGCATGAACATTGATCCAATTTCCATGACCGCCTAAAGCTTGAAGGATAACACTAAGACACAGGGTCAAACATAAGAAAAGATGCAAGTTTAAAAGGTGCTACACATTTGTGAGGATAAATAACACACAATAACAAAAATAAAGATCAAGATAACTAGACAAATTGATGTACATGTATCAGTGTTAGAATTTGTAGCTTACCGTGGGGGCAATGCTGCACCAGCAGAGGGGTGTCAGATGTCTCCTAAAAGTATTTAAAAAAGCAGATGATGCTGTTCTTCTGGGGAGTAGGGACAGCAAAATGTCTTTTATGCAATGGTGGAAAAATACTTGCACCAGCCCTGCATTTCAGAACCTCAATTTTTTCTCTCACAATTTCAGAAGGTGCTCATATTCCTGGACTGTAGATCTTGAACTTAAAAAATGAGAAATTTTGAGAAACATTGCCACCTAAAAATTGTCCCTAAAGCAGAGTAAAATATGTGATTATATATGGGATAAAGTACTCTCTACCGTAGATTATAAGGATATTGCAAGTCACCATGGAGTTCCATGACTATATAGAGGCCAAAGGCTGAGTTCCTTATTAAGGTTAAGGAACTCCAAAGTGGCTTGCAATATCCTGATCAGATACAGCAGAGGGTACTTTATTCCTTATAATACATGGTCACACAATCACATATCCCACAAACCACTTAAATCTTTGGTGCATAACTCTTTCATATGAAACAGAGAGCATGCTTGCAAACATGAAGAGTAAAATTAGAATCCCTAGAGCAAAGATAAACACATCAAAAATTGGTTAGATATTTATTGCGAATCCATATTAGAATCAATTTAATGAATCTCCGTTTTTGAAAAAAAAAGGCGCAGTAGCTCAGAAAGTGTGGAAACATTCAGAAAGATTCTAACTTTTCTATATTTACCTAAGGAGGACAAAAAATAAATATGGTGCCCTAAATATCTCCTTTCTGTTTGTCACCATAGACCTAGAAAAACCGAGCAGAAGAAAGAAAAGCCAGGTTTCATGTTTATTCTTTATACAGCTGCTTCAATTATGGTCCATTACCTGCCCTGCTTTTCCCCTTGGCTGCTGGCTCTGGCAGCAGGCATTGTAACGTGAGAACTCAACTGTAATAAGTTATTACAGTTGAGTTCTGACGTCATTTCTTTATAGTAGGTGACTGGGTGCATCACAAGGTGCCTATTATAAAGAAATTATGTACTATTTATTTATAATAATGCATTGTATTTTAGTAATATTTTATAATTTCTTTGCAGCACATGCTCTGCTAATTATGTATTGTTTCTCTTTTTATCATGCGTGTTGTATTGGAACACATTGTCCATCTTCTCCTAATCTTGAGTCGTCTTCTTCTTTAATTTAGGCTGTGTGCACTAAGAAATACAATGGGAACCTGGGTTCCCCTGCTGATCCTGAGCCTGGTTTATTACTATTCAACTATAGTTTCTGGTGAGAGGCAGA
Source organism: Calotriton arnoldi (assembly GCA_963921515.1). Lineage (NCBI taxonomy): Eukaryota > Metazoa > Chordata > Amphibia > Caudata > Salamandridae > Calotriton > Calotriton arnoldi. Next base: position 390,273 of record CAWUFW010008450.1, on the reverse strand, counting down.
ATCATCCTCCAGCAGACACCCATGCTAAGCGCACTAAGAGAGAATGGATATGGAACCAGATGCACTTCAATGAAGCTATTATCGTGGACGAGCCATATCTCATTGGGAAGGTAAAGTCTACGAAGGATTAGAGATGCTTTGAAGATGATTTTTACCAGTGGTAAGGGATTGTGTACTGTTGGCTCTTGCCAACTTGGTGAATTGTTATTTAAACTTTGCCATATTTTCAAAAATTGGCAAAATTAATAAATTAGAGTGAGAAAACAATCCTGCCAAGAGTAGGTTTTGTTTCTGAAAAATCAGAACTTACTTTTGTTTGCAAAATAATTCACCTGCATAAAGACGTTTTTGAAATCCAAAACTTTTTTGTAGAAATATTTACCGACAGGCAAAGCTTTGAGAAAGTGCCAAACTTTGCAACTTTTAGAAGTTGCAAAGTTTAGCTTCTTTGTAAATGTTGTGCCTACTTTTCACTTTCAGAGTGTTCATTAATATAAGCAGAATTATGACCTATTGTGGGGATTCAAGTATCTAACTAATTAAAGCAGGGCTCTGTCAAGCATTTCTTGTCTATCGAGTTTTTCAAAGTGCAGTCGGTATTGATGTATTTGTCTCTCTGTGATAGCATTTGATATTAGAATTGGTAGCACAATACACAATTATAGTTTCCAATCTTCCTGTATATTTAATGCCTTCATTAATTTATAACTTCATTTATTGTCATATTTTACGTAGGGACTAATCCTTGACCTTCAAAAGCACTGGCTGGCTAGAGTAGGTTATAGAGCTGACAACAGTGGGTAGTCAAAAGCAAACCTAAAAAAACATTGAAAATACAATAGATTTTATTTTAGTTTGGTCTGATGGTTCTGTGGCTTAATACATTTACTGCAGACATCTGATTGCTCTCATGGTCACATATTCGAATCCTAATGGGTCTATACTGCCTTCTGTGCTTCTGATGCTTCTGAATTGAGTAATATTAGATTGGATGACAATGAATATTGGCTATATAGTGCCAAGAAGCCCTTTGGAGTAAAGTCTTTCTTTAAAATTCCACAAGCTTGTTAGCTGCATGAGATGGAATTGCTGCATACCCACAACAGACCCACATATTGCAATGGAACAAAAAGCCAAGATCTAGTGGTCATTTTTCCAACCCATTGAAAGACTTTGGGAAAGGCTGCAGCATTGACACTGCCACCCTCCCAGTAGTGGATGATGCCCTCAACATTCTAAACAGTGGAGAGCCTGGTCTCCAGATCCTATTATATTTATTTGCAGTGTTTGTTACTATCGATCATGAGGGTTGATACAAGATGGGATTTGAGGACACATTTTTAAAATGGTTCTAGTCATATCTCTAAATCAGTAAAATGGAAATTGATATGAACACTCAGCACATGTTGTACCATAGGATTTAAAACTTGCTCCCCTATGCTCAACCTATACATGAAGCCATTGGGCGCCTCCCAAATGACTGTGGAACTAAGTACCACTAGACATCTAATGACACTGACTCTGCCTTAGAATAAAATCTGCAGATGTGCCTTTCCTCACAAAACGTTTTGATAAAGTGATTTCCTGGAAGACAACATAATCTCAGCCTCAACAGCCCAAGACTGTTTTTCTTATTACTATCTCCATCCTATGGAACTCCTCTTCGATATGCTGTGTTATTTCCCTGACGACATCTGGAATTTCCCCTATAGTGGTTAAAAAGGAAAAATCTTTTGGTTTCATTCTAGACAAGGAACTCCCTCTTGACAACCACATAAAAACTCTGTCAAGGGAGCCCAATATCAACTGAAGGTATTAAAGAAAATGAAAGCAAGTATTCTAAAACCAAACCTAAAGTCTGTAATCCAAGCACTGATCCTAAGGGGTAGATTTTCAAACATTGTACACTGGGTTAGTGTCATAAAAGTGATGCTAACCAGCACAAAATGTTTTGGGGGAATTTACTTTGTAGAGCAAAACTTGTTTTGCGCTGAAAAGTACCCTAAAAGTAGCGCAAAGCACTGCTTTGCGTTACTTAGCGCCAAGGGGGCGTTACATGGATAGTACATGGGCGTTCCCATGCAATCACTCATGCCTTTTGACGCAAAACCCTATCTACAAACATTTGTAAACAGGGTTTAGTTCCAAAAGTTAACGCCACTTCAGAGGAGGCGCTAACAAGAGAAATGTTTTTATTTCTCCTTTCTTTTCCGCCTTTGCATGGATTCTGCACTGTGCAGCACACATACAAAGTGTGAAACGCTTTAAAACTTGTCTAGGCATGGTATTTTGTACTTTGTCTCTTCCTGTACAAAGCCTATGCTAGACTCACACACACACACACACACACCCTAGCACTATGGCGCTAAGTTGTGTGCGTGGCGCTCATCAGCTGAAATCAGCACCGGCGCTAGGGAGAGGAGAGGAGATGGCTTATCTCTCTGAAGATATGGAGCTCTCCTGCTCCCTCCCTGTCCCGCAGCACAGCCTCTTTGGGCGCTGTGTTGCGTGTATTTTTTTAAAATCTCCCCCTAAGTATGATAGATTGTGGAAATGTTCTGCTAACTGTTCTCCTAAGTCAACATTAGCCCCACTAAAGGCTAGTCTTCAATGTGCTCCATGTCTAGTTGTCAGTGCCAGCTGTAAGGAGCTTACGATCCCTGCTTTAAGTGATCTTCAATGGCTTCAGTTCGAAGTAAAAAGCTAGTTCAAACTTTCATGTATCACTAATGAACTTCAAATGAACTTAAGAATGTTTTAAAGGGCTGCACTGCTAAGTGCCATTGCTCCCCTTTACTCAGGGACGTAGGTTAGAGTAAAAGCTGGTAATGGAACTAGAGTGTCAAAATAGACGCCTGAAGCAAAGGTGCATGCTAGCACCCTTGCTGTTTACTCTTTACACCACTGAACTCAGGAAAGTCCTGCAACAGGCAAGGTCTTTTCCTCCAAAAATAGGAACACAACACATACAGTTACTTCAATAATCAGACAATATTGTTATTATGGATAGGACTGGCATTGGCTTGCAGAGAGCATCGAAGGACACAATATTTAGTTATACATCAAGTTTGTAACTATCGTGGAGTCTGGTTGCCAGATACTAGCTCACCAAGATATTGTGTGGCCCACCTCTAAAGAACAGAAACATGGTCATCAAATTTGCACTGTGCAGAGCATATTCAAAATTACACGGTCTCACCGCTGAACCCATTCTCAAGGTAGAGGGTACTTGAAGCTAAGCTAACAGTTGTTTGTTCCCTTTGAATTTACCGAACAAATTGGATCAGTTGCAGTGTATGAAATTTAGGAAAATCTTCAGACAACTGTCGGCTAACAGCTAGATCACAGCTACAACTAAATTTCTGTCTTGCAAGACAAGACCTGACATGCAAAGCTGCCTATTTGTAATACTGTTTCAGGAAAAAAAATATGAAACAAGAATCAGCATGAAGGCCATTCTCTGGCACATTCTACAAAGGAAATATGGGCCAAAAGATAATTCATGGGCCACTCTTTAAGTGATGCAATAGAAAATCTGTTTCTTGAAACAGGGTGGTTGGATAACCCCTCAAAACAACTCTCTATAGTTACTGGGAAAACACAATTGTTGCTTAATACACGGTTCAAGTTCTTGGCGGAATGATAGTAAAAATGTTTGTGGATTTACTAATTGACACTTATAACACAATAACTAAACACTCTTACCTTATAGAATAAATTAATAAAAATAAATAGAAAGAAGCCTTTACCTTGCTTTTATCGATTTGAGAACAGCTTTTGATCTTGTTCCTAGGTTAAGACTGTGGCAAACGCTGAGGGACCTGGGCATCCCCCCTCTCCTTCTTAACTTTTTAATTCGATTGCACGAAGGAAACTTCGCCCAAGTCAGGTGCGGCCCCCAAGGGGAGGTTACGGAAAAGATCCTAGTCAGCAGAGGAGTCCGCCAGGGGTGTGTCTTGGCACCTACCCTGTTTTCCTTGTACATCAATGGGGTGGTGAGATTTCTTCAGGAGATCCCGGCAGATGCACCAACTCTGGCGGGCGAGAAAGTTCCAACACTGTTGTTTGCTGACGACACCCTTCTGGTGTCGAAAACCCCGTTTGGGTTGCAAAAACTCCTTAATCGATACCAGCTATTCTGCGACTCCCGGGGCCTGGTTATTAATACACATAAGACAAAATTCATGGCTTTTAATCCCCACAAGACTTTTAAAAATGACTTAATTTTAAATAATACCCGACTAGAGAGGGTAAATGTGTTTGACTATTTGGGCATCCGCCTCTCTGATAAAATGCACTGGAAGCCGCACCTAGCTAAGATGTTATTGAATCATAAACGTGCTGCTGGGGCTCTTAGTAAAGAACACCGGGCCTCCTATAGTAGGCCGGTAGCTCCAGCCCTTGCAATCTACGAAGCTAAAGCCATTGCCGCTGCGTTGTACGGGGCGGAGTTATGGGGCTTCGAAAACATCGAAGATATTGGTAGGTCCGAAAATAAGTTCTTGAGGGATCTGGTGATGCTTCCCAGTAACACTCCATTAACCCCCTTGATGTTCAATATGGGCAGACGGCCGCTCAGGGATATTGCAAAATTGCGCCCTCTTCTCTTTTGGGCGCGAGTGATGCGTACCCCAGAGCTTGCTAACTATGCCGCGGCCCTAACAGAGGTGACTAACTTAGACACGGGGCACAGGGTCAAGTGGATATCCAATGTTAGAAGGTTGTTGTCCAAGCTGGGTCTCACGGAAGCATGGGAATCTCAAGTACCACCCAACAAGGCAGAGCTTAAGCGTATTTATTGGAACTGGGTTGATACTAAAGAGTTGAGCAACCCAGAATTGGGGAGTCTGACAGAAGAGTTTTTTCGTCACAAACAGTGTAGAGGCTTAGAGCCTTACCTGGATACCATCCAGACTCCACGCGATAGACAGTTATACATGCAATTCAGGCTGGGCACACTCCCAATCCATGCAACCACTTTAAAATGGCACTCTTATAAATATCAAAGTGAGGCATGCCCCTGCTGCAGAGCTCCGTTGGAAAGCATGCCCCACTTTTTGTTTGCTTGTCCGGCTTATTCCGTTGCCAGGACTAGCTGGATAAAACCGGTCTGCAAAATTATGGGTACACGCGACCATAGGACCGCTCTGCGTATCCTAAAAACCGACCCAGGTGTGCTTTTTTCGTGTGAGGTGGCGAAGTTTTTGAGCCGTGCCTGGATTACCAGAAACAAAGCATTGAAGGGCACTAGTACGTTTGTTGAGGGATAAATATCTATGTCAGCTTATTTTTTACTACCTAAGTGCTGTAACAATTTGTAGAGTTTACTTATTTAGAATTATTGAGAAAACGCTTGTGTTTTGTAGAGCACCTTGCCCTGAGATATATTTCTCTACTTCTGGTTGATTTCGTACATCTCCCCAGATATGCTTGCATAACCGTTCTAACTCTCAAGCTTTGTAGTTTATGTCTGGTTGTGAGTCCAAGCTCATTCTTTCACCCTTCTACAAGGTTTTATATACAGCTGTTTTTAACCTTTTAAACTTTTTAATCAATTTTCAGGTCTTAAAAGTTCTATTAGTATCTTTTTAGCTATTTTGATAATTCCGTTAAATCATGTATTCATATTAATGTGACATACTGTATATTTTTTAATGTCTGTCTGTGTTTTTTGTCTGTTGCTTTTATGATTCTAGTAATCGAAATAAAGCATTTGATGAGAAATAGAAAGAGATTTATTCACATTCATTTCCTGTTATAACCTATATATGAAATCTGAAACAGTTGGGACAAGCAAGTTATTGATCCCAGTAACTGTAGATTGCACCACTATAAGAATGAGTCACCATTGCATGATTTGTGGTGCTGTCAGGGCTTAGTTTTCAGAGGCAATCTCCTTTGATTACAGTTGACAGTTAGTATAATACAATTTTTACTCAGGTTATCTACTGACATCATGATCTTTTGCTTCATTAAAGCTCATTGGAGGAATGTAACCTTGTTAGTTGGTGCCAACCCTTAATGCTACAGAGCAGTATATAGCCTGAGAGCCCTCCGTAGCGGGCTCTACCGGTCTTTAAAGGCCCGAGCCGAATGCGAGGGCCTTTAACAAGGGAGTGGGCCTTTAATGGCTGGTAGAGCCCGCTACATAGGGCTCTAAGGCTATTAGAACATTCCGCCCCTAGAGAGAAGAATGTTCTAATTTGTAAAACAAAGGCCTCATGGAGCCCGAGGGGGTTAAAATTCCCTCGAGCTCTTTGAGGCCTTTGTTAAACATTGGAATGTTAATGCTCCGGGCTTCTACTGCCCACTTGAAGCCCGGAGCACTCCATTGTTTTCAATGGAGTGCTCAACATTCCACTGTTCTACTAAATGTTAAAATACCCATGAGCCTATTTCAGAAATGGAGCAACCCCTCAATGCAGGCCACTGGCCCAGGAAACCATAATTTTCAAAGATATAAGCATAGTTTATGGTAGTCAGCCTTGTCGGGTTTCCCAGTTCCATGACTGAATAGTTGAGGTGGTCCAGTTTTTTTCTTTTCATTCTAGGACTTGAAGTCTTGTTTATCCATTGAAAACCAGTCCTACAAATCCCAGAATGCAAAGAGAAAAGCTGAACTGGAGCAGCTAGGGTAAAATGGATCTGGATACCTGACAGCCACAGGGAATGTTTAAACAAAGCAGCAGATGACGTTTCACAGAGTTTTCAGTATGGCCACCTTGCATTATGGTAGATGTAGTCCATGCATCGTTAATTTATTTAACTTCATTTTGCCGTAAAATACTGAATAATTTTCAAAGATGAAATCTTCTTTCAGTTAAATAGTTAGTATAGTCCTATTTTCACTAAGGTAATCTCTCGACAGTATGACCTTTTTTGTCCATTAAAGTTCTTAAAGAGGACCTTACCCAGTCGTGGCTCCTCCGCTAAGGTGGAGGAGCATCGCCCCACTGCTTTTTAGCAGTGTAAGAAAAATAAAATGATAATAACTTTGAGTTATTATCATTGTATTTTTTACTGTTGCTGCAGCTTTGCGGGGCAGGGCTGCTCTGCTGACAGAGCAGGGGAGGAGTGGTTTTCACTCCCTAAGTGCGCATGAATGTTTGGCCGGCCGTCTCGTGAACACTTAGCATGTGGTCCACCCAGGCTGCATTACAGCCTGGGTGAAAAACATGTCCAGGCCCCAGTCCCCATCTGGGCGCCGAACCACGGGGCTCAGACCAATCACAACACTGCATTGCAGCATTGTGATTGGCTCGGGGAGCCTAAGGTGCTTCCTGTTCCGGCCGGAGGGACGAGGAGGAGAGACCTGGCGAGGAGGACGCGGCGAGGAGGAAAGTGAATTTTTCTTTTTACCCCCTTATCCCCGATCCGTGCCAGCCGCCACTGAACTTACCCTTGTTAGGTGGTGCCGAATTTGAATGGCTGAAAACAATCCAAATAATAAAATACAAAAGTTGTTATTCCAGCAAGAGAACAACCCCTCGACACAGACCACTAGTCCTGGAAACCTCACATTTCATGGAGATACACACAGTCTATGGTAGCACTCAAACAAAACAGCACAGATCTGTTCACAGGTGTAAGTCTTCAGTAATGCTGATTTCAGCAAGGCATCAAAGCATTGTAGTAGACGCTCAACTGAGCCAACTACCTCCTCTGCACTGGAACCTCAGTGGTAGCTGTGGGAGAACAGTCAAGGCTCCCCCGGGCATGTAAATACAGGTCAGTGAACATGACTCATAAATCAAAATGCAAACAGTACGAACAATAAAGTAATATCCAGCCAAATACTTGCTTTTATAAGAAAAAGTAGTATTTTATTCCTAATTCAACACATGCAAAGAGATGCAACATTCAAATGCAATAACACAATCTCCCTTGATGCCGCTGCTCTAGTAGTTGTCAGGCGAATCCTGTCCCACCCTCCTCAGGCCACATCAGGGAATGCAAACTATTAGGCTGTACTAAACAGTTCTCCCTTCTGACATTTTAGGTACTTAGTCAAAAGTGTCTGTGGTACAGCAGCACCATTAGCAGCAACTCCCCTGGGGCCCAAGGGCCAAGTTTTAGACTTACTTGCTTGTGCGGTATGGCAGTATTCAGTGGTGTAGAGAGTGCCCTCCCTCTTCTCTGGAGCTCCCAAATCCAGATCCTGTATGGTGAAGTCTGGCCAGTTGCAAAGGATAAGGCAGCCCCCGGTGGTGCAGTCTCTTCCCGTTGTGCTGTGAGTGGACCTGCTCCCGCTCGATGGACACCAATGTTGCTCTTCCCCCAGCGGGGAAGGGGTGCTGGTGTGATTTCTGGCTCCTGACCAGAGCTCCAATGAGGGTGCGATGTCTTAGTGAACCACAGGGACTTCTTCAGGCTCAGATTACGCCATGCAGGCTCGACCTGCTGGACACTGCTGGTCACAGCAGTTCTTTTTTGGTCCAGGGCGAAGGCCTGTAATCTAGGCCAAAGTGGTACTGGCAGCCTCTCCTGGCATGCAGGGATGCCACAGTACTCACGACCAAGGTGCAGACTCTCCTTCTGTGATCGCACTCACTACAGGGGCCCCTCTTGGCATACAGGGTCACCGATCTCTGCAGTCACAGGTCCTGCACACATGTTTCAAACTCGGTTCACTGGTGACCCTTTCTGGCATACAGGGTCACCACAGCACAGGGGTACAGCTTGGTGCTTCCCGCCCAGCTCTTCCGATATGGTTCAGAACAACACGGCCCTCCACTGGCATACAAGGGTCGCAGAGCCGATATTGAGCACGGGCAATGGCCCAATTGATGCATAGCCTCACACCTCGTTGAGAGAATCCTTGTGCAGGGCTCCTCATTGGACTTCGCTCCCTCCATTGATCTCCTCTCCCTTTACTGGGCACACTGGTCTTAGCGAGCAGGCAGGTGATGATGCTCCATGGCAGGCGATCTTGGTGTCCTGGGTGATGTCACCCTCATCCAGCACAGAGACTAACAGGCCTTTGCCCCCATTCCTGGTCACAGACAGAAGTTGTAAAGAGCTTCCCCTTCTCACATCTGGCTGCTCAGCAGATGAGAAATCTTTGGGGACTCAATATCCCCTTCTTTTAGTCCTTTTCGAAACACCAAATGTAATTTAGGGTCTGGGTCTTTGAATTTTTATGTGGGGTTCTGCTTCATTTGAAGTGGGCACTTCTCCTTTACATCTTTCTTCAGGAAAGAGGTCTTTCACAGCAGGCAAACTCTGAAGCTGATTGTCCACAACATGATTCATAGGAGTGACCAGAGTTTACACCTATATGTCAGTCACAGAGATATGTGCATCAAAGGATTAATCCCAGATCTCCATCCCTACTCTTTATGATTCTCTTATCAGCCTCATCTCCCTTCCTGAGATGTGTCCTGGCCCCTTCCTTGTGATCTATCACTGTATCAAAGAGCAGTCCTTTGAGATGTAAAGGGATTCTCTTCCGTGCCTCCAGTGTGTCCCCGACCAGCTCACAGAAATGCAGTAATATACAAATCTGTCTGGGGGATTCCTCTCCTCCTTAGGTGTTCATCATGCAGGCCTGAGCTGCCCAAATTGAAACCCAGGGGCCTCCATACAATGAGCCACCGTAGGCACAATCGCTCAGTGTACATTCATAGCACACTTTCTGTTCAGCACTAATACTTCTATACATCGTACCCTCACATGTACCATTGCATCCGGCACACACACTCAGTCTGCACGCTGTTCAGCACTGAAGTGTTCTTGTCTTTGACCAGGGTGTGTTAGTATAAAACACATGCACTGCCAGCACACACACTCACTATGTGCGTCCTGCACAACTCTTCACCCTTCATGTATTGTACTTCACGCAAGCACGCATACACCCAGCACATGCTGTCCCTGCGCACACAGTGCACAGCACTACCACTACATCTCTCATGTAATGTATTCTTCTCAGGCATACATACACCCAGCACATGTAGTAACCACACATGTACTGCACAGTACTACACCGTCCTTGTACTGTACCCTTCCCAGACACACGTACAACTAACGCAGAGTCACTACCACTGCGCTAAGCAGCACTCAACATCTACCTGATGAAGGCCAAGGGTGAGTGAAGCACACAGCAGCAGAACATTTAAAAAGTTGAATGAGTCTGTAGGCCTCACTCCAGTGACACAGGGTAAAAATGTCCTGTTCACTACTATTGATCACTACATGGTAGGCTGCCACCACCACGCTCATTCTGCTTAACGTCTGGTGAAGCCTTCCACCACTATGAATGTAGCGCTTTGGGTGCCCTTTCCTGTCCAACAAGATAGCGATCCATGAGACAGGCCTATGTCATGGTGCACACATGTTGGCCTATGACCCAAAAAAACAGCATTAGGGATCCAGGCAACAGTACAGTTGAGCATTCAGGACAGGGGTACATGTCTCTTACTATACAGAGGACTTTTCCGTCCTAACAGTGTTGATGAGGCAGGCAGGTTTCAGCCAGGTAGCCTCTGGAAGAAAGTGCCTCTTTTTGTATGATCACCTCCCAAATTTCTGGACTGGTGCTGCTGCCTTTCGACTCTGAAGTGTACTGGGCTCTGCTGACTAGGCCCCAGTGCATGTGCTCTGACCCCTCAAGTTGTATATACAATTGGCTAATCCCTGATTGAAATACTTTGCTTGCATGTAAGTCCCAATTGTATGGTGCAAAGTGTACCCAGGGCTAGTAAGTCAAAGATCATCAGAGGACTGCAGCACTCGTTGTGCCACCACTGCAGTGACAAAGTGAAAACATTGCTCTAAATCTGCCATTGCAACCTAGTCAAGCAGCTTTTAATCTGTCAACCCAACATGGCAAAATAAACCCTTTCGCAAAGTCAAAACCTTCCTTTTTAATATATGTAAGTCACCCATAGGGAAGGGCACAGTAGCTCTCAAAGCAGGGTGCTGCATATTAAAAAGAAGGGCATGTTAATTTTGGGATTTACATGTCCTGATAGCGTAAACTCACAATAGTCGTATTTACTGTAATAAGGTTGGTAGTCCCATTGGCTAATATGGAGTTACGCTAGCCCATTTCCTAAGCGCTAACTTCCATTTGGGACCTCCAGTACGCCAAGGTATCAAATAAATTGTCACATTAAACTCGACTTAATGCTGAAGTTGGATTTAAAGTGACATTTAATCTAAAAGTGACTTTGGAAACTCCCTACTTTCTTGCCCCAAAATTTCCAGTAGCAATTTCTGATTAACTACGCCAGTTGTGACCTGAGACAGTCTGCTGCCCTCCTGCCAAGAGGAGTGAAGTCTCCCAGGACCAGGGAGGAAAAGGTCTTCTAGTGGAAGGAGGTGTGAACTCCTCCAACAGAATGGCTAGGAGGCTGTGGCCATAGATGGGCCAGTGTCAAAGAGGCTACTGCCTCTGATAGGCAAATGTGAGTCAAACTGTTGCTTGCCTCTTCCTTCTTATAGGTATACCGGCTGACATCTCTCCTAAATGGGAGGAAAACCAGTGCAAAACCAGGCCTGGGCGTAGATCGCGGAGTTTTGCTACGCGGAACTCCGCAAAGTTACAAAAAAACTCTGCGAAGGTCCGTGAGTGGCGGAGTGCAGTGCGACCTGCAGTTTGTGCTGGTATTCCTGCCGCTCGGGTAGAAATTCTACCCGAGCGACAGCTCGCGCTCGTGAACTTACCGTTCGCGATCGCGAGTGGGGAAAAAACTCTGCTGCACATCGCGAAGCGGAGTTTTCTGCACTCCGCGGAGAGCAGAAAACTCCGCGAACGGAGCGAAGTTCACCGCCCAGGCCTATGCAAAACCAGTTTTCCAGGAGTGTTGACTCATTATACTGGACACACCCCAGGGGTGTGCCCATGACTGTGACCGAGGGTAGAAGAGTCCCGACATTTTAGATTTGGGCAGGCCCTTTGGTTATTGAGTCCTCCCCACCCACAAACTCAAAATTGGCATATAAGGGGCATCCATGGCTACCATTTTCAGAACACTACTGGACTCGGAAAGGACAGAAGGACTCCACTTGCTGAACCTGTGGGCCTCAGAAGGAAAGGCTGCACCAAGGAAGACTCCACCTGCTGCACCTTCTGAACCAAGACAGGACTCAAGAAAGAGAAGGGCTGCACCTAATATCGACTTTATGGCGAGAGACCCCAAGGGCGGGACATGCTCCCACTTGTGCTAAGGACCAACGAGTGGACTCTAAGGGCTAGTTGGGTGCCTCCCAGGTCCTGGATCCTTGGCTGGTGCTATAGTGTACTCTCTCTCCCACAGAACTGAAATTTGAGAGCCAAAGGCAAAAGCTAACGTTTTTGGACAGAAAGTCTGAAGCTCATAAACTAACACTCCTTGCCATTCATGGGTAGGGTTGAACGCCGTTGAGAACTAAGGCTTTACAGATACGCTGGCCTTCACCTGTCCTTTGACATGGAGCCCAATGCCAGTCTCGAGCTGCAGAGGACCCCGCTGACCTTACCATTAACAAGAAAAGAACCAGAAATGTTTCTAAGTGCAAAGGTAAACTTTTGACCAGGACCAGCCCAGTGCCTGCATCTAAACCTGACTTCCATTGCGCTTGGCAAAAATTGGCATATAAGGGGCATCCATGGCTACCATTTTCAGAACACTACTGGACTCGGAAAGGACAGAAGGACTCCACTTGCTGAACCTGTGGGCCTCAGAAGGAAAGGCTGCACCAAGGAAGACTCCACCTGCTGCACCTTCTGAACCAAGACAGGACTCAAGAAAGAGAAGGGCTGCACCTAATATCGACTTTATGGCGAGAGACCCCAAGGGCGGGACATGCTCCCACTTGTGCTAAGGACCAACGAGTGGACTCTAAGGGCTAGTTGGGTGCCTCCCAGGTCCTGGATCCTTGGCTGGTGCTATAGTGTACTCTCTCTCCCACAGAACTGAAATTTGAGAGCCAAAGGCAAAAGCTAACGTTTTTTGGACAGAAAGTCTGAAGCTCATAAACTAACACTCCTTGCCATTCATGGGTAGGGTTGAACGCCGTTGAGAACTAAGGCTTTACAGATACGCTGGCCTTCACCTGTCCTTTGACATGGAGCCCAATGCCAGTCTCGAGCTGCAGAGGACCCCGCTGACCTTACCATTAACAAGAAAAGAACCAGAAATGTTTCTAAGTGCAAAGGTAAACTTTTGACCAGGACCAGCCCAGTGCCTGCATCTAAACCTGACTTCCATTGCGCTTGGCGTGAAACTTTGACTTTGCCCCAGACTCTCATGTTTGAGTCTCAGAGACTACCGCTAAGAGTGAAAAGCAGTGATTTGCCAATCTTTTTGGAACGTTTAAAACTTTTTAGAGTGAAAAGCAGTGATTTATGAAATGCTTTACACTTGTTTTTCTTTAAGTTAAGCCTGACTGCTCTGTGCCACAGCTACCCAGGACTGAGCTAAGGTTTGATTTAAAAACCCTATCTGGACCAGACACAAATAGTGGCATTATTACTTGGTGAGGCATCACAACCACCCCAACCAATAATCTATTTTTCTCAAACTCTCTATTTCAATACATATAGTCACTGCTTAAACCAAATTGGTCTGTCCAGTAGGTAGCAGTAAAATCCTGATCAATGGTCTGAGCCACCTAACAAGTTTACGTTCCTCCAAAGAGCTTAAATGGAAGCAATTTATCATGATGAAAATGGGAACATAATGAACTGTGCCAGCTGTTTGAAAGACAGATTAGTTCATTGAAAAATTATAAGTATTTACTTACTAAATGAAAAATAAAAAAACAAAATAAAGATGCAATGACTGCATCTTCCACAATGCTTATTGTGGGGCAATGATTACAGTGCGGCAACCTTACTGAACACATACACCTGTGAATACGTCTGTGCTGCCAGGGCCGGAATGGGACCTCAAATCAGCCCTGGCAATAACGTCGGGAGAGGAGGGGGGGCTGGTGGAAAACACTGCTGCTGCGCTTTTGTTACAGGGGGGCGATTTTGCAGCACTGCTGCCAAACCGACTCCCTGTAATAAAAACGGCCCCCACTGGTCCAAAACTGGTCCCCATCCTTCTGGCTCACCGGGAAAACGCCCAGTGCCCGCTACGGCCAGTCCGGCCCTGTGTGCTGCTTTGTTTGAACACTACCTCACCATGTGTTTATGTCCTAGAATCTACAGGGTTTTAGAAACAGAGGACCTTGAAGCAGGTCTTCTCAGAAGTAGGGCTAAATCTCTGGAACTTCCTGCGCCTTCCTATCAGGAAGTCACCTACTCTCAACTTCTTGAGGGTTGAAAATGAACACATGGATTTGTTTGCAAAAGGTGCACAATATAAAGCATAGACTACATGATAACTCGCAACAAGTTCTTTCTAGAAGGTCCCACCTTACTACATTGTTTTCTTTTCTAACCAAGTTACATGTTACCTTGACACTGTTTTATTTGCTCAATAGTTTCACACCTGGCATTGTTAAGTTTCATTTTCCTACTCAATTCCGAACCATTCCCTCCTTGAATGCTCAGTCTACACATATCCCTCTATCTTGTACCTGTTGCACAGCCTGACAATTCGACCTCTTTTTATCTGCATCCCACAAATTGACTTTTCCCATGATGGTACTAATAACACCTAATGTGCTATGTTAAAGTGACGCACAATGTCAGAGCTCTCACGTTTCCCAGGTCCATATGTGAGTAGCGCATCCAGCCGTGGTTTTTGCTTTGCATTCTTGGACTTGTAATCCTGACTTTACAATGAGCTAAACAGGACTACAATCCCAGAACACAAAGCAAGAACACAAAGCAAGAACACAAACTAACATAAGAGAAGTCATGGGTGGAATGGTTTGATTAATCTTAACCACTGATAAATGATGAACTGAAATTAACCAAATCTATTTGATTGCTGTATGAAATCAGACTACCACATGCAGTGGTGTAGCTAGGGGGTGGCGGGGGGGTGGTCCACCCCAGGCGGCACTGTTCTGGGGGGCAGCGGAGTTGAGCAAGTTGTGTCTGTCGACTACCACCATCCCCTGCCCCCGAGAACAAATCGTCTGTTGGCCGCCAGACCCCCACCCCCTCCCCGGAACAAGTTGTCTGCCACCCCCTCCCCGCTCTTACCTACACTAGGCGGCAAACTTAGGGTCCGCCCCGGGTGGCAGTACAGTAGGTCTAGCTACGCCACTGACCACATGGAAGATGTATAAGCCTGTCTTTAATATGCGCCTTCGCTGGACACTGATTGTTTAAACATTTTAGACTCACGGCAGCTGCTTACTTTGATATTGTAACAGGTGCAGGTTACACAGACAAACTGAAAACTCCAGTCTTTTCATCCACGTCAAGAAATAAGAAAGAGATATCAACCCCTAAAAAGAGAACATGATACCCACTTTGAAAAATGACATCCAAAGCATAAAGCATTATGCGGGATGCTTTGGCTTTCTAGGACCTGGGGGCCTCCTGGTGATGAGGCGAGTAAGTCTGGCTTATAACGGTCTCTGATTGATGAGTCTGTGTGTGTTGAACTGTGGATGGGCAAATGAGGGAATGAAAGAAGAATGGCTGAATGGGTGGATGAATGGATTCGTCCGACCTCATGTACTCACTCATCATCAAAGCACTTTGTTACTCATCGAGTCACTCATGAATCAATTCATCTAGCCTTTGGCTCATTATTAGATCCAACTACTCAAAAAACACTGACGAGTCTTGTTCAATTATAGGCTAGATCTATTGCCTTTGCAGTGTTTTTTTAAAGAGAGAGACCTATTGGCTTTGCCAATGATAATGTTGTGATGTGTTTTCTATAAGTGCCAACCAGATTTTTTTTTTTTAAATTGCAAGAAAATTATATGTGTGGCTTATATAACCTCACATCACTTTTTAACATATACACAAAAGACTGTTTGGTAATCTCATCCAGTAAGATATGTTGATATATTACCACAGTTGTAGAAGGTGAACAGCATGGCTATGTAATGGGGTGAAATGTACACTGGCATACATTAGATGTGTGAATGAAGAATATTTTCAGGGGCATGACCTACTCTTGTCTGGCGGAAATATCTATGGCTGGTTACCAACCAAAATAAATGCCCTACCTGGGTTCTTGCAAAGTATTAAGGACAAGATTATCACACTGTTTACCATCTCATAGTTAATAATCATCATCTTTTGAAATGCAATGGGAAAAAAAATATTGCCACCTCCGCAGCACTCTACCTTTTGCAATCTACATATTACCGATAAGAACTGCAGGAAGAGCTAATACAATACAATACATTCATGGAAAATGTATTTGGCCCTACATATCAAAGTCAACCTGGGATGTACCTTAGATTTAAATAAAATACTGCCTATTCCGAATAAAATAATTTAAGCAAACCTAAAGATCTTGTGATATTCATTAAATATCACAAAGACCAAAAGTCAATTAGACTTGAATGTTTTCCATAACATCATCAGCTGAAAACTATATTGAATAACCGTATTGGTCTTCATAATGCAAAACCCATAAGAGATTCGTTTCTTAATCAAATTTTAAGACAAATCAAATAAACAAACTAAGAACCGCCAAAGTTCACTTTTCATTTATAGACAGTCAAAAGTGTCCAATTCTCAAAACGTTTTTCTATGACTAAGTATTGCTTTTTCTTGTAATTCAGAAGTTAGACCTAAACCAATAGTAAGACACAACTGCTCACTGAAAAAGCAAAACAGAAAGCAGATTAAAGTATAGTGCGGAAAATCACAGAGACAAAGGAAATGATGTCTTGTTCAACACAGATGTGAAACGTTGAAAAAAGTAAGGCTCTGTACATTGAACCGACCTTTACATTTCCTGCATTCTAGAGGACAGCGGCTGATAGCATAAGGTGAGTAGGGCTCGAAAATGTAGTGCAAAATGCTATTTTTATATATGTATTTGTTTATCTATTTATTTAGTACTAGATGATTCCAAAGCATTATGGTGCCCAAGAGAACCAGATAAGCAGCAGCCTGAAATAAGAGAGTGACAAACTGGACTGTGGACAATACTCAAAACAGGAAGGTTGGGGAAGCGTTGCTGCCTGTAAGATTATATTCAAAGCCTTCTAACACAGATGGGTAATTAAAAACAAATATTCAGCATGGTTTCTTTTTCTTGTGAGACCTAGTCATTTACAACAGAGAAAATGAACTTTCTGCGAGCACGTCACTCTCGAGGTTTAAATGACAAGTTAAGCTAATGATTCAATTACGGCTAATTTAAATAACAGAAGCTGTCACTTTCTTTTATTTGTCACTTATTTCAACATGAAAGGGGCTGGCTCATTACTAACAAAAACACTGTGTTTTGGTACGAGAATGAACATGAACTCAAATCCATGCAGTAGTTTTACCTTGAAACAGAAGAAAAACTGAGTTGCAGCAGGTAATAAGCACAGCTCAGTCACCATTCTGATCAACCACAAAAATTGCCCACAGGCATGTCAGAAGTTCTTGTGGGCCCCGGACCATAAAACTCAAACGGGGCCCTTGATAGGAGGAAGACGACATCTTTCAAAGTTAAAAAATTATTCCTGTAGGGAGGGGGAAAACACCTTAGATCACCATCCAGCTCCATTGAGTGGAAGTAGCTGTGTTACAAGCCTCGCCACTAATAAAGATGGCAGCTTTGCTGTCAAGTCTATGAATAGATTTGTTGGCACACGAGTGTGGGGTCGTAAACAATAGCTGGGCATGCGGAATGATGGACCACTTCCCTCCTAACAGGCCTGATATCAGGGTCGGATTGGGATCACAATTAGGCTCGGGCACTCCTTAAAAAAGTGGCCCCCATTCCCGGATCGTGCCCTTTCATTAAACACTAATTGATTAGTCTCATTGGGCACATGTTTATAGAAATGTTTGGTAATTTTAACATTTTATAGCTTATAGAGCTAGTAACGTGGGTAAAAACTAGAAGCACTGATTTTTGGACTGGCAGGCAAGGTGAAATATAACTGTCCAGGTGCGACAACACCTGATCTGATAAGTATTTTAATATTCTGGCCTGTACGAAAATGACAATCACCCTAATCAGTATGTATTTTAAACAGTAAATGTAAGGCAAATGCACGTTATATTGATTTCTAAAGCTGCCCTAATGGCCCGTGACTGATCGTTAAATGAACAAAGGCAGAAAAGCTATGTTACAAAGGAATAAGGTTTTTATTATATATAAAGATTCCTTTAATTATCATTCTCTGGCGCTTGCAGCATTTTAAAACATGAACAATGGGCAGTTATTTTTGTATTGTTTTTTTTGTAGTTTTATATAGTGTGAACTGGTCCCACAGGCATTGGATCTACTTACATGAGCACCAGTTGCGGTAGAGGAGATCAAATTCGTTTTTATTTTTCAGCCTCAGGACATTAAGTGATTTGCTCAGAATCACAGGATGTTGAGCTAATGCCGGGACTCCAACATAGTTCCCGAGTTCTATCTCTCTGGTCAAGGTAGCTTCACAGCTAGGCCTATTCAAACAGACTGGTGTCCCCCCACACCTTACACTCAGTCAGAAAGACACGGGCTAAGATGACAACACCTGGCCCCCAGCAAAGCCCTTGAATACTCTCTCCCTCCCCGTCCACCATTGCCTGAGTATGATGTGATGGCCCAGTGAGGGAGGGGCCAGGGGAAAGACAGTGCGTTTGGGCTGGGTTGAACCCAAGGGGGTGAGGTGAGAATGACCCTACAGCCAGAGCAACAACTGGCCCCCAGGCAGGCCGCCTCCCGCTCACCCCCTCCCCAGCCCACTATAGCCTCAGGGCTATGGCCTGGCAGAGGTGGAAGGAAGCAAATAACAAAGCTTCTGGGCCGGCCTCGGAGGTGGGGGGCAATGGGGGCTGAGGTGAAGATGGGCCACCGGCCGTTATCACCTGACACTGAACCCCCCAGTGAGGCTGCTTTATTCTTCCAGTCCCGTCTCTGTTTGACAGCCCGGCAGGGGAGAAAGAACACTGCTTTTGGGTGTGTGTGCAGCCCCCCAGGGGCTAAGCTGAGGTCTGCTACGGCAAGCCTCATGACGCAAGTCCCTGCCCTGACAGTCAGCCTGCCTTACAATACAGCGGCCTGGCTGGGGGGCTGCCGAAGATGGCAAGGTTATGTGGGCCGGGTAACACAGGGCTTAAACAGCCCACGGGTGACACTTGGGTGCCGCCCATTCGGCCAATGCCCGACTGCCCGCCTTCCCAATCCGACCCTGCCTGATATGGAGTGAGGTATGCCAACACCATTACACCTAAGCATGTGGTCTCTGGCTGGAACTTGTTTGGAGGCTCCCCACTCTGGGAGTAGCGGGTACAACGGGCCACTAAAAGCCCAGCAGGGTCTTCCACACCACAGCTTTGTAAGTTCCATTAACTATTATTGCGGTGTGAATCCATGTGGACTCATGCACTTGACAACCAACGGGACCTTGCTTGCCAGGATGAAAGCCACAAAGGTCCTTGCTACAGCTTGCAAATGTCTGTGTTTGATAAAATAACAAGGGACATATATATAAAGACATGCCAGGGGTAGAAAAGATATTGAACCTGATTCTTTTGACAGAAGCAGCAGATGTAAACTCTACATTGATTGGGTGCTTGTATGAGGCAAGACAAAAAGTAGGCACTGTTTGTTTACACCTGTAAACTCCCACACAGTTCCTTAATATCACATTATGCAAATTTCACAAGATTCCTTTTCATTTTGTAGGTGAGAAATTTCCTTGGGGTTTTGTCCACTTGTGAAAGGTGTAAACAGAATATGGCTTGTGGGTGCATTAGAACTGAGGCTGAGATACATTTGTTTACAAGCCGGTCTCCTGTTAGTATCTCATGTGACTTTTGAATGTGAGGTACGAACTTATATTCAAATTTCATGCAACATAACAGCCAAGTAAAGTTAGCACAATAGGCAGAATTTTGCATATCTTCTCTTCAATATTGCAAACAAATGCACAGCTTTGCACACCACTAATAAAATATAGGTGACCTCTAGGGCACTGGCAAAGTCTTTTTTCTAAAAATATAAAGATTGTAAAAGGCCACCGTTGTTCTGCCACAAACATTCTGCATGCCCGGTTAATGTCCGTTTCTTCATAAACCTCCACTTACAAATTACTCCAGAAAATATAACAGAAGAATAAAATAATGAGAAGAGCTATCTAAAAGGAAGGGGTATGGTACCACAATCTTCACTTTTAAATCTCGACTTGCAACAAGATTGACTGCCCGATATTGACATAATATATTCAATGTGAGTACACGTAGAGTACATTAGCAAATCTACACTTCCCTGTGTATGCTTACCTTGATGATATTATACTGTTCGGATATCTTGCAGTCGAATTATTACAGGTCGATATTTTTGGATTCAAGGAACGGGGTATCTTCTGCACTTGATATAAAATGTGATGATCAAACTGATCGGTGAAGAAGCAGCAGTAATGCAATGCAGCATTTCCTCTGTTTAGGGTTGTTTGACTATCTTGTGCACATGGACTTGTAGCATTTACTGCACGTTAGTATTTCATATCCGAAGGTGGGTTAGAGTACTTACAATGCGTTGCCACCTTACACAATGCAAGCATGAATTTTCCTTACTACTCCATGGAAAGGCATCTTTAAGTAGAGATTGCAAACTGCATTAGATCAACAGGTTCTATAGCACGCCTCTCAGTTGTCTGCTAAGCGGTCAATCAGTTTTAGGGCGCAGTCAGATTAGGAAGCCACTTTCTCCTAGTAATTCTGTGCAAGGAAATTATCTGCTCTGAATTGCAGCAATAGATGCCTATTAGCAGCTGGGGACCTGTTTCTTGCAACATGAGGTGCTTCACCAAACTTTAAAACATATTGAGGGACAGACTGGCCATTCTGCCACTCTGGCATTTCGGTGATAGGCTGCAGGCTAGGGGGCTTATTTTAGAGCAGGCCAGACTGCCATGACTAAACCATGAAATGCCCACAGCTGCATTCCCATCATGGCTTCCTGCAGTGTGGGACTGGTTTTAACATCTTTACCAGGGCTGATTATGTCTATCAGCCCGGATCAGGACAAATGAACGCAAATAGAGCGTAAACATATTGACACTCAACTGTTCCACAATGGGCAAGGCCTACCCTGCTCTCAACCAAGATCACAATAAAGGGGATTCCTGTGGACTGATGCAATGTGTTTGGCCAACTTGCAAGCTTAACAAAAGGCGCTACAGAAAACAAGCATTTAAAAAAAAAAAATAGGTCTCGCCTATGCAAGAGCTATTAGCTTTACCATTGTGATTTAGCCAATGGTGTACACCAGCGTGGCTGCTGTTCAGCATGGCTAAATAGTGGCGTTGAGGAGGGTGGCGTGGAATGTCATAGAGTGGAGTGGAGTAGAGTGTCGTAAAGTGGAGTGGCATACAGTGTCGTGTATTGGAGTGGTATAGAGTTTAGTTGTGTCGAGTGGTGTACAGTGGAGAGGCATAAAGTAGAGTGGAGTGCATTGGCAGAGTATAGTGGCAATGCAGCGTCGTAGAATGCAGTGGCATAGATTACAGTGTTGCATAGTAGAGCGCAGTGGCGTACAGTGGAATGGCATAGAATGCAGTGGTGCAGAGTGGAGTGGTGCAGAGTAGAGCAACATAGGCTACAGTGGCGTAGAGTGCAGTAGGGCAGAGTAGAGTAGCATATGGTGCAGTGGTGTACAGTTATGCAAAGTATAGTGGCGTAGAGTGGTGCAGAGTAGAGTATAGTGCTGTAGAGTGCAGTGGCATAGAGTGCAGTGGTATAGAGTGGAGTGCTGCAGTGTGCAGTGGTGTAGAGGGAATTGGCATAGAGTGCAGTGGCATGGAGTAGAGTGGCATAGAGTGCAGTGGTGTTAAGTACAGTGGTGCAGAGTAGAGTGCAGTGGCGTACAGTGCAGTGGCGAAGAGTAGAGTGCAGAGGTGTGGAGTGGCGTAGAGTAGAGTAGAGTGGACTGGTGTAGAGTACATTGGTGTAGAGTGTTGCAGAGTATAGTGGCATAGAGTACAGCAGCATAGAATTCAGAGGTGTACAATGCAGCGAGTAGAATACAGTGGTAGACATTAGAGTGGTACATAGTAGAGTGCAGTAGCGTAGATTGTAGTGGTGCCGAGTGGATTGGTGCAGAATTTAGTGGCATAGAGTGCAGTGACATAGAATACAGTAGTGTAGAGTGCAGTGGTATAGAGTAGAGTGGCATAGAGTGCAGTGGCGTAGAGTGGTGCAAAGTAGAGTGGCGTAGAGTGGTGCAAAGTAGGGTATAGTGGCGTGGAGTGGCATAGAGTGCAGTGGCGTAGAGTGGAGTGATGCAAAGTGCAGTGACGTAGAGTGCAGTAGTGCAGAATAGAGTGACAGAGACTTTAGTAGTGGAGAGTGCGGTGTTGCAGAGTAGAGTGTTGTAGAGTGCAGTGGTGTAGAATGGCATAGAGTGCAGTAACAGATTAGAGTGGTGTAGAGTAGAGTGATGTAGAGAGCAGTGGCATGGACTACAGTGGTGCAGAGTAAAGTGGAGTGGCGTAGAGTGCAGTGATGTAGAGTGCATCGGCATAGAGTGCAGCGGCATAGAGTAGAGTGGTGCAGAGTGAAGTGGCATAGAGTGGAGTGGCGCAGAGTAGATTGTTCAGACTAGATTGAAGTAAGGTAGAGTGAAGTGGTGCAGGGTAGAGTGAAGTTGCGTAGAGTGCAGTGGTGCAGGGTAGAGTGCAATGACCTAGAATAGAGTTATGGCGCTAAGTGGTGTAGATTGCAGTGTTGCAGAGTAGATTGGAGTGGCATACAGTAGATTTGCATAGTGTGCAGTGGCATAAAGTGGAGTTGTACAGAGCTAATTCTGATATGTTCTGAAATGCTTGCACAGTTCATTTAAATGCTGTGCACTAGAAAAAAAAAACCTTTCCTCTACCCACAGTATGCAGCAATATTCTCACCTAGATCCTCTCACTTTGAAGCCAGAGAAAGAAAAGTAAACACCAAGCTCCCCCAGAAGACAGCCTGACATTTGACCTCTGTCTTTGAATGCACGGCAAATGTGACAAGATAAGAACAAGATTTACAGGCCTGTTTTCAGAAAGGAGCACTCATGGAAGAATACAAGGAGAGGTAGTTCGTAAAGGCTTTACTCCTTGGGAGGGACGAACTGAACCTGGACAGCCTAAAACAAATTTTGTCTGCAAATAGAAAGCCAGAAAATGTGAGTTACAAACCACAAAGCCAATGATAAGCAATAGGCGTAATGCATTCCCAGGGAAGCTTTCTGAATGTCCCCAAGATGACTTTGGTCTGGTTGTATGACATTACCACGCCTTCCTTCAACCTGCACGTCTTTACATCGCAGATTTTATAACGCATACCACTACTATGCATTTACACTCACTCACATTAGAAACACCTTCACTACGCATTCCACTGCCAAGCATACTCTTATCACTCTTAGGGGGATATTCTCAAGAACGTGTGATAATTATCGCAAAATTAGCTTAATGCAACTTTGCACATCGCAGTCCATCACGGGAAAATAACACTGTGTTAACGTTGTGTTCTCAACCCGGCGGCACCATGCAATAGTCACACGATAACGCGCCAAATGACCGCGTTAAAATTAACGCGACGCCGGAAAAATGCGAGACACGAACGCGAAAAAAGTTGCAATGCCCCAAATCACGCTACAAAAATCAGCGATAACCAGCGACAGGCCTGCAATTCCCACGCGTCATGCGGGAAAATGCACTATATAAGCAGGGGAAAAAAAAGACAAAAATAAATAAACTGCGTCGCACCATGGATGCACCCGGACCGAGTGCAGAGGACAACGCGAACCCCACAAGCCCCACAGATGACCAGCAAGGAACCTTGGGGTCGGGGAAGGGCAAGGAGAAGAGGAAGACGGGGTTCAGTCCGCAGGAAAACCGGATCATCGTCACGGTGGTGATAGAACACTACTAACAACTGTTCGTCACCTCCACTATGTCATTGGCAACACAAACGGAAATATGGCAGTCGATCGTGAACAACGTGAATGCAGTCGGAGTGTTGAGGAGGTCAATGGAGGAGGTCAAGAGGCGCTGGCATGATGTGAATAGCCAAACCAAGCAGAAACTCGCTGCCAACCGGAAGGCAGCAACGGCGACTGGAGGTGGGAGTCCTGCGCCACAGGAGGAGCTGGATGAGCTGGAGGAAATGGAGGCCACAGTCATCAGTGTGGAGACGGTGCAAGGAGTTGGGGGTCCGGACACAGCTCGATATGACCTGACCCAACAGCAACAGGGTGAGTAATGACCAAGGACTGGGGGGACGGGGGAGATGGGCACAATGGCACAGATGCACACTTATGTGTAGCACACTGCACACCCACAATGATTGTGGAACATGTCCCTGATACGCTTGGCACACTGCAGCACACATAGAAACACCAAGTAGGCCCCCGTCCACTATGTGCACAAAGGGGCCCCCCTCCCTATCACCAATCTCACAACCTACCCATGCACATGTGCTGAATCCAGCAAAGCAGCGGCTCTGTGAGCCACACTGACAATGCAAGTGACACTGCATGACCAATAGCATGGCTGCAGTCAAAATACATGACATGGTGCACGACACAACACTGAGGTGGCCCAGTGTGGATCACATCCTCAAAGGAGCAGGTCACACTCTGACACATCCACGTGCACATACAACCCCTGATGTCAACAACACATCTGCAGAGAAACAATGCACAAGAGTGCAAAAACCGTCCAAGAGCACAAATGACCCTAGTCGCCAACATCTCAGCACCTTAAGAGCACACAAGTCAAAGGCACACCGCCTCAAAGGGATAAGGGGCCGCTAAATCAGAGCTGCAGGGGCGACTCTCCCACAATGCAGCACACACACATAGCAATCACAGCACATCAACATTGACGACAATGTGGTACAAAGTGCAACACTTTCACTACAGAACAGAGGACACAACTGGTGCCGCTTGTGCGTAGAAACTGGCCAATCACATCTGGCATTGCAGGAAACTGTGAGATAATAATGTACGAGTACAACCTCACGTCGGAATGTCCACTGTCTCCCATCAAAAAGCCAGCTCATCCAAAATGTACATTGTCATGCAGTCTGTATGCAAACATGTACAATGCGTCAACATACATGGAACACACTGTTAACCTGCATCTCCCCTTTACATTGCAGAGGGACAATCAACACCTCCTGCAGAGCAGACCAGACATCTCTTCAGTGATGATGAGGAGGACCCCCTGGCCATCTGCTCCGACACCCTCCAACGGCTCGTGGACAGCCCCCGCACCCCACCTCCAGGAGCAGGGCAGCCTAGCTGCATCGAGGTGACCCCACCCCCTGCACAGCCCACACAGCAGGAAGCACCCACCACCACGGCTGGCTCCCAGCACCTCACGGAAAGACACATGGCATTCCAACGCCATGTGTTAGACTGCCAGAGGGGGCTGGCTGAACAGGTGCGGGTGGGTTTCGACCTCATGGCAGCCAAACAATGCCATACGTGGGTGTATGAGTCCCATCAGGGACCACTTACAGTCCCTAACGGACACCCACAGTCCGTTCCATGCCCTACAACAATCCTTGGCTGACCTCGCTGGAGCCATTACTCGGATACAAGAACTGTCTAGTCAGACAGGCTCCAGCGATGACAGCACAGAGTTGGCACAGATGCGGAGGACAATGGAGAACATGGAGCGGATGCAGGCTGGAAGGATGGCTGCCACGGCTGTACACCAGCGAGATGTAGCTGGGATCTTCCATGCCCTGCAGAACCTCATCTTGCCATTGCTGCCACAGAGCCTGTCCCAGATGACTGCTGCAGGTACTTCAACACACACATCTCCGCCCCCTGATGTGTCAGTGGCACACAGTGATGCAGCCATACCACCTCCGCCCCCTGATGTGTCAGTGGCACACAGTGATGCAGCCATAACACCACCACACACACCTGACACAAAGGACATATCAGAGGACTAAGATGTGGATGGCAATGACTCTGTGTGAGAAGGAGGTTGTAGCATTCATCCCCGCCATATGGCCTGTTCCTGCTTGGTTCAGCCCTCTGCATCATGCCCGTGAACAACACCTTCCACTGCCCCCGAAACACTCTGCGACATTCACCTGGACCCCGACATGGACTGCCATATCTGCTCTGGTTACCAGTGACACAGCAATCAGGCTGCGGACTGAACTCTTCCTATTCCGATTAAATTGTCATTCCCCAAAGGACTCTGGTTGGCCCTCCACTGGGTAACCATGTAATGTGGGGTTTGCATGGCCATGTACTGCTCCAGCTCCGACAATCCACACAATGTGAATAAAACATTCCAAATCACACAGATGTGTCATGTCTATGTTCAATCAAGTATAAAAGTATGGATGAATGTAGGGACATTGATTGCACAAAAAGGTACACCCTGGGAAATGACATCAATGCGCATGTTTGATCCTGACCCACATGGCCAATTAGATGACTGTGAAGGTGTGAACTAGCTGTGGCCTCATTGCTCATGAACAACAATCTCGCAACCCCCCAACGTAGCCCCACGTCCATGTATTAAATGGGGCTGTGTGTAAAAATGTCTAATTCGGTAGCAGGCCTAAAGTAGTGTCCCCCATCACATGTGACAACAGAACATCTCTTCGCATACCTACTCACACTCAACTGTGTGGACACAGCCTGTTTTGATGGATCACATTGATCCACATGGCAAGAAGTTGGACACCATTCTCACATTGCTGAAGACACGTAAGAGCACAGGTCTACCAGCAACTATCCCAACCACCATGTCTGGCTCACAGAGGTGGAGCTGGCAATAGGGACTCACCCCTAAGTGAAATGCGTCAGTCAGTCCCTCCCTGTGTACGGACAATGCTCATTGAGGCACACGATTTGTCATTCTAATCAACACTCTTCACAGTTGAACACTAGTTAAGTGGCGTAGACTTTATTAGCATGTGCGTGTCAGTACGGGCAAGACAAGGGCCACAACATGCAGACCAATGCTTCAGACACTAACAGGCAGCATGGGAACATGTAGAGGTGCAAGAAATGGGGAGGCAAAAATGAACACCAATCATTACGGATGGTAACGGTCTCAGCCTACCTTGCCTTGCTGGACGAGTCATGTGATGTTTGGCGTATGCTCATTGCCCCGTGTCAGGGGACACGACTCACAGCCCATGGGATCTGCATAGTGCTGTACCACCGGACTGCGCAGACTGTCTGCTCTGCTGACAGTGAGCAGGTGAAAGTGTCCAACAAGGTCACATGTAGTACTACATTGCCATGTGTGTACTCTCCCTCAGCAGTATGTCAGATTTAGGAACCTTGCCAAGCGACGCTGTGCAGCTCCGCCCATGGGACTGCCTCACCTTGCACAGGTGTGTGTCAACACGCGTAGGTGCACGCACATGCATTCTGAGTCCAGGCGAATGCAGCCATGTCCACTGTTGTGGTGGGATTTGTGACCATTTCTCCAAGATGCAACAAGGTGTTGGGACCTGTGCTCTGGGTTACAAGCAGTTGTGGCTGCAGGAACGTAGTTACTCGTCCATGAATGCGAGCGCAGCTTCCTGGGCAATCAGCTCCAAGAGTACGTCGTTGTCGACTTCAATGAACACGAGGGCGAGCCAATCCATTAACTGGTCCGGACAGATGTGCTCCGTCCACGCCGTTTCACCAATCCGCAACACAGCCCAATAGGGGAGCGCTTCGATGTGGTCACTGCACACGAGGACTCGTGCAATCTCCCATGCCCAACTGCCAGCACATACGCCAAATATCAAGGCATCCCATGAACGGGTATCACGGCAGTGGCGGCTGGTGACATTTGAAAGTGGTGTGGCGTAAAACAATTATCGTACTGCACTGCGGTGAGCGAGTGTAGCGAGCGAGCCCGAACCTCCCCCCGAGAAAATTTTGAAAAAAGAGTGGGCAAATGGTGCATTTTCAAGCAAATTTGAGAAAGCAAGAAGGTTGAGCAGCACTCCTGCTAGGCTTAATACATTCAATTTGTTCGCAATCACAGTACAGACATTTGCCTGGTTCCTTCTGGCACAGGAACAACGATGGGCTTTGTGTCCTGGCACATATTGTAAAACGTATTTTATTTTATTTACCTTAGCACACAATACTAGATGGTAAATAAATGGCAGTGCGAGCTAAACAAATATAAATCACTTAAAATTCGGCAAAAAGCGCTTCTGCACCTGCAGGCTTCATGGCGCTGGTTTTAATCTGTGTTTAAACTACAGGGTCTCTAGAAGCACTGCATTTCACAACACGTTTGTGTTTTAGATCTGAAACTGAAGTGAACATTTCATATTCCAAAATGTAGATTTTACCTCGAAAATCAGAGAGCGCTTGCAAGCACGGCTGTCATGGTTAGTTCATATTTATTTGTTGGAAACAGGGGGCCTTAAGGTTGATCACACATTACAGGGTAGCAGACTATAGCTTCGAAGTTTCATAAGCTATTGTTCGTTTCCAAAGATAAAATGGGCTACCATTGTGTCCGGTATGACTTGACATGGGAGCATCAGTCAGCTACCTGTCGCATGGCAGTTCCAGTGTACAAGTGAATACTGAGCGTGTCTTTTTTGCCAGTAGTTTATCTGTCTCGATCTTGGCCTAACTCTTTACAGAAGATGAAGAGCCAGGTCGAACCCCAGTCTCCCCAAGGAGTGGCCTCATTGGTCCAAATCAAACAGGATGATTGCAAAGAACAGCTTGTGGCATTAATTGTGGTTTTTAGTGACATGGGAATGGGTTTATGCAGCACACACCATGTCCCTTGATCCCAAAGGGCAGAACCTATAGACGGGGCCACTGGAATTATGCTGCAGGGTTCGATCAAATTATGCGGCAAGAAAGGGCAGGTTATACGGCACGTCACTGCACATCTTGTGGTAGTATTACTTCATTGTTTCATAACTGTGGCTCATTTTAACACTGTATGGGTGGGCGATTGTTTGACCTTGTTAATACTAGTTCAACACTCAAATACAGCAATAAGCAACTGAGATGTGAATGGTCAACCTTTGCAAAGGGTCTCCCATTGCGCAGGTAAAACGAGTGGCAATGAGTTAAGGAACTTTTGGTCCGTTCGTGTAAGAAATACATATACTTTTTTAATCTTCAGATTATGCAGAAAATGATGGATTACGTGGCAAATGCGGCAAATCCTTACTTATGCAGAAAACACAGCGGCTGCAGTCACACAATTCCAATGCACCTGCCTACAGAATGCAATATACGCACACCGGTATGCATGAGTGCAGTGCATAACTTAGCAGAGAGGTGTTCACAAAGTAAAGGAAGTGAGTATCTATTCTCAGACCTGGAGGTGACTGATGCCTGGCTAATCTCGGGAAATGTCTGCGCTTACCCACACCCTAGAATAGGTTATTTGTTAACTCGATGACACATAACAGCTTGCGCCATAAAAAAATATAAAACCAACATATCGGCGTGTCTTCTGAGTGCTAGGCTGCACGCAGAATCTGTATTGTGGTCAGTGGCCTCAAGATCACACTGCACCTCCACACACAGCGTCAGTTAACACAGAAGCATTGTATCACGTCGGGTGGCCGCATGCAGACAGACACCGTCTCTCCACAGCAACTTTTATGTAAAACCACGAACGTCACATTTCCTACCATTGCAACTCCAAAGCTATCAAGTTGTCCCAGGGTCCTGTAATACTCACATCTGCACAGCAATACGAATCTCAGTTGCAGTGCAAGCGCTCACACAGCTGATGTGCTGCAGGGCACACAGCTCCATGAAATGTAGGCGTGCACATTAATAAAACATTAATAAAACACCAGTGCCATCTGCATGACAACCACATCCACAGAACATGGGCTTGAGCACCTTACAGCACTTTAATGTGCAGGCCTAAGCAGCACTAAACCACTCATGCTGCCAACAGGAAAGACACATTGAAAGTACTTAGACAAAACGCATCATTGCACTGTATTGCCATCAACCCGACTCAAGTCAACCCCCAGATCACCTGTAGCATAGACACAACACACAAACCACATAGACGTAAGAGCATCACCGCACCATAATGTGCTGGTCTGACACTTCTGAGCGACTCCGGTCATCCACAGGTTAAGAACTCCAACAACGCCTAGACTGTTCGGTGTCAAGGCACTGTAAGTGCAGACATGCGCAGTTTTTTAACAATTCCTCTAATCTGTCGGGACACACCGCCCCCTGTCTGTGTAGTTAGAAGTATCACACACGCTAACATTACCGTGTATTCGCTCCATGGCGGCTGCACAGCCTCGGTGGGGTGCGTGAATTTCCACCTGATCCGGTACAGCTTAAGAGTCTGTGGTGTCGACTCACGTGTGGCACTGGCGCGGTGACGCTTGAGGGCGTGACTCGGTGACTGACGGACTGACTGCAATGGCCAATCACAGTGCGGCTGCTGCGGCAGTGCCACCCACCCACGCGCGGCACCCAATGTTATAATGCCTGCCCGATCAGGCTCAGGCTCCGCGGTCACTCTGCCAATCCAGACGCTGCATTAGCAGCGCCAGGATTGGCTAGGGCACGGAGACGGCCCGCCCATTAGCGACCGGGGCTGCTGCGCGAAGCAACACTCTGCCTCTCGGGTCCCGACTCCCCTCGCTCTCCAGGTCCAGGATGGTATAGGAGGTGGCTGTAATGCGCATGTTCGGGCTGGTCATAAAAATGACCAGCCCAAAATCGAGCATGCGCACTATTGCAGCTGCGCTTTAGTAAGCGCTGCAGTCGCCTGGCTGTCACTCAACCCTTCCTTGCTGCCGCAGCCAGCCCCGCCCCCACCCCCCTTCAGCGCCGATTGCCTGACTGTCTGCCGACTGCGAGCGGAGCGACGACGAGCGAGTAGTTTAGTCATAATACTGTGTCTGTGTTATTTATGACTCAACTTACTCGCTTGCGACTGTGAATGCCATGTGGCTAGTGGGGCAACGCCCCAGCGCCCCCAATGGACGCACCGCCACTGTATCACGGTTACACTCCTGGTCGTGGGACAACAGGGGGCGCACACACAAGTCATAATCCAGTTCAGCTACCGTTGTGTTGGATAGGCAGACATCCATGGGCCACTCGAATATGCATGATCGACAGTGGAACCAGGGCTGGACGCAGGTGACGTACGCAAGACGGAAGCTCAGACAGTAACTGATGCGCAACACTGCCAGTGGCAGTGCCCCCAACAAATACAGCATATGTGCACGGTACAGTTCCACGTGACAGGGGTTGTGCATGTGCCCGGGATGTTCTGCCATTGCGTTGGTGGCTCTAGTAGAACCGGCACTCTTCTGACCTGCGGCAGTTATGTGGATGATATGCCACAGCTCGGAGCAATGAGTCGTATGTGTGTGCAACGTTTGGACGTATGGGTTGTTGTGTACGTAAGTGTCAAGGGCATTCCATGCAAGAGTACCTCGAGCAAGGACTTCTGTGTGTGGGTGTGGATACGTTGGTCTTTCATTAGCGCTGTGCGTAGTGTGGGAGTCGTCATCATCTGCTATGGTATCTCTCTCAGGGGGTGCCTGCCGCATGCAAGACCAAGGTCGGAGTGCAGATGTCCTTCCGCCTTATGTCTTGAGACAAAGGAGCTTTCATCCCTAATGTTAGTCTGACTACTGCTTGCATTCTGGAAATGTGATGTGGCTTTCGCGCTGCATTTGGGGCTAGGCCTTAGGCTTATGGTGCACCAATAGCGATACACACACAACAGTTGGCATGTATGTGCCAAGAGCCTTCCTTTCACTGTCTCTCTCTCCCTCTCTTTCTCTCTCTTCATTTCACTGTCTCTCTCTCTCTCTCCCTCCCTCTCTTTCTCTCTCCCTCTCTTTCTCTCTCTTTCTCTCTCTCTCTCTCTCTCTCTTTCTCTCTCTTTCTCTCTCTCTCTCCCTCTCTTCCTTTCACTGTCTCTCTCTCTCCCTCTCTTTCTCTCCCTCTCTTTCTCTCTCTTTCTCTTTCTCTCTCTCTTTCTCTCTCTTTCTCTCTCTTTCTCTCTCTCTCTTTCTCTCTCTTTCTCTCTCTCTCTCCCTCTCTTCCTTTCACTGTCTCTCTCTCTCTCCCTCTCTTTCTCTCTCTTTCTCTCTCTCTCTCTTTCTCTCTCTCTTTCTCTCTCTCTCTCCCTCTCTTCCTTTCACTGTCTCTCTCTCTCTCCCTCTCTTTCTCTCTCTCTCTCTCTTTCTCTCTCTCTCTTCCTCTCTTCCTATCACTGTCTCTCTCTCTCTCTTTCTCTCTCCCTCTCTCTCTTTCTATCTCTCTCTCTTTCTCTCTCTTTCTCTCTCTCTCTCCCTCTCTTCCTTTCACTGTCTCTCTCTCTCCCTCTCTTTCTCTCTCTTTCTCTCTCTCCCTCTCTCTCCCTCTATTTCACTCTCTCTCTCTCTCTCTCTCTCTCCCTTTCTTTCTCTCTCTCTTTCTGTCCTTTGATGAGCGCATGACACACCTTCTTATCTTGCAGGCTGTGACTTCCAGATTGTCCAGAGAAGACCCTCCATGGCTCTTCCAAATAGTTGTTTTGAGTTAGATTTGAATAAAATGATTTGTTTGGAAATTCAGAGGTGAATGAATGATTCTCCTTTTTCGGACCACACATGAATGTTAATTGTTGTAATTGTGCGACATCAGGCGAATTGTTTTGTTCATGATTTCATAAAGTTGGTATAAAATATCCTTGTCCGGGGGGGGGGGTCCTGGGGGTGGTGGGGGTGGGTGTTCTGGCCCTCTTGGGTGTCCGAGCTGCATGATCAGTAGCTCCATGGCATCTGTTGTTCTTCTGGTGCGGCTGTGGGCTGGGCTCCCATTTCTGGTGCAGGTTATCGTCCGACTTAATACCAGGAAAGCGCAGGTGTTAATTCCCTGCTGCTAACGCGCCTTATCGCATGTTTTGTGATCTTATCACCGATCTGGCTGGTCGTTGAGAATGTTGCGAAGTGGTGTTGTCGCAGCTTTTTGCACGGGAACGCCTACTCTGCATCTCATTAGCGTTAGTTGCCGGTGTCATCCGTGGCGATGTTTTTTGCGGCTGCTATCGCAGGAAAACTGGCGATATCGGCTGTTAGCACCAGCTTGTGAATAGGGCGATAAATCTATCGCCACTTTGGCTGCGATAAAGTGCCGCTGACTCGGCGATAAGTCCTTGAGAATATGCCCCTTACTGTTTCTGAAAAATCCTGTCACAGTCTAACACTGCCACCTACTGTCCAAAAATTATACATTAATTGTTAATACATTTTTAATTGCATTTGTATTTGCATTGAATTTGTCGTTTACTGGTTTGGTACTATTTGAAAATTTTATGTTTTTGGGGGGAGACCCCCCAAACGCCCCTTTTTTAATTAGCCTCAAATGCGTGGTTTTGTCTTGCGTTGTAAAGACTTGCGTGCCAACAATCTTTACGATGTAAAAAATGCATAGAAAATTTAATATGAAGTAAAAATTTCAAAGTAAAGGCTGGTACCCGACTTTTTTTAGGTTGAAGCCCAGACAGCTGGGCGTTGTCTGGTAGGCTTCAACCTAAAAATCGGGAAATGTTCTGAAGTATGTTGACTGAACAAAAATATAACAGCATTCAACATTCAAGCTTAAAAATTGGCCAAAAACCACCAGGTTCTAAAGCGTCAGTAGTAACATCTTCTATTTTGAGCACCATTTTGTATTATAATAGCTGCTCTCTATCATAATGAAATACACATAATAATGCAAGAAATGGCTGTTTCCAGCATCGCTGCATAAGTGTAGTTGAGACTGAGCCCTATCTGAGTTATATCGACCTGTCAATCAGGGGGGCCACCTAACATCATGCCATTACAGACTAACTTTACGGTTCTGGTCTTTTGCATGTCAGCTTAATGCCTTCTGGGTAATGTAGTCTTGTTTTGCTTCCATTGAACTAAGTAGACATACACATATAATAACAACAATTTGAGATTAAAGATTCAGGACTGGGGGGGGCGTGGCTAGCCGAGCTGCGAAATGGCCGCTGCGTAGGCGAGCTCCGCCGGCCGAGACAAAATCCTGCATATATCCGCTAATTCGATGAAAACTCACTGTGCCACATATATCGAGGACGTGTAGCAGGGTGTGCGGCGCCTATCGATCCCGGCTGCAGAGTTGCCCGTGCCCATGCGGCAAGGTTGGGAGTCTGGAGCTGTGGTTGCCCGGGGTGTCTCGCGGATGATCTCTGTGCGAGGCCGGCTGGAGTGAAAATCGAGGTCGCGGGACCGATGCCGCGGCGGGCCAAGATTGCGATCCCGCAGCGGTAGACACGATTGCCTGACCCGAGAGGGGGAGGACTGCCCGACTGCATGCGGAGGTGAGGAGATCCCGAAGGGCCAGCGCTTCCCAAGCTATCCCCCGGTCAGTGGTTGAGCCCGAAGCGCCGTGTCCGTGGCGGGCCGCGCCGGCTTCCACACCGGCTGCCGCCTCAGTGCGCTCCCCCACTGAGTGGTGTACTGCCCAGGGGGTACTGCCGGTGAGAGTTGTTTCCTAGAATTTAGAGCAGAGGCACCAGGGCGAGGCCCGACACGGCTGGCTGACTAGCGAGAGGTGGAGCTGGTGCAGTGATCCCACGGGACCGGAGACATGCAGTGGTGACCTGCCCAGGTAGGCATACACAGAGCAGGAGCCGAGTGCAGACCTGGAGGTGCGCCACGATCGCTACTGTTCTACTGGGGAGTACGGAGCGCACTGCCTGCGAGTGCACACTGGGGATTCGTGATTGGCCAGTGCTGCGTGCTGGGTCCCAAGCTGGGTCGGGAAACACAAGCTGAGGCCCTGCTGGCGGTGTTTTGGTGATTGCGGGAGGCCACGCTATTGGGGCCGGCGTGTGTGGCTCAAGCTCCATTGTTCAAATTTGCTGTACCCAGAAGAGAGGTGCTGACTGGTGCGCAGATTCCCCGCGGGCCACTCACCGTCGCAAGGAGTGGTGCGGGGTCCTCTTGGGGTGGACTTACTGACTGTCATCGGTCTGCAGTGTAGTCTCCCATTGGTTGTGCGTTGTACGCCTGTGCTGCGGCCCGGAGGAGCCCTATTGCGAGGGCAGGGACTCGAGCGATACACGGACGGTGTCACCCCCTGCTGGACCCACGCCGGACTTGTTGACCATACGAGCTGCCCCACAACACTGGCTAAGAAATGGGAAAACCAGACGCAAAACAACCGAAGCTTGACCAAAGGAGGAGCACACGGCAAACAGAGCATGATTCGGAGGCGGGGGCGGAGCGGCAACCGGACCACCAGATGGAAGATCAAGGGGAGGATTTACGTACCTTAATGCTCGAAATGAGGTCTAGCCTGCGCAACATTGATACCAAACTTGACACTTTGACATCCCAGCTGGATGCCGTTAAAACGCAGGTGGGGACGCACGAAACCCGGCTGGATGTGCTGGAAAATCGAGCGTCGGACTTTCACGAATTCCAGGTGGAGACGAAAGAACAACTCCTCCAGATGGACAAAATACTCGGAATCATTAGAGCCAAAAACGAAGATTTGGAGGCCCGGTCACGCCGTAATAACCTCCGAATTACGGGAATACCAGAGACAACGGCCATTAACAAGATGGAGACGTATGTGGCGGACATGCTCCATGAACTGTTTGACCCCAACCTCTCTTCGGTCTTCGCTGTGGAAAGGGCGCACCGCGCTCTGGGTCAGAGGCCACCGGTGGGCGCTCCCCCCAGGCCCATCTTGGCTAAGGTCCTGAACTACCAAGACCGAGATGCTGTCCTACGCCTGGCCCGTGGTAAGGGGACGATAACTTATGGGGGAAACAACATCTCACTTTACCCAGACTTTACCCCGGCTGTGCAGGCGGCGAGACGGGAGTTTCTGCAGGCTAAGCGTCTCCTGCTGCAGGCCCAGATCCCATATGCCCTACTCTATCCTGCCCGGCTTAAGGTCACATACGATGGTACCGCACATTTCTTCACAGACGCCAAATCCGCCCTCAAGTTCGCCAAGCATGTCGGAGGGAAGACTTCTAAAAGGCCACCCAAAGAGTCCACTGCTGAACACGGCGGGCTGAGTGACAATGATTGAACATAACCAAATGTCTGCTGTACTCTTGGGTGAAGTCGTGGCGAACTCTAAAGTCATGGCCTGTATTCTACTTATTGGTTATGGAAGGTTGGAGAGTACATGTGTAAACGCTTTGACTGGGCGCTAACAAATGGTGTGTGGTGGTGGGAATGCGGGGATTGAGAATAACGTGATCACGAGGGGACCTTGGGGAGGCTCACGGGGCTACATCACACTCGATGTGGTGGAATCCTGCGGGGTGGCTACAGGCCCCCGATGCGTCCTTCAGGGAGTTGAGGATTGGCTAGTAACAGTTGCGAGTGGATCGATGGGTCTCACCGACATTTGTTTCTCGGCCACCCTGAGTAATCAGGGGAGTATGCCGGTGGTACTACGCCCCCTTGGGAGAGCTCCCACTAGTTCTTGTACGTTTTTGAAATGTTTGGGTTGGGAATTCTGCAACCTGATTGGGGGTTGGAGTGGGTGGGGGGTGGGGGGTGGTATTGTTCTGTTGATTGCCAGATTCATGCCTTTTAATCTTTACGACATATGCAATGTGAAATTGTATTTGCTAATATGTTATGCTCCTCCTGCCTTGTTGTATTGTGACGATCTGCACTTCAAATGCCTGCTTTAAATGTCCTTACCTGGAATATTCGCGGGTTAAATGATGGCAGGAAGACCAGGTTAGTGCATTCCTACTTGGTTAGGCACAATATTGATATCTGCATGCTGCAGGAGACACATCTCCATGTTCCCCTCTCAACTCGATTGAAACATAGCAGGTGGGGCTCTGTCTACTCCTCCATTTATTCAAACTATTCCAGAGGCGTGGCTGTGCTGATACGGAAGGGGCTCGACTGGAAGGCTGGCGAAACATTCCTAGACCCTGAGGGTCGGTATGTTTTAGTTCATGGTGTCTTAGTGGGTATCCCTTTGGTGCTGGTAGCGGTGTATGGCCCCAATACGGACTCCCCTGAGTTTTTTCAAAGGGTGTGGGCTAGAGTGAAAGCGACTGCTTGTGATACTATCATTTGGGGGCGATTTCAATGCCATTCTGGATGATGAACCTCGACAGGAAGGGGGTATCCAGGGTTCTGCACCCACTAGCTGGAGGGGCACTGCGGGCTATATTGGCTGATGGTGATTTAGTTGACATTTGGAGGCAATTACACCCAACTGCTAAGGAGGGCACATGTATCTCCGAATATCATAAGGCGTGGTCACGTTTAGACTATTGGATGGTTTCTCGAGATGTGGTTACATGGACACGGGACGTCCTGCACCTACCTCGATCTCTATCAGATCATGCACCATGCCTCCTGCGCTTGGAGTTGCCAAACTCCATCCCGCGGATGTACACCTGGAGGCTGCCGCAGGATGCACTCTTAGATGAAGCCTTTAAGGAAGAAATTAGGGGAGACATCAATGATTACTTTTCCCTCAATGTAGGGTCAGTGAACTCTGCGGTTACGCTATGGGAAGCTTTTAAAACTGTGGTGCGGGGGAACTGCATAGCCCGACAGGTGGGGGTGTTGAAGGCCATTCGGGGAACTTTGGCTTCGCTTGAGAGGCAGCTCAGGACATTGGAGACTCAATTCTATTCCTCTGGTGACCCTAACATTTTGGCGTCGATGAAGGAGAAACTGCTTGAATTTGAAGAAGAAGCTAGCAAGGAAGTGCGATTCTTGGGAAAACATGCACAGGCTAGGAGGTATGGGGAGGGGGACAGGCCCGGGAAAACATTGGCGGCAATGCTCCGAGCCCCACGGTCTACAGCCTTTGTTACTGAACTAAAAACTGCCACCATGTCCGTAATTAGAGGTCAGAGCGCGATCCTTGATGAGTTCTCGGGTTTCTACCAAAGACTATATGAAACTACACAATGCGCTGCTCCCATAGACCTGGTGCCCTTTCTGGACTCCTTGGAGTTGCTTTGGCTGAGTAAGGGCCACAGGGACTACCTTGACTCCCCCTTTACAGTGGAGGACATAGCTAAGGTTATTAAGGGTTTACCGCTGAACAAATCTCCTGGATCAGACGGTCTAACAACCGCTTTTTATAAAACGTATGTAGAGGAACTCGCGCCCCAATTACATGAAGTATTTGTGGAGTCCCTTGAATCTGGTATTCTTCCGCTTTCCATGCGCGATGCGATAATAATTACCCTTTTAAAACCTGGGAAACCTGAGGACGAGATGGACTCCTATAGGCCACTCTCCCTGATTAACGTGGATGTTAAGATTTTGGCGAAACTCATTGCCAATAGGCTGCAGCCATTACTTCCGCTGGTCGCCCGTCCGGATCAATCCGGGTTTATCCCTGGGCGGTCGACCTCACAAAATCTCAGAACCTTGTTTTCAGTATTGCACTATCTGCACCCTGAGGTGCAAGCGGCCGCAGTCTTCTTAGACGCCACGAAGGCGTTTGATACGCTGGAGTGGCAATATCTCTTTGCCATCCTAGGACGTATGGGTTTCAGCCCACTTTTTATAAATCTAGTGCGGCTACTCTACACGAAGCCGTTGGCACGAGTAAGGGTGAATGGTCTCCTCTCAGAGCCCTTCCCCATTTCGCGAGGAACGAGACAGGGGTGTCCATTGTCCCCACTGCTCTTCGCGATTGCGATGGAGCCCCTTGCGGCGCGTATTAGGCAACACCATACGGCTAGGGGAATTGGTTTTACTACCCGTAGTCTTCTTATTTCATTATACGCGGACGATGTCACCCTATACGTTTCCGATCCTGCGTCCAATTTGAATCCGATATTGAGGGAATTTATAAAATTTGGTGGCCTTTCGGGCATCTCGATCAACTGGGCTAAGTCCGTCATTTTCCCCTTGACGAACAATACTATACAGACGCCATCTGAGTTCCCTATCCAATGGGCAACGGAGCCAGTCAAGTATCTTGGCATATGGATAAGTAGAGATATGCAGGAGTTGTGGAGTATGAACTATGGACGCGCCGTGACTTGGCTGGAAGGGAAAATTACCGCATGGGCCGGGCTCCCCTTTCTTTGGCCGGCCGGATCGCATTGATTAAGATGGTGGTCTTGCCTAAATTTCTTTATTTATTTGTTAATGTTCCCCTTGTCCTTACGCGAGAATTTTTAAGAGCCTCCGATCCTTGCTTATTTCTTTGGTGTGGGCGGGTGGGCAAGCTAGGGTCTCCTGGGAGCTTCTGACGCTTCCTCTGCGACAGGGGGTCTCGGTGCTCCGGACATGCCCTTATATGCTTGGAGTGCGCAAGCCCAATTCTTACACTATTGGATACACCCCACTCTCTTTCAGCCCCATGTAGCTGTGGAGGCAGACGTGGCAGCGCCTCTTCCTCTAAAAGTCGCACTATATGGAACATACAAGCGCCCTAGGGAGGACGTGAATACGGTGGAGACCCTGCGATGGGCCTGGCATGCGCTGCGGAGGAGGGCTGGTGCGACAATTTTATATGCCCCTACAATACCCATAGTTCGCAATCCACAGTTGTTTCCTTGGGGTGCTGGTATCGGCGAGGATCTGGCGCGGAAAATGGAATTAGCAACCCTTGGGGACCTTTATCCGGAGGGGTCGTTTCGACCCCCTCCGACGGCAGAGGACAACCACCCAGCGACATTCGCCGAATCATTTGCATATCATAAACTTAAGTGGACATGCCGGTCGATACATGACTCGTTCCCGGATGCGCCGCCAGCCCTGAGCGCTTTAGAAAATATTCTTACAGTGGCCTCCCCACGTCGCCTTATTACTAGAATATACACTCATATGCAGACGACGGCGCCCATCTTGCAACCCCGAGCCCTCGGGGCGTGGAATGAGGATCTCCGGATCCCAATGACGGAAGACCAGTGGCTATATTGTTGTAGCCATCTTACGGCCCTTTTCCCCAATTATAAGCTACGTTTAATTCACTTTAAATTCTTACATAGATACTACAGGACGCCCACTGGTCTGCTTCGCATTGGCTTAAAAGATGACGACAGTTGTTGGAGATGTGGCTTTGCGCCTGCAGGGTTTTTAAATGTTTCGTGGGATTGTCCGAGGCTGGGGCCATACTGGATTAGTGTCTTCAATATAATACACCAAATTACTGGATGGGAGGCGGAGCCTGACCCTCTATTAGGATTGCTTGGGTATGTGAGGGACTCGCCTGTGAAGGTCAGGAAACTACACGCACTGCTACTCCTATTTGCTAAAAGACGGGTCGCCATCCATTGGGGAAGCAAGAGGGTGCCATCTAAAGTTGATTGGATAAGGGATGTGACATTTGGACATTCGCAATTGACTACTTTCTGGGAGCTGATGCCTTCAGCGTCACGCCCAAAGGATATTTGGGAACCATTTATAGCCTGGGCCCGGGGGCATCAGGAGCAAATGGAGACAGAGTAGCTGTGTGGAAGGTCGGGTTGGGATATGAAACAATGCATGGGGGGTGGCGGCACAGGTGGAGATGATTGTAGTCCTACATTACAGGGAGAGGTGGGCTTTCTGGGCGAGGTATGACCTGCAAGGAAATATTGTTGTACTCTTTGGATAACTCCTTTATACTGGTTTATGCCTAAGGTGCCATTGGAACTCGGAGGAGGAGCCAAGTTGTATACGAATGCAAATGTACTTCACATGATGGTAATATGCCACGTTGTTAAGCTGTCGAACAGGCATGATCTGGCTGTTGGTTTGCACCAAAAGTGTGCTTTGTTTGTTGTTATGGTATAAAATGCTAATAAATAAAAATAAAAAATAAAAATAAATAAAAAAGATTCAGGACTGGAATCCCTGTCCATGCTCACCCTACAGTGTCAATATACATCTAAATGCATG
This sequence comes from Calotriton arnoldi, assembly GCA_963921515.1. Lineage (NCBI taxonomy): Eukaryota > Metazoa > Chordata > Amphibia > Caudata > Salamandridae > Calotriton > Calotriton arnoldi. Next base: position 349,433 of record CAWUFW010008450.1, on the reverse strand, counting down.
CATTTCCTGTTTTATTTCTGCCTTGCAGCTGAAAAGCAAGCACAAGCAACCCGAAGGCCCGCTTTGTCCTGATGGGCGAGTACGTCAACACCATCTTTACTGTCAATGCCGTAACAGGAGATGTATTTGTAACTAGGGAGCTGGACAGAGAGACCAAATCTGAGTATGAGCTGAAAGCGGTCCTTGTAGACGGGGATACCAATGTCACCCTGGAGGAGCCTTCGCCTTCCTCCTTCATCATCAAAATCATCGATGCCAACGACAACGCACCAGAGTTTGTCCAGAAAGTATTCAACGGGTCCGTGCCAGAAATGTCAGCTGTGGGTATGTTCTTGCCAGTACTTTATTTTTATTTTTAAACCCGCTACAAAAATATGCATAATCCTGTTTTAACCTTGTATGGTTGATATACCCGACAGGGACATCAGTCACACAGGTGACAGCCGTAGATGCCGACGACCCAACAGTTCAAGGCAACGCACAGATTGAATATCACATTATTAAAGGAAACGAGTATTTTTCCATTAAGGGTAAGAAGAAGCCATGTCAATTAAAGGTTGTTTTTTTCTTTCAATTCAAAGGTGGGTGTTAGGGATCGTCAGAAACCAATAGGAAATTGTGGAACCTATGCCTGTTTTTAATGTGTTGTCACACCTTGTGTAGTTCCTAAATTACGCGTTATGCATATTGTGAAATTTCACTTAACTTTTGTCTGTGGACAAATACTTTTACCTCGAACCAGTTTTCTTCGTGTTCTTGCCAGAGAAAAGTTAGTCGAGATACCAGCAAAATGTATTTCTTGTAAATCAGTAATTTCGTGAAAACTGTGTGGTTTGCAAATAAAACAATTGTACACCCCAAACTGAAAATTATTTGGGGAAAGTGGTTTATAAAATGAAGCCTGTGTGACCATTTAAAATCCAGTCCTAAAACATTCTGCTGTACATGTTGGATGTTGGGCTTTATAAAGCTGAGTTATTTTATATTGTGTGCATCTGTGTAGCACTTTTCTATCATTTAAATTGTCCTTTGGGGCTTTTGGTGCAACACTATTCAATAGTACCTGCTGAATTTCAGAATTTCTGTAGCAAATAGGAAATCCCAAATGACGAGCATCTGCGGTATGGCACCGGAATATTGTGTACTAAATATAATGCAACAAGAATATCGTGGTGACAGAGTTAAGTACAGGTTCACCATATTTAAAACCACATGTATGTTCCTTGACAATAACTATATCTTCAAGGTATGAAGATGTGGAATTAAGAATAGTAAATATATACTTACCAATATATATTTGCCTTCACAATATTTTGGTTGTCGATATTTTTGCTACAATAATTCCTGTAGTAAATATTTAGTACACAAGAATCTGACACACATCCAAGTACCTGCCCTTCTAGATTTCCATTTCAAGCCCTGGAAAAGTGTAAATGTCAGCAGAGGAAAACATTCCGTGAATTTGCCACTTACATTCCATTATTGTTTTTTTCTCATTAGGTGTTATTTTTACTGAAGTCCCAAATTTAGACAGAGAAAAACAATCTACGTATCATCTTGTTGTGGGTGCCAAAGACTCTCCGGTCCTTATGGGTGGTCTTTCAGGAACAGCTTCTGTCATCATCACACTGACTGACATCAATGATAACTTTCCGATATTTACAGAAAGTAAGTACTTTATAAATTGTGCAGAATGAAATAGCACATGTGCATTTCTGGCTAGTGTTTTATGAGGGGTTGTTGAATTCAGTGGCACAGTATTGGCAAAACCAATGGGTCTTTTTTGGTGAAAAGTTTGGGTTTTGCCAATGCTTTTACCCCTAGATGAAGGCGCATCCCTGGCATTCTTTGTTGAATAGATTATCTTAAGGCATGAGAACATTAGTTCAAAGATGTCCATCTGTGATGTCTGTGCATCACCTGAGGCCATCTTTGAATATATTATGCTTAAAAGAAGCCTTAAAGGAAGCCAAACAAGGGAACTTAATTTCTCATCATCCATCTGCACACACCTTTAAAAGAAGTAGCCAAGCAAGAGGACTTCATTTCCCATGACCCATTTGCACACCCCCAGGACCTACTTAATTGCAGCTGCAAGGCGTACACTTCTGACATGCCAAAGGAGAGCCTGTCTGTGGCCACCAGCACCTGGACCATGCCCGGCGCCAGGAATCGTGGTCCTCTTCCTACCCACCACTACCTTGCTGTGCTCTTATGCACTCTCTACCTTGGTTCCCGCACGCTGCATTGCATCCATCCCACAATACACAACACAACAGGGCGGAAGCATTCACATGCACCTCCCTCAAGTTCTTGTGCACTGTCTCACACTCACCACTGACACACCAACAGCACCCAGCATCCCACTCGCTCTCAGCCACACAAACCAGCCACCCATTCAGGCTCAAACAAACCAACCACACACCACTCTTGCTCCTCAACACCAGCTCACTCACCAAAAATTCCACAGAGATATGGGAAATACGGCACACTCCAGATCTCCTCTTCTTCACAGAAACATGGCTGAAGCCAGTCTCTGCATCAAACATCACTACATTCATCCCCAACTGCTACAAGATCACCAGGCTAGATAGTCAGCACAAGCCCAGATGCGGAGTCACCATCATATTCAAAGACACCATCACCTGTACCACCTACACAAACACCCCCAACCAGCTACATGGTACGTATCACAACCAACTTCTCCCTGGGTAGAACCCTCATAAACAGACAACCAGGAACCTGAACCCAATATCACTACCGACATCACAGAGTTCGATGTACTTCTCATCATCAACACCAGCACCTTCATCCTCCTCGGAGACCTTAACTTTCACCTAGAAGACCAGATGAATCCAAACTCTACAGCTCTTCTGGAAAATCTCATAAACCTCAGCCTCATCCAGCAAGTTACCAAGCCCACCCACACCGCCAGAAACCTGTTGGACATGATTTTCTCCTCAAGCAGCAGCATCACAGTTGATAAGCCAGGACCTATGACCTGGACAAAACACACCCTCATCAGTTTTAGCATACCCATCCCGCGCCACCACAGACCTAACACCACTGTACCCACCCGCCGCAGCTGGAAAAGCATCACAAAGGACTGGGCTTCCTCCCTTTCTGAGCACACCAGCCACCAGCCACTCGCCAAAAGCCATCAAGAACCTCAACAGCTGGATCACTGGATGTGCGTACACCCTGGCACCCCTGAAGCACAACCCAACAGCAAGAGCATGACCACAGGACAATTGGTACACAGAGGACCTCAGGCTGAGTAAACACCACTGCAAGCAACTGGAACGAAAATGGAGAACAAGTCAAGACACCACAAAGAATGACATCTTCAAATCCACCATAAGACACTACCAACAGCAAATATAAAACACCAAGCGTACATCTCTTACGGACCACATCAAAGCCACCACAAACAGCAGCAAGGAAATCTCCACTATCAGCAAAGATTCACTGCGCCTCCTGCCACCTCCAAGACAATCAAACTCTTGCAAGACTTTTACAACAAGCTCTCAGTATTCTTGTATACCAAAATCACCTCAATATGCAGCAAATTCAACCCTCAACTGGACCCCGTCACCGTCGCAACTCAACTTCCCATCACAGCTGAAGAACGAACCCTGACCTTGTGGTTCACCATTACCACTGTCAAAACCTCAGATACCATGAAGTTCATTCATTTGGGTGCCTCATCTGGCCCCTGACCCCACCATTCCTTCACTAAAGGACTCCTACAAATCAAGGAAGCACTAACACCCATCCTCAATGTCTCCATTGTCAAGTTCCCTGACATGTGGAAAAATGCCAAGATCACACCCCTGTTCAAGAAACAATCTGCTGACCCAGCCATGCCTCCAACCACGCTCCCCAACTACAGACCCATCTCTCTCCTACCATACCCAGCCAAGGTCTTAGAGAAACTAACCATCCAATGCCCCACCAACCACCTCAGCAACCACCAGCTCCTAGACACCACGCAAACCAGATTCAGGCCTTACCACAGGACAGAAACAGCATTTGACACAGTCTCACACCCCATCCTCATCAGGCCCCTGCATATGTTTGTCATCCAAGGACTCGCTCTCCGCTGGATCTGCTCCTTTTTAATGTCATGTTATGTTAGCAATTTTGTAAAGGGCCTGGTTACTACATACCGAGTGTCCCCGTGTTAGGATTCCTGTCCCTAGGATGGTCAAGCTCTAACTACAGTGAGATTAATGGCTAGAGCACAAGCTGTCGGCATGACACCTTACTCCTCGGAAGCCCACAAAGTCATCTGCGGAGAGTCTCAAGATTCATCGCTCAGCCCACCCTCTTCAAGGCATATGTGATCCCCCTAGCCAATGTCATTTGTACACGCAACATCAGCATCGTCTCCTATGCCTAAATACCCAACTCATACCCTCCCCTGAAATCTCTCAAACCAAACCCCCAACACAAGAAACAAGTTCACCTCCTGCATGACCAAAATTTGTAGCTGGATGAAAGCCAACTATCTTAAGCTGAGCACCAAGACAGTAGTGGTGATCTTTGGAAAGCTTACCTCACAATGGGACACCAGCTGGTGGCTAGCCGAACTCGGAACCATGCCCAGCACCAACGCCAGGAACCTCTGAATCATCTACAACTGAAAACTGGATATGACTACATAAGTCAATGCCATCACTGCATCCTTCTTCAACATCCTGAAGATGCTGAGGAAGATCATCAAATGGCTCCCAAGCAACACCAGAAAAACTGTCACTCATGCCCTAGTCACCAACAAGTTGTACTACCAGAACACCCACTATGCCGGGATTACCAAGCAACTCACCAGAAGGCTACAAACCATCCAGAACTCTACAGCCAGACTCAGCTACTTTAACGCCAGACATTCAAAAGCACTTAAACTTCTCACACACACATATTCAAGGCACTACACAACATAGGTAAGAGTGAGCGAAGTTGGCAGAGTAACACTACAGGCGGAACACCAGAAACTCCATTCTCTCATCCCAATTATTAAAATAAAAACCGCACATACTTTGGAAAAAACAACAAGTAACTATCTTTACATGCAAAAATGCATATAGTCATCTCACGAAAGTGAAAATGAAAATATAGCAAGCAGTGAGAGAGGTGATGATTTTGGGGTCCTGCCTAACCTAGGGGGAGAAACGAGCAGATGCCTTGAACACAAAGAGCACATCATGCTGAACGATTCGGTGGTGGTTCCATCCTCCTAGGACCACCCCAAGCACAGTTATGGGCAAAAATACAATCCCAACCAAAGGCCCTGCAAAGCATTATGGGACGAGATTCTAGAGTGCCGTGAATATTATAGTATCCAATATCAAAACATTCCTCAAGCGGCAGTGGGAGCTCTCCCGGCTCAGCTGAGAGCTAATACTATAATATTCACTGCACTCTAGAATCTCGCCCCATAATGCTCTGCTGAGGCCTTTGGTTGGCATTGTATTTTGCCCATAACTTTGCTTGGGGTGGTCCTAGGAAGGATGGGACCACCACCAAATCGTTCAGCATGATATGCTCTTTGTGTTCGAGGCATCTGCTTGGTCCTCCCCCTAGGTTAGGGGGGCCCCAAAATCATCACCTCTGTCATTGCCTGAAATTTTTCAAAGCTCACTTTTGTGAATTGGTTATATGCTTTTTAGCATGTAAAGGTAAAGCTATTTTATCAAAGGGTTGTGGGTGCAGTAGCAAACTCCATAATTATTGCATGAATTCCTGTTTTCAATGTAATGCGAAACTTGGTGAAGCTCATTTCATCCCAATTAATAAAATAGAAACCTCGCATACCTTTAGTAAAACAACAAGTAACTCTATCTTTACATGCTAAAATAGATATAGTCATCTCACAAAAATGAAAATATAGCATAACCCTATCTTTTTATGCTAAAATGCATATAGTAATCTCACAAAAGTGAAAATGAAAATATAGCAAGCAGTGAGAGATGTGATGATTTTGGGGTCCTCCCTAACCTAGGGAGAAAACCAAGCAGATGCCTTGAACACAAAGAGCACATCATGCTGAACGATTCAGTGGTGGCCCCATCCTCCTAGGACAACCCCAAGCACAGTTATGGGCAAAAATACAATCCCAACCAAAGGCCCTGCAAAGCATTATGGGACGAGATTCTAGAGTGCAGTGAATATTATAGTGTCCAATATCAAAACATTCCTCAAGGGGCAGGCTCTCCCGGCTCAGCCCAGAGCTAATACTATAATATTCACTGCACTCTAAAATCTCGCCCCATAATGCTTTGCTGGGCCTTTGGTTGGCATTGTATTTTTGTCCATAACTTTGCTTGGGGTGGTCCTAGGAGGATGGGACCACCACCGAATCGTTCTGCATGATATGCTCTTTGTGTTCAAGGCATCTGCTTGGTTCTCCCCTAGGTTAGGGGGTGACCCAAAAATCATCACCTCTCTCATTGCCTATGTTTTTCAAAGTTCACTTTTGTGAATTGGTTATATGTTTTTTAGTATGTAAAGGTAAAATTGTTTTATCAAAGTGTTGTGGGTGCCGTAGCTAACTCCAGAGATTTTGCATGAATTCCATGTTTTCAATGTGCAACCCACTTGTGAAACTCCTCTCCAGCTCATCCCAATTAATAAAACAGAAACTTTACATACCTTTAATAAAACAACAAATAACTCTATCTTTACATGCTAAAATGCATATAGTCATCTCAGAAAAAGAAAATATAGCAAGCAGTGAGAGATGTGATTATTTTGGGGTCCTCCCTAACCTAGGGAGAAAACCAAGCAGATGCCTTGAACACAAAGAGCACATCATGCTGACCGATTCGGTGGTGGTCCCATCCTCCTAGGACCACCCCAAGCACAGTTATGGCCAAAAATACAATCCCAACCAAAGGCCCTGCAAAGCATTATGGGACGAGATTCTACAGTGCAGTGAATATTATAGTGTCCAATATCAAAACATTCCTCAAGGGGCAGGCTCTCCGGGCTCAGCTGAGAGCTAATACTATAATATTCACTGCACTCTAGAATCTCGCCCCATAATGCTTTGCTGGGCCTTTGGTTGGCATTGTACTTTTTGCCCATAACTTTGCTTGGGGTGGTCCTAAGAGGATGAGACCACCACCGAATCATTCAGCATGATATGCTTTTTGTGTTCAAGGCATCTGCTTGGTCCTCCCCTAGGTTAGGGGGGACCCCAAAATCATCACCTCTCTCATTGCCTGATATTTTTCAAAGCTCACTTTTGTGTAGTGGTTATGATCTTTTTTTTTATATTAAAAAGCATGTAAAGGTAAAGTTGTTTTATCAAAGTGTTGTGGGTGTACATAGTCGGAGTTTTTGCATGAATTCTGTGTGCTCAATGTAATGCGTAGTTAGCAAATCTGAGTTTGTTTCCCACGGTTAAACATAGGGGCATATTAGCAAGACCCACGTTAAAATTATCGCCGTTTTAGCGGCAGGAAACTGCCGCTAAAACGGCGATAATGGGCTTGCTAATATGCGTTATGGAATTCCAATAGAAGCCCAGGTTAGATGTCCTGCACATCTAACCTGGGCTTCTATTGGAATTCTATAACGCATATTAGCAAGCCCATATGTCGCCGTTTTAGCGGCAGTTTCCTGCCGCTAAACGGCGATCATTTAACGTGGGTCTTGCTAATATGCCCCTCAGTCCCCAATTTACACATCCCATGCTTTCACAAAACCAGATTGGGAGAACCCGTGTTCTCTTACATCACTCCTAAAGCGTGGAACAACCTCCCACTCCACATCAGAGACTCCTCTTCTCTTCTTGAACTCTTTAAGAAGCTGAATGCCATGCTTTTCAATTACCCAATCTACCCCAGGCAGGGCTAGGCACACACATATGCTCTGAGGTTCCGAGTGTGGATGATAGCATGCTTTACAAATACACATAACATATTCTTATGCTTTATGCAAATACATTCAAATATGGCTGCTACAAATGCATCTCTCTCCGCAGCAGGCATCTCAAATGGATGTTCTTAAATTAATAGAAAATACATTCAAAATGATCAACGCAAATGCATGTGCATATTTGAATTGACTTTATTAATGTAGAAGAAAATGTATTAAATAATGCCTACAGCAAGAGGTACCGGGGGCAAGTGAGCACTGGGCAAAGACTTTAATAGAGGGGTGAGGGGATGATTAAAGAGTGGTTTGAGATATTGAGGGAGAGAAAATAGGGCCAGATATACCCACATTATGAATACTGATTTCCTAATTGCGATTCTCTCCAAATCGCAATTAGGAAATCTGTATTCCGAATGTATGAAACTCATTGAGTTTCATTGAGGGATTCCTTGTGGGTTGCACATTGACCTACCTCATGAATATTAATGAGGTAGGCCGCAGTGTGTGACCCATTAGGAATCACAGCCATCACAGGGATGGTGGCCTGCTGAGGTCAGCAAACCACCATGTCTGTGACTGCTTTTTAATCGAGCAATCTTTTTTTTTTTTTTAAATACAGCCCAGTTTCCATAAAGGGAAACAGGAGGTGTTTAAAATGTAAAAGATGAAACCTTGAAGTTTAATTTCTTAACAGTAGGAAATGGTCCCTGGGACCTCTGAATGGTCTGATAAAATGTTTTTATTTACATTCTCAAAGGGCAAGAGGTCCCTTGGCGACCCCTTCCCCTTTGCGAATGGATTACCACCAGTTTTAAACAGGAGATAAAGTTTTACTGTTTTGCGACGGGAATTCGGATGCAAAACAGTAATGCATACCATACAAATTCGGTATTTGGAAGGGACGCCTTAAACACGCCCCAACCAAATACCGAATCACAAATGCAAAATGCGATTCAGTAACAAGTTACCGAATCACATTTTGCATTTTGTATATTTGAAAAAGTATTTTTCTGGTCGCAAAGGGCCTGATTCTCCAAATCGGGCTATTTGCGACTTGAAAATGCTTTGTACATCTCGCCCATAGTTCTTTTGACACACTGAAATGCCAGGACTGAAGTCAGCAGTAGAAGGATAAATGCTATTCAAAGAACTGCAAGACCAAAATGCCACTGGGTGGGACAAATAAATAAATAGGTGATTTGAAAACAGCACCCGGCCTTAAAAATGGATCGCTGTTCTACGGGCAGCCAATGCAAATCTCAGTAAAGGGGTGATGTGACTCGCTGTCATACCCATAAAAGCTTAGATCTGAAACAGGATGAAGAGCCATGAGGAGGCATAAGAAAGGTGGTGCAAGCCTGGAGAGAAACCTAGCAATGGTTGTCCCCAGGGCTGTGTGTTCCATACAGATCTTTAGTCAAACAGTTAGCTAGAAACGTCATCCACCCTGTCCCACCCCCTCAGTCAGGGAAGGCAAACACAAAGCTCATCATTCCCTGAGGCGGCATTTGCCTGTAAATGTCAGATGCACTTCGAGGCACAGATCTCACCGCAATGTGAGAGAAAGTAGGAAGGATATTGAGAATGGTTTAGGGTGAGCTGCTACTTCCAAAAGTGTGAGGGCCTTCTTCCTGCTAGAGCATTGGTTGTGGGACCACACCGCCTCTGCACTAGTTTGTTTGTTCAGTGCCACTTTTTTCATTTCATGTGGTTAATGTTCTCTTTGAGACATTATGGCTATGCAATACCACTTTTTGCATTCTAATTACTTTGCCAAACTCGTGAAAAGATTGTCTTTGTTTCAATTAAAAAGCATGCTCTATTAGTTAGTGATGAATTCATTCTACCGTCCTCTTTGACAAAGCTATTGCTCAATCTATCTCCATAGACAATTTGAAGCATTCAAGTCGTATACAGTCGCATTTATCTCACAAGCAAAATATTGAGCGCAGCACTGTGTGGGTAAAGGGTAAAAAACTGTGCAGCACCATATTTAGTGAGAGCTGCATGCCAGTGACTTCAGAACCAGGGCAATTTGATCAACTCAGAACCAGCGGAATAAATCAACAGGCCCTAGAAAAAATAAATTTAAAGGAGTGCATTTTAGAAAAGGATCAAATTTTTATTGTTTTTACTTTACACAGAGTACAAACATATGCCGGTTGGCTTATTGACGCAGAAAAAGTCTGTCATAAAATACGCCCAAAAGGTTTTTAAATGCGTCTATTTGAGGTCAATGATGCCACTAACTGTGCTCGTGCTAAAAATCAATTTAGTGCAACATTAATACGGCATAAAAGTGAACCAGGGCTGCATTGCAAAATATTTGTACTCAAGGTAGACTTTCTGGTATAAATTTCAACACGAGGCCAACCATAAAAGGAAAAGGTATGTCAAATTCTACATAAATTACATGTTAGGTGTAGAAATATCACTCAGTATTTTCCTTGCCACTTGTTTGCGCCTGGTTTCATTTGGCATTAGGTTTTCACACAAAGCCAAGTCAAACTATTGTAATAGAACTTGCTTTGCCTGAAAAACTTAAGGGCATATTTACTTGAGAAGTGGAGGAGCGTGGCGTTAGCCTCCTTGGCCTAACGGCACGCTCCGTCACTTTGGAAACGCAGGGCTGCACCATATTTACAACAATATGGTGCAGTCCTGCGCTTCACCCTGAGCTGGCGCTAAATTTAGCAGCCTTTCGCCACCGCAGGCATCCTTGCACCATAGTGCAAGGATGTCTGCATTGAGGGGAAGATTGTCTATGTGCAGGAAGGTGCCCCTTCCTGCACATAAACAATCTTAAATGGCGTTTTGTCACTTCTATGTGTGCTGCTTAATGCAGCACACATAGAAGTTACAAAATGTTTTTTTAATTGTTTATGTGCAGGAAGGGTCACCTTCCTGCACATAAACAATCAATGGGCTTCACCATAAGTTAGGGTTTTGAATTACACTAGAGACACCAAACATTATCTAGTTACATGGTCCCATTTGGAAATTTCACTTATAAAAAGTAAAAAGGTAACTCCAAAGTTATCCTCTGGTAGAGGTAGGCCTTGCAAGAGTGAGCCTTTTACTACTAGGATATGGAAAACTTAAAGATACATGACCTGCTTTTTAAATACATTGCACCCTGCACTCTGGGCTGTTCAGGGCTTACCCTAGCGATGACATATGTATTAAAAAGGAACGTTCTTTTGCCAGGTCAGAATATAAGTTTAAAGCTGCACCAACACAGGCTGCAATAGCAGGCCTGAGACATGTTTAAAGGGCTGCTTAGGTGGGTGGCACAAACAGTGCTGCAGACCCACTAGTAGCATTTAATTTACAGGCCCTGGGTACATGTAGTACCACTTTACTAGGGACTTATAAGTAAATTAAATATTCTAATTGGTTGTAAGCCAATGTTACCATGTTTAGAGCAGAAAGCACAAGCACTTTAACACTGGTTAGCAGTGGTAAAGTGCACAAAGTCCTAAAGCCAGCAAAAACAAGGTCAGTAAAAATGGAGGAGTGGCCGTGAGGCCACAGCACTCTGGTATGGGGAGGGCGACCACCCGGGTAAACTCTGACTGACATGCTTCGCAAACCCCGGTCCTCTGCCTTCGAGCTGGAGCTGCTGGATGAAAAGCAGGAGCTCCAGACCACTCCTGCCAGGCTTATGCAAACTATGATCTCCTTCTACTCTAAGCTTTACGAGGTCACACCAGTGCATGATGCAGTGGAGCAGACTGAGGACCTGAACACTGTTCAGCTGCTATGGTTGAACAGTGCTCACTGGGCATACCTTGACGGACGAGATTCTGACCGTCATCCAAAGCCTTCCAAGCAACAAAGTGCCGGGGTTGGGTGGGCTAACCACTACTTTCTATAAAGAATCTGCTTCCGTACTAGCTCCTCACGTACTAGCTATGTATGAGGACTCCTTGAAGGTAGGGGCATTACTGCCCTCCCTACGGGAGGCAATCATAGTATCGCTTCTTAAACCCAACAAGCTAGCGGATCGATGAGACTTATATCAGCCACTTTCAATGATCAATGTGGACAACAAAATCTTCCCTAAACTGGTAGCTAATCGCCTCCTCCCGTTTATGCCCACTATTATGCGTCCGGACCAGTCAGGCTTTGTACTGTGCTTGTCCACTGCACACAATCTCCGCATAATATTCACACTCATACATACCCTGGACTCTCAACTTACTGCAGCAGCCGCCCTTTTAGACGCCACGAAGGCCTTCGATTCGCTTGAATGGCCATACCTGTTTCTGCTACTTCTACGCATCGGCCTCAGTCCCCGCTTTCTTCAACAAATTCAGCTACTATACACTCTCCCTACCACGCATGTTCGGCTTAATGGTATTCTGTCTGACATTCTCCAGATTACCCGTGGTACCCACCAGGGGTGCCCATTATAACCACTCTTATTCGCTGTGGCGATGGAGCCCTTTGCGGCCCAGCTATGGCAGCACCATGCCCACCGCAGTTTCAGATTCATGGCTAGGGGTCTTGTGGTGTCGATGTATGCAGAAGATATGACGGTGTATATTTGAAAACCGCGGGAGAATCTCGCCCCAATGATTCATTAGATTATCCGCTTCGGGAGGTATTCTGGCATCCAAGTTATTTGGGCTAAATCTATTCTTTTCCCACTTACAGACTGCACACAGCCATTTTCTTCTGAATACCTGCTGCAGTCGTACATTGACCCAGTCCGCTACTTAGGCATCTGGCTCAGCTGGATCTCAGACGAGCTTTGGCAGGCTAACTACGGTTGTGCCATGGCATGGCTGGAGGACAGGATCCCAATTTGGACCGGCTTGCCACTATCGGTGACTGGACGGATAGCTATCGCAAAAATTGTAGTCCTGCCTAAGTTTCTGTACCTCTTTGCAAATGTGCCCCTTCCACTCACAGCCCAGTTCCTGCGCCGGCTGTACTGCAATCTCATAGCGCTGATCTGGGCTAGCAGACAGCCTATGATCTCATGGGACATACTCCCTTTATCACTTGAACAGGGGGGCTTGGGCGCGCCCGACATGGCTCTCTATGCACTTTGCGCCCAGGCACAATACATTCACTTTTGGCTTTTCCCCATGAAATTCCAGCCACACACTGCAATTGAGGCGGATTATGCGGCGCCCTACCTCTGAGCACTGCACTTTATGTGCCCTACAAACCACCACAAGGGGTGATATACACGGTGGAGTGCGTGCGCTGGGCTTGGGATGGTATGAGACGGCGCATCCGACTCCCTTGCCTCTAAGCACCGTCCATGCCTATTGGGAGCAATACCCTCTTGCCACCCCTACAGGACGAGGAGGCCCAGACGAGCGTGTGCCTGCAACCTAGCTACCTTTGCCGATTTATACCCAGGAGACCACTTTCTACCCCTGCCTGCGGCTGTCGGACCAGCACACCCTGCCGTACGATACATTAACCCTTCCCTGCGCCTCCTCCACACTACAAATATTGGAGCACATCCTTACCACTCCTTCATTGTGCAAATAAGTTATTCGACTATACTCCACTATGCAAGCCACAGCACCAATCCGGGTGCCAGCGGCCAGCACGCGGCCTAGGAGACTGACACTGACCCTCCTACCACAGAAGCCCAGTGGCTCTACTGCTGTGGCCAATCTGTGGCTCTTTCCCCTAATTATAGACTGCGGCTACTACACTTCAAGTTTCTCCACCAGCTCTACCACACTCCGATACAGCTCATTCACATGGGTTTGGTGACATACGTGCTCTGCCTTAGATGTGCTGCTTCTCAGGCTTCTTTCTTACACTTGGTATGGGACTGTCCATCAGTTGCAGACTACTAGGCTGGGGTATTCTCCACCATAGACAACATCACGGGTCACTCCCTACCACAGACCCCTTTGGTCGGCCTTCTGGGCTACGTAAAGGACGCCCCTGGCGGAAATGGCTGACTAACAGCCATGCTCCTAATCCTGGCCAAGCGATTCATGGCCATGCACTGGGTAAGACAACCAGCCCCCACTGTGGAGGTTTGGCTACAAGACGCAACATACAGTCAGGAGCAACTATCTACTTAATGGGAGCTCATGCTGCTACGCGATCGTTCCAAGGACATTTCGGAGCCTCTGCTAACCTTGCTACGACAAAGAGACCCCCCCCCCCGCCTGGAGCCGGTGACCTAGCACCCAGAGATACCCTCCTCCACTCAGGCTCTACACAGGGTTGCCCCTGAGATTGCAACTGATCCCACACATCCACACTCTGACACAAGTGAATAGGTGGCTGGGTAATTTTGCTGTTGCCTGTTTCATAGAATAGTGGTCATGTCATGTCATGTATGGAAACTCTTGAGGTCCAGCCACTGAGTATGCATTACTGAACTTGTCACTGCATCAAGCTGTGTTTCCCTTCCATATCAAACTGTTAAAAAAGCACTGCCCACAAGAAGTTTGCTTTCTGGAGAAAATCTTTTCCTAGCCTTACATGATTGAAATATTAGACAAATTAGGTTGCATTGTTAGCATTAGCCTTAACTTGGAAAGACAATTTGCAAAACCTTCCCCCAGTTATTGTGACTAGGATTGCCTCATTTACCATAAGCATTCACTGTTTATCACAGAGGTATGTTCACTATCAGGTGAGATTGGACTGTCTGACTCATAAATGCATCCCCTTTCCTTTTGAGTGTTACAGACAAAATCTTTAGTTCAATTTTATCTCAAATTTTACATCCCTTTTATGCATGCTCTACTCTTCATTCTTTCAGTAGCATTCCTTCGTACTCATACAGAAGCCCCAACCTCATTGTGAATGGACCATTTTCTATTATTCATTGTGACTGATATTTCTGATCACACAGACACTCTTTCATTCATTTAAACCCTGAGAACACTTTCCTTGGGTACTCGGTCTACGCTCATACTAGAGAAGGCCTGCATAATTTCAAAGTAACATTGACTGTGAAGGCCAAATATCCATGCTCCTGCTTTAAATGTCTTCATTGTTTCTGTGAGAGCTCGATTGGAGCGGGGATCCTTGAATCTCAATTAGCAAAATTGTCAAAGAGGATTCCCCACTAGTAATATGGACCTTTTATTGTTGATTTGAAGCGTAAGAAAGAAGCTAACATCAGCAATACATTTCAAGTACTGTGAAGCCAATGCGACTCCAAAGAAATGACAGAGAGGATGTTGTTTCAACAAGATGATGGACGGAGTGCTGAAACTTTTCAACCACTCAACCCCAGTCAAGAGATCTGGGTTGAATCCATTGTTCTTTTGCTCACTATGCCACCCCTTTTTGGACCCAGCAATATGCAAATCAGTCTTGACCATGTTCCTCATGGGAACAGTCCAGCCCAAACTGCCAGGCCATATTTTAAGCATGAAAGAAATTTCTAGTAGACTCTTGATATCAGTTCCCAGCAAACAGATCAATCAGGAACAATCATTCTTGGGGAGCAGGTAAACTCTCCAGCTTCCCAACACCAAACAAAAGAGCAACCATCTGGAAGACCTTGAATGTAATATTGGTACATTCTGCCTCGTACAGGAGGATCTCTCCCACTGTCTCAGTCTCCATGTCCGAAGGCAACTTCTCATTAGACTCCAGCTACCTATCAGTCTATTACAATAAGCCTATTCGGGCTAACGAGCACACAATAAGACACCTGCAGAGAAGAGAAAATCAAGACACTTTCAATTAATTTTATCAAATTAAATATGTTACTCAGGCATGGTTGCAAGTAAGGCAAACTTAGCATCAAAGAGGGCTATCAAACAAGTACAATTAGCAGGAGTAAATATATTGATTACATTTCGAATATATGTGTGGCTCTTACTAATAGTAAATGTAGCCACCTACTGTTAAATAATTAATACAGTGCATAAGATAAATATGGTTACCGTATACTGTGTATAAATGAGGCACAAGTTCATAAAGCACTAAATGTGTGCTCCACCAGCTCTGTGCAGGTGTACCCTATCCCTCACTTAACCTTCTAGTCAGGGATGATGTGGTAGGCCTGATGAGGCATAACCTGCCATTTGTAATCAATGTGAAGAGCTTGCTCCCACCTACTTCCTTTTCATTATTAAGGCAGTAGATTTCTCACACATATTTTGTGTTCATTTTTGGGAAACTGCTTACACAATATATTTATTGCTACTGTAATTGGCCTGCAAACAAGTATCCTTCCATCCCTTGTTTTGGTTATAGCTCAGCTCTCATAATCCCTTCCATTCAATTTTGTTGTACTCTCAAATTAGTCGGCCTGCTTACACCTTACCTTTCATTTATTGGTGCAGTGACAGTCATCCTTCGCTGTAACATAGACAATTCACAAATAATTTTCCCTTTGCTAGGCCTGCTTGCACATCTACTTCTCATAGTTGCTGTGATAGGCAGGTTCGCAATGAAAAGTCTTTTCATTGTTACTTCAAGAGCCTCCATGTACATACTCAACTTTTACTTGTGATTGGGAGAAGGTTAATCTAACATAACTTTCCTTGGTTTCAAGTTCTGTGGTACCTTTGGAAACCTTTGCTTACTTTTTCAATGTTTTTTGACAAAATAGAAACATCACAGATAGTCACTTAAAGAATTTAAACCAGTGGTTCTTAACTTGTGGGCTGCGGAATCCTGGGGTTTGCAAAGCTTACTCAGGGGGTCCGTGACTGTTTAGAACATGTAATGACATTAGCAGATTAATAATGTGCATACAGATAGAAAAGCAAAATTGACAACTGCAACGTTTTCAAATACTCTGTAAACATGGAGGAATTTGAAATTGGAGGCTAAACATTAAGTTGGACTCCTTATCTTGATTTGAAGGAGAAAACGGAATCTAGTATGAAGAATATGTGGCCTCAATAGATGCAGCACCGGAATGCACCAATAAAAAAAGAGCATGGAGTAGGAACAAAAAAGACAAAGTGATCTGCTGGAGTCTAGAATATTGCTTTGTATTTTAGAAATAAAACATTTCGAAAACCTTCAACCTTTCCAGTAAACTTCAAATTTAGTTTTTTGCCTAATTCTTTGGTTGTGAATTAAATAAAATATTTAATAATTTGTGTATGTATTTGATGTACAATTTTTTCAGTATTTTTGTATAATGTTTTGAGGTTTAAATCACAGAAACTGCTATAGCAGGGGTACCTTGCTTCCAGTAATGATTCAGTGGAGATCCACAGATATCAAAAGTTAAGAACCACTGATTTACAATAATTCAGTGCTATATAAATAATGTATCTCCTTAATTCTTAATTAAGTAGTACATCACTCATTTGTAATTATTCAGTTTGTATGTCCAGTATAATGCATTTCCTACAACCTCTTTTGATCTCCTGTCTTTACTGAAAGATCAAGTTTCATTGAAAAGAGTTGTAAAATCTCTTTTGAATGCTATTCATCTGGCCCTATTCCCCAACCACGTGTTTATATCATTTTCCTAAACCTGTTACCTAGTGCCAAGATGTTATTGTTCCCACCCGATCAAAACCATTAGAGTCACACTTTCATCTAACTTGATTCCATTTTCTTTATCCTAAAACTGAAAAATGAAACATCAAAATTTACATCTTTTTCAGCCTTTAGACTTTGAGAAAATACAGCAGTACAGATTCAATGTTGAGGCAACTGATCCAACAATCCATCGTGGAGGAGGTCCAAAGATGAAGAGCTCCACAGAGATAATCATCGATGTCCTGGATGTGGATGAACCGCCTGTTTTTAGTCAACCATCGTCCCATTTAGAAGTCAAAGAAAATATGCCAATTATCGGCTACGTTTCTGCAAAAGATCCTGATGCAGCAAACAGAAATATCAAGTAAGTAAAACCTCTAAACAACTGGTTGAGATTTGTGCATTAAACTACATATGAAAACCATATTGAGTTTCATAGTTTTAGGTGTTCATTACCAATATAAATACTCAAATGCAGATATTTATTAATTTATTATTTATTTAGTATTTAAGTCTTGGCTGTAGTGAAGAATATGTGCTAGCTTCCCTTCCGGAAAACTAATAGCAATATGGCATCTGAAAATAGATGCAGTCCCTGCCCTTTCAGGGATTCTTGTCCTGTTTGGGACTTTTATTCAGTTCTTGGATACTTTTGAATCTTTAGCAATATATTAACATATTGGATTGGACTAAATGGATTGGAATTGACTGGATTGTGTTGATTTGTATTGTACCATGTCAAACAACTTTGCAAGATGGCAATAAGTACAAGATGATACACATAATTGATGCAACAAACTAAATGAAATGCACTTGCAGTGTACATCGATTAAGTTACACATTGTGAATGACATTTTAAATGCAGGGTTCAGAGGTTTACAATTGAAATTTTCCACATTTGGGGTACAACTTGTTAGTCTGGATTTATTACACTTGAAATAATGCTAGAAACAAGGTAGCATTGTGTTGGAATCCTTTTGGCTTATCTTGCTCGCGATACAAGTTGTGAATAAGTCAAATTCTCAGGGTTGTAGAATGCGACATATATGATGTGATGTGTCTTGAAGTTATCGGAGTCACATCCAATAGATTTCCTAGGCCTCAAAAGAGAACTACAGACTTTTCAGATCAAAGGAAATTTGACATGCATCTTTTACCCTTCCTAGAGTTATTATCTTATGGATAGTATTAGAGTCAGAAAAACCTGTCGGAGAGCTCTGATCTGCAGTGATTGTATATTGCTCCACCTCAAACCCCAACATTAGTATGCACACAAGTATTGGTATTTTACTATACACTCTTATTTATTACATACTGTTCTTCATCAAATCATGTGAACAAGAACGACCACAATAATTATAATCAACTTAGTGGACAAAATAGTAGAAGGGTGAATGCTAAATACATCCCAATCATATTTCCTTACCTATCCCTACTTAATTATTCTACACTCTTCCTAAGTTACTAATAGCTCATATACAAATACCCTATTTTGTATCTCTGTGCTGTTCCATGTCTCTACCTTTATGCCACTAGGCCTGAAGTCAGGACTCGTCTGTCAGCCTCCATCTAGCAACTAGTCCATATATCATGCCCGACCTCAAACACATATCTTTTTCATATATGGTGGTCTGTGGAGCAAGGAGGGGCTTGCTCTTCCCAGCTCCTGTATTTGCCAAAGAGCACAGTTAAACAATACCCTCATTCTGGTTTCCGGAAGCTCTTTTTTGTAGTGTTCTGATTTCTTTGATATGGAACTGTACAAGGTCATACACCCATAAATAATTCCTAGCTATTGTGTAATGCTAAATGTTGCAGAGTGGAATAATCCCTCTCATGGCCTATTTTCGTAAGCAAAAGTGTATTTTTAGGCCTTTTTTGCACCTGCAGACTCCATGCACAATACTGGATCATTTTAATATACAGCAAAGCCTGTGTTGTGTGTAACAATAACAAAAAACAAAACCCCATTTTACATTCCGTCTTGTGAGTTTTTCACATGTGACCATTTTTACTCCCATCTTGTATGCAAATGAATCTTTCACATCAAAGTACCAATAATCAATTATCTAAATGTATGAAAAATACATGTGTAAATATGTTCTATGACTCGTGGACTAGGGTCAAACCTTCATGCTTTAGGAAGTAAAGCCCAATATCTTAGATCAATCATTTCTTTTTGGTGTCATTATTCAGTGAATCATGTCTTTTAAGTCTTCTCTTGCACTCATACTGCCAATACAGAAAGACGTTGTATGTAACATTATCAAAAGCACATAAATATTCTTGCCACACATGTCCTACTGTTCTGGTTGCATGAGGGTCGTATCAATATAGTTGTAACTGGTAGTAGATGTGCCGTTTTTTCATTTGAATTATTAATTATGTATACTATTTTATTAATTATCATTATCATCGCAGATCCCAGGTCTCAGGTGGGCTGATTGGTTAGAATGGGAATTATTTTCTCAGCT
Source organism: Calotriton arnoldi (assembly GCA_963921515.1). NCBI lineage: Eukaryota > Metazoa > Chordata > Amphibia > Caudata > Salamandridae > Calotriton > Calotriton arnoldi. Next base: position 329,628 of record CAWUFW010008450.1, on the reverse strand, counting down.
AGTCACACATGTAAGGAGTTGTTCTGGTTGGCAAACCGCCTAAGAAAGAAATTTCAGTGGCAAGAAACATTGACTAAAACAATTCTTGATCGAGTTATGGTATTTTATTCTGATGTGATAGAGATACATATTTATTACTTTACCCCATGTTGTAATGGCACTAAAAATGTTTTTGTTACTGATATAATTGCTCCCAATTAGTCAATAAAGCCCGAAGAAACCTTAAGTATCTTCTAAATATTTAGGGCAGTGAAGATTTCAGACATATTATATTTCTTAAGGCATATGTAGCAATATTTCTGGAGGGTCCATTTAGACTTTGACAGAGAGGATATAGCAAATGCAATAACCTACCCTGCCCACCAAACGCTTGGTCATTAGGACATTACACCTCATGCTCTATTTAGGGTGGAAAGTGTAAGTCTGTCTTTTCTGTTTGTCACCACCAGTTAAATAGTGGCAGTAGGATACAGAAAAAAATAATATTGATCCCTCTACTCCCTGGGAGCGAACTCCCCAGGTGTGGAGTCATTAGAGGGGCCATTAGTTTTTGTTTTTCAAAAATAAACTCCTGCTTTGTGAGTTTGTTTCTAAAAAAACAAAAAAGTTGTATGAATGACAGTCTGAACCAAAAGTGTCTATCCACCAAATGTTTTGTAGGCAGTTCCTTTCAATGTACAGAGATGACAGCTGGGATTGATGGCGGAGGCATTGTCCTCTGCCACCTTGATGGATGAGTACCATCCATCAAACTCACAATTCAGTCTTAATTCCATTTATAGATAACCCCTTCAGTTAGTTCTACAATTATACTACATTACTGCACATTATGTGAATTTCTGCACTTCAGCGAATTATTATCGATAGGATAAACTTAGGTGAATATGCTTTGATAATCAGAACTGAGCTCAGTTTTCATTACTGCACCAACAGAAATTCCTGCAACATATCTCAGACCATTATATATTTATTTCAATCATATTTTTGTGAAACAAGAAACTCGAGACCTCAAAACTGTCTTATTTAATATAACCACATTTGATAGTGTTTGCTTTCCCTATATAAGGTACTAGTCCATTTTGGGATCCAACATTTATCGAACTACTTGTTGGATAGTTTTCACTGTGTGCTGCTTTTTCCTCACTCTAGAGCTCTATGGCTGAAAATAAAAAACAGTGTGAGGAAGGGGAAGTCAGAATCCCGCAATTGAAGGCAAGCCACAGTCTACTATTCTTGGATAACAAAACCTGAATTCATACAGGTGTGACTCCATACTTATTTATTTGGAGACTCTTTGGATGATCTGATGTGCAGTGGTTGAGCATAGGATCCTGTTTGGCTCATAGTAAGGTACTAGTTTTGCAGATATCAAGGTCCTTTTTTCCAGTAGCTCTTGTGTTTGCTTCAAAGAACTTTGAATTAGATCCTTGAATCCCCCAGGAGCCAATGGGGTGCTTTAAAAGCAAGTTTTATGGGGTCTCTTACCCACTGGTTCAGCCTAATTATCAGCCTGGTTTTAGAGTTTTGTATCCTATTAATGAGGTTCTTCAGGAGGCCAGTGTAGATAATGTTGCATTAACCCAGACTTGCTATTACCAGCTGTTTCTTCAGTGCAACCTAAATTTTTAGAGAAATAAAAGAATGTTGATGACAAATGAAAGATGCAAGTGGATGTCCTTGACCATCAAACTGACTTGAGAAATGAAAGAGCTCAGAATTTAAAATATGTCCCAAATTCCTTGGTTAATGGGTGTAAGCCATGGTTATGGATGTAACTGAATGGTAACAGGTCATCATCAGCTCCTCTTATGGCTGAGATTTCAGGCTGAATTCCTTTCATGCACAGGATACTCTTTTCCCAAGTGAAGGTGTGGTCCAAGAATGTGGCAATGTTAGTATGTTTCACAGCTGGAACTCGATGTGGGTGTCAGTGTTTTATGGAAAGTTTGCCTGATTCTGCCCGAGGAACGGAGCCAGAGGGTGCATTTAAATAGCACTATGTAAAGATGTTTCAAATGGTCCAAGTCATAATTTTGGCTTTATTTATGGAGGAAAGATCAAATCCATTCCAGGGCACCTGATAGTCCACCCCATATCTCTGCAATCTTCTCAACAATATACAGTATTATGATACATGGTGTTGTTAGAAGCTAAAGGATGAAGGATTATGAGTGCTGATCTCTTGTTTTCATCGACGAAAAACAGGTTCAGGTGTTGCTTTAGTGAATAAAGAGTAGTGGACAGTATTTTCTTGTTATAGTAATGGACTAAGACCCTCGCCTTTAATTTGACTACACCACCATCACCACTTCATAACTAAAACCCTGCAACCATTTGTGGCTGTGAAAGCATAATGCTTGAGGCATGAAAAAATCATCATTCAACTTTGATGTTTTGACAGAAGTAATGAATATCTGCCAATGTACGGATATTGTTGGTGATCCCAGTGCTTTGTAACATGTCAACTCTCAATGAAACTACAATGCCAATAAATAAGTTGCATATGGAAACTCTTAAGATATAAAACCTATTACATTAGCACTGATTTTATTTTCCAATATTGAGTGTCATCCTACCTCTAATTACTCATCTTATCATGCACTACAACTTCCTCAGCTTAACACTGCTTTCTTTTCAATTCTTGCCTACAGACAGCTTGACCTATTTTTTGTGGGAGACCTATTGGCTTCAATAGAATACACAGATGGAGCTTGGTTCAGCCAGTTGCTTATGAGTCAATAGCGTTCAAGTCTGTCTCTGCTCCCTGCTTCTCAGTAGATGGCTTGCCTCCCTCATCTTGACTTAGGCCCACACAGACAAGCATTGCTGTTGCACCATGGTTGAATTGGCTAAGAAGTTGTATCTTAGGGATCTTGCATTGTAATGCATGCGGGGCTATTTTCTATCCCTCTCTTTCATTTTTCTGATACTCTCCTACAAGTAGCTGTTCGTCATCCTTTAACCTCCTGTTTTTTTTAACTGTATCCCTCATTCCCTGCCTCTGCATGCCCTTCCATCAAAGGCCAACCATCTTTTAGTGGATTTTAAACCGTTCCAGGATGGCCACCCATGTGTGTGCATGTGCAGTGGCCACATTACCATAGGTTTCCCCATAAAAATGGGAAAAACCCCAAAAATCCAAGCTTTGGCAAAGTAACTAGGTCTATGTCCCAGTGTCACAGGCAAAATCTATTGGCTTTGCCAATGCTTGTTTTACTTTACATTCCATTTTGCTTTTGTCAGCCCTGACATCTTTCCTCTAATTGTTCCCTCTTTCTTGTGGAGTATTCATTACGAGAGACACAATTTTGCATGAATCCTGTCAAATTACTGCAATTCATGTCCTATTTTAAAACTATAGCATTAGAAACTTTTTTGGGGGATCTTTTTAGTATTTATACTTTTGGTAAGATGTCCATTTGAAACCCCCCAAAAAGAATACATAATACTCTATGTTACACTTTATTTTCATTGCACTGATTGTATTGTTGCACTTTACCTTATTACTCGCTGCCCGCCCACAGCGCATTACAGAAGCCCATGACGACTCAGTTGTCTAGCAGGTCACGCAAGTCACAGTGGGGCACCATTGTAGGTTAGCGGGCTAGTTGTTTTAGCCACACGCTATAAATGGACGCGCTGACGCGACCGCGCAGCGCTACTTTCTCCTGAGGCTTGAGCCGGGAGATCTTTCTTGCTTACGCTTTTAAAACTTTGAACCTGTTCAATCTTTATTTTCATTGTACTGATTGTATTGTTGAACTTTACCTTATTACTCGCTGCCCGCCCACAGCGCATTACAGCAGCCCGTGATGACTCAGTTGTCGAGCGGGTCACGCAAGTCACAGCGGGGCACCATTGTAGGTTAGCGGGCTAGTTGTTTTTGCCACAAGCTATAAATGGACGCGCTGACGCGACCGCGCAGCGCTACCTTCTCCTGAGGCTTGAGCCGGGAGATCTTTCTTGCTTACGCTTTTAAAACTGTTAACCTGTTCAAACTTCATTTTCATTGCACTGATTGTATTGTTGCACTTTACGTTTCGTTTATTCAGTCTTTATTTCGATTTTTTTCAATCATTAAAGACACATACAGCAATATACACATTAAACCTTAACATCCGTTAAAACATAATATATTACAATTATAAAATCTGGATTTAAATTTTTTTTTTAAATTAAATTAATTGCAAAATGTTAATATAGCACGTGTTGTGTCTTAAACAGATTTTACGTCATTAAATATACAATTTTCATGATCATAGTTACTAATAACTAATCAGCACCACGTGATATACGTGTATGAGGGAGATTTGGTAGGATCCAAGACTTCCACAATTAAAATGTGTATAGACACATACTAATTATTACACAACCGGGTTGACATTCGAGGTACTTAATTTGGTCATGTTATTCCTACGAATGTCCCACATCCTACTTAAAAATTTTGCGAGTGCTATTACAATGTATTCCTGTATATTTGTTTTCAGAATACGAAGTGCAGTATTGCTCGATCTTGTGCCAAATTGAGCACAAATCGGTTTTAACCATTTAACTCTGGGGCACTTATAAGCTGGACAAACAAATAAAATATACATTATAGACTCGTCTATCGATGGACAAACGGAACATTTAATGTCATTTAGGTTGTGCCATGTTGACGTGAACGTTTTTATGGGAAGTGAGCCAACTCTAAACTGGTGATACAGTTTCCTGTCACTTGGTTTAGGAATAAAATCCCAATAAGCTTCAAACCTTGTTTCAAGCTTATGCTCCAAAAGATACCAGTAAGAGAAGCATTTGGGGTAAGTGAGATGGACTTAATAAAAACCATATTCCAATATGCTTCCTTGTAGTCATTCTTCGAAGGAAGCGAGCTACCTGCTGGATCCTCCCACAGATGTCTTAACCCCATGTCAACCAGCGTACCCCTAATCTTTTGCAACCATTTAATTTTATTTGTTTGATCGTATTCTTTAACATATTTTAATGCATTGGCATAGGTTATCAACTCCGGCGTAGTCCAGAGCCTTCTCCAGTAGGCTATAGGCCTAAAGCGTGCCATCTCCTCAAATGCAGTGCAGCCCAGATCTAAGAAAAGGGGTTTGAGAGGGGTAGATTGAGGGAGGCCAGTTAGCAATCTCATGAACTTATTCGATGCACCAGACCCGCCGCACACCATCGACCACGATCCCCTGCCAGCCTGGGCCAGCGTGAACATCGAGGACACCATCAAGACCATGAGCACAATACACTCCGGCTCCCCGTCAGACCCTTTCCCGCACCACATCTTCAACAAAGCCAGCAGCTCCATCGCACCCCACCTGTGCAACATCATCAATCTCTCCTTCGAGACCGCGACCTTCCCAGAGAGCTGGAAACACGCAGAGATCAACGCCCTACTCAAAAAACCCAAGGCGGACCCGAGAGACCTCAAGAACTTCCGGCCCATCTCCCTGCTTCCGTTCCCAGCCAAGGTCATCGAGAAGATCGTCAACAAGCAGCTAACCCGATACCTCGAAGAAAACAGCATCCTGGACCCATCCCAATCGGGGTTCCGCAGCAACCACAGCACTGAGACTGCCCTCATCGCCGCCACCGACGACATCAGGATCCTGCTGGACAACGGTGAGACCGCAGCCCTCATCCTGCTGGACCTCTCCGCCGCCTTCGACACTGTCTGCCACCGCACTCTACGCGCACGCCTCCACGACGCAGGGATCCAAGACAAGGCCCTGGAATGGGCCACCTCCTTCCTCGCCGGCAGAACCCAGAGAGTCCGCCTCCCACCATTCCGATCCGAAGCCTCCGAGATCATCTGCGGCGTATCCCAGGGATCGTCCCTCAGCCCAACACTGTTCAACATCTACATGGCCCCGCTCGCACGCATCGCCAGACAGCACGACCTCAACATAATCTCCTACGCCGACGACACCCAACTGATCCTCTCCCTCACCAAGGACCCCCTCGCCGCCAAATCCAACCTCCATGAAGGGATGAAGGCCGTCGCCGATTGGATGAAGATCAGCCGACTAAAACTGAACACGGAGAAGACAGAGGTCCTCATCCTCGGCTCCAACCCCTCAGCCTGGGACGACTCCTGGTGGCCAACGACGCTGGGAGCAGCCCCGACACCCACCGACCACGCACGCAACCTGGGAGTCATCCTCGACTCAACGCTCTCCATGGCCAAGCAAGTCAACGCAGTCTCATCCTCCTGCTTCAACACCCTCCGCATGCTTCGCAAGATCTACAGGTGGATCCCGACAGACACGAGAAGAACAGTCACCCAGGCCCTCGTCAGCAGCAGACTCGACTATGGGAACGCCTCTACGCGGGAGCCCGGCCAAGCTCATCAAGCGACTGCAACGCATACAAAACGCCTCCGCACGCCTGATCCTCGATGTACCACGCCACAGCCACATCACCCCCACCTGAGAAACCTGCACTGGCTCCCCGTCGACAGGAGAATCTCCTTCAAACTCCTCATCCACGCACACAAGGCACTCCACAAGACTGGCCCAGCCTACCTCAACAGACGACTCCTCTTCTACGTCCCCAACCGCCAACTCCGCTCCGCCGACCTCTCCCTCGCCACCGTCCCTCGCATTCGAAGAACCACCACCGGCGGCAGATCCTTCTCCCACCTCGCCGCCAAGACCTGGAACACCCTTCCACTAAGCCTACGACAGACCCAAGACCCAAGACCTTCAGGAGGCTACTCAAGACCTGGTTGTTTGACCAGTAGCAGCACCCCCCCCCCTTTTTTTTCTCCCCCAGCGCCTTGAGACCCTCGCGGGTAAGTAGTGCGCTTTACAAATTCTGTGATTGATTGATTGATTGGGCTATAACTAGAGGTGTTACATTTTCAAAGCCCCAAAGCTCTGCTCCATATAATATTGAAGCCCTAATCTTAGCGTTGTAGATCGTTATTGCAGGCCCAACCGGCTTGGATTTTGAGAGTCGGTGCTCTTTTAATAAGACACCCGCTAAATGGGCATGCCTAAGGGTCAATATGTCAATCTGTGGCTTCCAATTTAGCCTCCTTCCTAGGGTAACCCCCAAATATGTAAAAGTGTCAGTTTGTTCCAACAGAGTGTTGTCCATGACTACTCTCCCCTTCACTATTTTATGTCTATGTAAGACCATGAATTTCGTTTTGTCTACATTAACAACTAGCTCATTGTCCTTGCAGAATGCCGTAAATCTATCCAAGGCACGTTGGAGACCTATTTGTGTCTTAGACAGAATTAGGGTATCATCTGCGAACATTAATAGAGGTACCTTCGTGCCAGCAAGTATAGGTGCATCTGTTGGATATGTTGAAAAATAAGTGACAACCCTATTAATGAACAATGAGAAGAGAGTAGGAGCCATGACGCATCCCTGTCGAACCCCTTTTCTTACTGGGAACCGATCCGTTACCCTCCCTTGTGATCCCCAACGGACTTGGGCATAATTTGACTCATGCATTTTGACAATTAAAAACAGGAGTTCTGAGGGCATCCCTAGTTCCTTTAGTATTTCCCATAATTTAGAACGGGGAACTAAATCAAACGCAGACTTTAAATCTATAAAAGCTGCGTATAGAGTTCCCTCAGCTATGATTACCGTACTCCAATAAATCATCATAAACCTAAACACTTGGTCAATGGTACTAACATGGGGGCGAAAACCTGCTTGTAATGTAGATAAAATATCATGATCGCCTATCCACATATTAATTCTGCTCAACACAAGCCTAGCCAAAATCTTTTGCATTGTATCGATCAGGCTTATAGGCCTGTAATTACTAGGGAGGGTACGGTCCCCTTTTTTGAATATGGGTATAATTTCAGCCCCGCGCCAGGATTCAGGGATGGGAGCCCCTCTAGCTATAGCATTAGCCAAAATATGTATATATTTTACCCAATTGGCCCTGTCATGTCTGAAAAGATCAGCCGGAATGCAATCCGGACCGGGGGCCCTTCCCTTTGGGATCGTATCCAAGGCAATTTCTACCTCCCTAATCCCAAAGGTCAAAGGTATGTCAGGAACTATATCAAGGTGATTCATAGGACTATTTGGCAAGGCAGCAAATTGTGTCTGGAAATAAGAAACCCATTGTTCAGGTGCAACATTGTTAACCGGGGCTAACCTAGCTTCTCCACTACCCCACTTTACTGTCTGCCAGAAATCCTGCATATTATTCCCGTTACTGGCTTGCAGGAGCGCATTCCATTTTTGCTCATCGAACTCCTTTTTCGCTATATATTGGGCTTTTTATATGCAATCCGTGCGGTTTCGACCTCCTCTAAGGTTTTTTCCTAATGGCTTGTGATAGGTGCTTATACGCAGTTCTACAAGCTTTATTATACCACTTGGCAGGTTTTGGACTTCTCGATTGCAGGTTTTTTTCCTTTAACAAAGAAACATTTAAGCTTTGTAAACAGTTCTTCATGAGCCTTCGAGATCTCGGTATCAAGGTCGGCCTGGGTGTCTAGATTAGAAATGGCTGTTAGAGTGGTTTCCACAGCCACCTTCATCTGCTCTACTGAACTAGCATTTTCCATTAATGTTACCCATTTTACCCTTCGCATGTCATTAGTCATAATTACATCAGCAGTTACTATCTCAGTGATCGCCGACTGTGTATCTAACCCCTTAATCTGTACAGTTAATAGTAAGGGGTTATGATCACTCTCAATCCTCTGATGGATCTTCATATCAATTAGACGGGGCCACAGCTCCAGGTTTATAAGAAGATAGTCAATACGATTACTTCTTACCCCGTTATTGTACGTATGCTGGCCCCCGCTGTCCGATGGTGTCCTCCCATTTACAGCCCTGATGCCCCGCTCCAGACATAAAGATTTTAACTGAAGTGCAGCCTCGGTCCATTTTTTTATAGGTGTTAGTGTTAGCAATGGGATGCCCCAAAGAGAATCCTCATCGCTAGTGAGGGCACTATCTTCATAGCCAAGGGGCTCGAAAGAACAGTTAAAATCACCCGCTATTACCATATGGTTTTTCCCTCTGTGATTCTCAATGAGGGTATCTAGCGTGGAGACTGTATTTGAAAGTTTCCCGCCCACCATGCCTCTTGCATAGACATTAATTACTACTATGTCTAAATCATGTTTAGAACATAGCCTTATAGCCAGTATATCAGGGCTATCAGTTTGTATTTCCTCTGCCTGTAATCCTGGTTTTTGCCTTATCCAAGTGGTAAGCCCCCCCAGAGGGTCTCCCTTTTTGTCCGGCGATGGCATATTTTACAAAATTCAGATAACCAGGGCGGAAAATAGGAGTCAAAGACCATGTTTCCTGAAAAGCCAGAATATCTTGCTCCTCTATAAATAATGACCATTCCTCAGACACTGTCTTGGATTGAAGGCCAGCAATATTCCAAGACACAATGGCTAATGATGAAATTACTGGCGCATTGCTAGGGGTATCAGTGCCCGTCTGTTGGCTAATTCCCTGCTTTGTAGCCGTGTAGCTTGGTTCAAACCCCAGTGATTCAACCTCCCTGGGTGACATCCAGGGGGAGTCTAAGACTAAGTGTCCCTGTTCTTGCCGAGAGTTTAGCCATTTATTGTAACAATAGTTGCTTACATTCCCCACTGTCTTCAATTTACTTATTATCGGACTTGGGCTGTCACCAATGGCAGCAACTTGGTCGTGCTTACTCACGCTACTCACCATTTGGAGTAGTGGCACTATCTGTTGTCCGTCGCCAGTAACAGAGGCCGGTGTGGACTGGGGTATACTACATGCTGCGTGTTTTATGTGTACCGGCCATAGTCAATCGCAGGCATCTAAGTCAGAGAGGGGAGCAAATCTATTTTCCAATCTTAGGTCGGGTAGCCTATTTGATCCACTTTGGGCCACCCATGGCTGACTCTTCATGTAATGGGAGTAACTCCCTAGAGTTGGTTGGTAGGGTAAACTGTAAAAGAAACCAAGCGGTAAGACAATGATGTTTCTGGGGTTCCTGTCTATGGACCTTCCAAGTTTGTTCAAGAAGAAATTTACAATAGAAACATTATTAAAATTTAGAACCACACAATCACAATCACAATCTCCCCCCGTTTCTTTCCTTGTGGGCCCTATCCATGTGACTCTTCTTGCCATGATCAGTTGACTTTGTATATCCCCATTTGGGACCCACAGCCCCTTCAATTTTTGGACCACCCAGTGCCTAGCTTTAATCATTAGTTGAGTAGTGGACTCTGCCAGTCCTTCTCGTAATGGAGGCACGTTCCCCAGTACCACCACCAGGGGTGCGGCCGCAGGAGGCAGGTGGAGGGCTTGTAATCCAGCCTTGAATAAACCACGGTCCGTTCTCGTGTTCTTTATATTGGCATCGAGATCGCTTTTCTCTGGTGGTAATCTACTCTGCCCAGTGACTACAAATTTTAGGTTATTCATTGCAGGAATTGTATCAGCCACCACTTTATTCCGACCTTCAGCACGGACTGGGCTCGTATATGTTTGGGCGAATTCAGTTGATAAGTCGGATATTGTGATGTTGTCCTCATCCTTACTAGAGCCCGGATTATTGACTATATGAGGTGCCTGTCTAGGGGGTGTAGACTTCAGCCTTGTTGGTCTAGTTATTTTTGCCACTGGGACTGCTTTGCCTGTCTCATAATTAGTCCGGGATTGCCCATTTGATGTTGACACTGGCCTTGTTTTAACTAATAGCGCCTCTGTCGCACGGAAGTTAGACTTATTTAGGGATTCAAGGCCAATAATCTTGTCTTCAATCCGGCTCAACCTCAGAGTAATGGGATTTAACATAGTGGAGATCAGGATTTCCAGTCTCTGCCATGAGGCCTCATTGATTACCGGACAGGGGACATGTGTGGAGTCAGGAATAATCATTTCAAAACAGTTCGGAGTTCTAGAGGCTATATCTGTCAAGACCTCTCCCCCTTTTATGTGCGGCCTTGCTAATTTTGCTGGTTTTGGTCTCTGGGGACCCCCCCTCTTTCTTTTCGCAGAGAGGTCAGGGGTCATACCCGGTCCTGAGGGTTTTGCCAATCCTGTTACCCTGGTAGATGCTCTTAGTGACCTGCTAGTAGACTCAGGCTCAGGGTCACCTGATATTAGACTTGTTAGTTGGTCGGGAACTGTGTCAGACACATTTTTAATCACTTCATCACTTGTTTTTTCTGCGCTCGGTAGACAGTCGGTGATAATTTGCGGTGCCAGGCCCCCTAAAGAAGATCTCTTATGGGCGAAGGGCTCCAGAGATAGGCGCCGCTCTGTAATTCCTATCTCATGTTCAAGTACTGAGGTAGCCCTTATTAGAAATTGGTCCAATGTCCCCGCAATACTTCCACCTGCTTGCGCACCCTTCCCCTTTCCCTCCCGTTTACTCATCTTTCACTGGGTTGCTGTGGGCAGGCTCAATCATGCAGGAGTACTGAGGTAAAGGGTAAACCCTGTGTCCTGGTAACCTTGTAGCTTATAATATGATAAGAAGGCGATCCACTTTACCTTCTGCTGACGCTGGTCTCAGAGGGGAAGCCCAGCCCGGGCCTCCTCCGGGCTTTCACGGGCGCAGACGGGCCCGCCCTTGGCCCGGGCTTCGCCCGCGCGCGTCCCGCGCTGCGGGGGCCCTGTGATGGTTTTTAAAGGGCCTCCGGCGCAGCGGGAGTGACGCGGGTGGCGAGCGCCTCCTGGCGCAGGTGTCTCTGGGGGTTAGAGTCCCCTCCTCAGGCTCCTCGGCTTATGGCAGTAATCCTCTCGCGTCCCGCGCTGCGGGGGCCCTGGGATGGTTTTTAAAGGGCCTCCGGCGCAGCGGGAGTGACGCGGGTGACGAGCGCCTCCTGGTGCAGGTGTCTCTGGGGGTTAGAGTCCCTCCTCAGGCTCCTCGGCTTATGGCAGCAATCCTCTCGCGTCCCACGCTGCGGGGGCCCTGTGATGGTTTTTAAAGGGCCTCCGGCGCAGCGGGAGTGACGCGGGTGACGAGCGCCTCCTGGCGCAGGTGTCTCTGGGGGTTAGAGTCCCCTCCTCAGGCTCCTCGGCTTATGGCAGCAATCCTCTCGTGTGCACTTTACCTTACCACTCTCTGCCCGCCCACAGCGCATTACAGCAGCCTGTGATGACTCAGTTGTCGAGCGGGTCACGCAAGTCACAGCGGGGCACCATTGTAGGTTAGCGGGCTAGTTGTTTTAGCCACACGCTATGAATGGACACGCTGACGCATCCGCGCAGCAGGGGGCGCTGCTGGCGCGCCAAAGGCAAGCCCGTCTGCGCCCGTCTGCGCCCGTCCACGATCGGACCACGCTCAGTGCCACCCCCCCTGCCCACTGTAAGGCAGAAAACGCCACTCTTCTAAAGTATTCTATGGACCACCTACTCGACCTGAACCCTGATAGAAGGGACACGGGATGTAAGTGACTCACATTCTATACGAAGTCCACACCTCTCCCAGATACCTGTCCCAATTGCCACAGCACTCTGCCCTTAGTTCTATTCCAGAGAATCAGACCCACTAAGCCATTTAAAGTGACAAAAACTCAGAGGTACAAGGGAAATTCGTTAAAATGCCTACTGCTGAATACCAGATCTTTGGTAAAGTACAGTTTAAAGTGTGCAATGCTCCTGGAAGAATATGATATAAAACTGGCGTTTGTCACGGAAACCTGGACAGACGATGCCTCAGGTCCCGACCTAGTATACGCCATACCACCTGGATTCCTCTGCCATGCACTAAATAGGCCGATTAGGAGAGGGGGGGCTTAGCAATAATATACCACAACTCCCTTAAGGTAGCCTTCCATACAGCCTTGATTTAATGCATGGGTCTAAGAGTGTCTGGATAAAAAAATGTTTGTATGCAATTGACAAAATTCCAAATAAGATGAAACTACTTTTCATGGGGACTCACATTGACTGATGATGACTAAAGCACCACAGGATAAACCCAAGTATCATCAGAGGTACAGCTGGACCCTCCAGGGTTCGAGATTCTCTTCAATGATAAAAGGGATAACACAGAAAGGAGCAATTTATTAAATCTGGCTTAGTCAGCACGTTCATAGTTAAAGTTTTCAGGAAAGAGAACCTCACCTTTCTTCAATCAGATGCCATTTGATTAGTTGTTGTGGTTAATAATGCATATCTTTTAGGCACCAACAGATCATTTAGTTTGTCTTCTGTGCTATATAACTAGCCAGTATTACATTTACCAATATTTTAAAAAGTGGTTCCATGGTTTTCAAGGTTGTGCAAATTACACAATATTTCTTCCATGCATGGTTGTTAGAAATTAAAGTGTGCTACAAACAGCGTCCAAAGCGCTAAGTATTGAATTTTGTTTTCTGTAATTTTTGAAAATCTTGCAGACACATCCTAAGAAGCCTTGATGATGGCCATATCATAGTTCAACCTTCCGGAAACATTGTCAGTAGAAAGCCCTTAGACAGAGAAACCAGCGCTTGGGGAAACATAACCATCGCCGCCCAAGAAGTTGATGCGCATAACAGTAAGTAGTTCCATGCAAGGCAATCTCCCCTCCTTCTAGGCTTTTTAGAAGCTTTTTTGGGATCCGGGTCACTAACATCCAGTGGGCCCTGGTCATCTAATAGCATGAACCTATTGGTCAAAATATGAATAATGTGTCCAGATACACATTTTGAGGCAGCTTCACCTTATGACACCATCTAGTAATGGCTGACATTTGCTTCTATGATATATAAATACACTTAGAAGTGACAGACTGGGGCCTTCTAAAGAGCGGTGTCTGGGACCAAAGACCCTGTCTGCTCTCCCCCTTGGGACACCCCTGATTCTTTCCAGGATCCATGCTACTTACCTCTTTTACCCATTCTGTCTTTCTTACTTCCTCTTTTTTTGCCCTCCCATTTGTTATTTTTCTTTTTTTGTATCCAACACCCAGTTCTCTTTTACCTTCTGTTTCTCCCCTGTGCCTCAGTCGCCTAATTTCCCTATTATATTCTAAACTGTGGACTAAGGTGGCTACTCGGTGAAGGTGGTCGGAAGACAGGGCCGCCTTCTTCGTCAATGACAAATAATGAAAAGGTAGATCAGACACAAAACCAAGAGGCAATCCCTGTCCGGCAGGGGTGACAACATGACAACTTGTCAGTGGATCACATTATCTAGGATCTCTGTACTAACTGCTGGTGCACCCAGTGTACTTGGTTCATATACATACAGTTAATAGAGTTAAGAGACATGCCTTCAGTTCCCTGAACAGTACAGTTAAAAGAGGCCTCAGATATAGAGCTCAGAGAAAATCAGCTTCTTGTGAGCTCCAGAGAGCTTTCCAGGTTGAAGGTGCAGGTCCATGGTTCTCAGGTGGGGAGGTGCTGAAATCAGCCTCTACTTGAGTGGAACAAATTATAACAGACGTTTGAATAATAAGTGTGAGAATCTTACCCTCATTAATAAGACATTGGGAGGAGGCGTGACTTGTGCTTTGTGACTTGTGAGAAAAGGGGGTTAGGCACTTTTCGAAAGTCAGTGAGAAAGAGTTAGGTGGAGGAGATCGGGGAGAACTGGTGGGTTTTCGGATCTTAGCTCCATGTGTTGTAGGTAGTAAGTGGCACTAAGCTCAAACCAAGCAACTGAGATTACATGAGTGTGAATACATTGGCTACAGCTAAAGGAGCTAGTGGGAAATCTTGGGGGCCTGGATGGGGTTACAGAAGACTCAATATCAGAAAATAACAACCAGATATTGCTTTGAGGCTTCTATCTCTTATGATATTGTTTGTAATCACCTCAGATCTAGTTAAGCAAGCACTAACAGAAGAAGTAAAAAGCAGAAGCTGAGGCAGAACCTGGGACAGAAATCTGGAGTATGTAACTGAGGAGTCTTTCCTAGGTGCAAACAGAAGGGAGTGTGATGGAGCCCATCATAAGTACATTGGAGAGTCAAAGAGAAATAAGATTGGGCAAAGCCAATAGGTTTCTCTGGTGACACTTATTAGCTTTGCCTGTTATCTTCTAAAGTAATAGTACATGCAGGCGCAGTGGCATCATGAAATAATTTTTCGTAAAGAAAAAGAAAATTAATTCCTTAATAGTTGGTGTGTTTGTGCATGTATGAGCATTCCCCACCTAAGAAATGTTTTTCTTGTGCCTTATGAAAAACCATTCAAAAATGCAAAATCATGCGCAGTGTCTAGCTTTGAATGATTTTCATTGAAACAGACAAGAAAACATTCCAAGATGGTCATTGTGCATGTGCACAGATACACTGCAGCCATACTTGAATGGTCTTTCTTTTGGTTTAGGAAAAATCATGCCATGATAGATTTGCCCACATGCTCTCAACCTATTATGGATTTTTTTTTTTTTAAACACTTGCATGTCAGGCAGCCCTCTTGGAAAGGTGTACAAACCAATGAATGAGGGCCCCTCCAATATAGCATGCACAGTAACCGTAGCACCAGTGAGCAAGAAAGCACGGTGGGGGCTAATTCTTTAATAAAGCGAACAAGGATGGGAAGGAAGGGAGGAGCAGAGAGAGAGAGAGGAGAGAGAGAAAGACAAGAATCCCTCATGCATTGCAGTGCTAGGTTCTGACATCAATAACGGAAGGGTACAACTCATCCAATCACAAACATAGTCAATCTGAAATAATAGGGATACAAGCCATTAAATCAGCTACATGGAAATGAGAGAGACAAGAATACCATCACATCATGAGCAAAGGGCATTCTGTTTTGTGAGCCGCAAATTGCGTTTTTTTGCGACTCGCAAAACAGAATGTACTGATGTGTCTCAAACATATTTAGCGATTCCCAATGGGGTCGCAAATTACCTGCCTCATCAATATTCATGAGGCAGGTTGCAATTTGTGATCCATTTGGAATGGGCAAGAACACAGGGATGGTGGCCTACTGCGGACAGCAGACCACCATGTCTGTGTTTGCTTTCTGAATAAAGCAACTTTTTTTTTTCAAATGCAGCCCACTGAACTTAAAAGGAAAATGGGATGCGTTTGTGTTGGACTTGGCCCTTTTTGCAGGGTCATCCCTGACCTTTTTGCCTTCCTCCTGTATTTTCTCTGACCTGTTTTTGTTGGTTATGACTCTGGGCACTTTTTCACTGCTAATCAGTGCTAAAGTGCATATGCTCTCCCTATGGTAAATTGATGTATTGATTAGTGACTCCATGATTGGATTATTTGATTTACTTGTCAGACCCTAGTATAGTGCACAAGGTGTGCCCAGGGCCTGTAAATCAAATGCTGGTGGTGGGCTTGCAGCACTGGTTGTGCCACCCACAGAAGCAGCTTGTAAAGTGTGTCTCAGGCCTGCCATTGCAGAGCCTGTGTGCAGTCTGTACTGCCATGTCGACTTGGCAAGTGCACCCACTTGCCAGTCCCTAAACCTTCCCTTATCTTCATATCAGACACCCCTAAGGTAGGCCCAAGGGCAGGGTGCACTGTAGGTATAAGGTAGGACATGCCCTGGTGTGTGTGGCTTGACCTAATAGTGAATTACAGCCATTTTCGTTTTTCACTATTGCAAGGCTACCTGTTCCCCATAGGCCAGAATGGGCAGTTTGATTATAACATTTTATAATCCTAACTGACCCAGGGAACATGGTAGAAATTTGAGTTTAGTATGCCTGAACTCAGAATGATAAAATACATCTTTTAGTAAAGTTGGTTTTAACATTCTGGGTTTGAAAATACCACTTTTAGAAAGTAGGTATTTTCTTGCCTAACTGTCCAAGCCTGCCTCTGCTAGGTTGTGTATTGTGTGCCTAGTTTTGTGAGTGACAGGGGCTGGGGAATTCCAGGAGACAGGGTGAGTCAGCACAGGGCTGAATAGACCTATCTGCAGGTAGAGTGGTGGGAGGAGTTGCACCTGGGTCTGAATAGGGCTGTGCCTGCCTTCCACAATGCTGGCTCCACCTCCTGTGGTGCGTCTGATGTCCCTGGCCCACACTGTCAAAGGAAAGAAGGAGTCCTGTAAACAAAGTGCTCCAGGACTGCACAGAACTGGTTTGGACCAGGTAAAGGCCCCTCTGCCTTCAGAGGACAAAGGATTTTGCAGTATAAATATGGGGACCCAGACCCCAACACTTGAGATCACTTCTGGAACAACAAGACGAACCTCTGCCAAGGAGAAGAACCAAAGGAAGCTGTAGGAGTTGGACTGCCCCCTGCCAGTGTGCTGTGTTGCTGGGTTGGCCTACAGTGGTGTCTTCAGTGCCAAGGAGAGGAGAAGGAACTTTTAAAGAACTTTCATCATCTTGCAGAATATTACTCCAAGGGCTTGAACTTGTGCTTGCCTCCTGCTGAACTCTCAGGGACAAAAGACTTCACCACCAGCTCCCCTCTGAATTCCCTTGCTGAGAATTCTGTCTGCAGAAGCCTGCGTGTCGCTGGGAGCTGGAAGCGCGACGCAACGAGAAGAAGTGTGTCGCTGACGAAGCTGCTGCCATCGCATCGCAGGAGAAGCATGTCGCCGCCGCAGAGGCCGCCGCCGCATCACCAGAGAAGCGTGCCTTCGTCGCAGCTGCCTGCCGTCGCATCACCGGAGAAGCGTGTTGCCGTCACAACTGCCTGCCGTCGCATCAACAGGGAAGCGTGTCGCCACCGCAAGGGTCGCCGTTGCATCCCCCGAGAAGCGTGTCGCCGTCGCAGCTGCCTGCCGTCGCATCACCGAGAAGCGTGTCGCAGGGCCTGTCGCGGCTCCAAAGATACAGAGTTCGCCGCACGGCCGTCGGACGTGCACGCATTGTCTTCACATCGTCGCATCGCATCAAGGGCGCACTTTCATAGCATCGCACCGGATCGTCGCACCGCATCGAGGCGCTTGCTCGCCGCATCGTCCTCCCTGCGGACCCTTTGTTTGTTTTGCGGTACGCATCCCAGGTACTTTTGAGAGAAACGTGTTGCAATTACAATCAGCTTGAACTAAGTTACTTCTACCATCTTTAAGTCTATTTTTAGTACAGTATTGTGGATTTTTGTCGTTTGTGGTCTTGTGTTAAGTCTATATAAAGAATACTTATTTTTATAAAACCTGTGTAGTGTCCATCTGTAGTGTTTTCACTGTATTACTGTATGTGTTCACAAATGCTTAACACACTGCCTCTGAGATAAGCCTGTCTGCTCGTGCCAAGCTACCAAGGGGGTGAGCAGGGGTTATTTTAGTAGTGTATCCCCCTTACCCTGACTAGAAGCAAGGGTCCCTATTTGGTCAAAGGTGTATACCATTGCCAACTAGAGACCCCCAGTTCTAACAGTTGGTGGCCAGTGGTGAGGATTCTGGACTTGCATTTGTGACTCATGTACAGTAATTGGTGTACACTACTAGTGAGTGCAGACCAAACGCAACCACATACCTTTTTGGTAGAATCTTTTCTCCTTGGACTGTTATTTTTCTGAGAACTGCCAATTCTTATTGCCATGAGTCCACCAGCATCTATTGCCTCTATGGATCCAGAGTTTGAGGAAGAGAGGTTGGATACCTATAATGCCAAACAGCTGAAAGCCTTCTGTAGAAAATGTAAAGTTGTTATTCTAGGCCTCACTAAAAAGGATAAGTTCCACAAGGCGCTGAGGGCCTGGGTGGAAGCAAGAAATGCATCTGAAAATGTGGAGCACCCTGTGGAGGAGGCAAAAGGGCAGCTAGATGGGCCCCTGGGTCCATGGGGAGAGAAAGTACCTACCCCGCCAGGCAGCAGTGTTTTTTCCAAAGACCTGTCCCCAGGAGAGCTGGAGGATAGGGAGAGAGATAGAAGGCATAGAATGGAGCTGGCCAGGCTCAAAATGGAGGGTCAAAAGGGCCTAGAGAATAAGAAGCTGGAGTTTGAAAATAACAAGTTAGCCTTGGAGAGAGAGAGAGAATGAGATTGGAACATGAGTTGAGAATGAGAGAGCTTGATTTGGAGCTCAAAAGGCTTGAGGCCATGAAATTTGTACTTGTAAAGCGCACCCATACCCCCAAAGGGGTGTCCAGGCGCTGTACGCATACCGCTGTGGAACCCTTCCTGGCTTTTCCCTGTGAAATGTCCACTCCTGGGCACCCCCAGGGTGAAGCCAGGCATCCCAGCGCTGTTGGGGCCGTTGTGGAGATTAAGCAAGCTATTGCCCAGAGTTGCAGAGTGGGACCCATGATTAGAATAGGCACCGAGGCGAGAATTATCAGGTCCGAGGAAATTGAGCCCAAGACCCGCCGAGGCGGGAATTGAACCCTGGTCCCGGGCCAGATCTCTGCATCAGGGTCTGCCGCTCTAACCCAGCACTGGATGGTGAGGTGAAGGATAGTTTGGTTAACCCTTGTAGGGGGCTGTGTGATCCAATTGTGGGAAAGCATATTGTAAGTCCCTGTTTTCCAGAGCTATGCCAACACCTGTTGGAGAGTGAGTTTTCTGACCCCAGGGAGCTCACCAGGGAGGCAGACCTTTTGGTGGATTCCAGAGGGTCTGAAGAGGCATTGGGGAATGACCCTAAGGGGAGTGGCTCAGGTATCTTCCAACCCAGAGTGGTGGAAATGGTTCAGAGTAGCCCAGCTAGGTCCCGGTGTAGTGGGAGGGGTGTAGGGGCTCACGTCCTGTCTCAGAGGAGACGGAGTGAGTGTGGGGCTGCGTGACCCCAGGTGCCCGAAACCCAGTCTCAGGGCCTGGATGGTTCTTTAAGGGAACACCAGGTGGGGAGCCTAGTGTGTCCTGATGGGCCGCCCTTTGAGGGGGATCCCCTAGTGTCTGGTGAACTGGGAGTGTCTAAGCAGGCCTCCATCAGTTCTGGTGTCTAGCAGTGCCACCCCTAAGTGGAGGGTGCAGAAGTCCAGATTGAGGGGTGAGAGGGGGAAAGAGTCCCCAGTGGAAGAACCAGTGGGTCAGGGGCCAGCCAGAAGGGCTGAGTCACCAGTGAATGACCATGGTGACACCACTTCTGTCCTGGGGGATCTTCACGCACTGTCAGATGGACAGGGGTCGGAAGATCTGCGCCAGGCAGACTGTCACACGACACATGAGTTGTGTGTCACCCTCGGGGGGGGCATATGTGCTCCCAATGAAGTCCTGGTGCGCCGGGCAAGTGTTCAACCGCAGGGGTTGGTCCCTGGGTAGGGAAGCCAGGTTCAGGTGTTGTCTGACCTGGTGGGAGGGACAACTGTAAACAGTGTCCTGACCGGTTGGTCTTCTAGGGGTACCACTCCAGGTGGGAGGGTACAGCACTCTGGAAGGGAGTGCAGAGGGAGGGCGTCCTCGCCTCTGACCCCGGTTCAACTGGAGGGTCTAGACCCTAGGTTTGAGGGCCAGGTTTGGGGTGTCCCCCCTGACCTGGACGCCCAGTTGCAGGATAGAACCCCTGAGATGGTGGGCGAATTGTGCAGAACACCTGCCCCAGGTGCCCTGGCAATTCTGGAAGGGGGTACCACTCCAGGTGGGAGGGTACAGAGCCCCAACGAAGAGAAGGAGGACCGGGTGTGGGAAAGCCCACCCCAGTCTCCTGTCCAGCTGCCAGGTACAGGCCCGGGGCTGGTGGGTCAGTGCCAGGATGTCATACCTGACCTGACAGGAGGGAGAGTGGACAAAGGGTGCCAAGCACCTGGGGCTACTGCCCCCGCTCTCTAACGCCACAGAGGTTTGAGGGCCCTGAGAGGCATACGGTCTGGGTCTCATCACTGACCACTGTCAGTGGCCACTGTGGCTTGCTGTCTGTCTGTTGGGACACACCTGTGAGCAAGCTAAGGTTAGGTGCTGCACAGATGGTGTCCACAGGTGAGGAGAAGGGTTCCCCAGGGGTTAGCTTGGTGGGCCCTGAGAGTATGGACAGAGGGACCCAAATAGGCTCAGATTGGCGTAGAACTGGAGTATGCCCCTGCTGTTGCGGCCAGGGTCCATGTTCTATCGCCCAAAGCAGGGAATCCCATCAAGGTAGTGATTGGTCTACCCTGCGTTTTGGCTGGAAGGGGGTTGTGTTGGACTTGGCCCTTTTTGCAGGGTCATCCCTGACCTTTTTGCCTTCCTCCTGTATTTTCTCTGACCTGTTTTTGTTGGTTATGACTCTGGACACATTTTCACTGCTAATCAGGCCTAAAGTGCATATGCTCTCCCTATGGTAAATTGATGTATTGATTAGTGACTCCATGATTGGATTATTTGATTTACTTGTCAGACCCTAGTATAGTGCACCAGGTGTGCCCAGGGCCTGTAAATCAAATGCTGCTGGTGGGCTTGCAGCACTGGTTGTGCCACCCACAGAAGCAGCTTGTAAAGTGTGTCTCAGGCCTACCATTGCAGAGCCTGTGTGCAGTCTGTACTGCCATGTCAACTTGGCAAGTGCACCCACTTGCCAGTCCCTAAACCTTCCCTTATCTTCATATCAGACACCCCTAAGGTAGGCCCAAGGGCAGAGTGCACTGTAAGTATAAGGTAGGACATGCCCTGGTGTGTGTGGCATGACCTAATAGTGAATTACGCGATACAAAAAAAGATGATGGACAGAGCGTTTGAGCAAATCAAACACTCACCCCCAGTCAACTGATCTGGGTTTAATCCATCATCATTCTTTAGCTCACTCCACCACCCCAGTTCAGACATGGCCATATGCAAATCAGTCTGACCCTCTGCCTCATGGGAACAGTCCAGCCTGAACTGCCAAGCCATGTCTTCCCTGGACCGGAAAGAAGCATCCTGGGACCGGTTTCTGGCTATTCGGCCGTCATCAGCCAGGCTAGCTTGAATCCAGTGGCAAAGTGAGCAAGGGATCCACGTCTGGGCATACCCTGCCAACTTAGGGCGAACAAAGCGATACAAAAAGGGATGATGGACGGAGCGTTTGAGCAAATCAAACACTCACCCCCAGTCAACTGATCTGGGTTTAATCCATCATCATTCTTTAGCTCACTCCACCACCCCAGTTCAGACATGGCCATATGCCAAATCAGTCTGACCCTGTGCCTCATGGGAACAGTCCAGCCCGAACTGCCAAGCCATGTCTTCCCTGGACCGGAAACAAGCATCCTGGGACCGGTTTCTGGCTATTCAAACGTCATCAGCCAGGCTAGCTTGAATCCAGTGGCAAAGTGAGCAAGGGACCCACGTCTGGGCATACCCTGCCAACTTAGGGCGAACAAAGCGATACAAAAAGGGATGATGGACGGAGCGTTTGAGCAAATCAAACACTCACCCCCAGTCAACTGATCTGGGTTTAATCCATCATCATTCTTTAGCTCACTCCACCACCCCAGTTCAGACATGGCCATATGCAAATCAGTCTGACCCTGTGCCTCATGGGAACAGTCCAGCCCGAACTGCCAAGCCATGTCTTCCCTGGACCGGAAACAAGCATCCTGGGACCGGTTTCTGGCTATTCAGCCGTCATCAGCCAGGCTAGCTTGAATCCAGTGGCAAAGTGAGCAAGGGACCCACGTCTGGGCATACCCTCCCAACTTAGGGCGAACAAAGCGATACAAACATTGTACATTGTAAGTATAAGGTGGGACATGCCCTGGTGTGTGTGGCATGTCCTAATAGTGAATTACAGCCATTTTCGTTTTTCACTATTGCAAGGCTACCTGTTCCCCATAGGCCAGAATGGGCAGTTTGATTATAACATTTTATAATCCTAACTGACCCAGGGAACATGGTAGAAATTCGAGTTTAGTATGCCTGAACTAAGAATGATAAAATACATCTTTTAGTAAAGTTGGTTTTAACATTCTGGGTTTGAAAATACCATACCACTTTTAGAAAGTAGGTATTTTCTTGCCTAACTGTCCAAGCCTGCCTCTGCTAGGTTGTGTATTGTGTGTGTGGTTTTGTGAGTGACAGGGGCTGGGGGATTCCAGGAGACAGGGTGAGTCAGCACAGGGCTGAATAGACCTATCTGCATGTAGAGTGGTGGGAGGATTTGCACCTGGGTCTGAATAGGGCTGTGCCTGCCTTCCACAATGCTGGCTCCACCTCCTGTGGTGCGTCTGATGTCCCTGGCCCACACTGTCAAAGGAAAGAAGGAGTCCTGTAAACAAAGTGCTCCAGGACTGCACAGAACTGGTTTGGACCACCAGGTAAAGGCCCCTCTGCCTTCAGAGGACAAAGGATTTTGCAGTATAAATATGGGGACCCAGACCCCAACACTTGAGATCACTTCTGGAACAACAAGACGAACCTCTGCCAAGGAGAAGAACCAAAGGAAGCTGTAGGAGTTGGACTGCCCCCCTGCCAGTGTGCTGTGTTGCTGGGTTGGCCTACAGTGGTGTCTTCAGTGCCAAGGAGAGGAGAAGGAACTTTTAAAGAACTTTCATCATCTTGCAGAATATTACTCCAAGGGCTTGAACTTGTGCTTGCCTCCTGCTGAAGTCTCAGGAACAAAAGACTTCACCACCAGCTCCCCTCTGAATTCCCTTGCTGGGAATTCTGTCTGCAGAAGCCTGCGTGTCGCTGGGAGCTGGAAGCGCGACGCAACGAGAAGAAGCGTGTCGCTGACGAAGTTGCTGCCGTCGCATCGCAGGAGAAGCGTGTCGCCGCCGCAGAGGCCGCCGCCGCATCACCAGAGAAGCGTGCCTTCGTCGCAGCTGCCTGCCGTCGCATCAACAGGGAAGCGTGTCGCCACCGCAAGGGTCACCGTCGCATCCCCCGAGAAGAGTGTCGCCGTCGCAGCTGCCTGCCGTCGCATCACCGGAGAACCGTGTCGCAGGGCCTGTCGCGACTCCAAAGATACAGAGTTCGCCGCACGGCCATCGGGCGTGCACGCATCATCTTCACATTGTGGCATCGCATCAAGGGCGCACTTTCATCACATCGCACCGGGTCGTCGCACCGCATCGAGGCGCTTGCTCGCCGCATCGTCCTCCCTGCGGACCCTTTGTTTGTTTTGCGTTACGCATCCCAGGTACTTTTGAGAGAAACGTGTTGCAATTACAATCAGCTTGAACTAAGTTTCTTCTACCATCTTTAAGTCTATTTTTAGTACAGTATTGTGGATTTTTGTCGTTTGTGGTCTTGTGTTAAGTCTATATAAAGAATACTTATTTTTATAAAACCTGTGTAGTGTCCATCTGTAGTGTTTTCACGGTATTACTGTATGTGTTCACAAATGCTTAACACACTGCCTCTGAGATAAGCCTGTCTGCTCGTGTCAAGCTACCAAGGGGGTGAGCAGGGGTTATTTTAGTAGTGTATCCCCCTTACCCTGACTAGAAGCAAGGGTCCCTATTTGGTCAAAGGTGTATACCATTGCCAACTAGAGACCCCCACGTCTAACAGTTTGAAAAGAAAAAAATGAAAAGTTTTCTTTTCATTTTTTGAGAGCACGCAGTGGTCCATGAGACATCTGGCCCTAAGTTCATTTTGGGTGCAATATGTCTGTTGCCAACAGATAGCTAAAGCTGAGTCTAGGCAAGACCTAAAAAAATGCCAAATCAGGGGGAAGTTCAGCACCGAGGAAGGTGTTGTCTTTTACAGAAAGGAAAGCGCAGGTTTCTGTGAGACAGCTTTATTCGACTGAAGTCTGTAATGAAATTGCAGAAGCAACTACCAATGTGTTCACAAAAACAGGCCGACGTTTTCCAGACTCGTGTCTCTCAGCATAGGAGGGTTGCCAATCACAGGTACCGCAAAAACCACCAAAGGTGCCCGCTGCTTCAGTAAGCATAAATGCAGGAGCTTTTTAACCTGGATCGGTAGAGCCACTTCTGAGTCCTTGAATTCGGTGGATCTCCAGCAAACATTCAGAGAGGAAACTGATTGGGTAACTGAAACCAATCCATTGCAAAAGGTGCATCAGAACTCAGAAGCATAGCAAAAAAATAAGTCAGTTTTAGAATTTGCAAAAGTCTGAAGAAGTGACGAATTCCTGTCTTCCACCCTAAAGTCTGTCTGCAAAAGAAAAGTCACAGATTACATGGAATATGGTCAGCAAGATTAATGAGTGAGTCTGTAGGGCTGAAAGACCATGGGGCATATGTACAATGGAATGGCGGAGCGTGCCATTAAGCACAAAATGTTAACGCCATGCTCCGCCATTCAAGAAAGGCAGGGATGAGCCATATTTACAAAGATACAGCACATCCCTGCGTTTTCCCTAGCGCTTGCGCTAAATTAAGCTGCCTAGTGCCAACGCAGGCACCCTTCACCATAGTGCAGGGGTGCCTGCGTTGAAGGAATGATTGTTTATGTGCAGGAAAGTGTCCATTCCTGCACATAATCACAAATGACGATTTGAAACTTCTATGTGTGCTGCATTGTGCAGCACACATAGAAGTTGCAAATCGTCATTTTTTTAAACAATTGTTTATGTGCAGGAAGGGACAGCTTCCTGCACTTAATCAATCTTTCATGGCATTTTGCTGTTTCTATGTGTGCTGCACAATGCAGCACAAAAAGAAACAGCAAAAACGAGGTGAAATAAAGCATTTCTCCTGGTTTCGCTATGTTAAGACCAGGTTTTCCCTGGTTTTAATTTTGGCGCTGCCTCCTATTTACGCTACCCTTGTAAAAGGAGGGCAGAGTCAAAATCAATAGGTGTTGCGGCGGACCGCCCACGCAACACCCATTGTCCACCCTTTTCACGCTAAGTATAGTGTGAAAGCGTGCCTTATATACAAGGTGGCGTTAAGCCATGTTAAGTGGCTTAACGCCTCCTTGTAAATAAGGTGCAGCCCCTATCGCTACAGGAATGTCCTTAAAAGTGATGTTCCTGTGGCGATAGGGGCTTGTAAATATGCCCCCATGTGTGGTGCAAATAGCTGTGTCCGCTTGCCTTTTTCTCGCTGACCGTGTTTTCTTCCCCAGTGGCCTCAACATCTTCAATGCCATCAGAGAGGGGTCACATTGTGTTTTTTAGCTTCACTAGCAGAGCACATGACTCAACTAGACTGAAGCTGTGCATAAAAGTTACCTCCTTCTGAAGTGGAATTGAACCCCGCCTCTTACCAGGCCAGGGAGAGACCGGAAGTGGGTGTAATTGGATTGATATGCATAAGCAAAGGTTGTACAACATGGAGGTTGCTTTGTTGGGGTTAAGGCAACTTCGTGGAGATGTCCATAGTGGTTCTACCTATTTCTGACTTTGAAATTGCAATCAGAATTAAATCCATGCACCAGGTTTAAACTATGTTAGCAGCATTGTCAAAGTCCCCCCTGTGTGACAGGAATTCTAGCACCTAATTGCGTAAGTGTTCGCATTACATTTGGGGTCATATCACAGCCCCATAAGAGCCTAGCAGTTTCTGGTATCATTTGCATGGTCTTAATTGACATATTTTCCCACTGCAAATAACAACCTATTCTTTTCATAAGCTAACAGGCTGATTAGATATTGATTTGATTTTCTTGTGTATGACTGCTGTATCATTCTGAGTTTCAATCCACCACCATCTCGTGGAGTGAGTCTTGATTGCTTTTCTACACGCCAATCGGAGAATCAGAAGTGCTATAAAATTACTTGGTTAACTGAAACAAAATGCATCCAATCCTGAACCCTAAGAAAAAACCTTATACAGCCACTCAACTTCAAGAGAAACAAAATCAGTTGGCACTCACCAGTGTAATTTAGTTGGCATGCTCTGAGAATAAGAATTCCCCAGGAGTACTTACACCAAACAACCTGAATATTAAAGCACTTGAAAACTAGGAGCAAACATGAACTGTATTGTGTATGAACATATTAGATGTCATAAAGAGTGTAAAATATAAAATGAAGGGTCACCGGTTGTCAACCATTAGTATTATTTTCATGCATAATGTTTAGTCCGTTGTTTATTTGTATACCACTCCAAAACAAAAAATAAAACCAGGAGAATAATCAAATAAAATAAAAACTCAAGTCACAGGATGGAAATTCATTACCACCACTTGTATCGTTTCAGATCCCATACCGGGTAAAGAATCTCTCACACATGTCTCTATCAAGGTTCTTGATGAAAATGACAATGCTCCTGAATTTGCTGAGCCATATGAACCCAGAGTGTGTGAAAATGCGGCTCCTGGAACGGTAAGTCCTCTGCTTTTTTTTTACTCACAAAATATTTCTGTCTATTCAGGATGACTAAAGGTCAGGTGAGCAAGATGGCTGACAATAGGTCAGTTTCTCAATGAGCGCCTCGGGCTGAGGGAACTTGAGGTATGGATTTGTCCCTACACTGACGTATATCCCTGCAGTGTATAGTGCTAAACCCAGGTTCCCCCAGACTTGGAAGAAACCATACTTTCCTCTGAGTGAGTCCAGAAGAATACCTCTGTGGATTGTACCTTTGCCCACCTACTTCAAAACATCAGCGATGCAGCTCACACCAGACTGTGAGGTTCCAGAGGTTTACATCGTCGCCGAAAGCAGCAGAATGTAATGCCATTGCAGCACTTGTGAACTGCAGGCAGTAATCTGCAGTGACAACGGATGGAGAGATGTGGAGGAAGCGATCCGACCCATGGATGAGTAGTCGTAAGGTGACTCCTAAGCATCCAATCCAGATGGGCTGCTGACACTCGCCCTCCCTCGCCCTGTGGACTCCTATTTCCTGGCACTAGACTCCTTGACCTGTAATAAAGGATTCACCCTCTCCACAGCAAAGTGGAGTGCTGACAGAGGAGTTCAAGTGAACTAAGGGCAATAAACCACGACAGCAGCAGCCACACTTGTTTTCCATTGCAAATAGAAAAGAACTAAACTGGCAGTTGAAATGCCCTCTTTCTGCCAACAAACACACAGTAATTTGGAATACCAGTCCCTCATTTAGATTGTTGCGATTCTATTTGAAGTAGCCCATGTGCAATCGTGTTTCATATATAGATTGCTGTGGTTCCACTTGAAATACCTCCATGCCCAGTGCAACTACAACCTTCCAATTATCAATCGAGCATGACATTAAAAACAAAATGTCTACATTGGTCTCTGAGAGCCTGGGAGCAGCAAACCTCACTCTCCACCTTGGGAATAGATTCAGTAATCACACAGCAAAAAGATAAGTCCCTTCTTTCTTCATACTATGGATGACCCTCCCTGCTTAACATCCTCATGAAAATCGAAATTGACTGACATGACCAAGTTAATCTCCCTTTTCATGCATAGCAACAGAAGTAGAACTTCTTCATACTGGAGATGACCTTCTTTGACCACCTTTCTGCCTGATCGCAGAAGCCCCACGGCATGAGAATGAGGCTTACCACTTCATATTTATTCTCTCCCATCAACTCTCCTTATGAGTATTCACATTTTAGTCTGCAGGAGAAAAAATCACTCTAATCAATGTTTTTGTAGTCGCTTACCAATTAATCTAATTGAGGGATATAGAGCTTTGCCTGCTATCATCTCCACTGAAACTGCGCTAAATCCCTACCAATGCTACACTCCATCTGCATTTTCCTCAGTATGACCCACTTCAATGGCTGCTCTCTCTCTAAACACTGCTCTAAATTTGGAATCAATTCCTTTAAAAACACCTCTCACCTAAATCTTTCCAAATATGCAATGAAGAACTTCAAACATAAGATTCTTAGAGAATTGCCAAAAGCTCTCATTGTCGACCAATGCCATTGTTCTCAGAATGACTTCCTCAAAACTGATCTTCTACTCTTCCCACACAACACAGGCCAGTGCCTAAACTTTCCACACAGGCACTTTGAAATCTCATCATCGTCCATAATCCCCTATGGACAAAAGCTTAAAGTTTCGCCTTCTATTCCCTACAAACAAAGGCTCTCTACCTCCATTTTCACGGTAAACAGACATAATATCGAAACAAAAATATCGAATGGACACAATATCGAGTCCAAAATATAGAATGGACATAATATCGAATGGACATTATATAGTCGTTAAAAATATCGAATATTTAATAATATCGAATTTTTTCTAAGTGTATTGTATGTTAGTATATGTGTTAAAAGTGTATATTAGTTGTTGTAATGTATGTTTAATTTTTTTAAAGCAATGAATTTTATGTTATTTAATTTTTGCGTAATTTAATTCCGTAGCGGGTAGTGGGTTTATAGGGGAATAGGGTGGGAAGTAATTTAATTAAAATTAAGTACATATTAATAAATATTAATTGGTATTGATAATTAATTTATTGTTAATTAATTATTAATTGGTAATTAAATTGTATTAATTGGTAATTTTTTTTTAATTGATTAAATGGTAATTATGTTAATTCTATTAATTAAATAGTTGTAGCGGGATGTGGGTTTATAGGGGAATAGGGTGGGAAGTAATTTAATTGAAATTAAGTACATATTAATAAATATTAATTGGTATTGATAATTACTTCATTGTTAATTAATTATTAATTGGTAATTACATTTTAATAATTGGTAATTTTTTTTAATTCATTAATTGGTAATTAGTGTTATTAATAATATTTATTAGTATTGATAATTAATTTTTTTTAGTAAAATATTAAAATATTACTTTCCCTACTGTTGCACTCTCTGGAGTGGGAATAGTAATTATTACCCCTACGCTATCCAACGCTTTCCCTACTGTTGCACTCACTGGAGTGGGAATAGTAATTTTACCCCTACACTATCCAACTCTTTCCCTACTGTTGCACTCTCTGGAGTTGGAATAGTAATTATTACCCCTACGCTATCCAACGCTTTCCCTACTGTTGCACTCACTGGAGTGGGAATAGTAATTTTTACCACTACGCTATCCAACTCTTTCCCTACTGTTGCACTCTCTGGAGTGGGAATAGTAATTATTATCCCTACGCTATCCAACGCTTTCCCTACTGTTACACTCTCTGGAGTGGGAATAGTAATTTTTACCCCTACGCTATCCAATGCTTTCCCTACTGTTGCACTGTCTGGAGTGGGAATAGTAATTTTACCCTCCCGCTATCCAACGCTTTCCCTACTGTTGCACTGACTGAAGTGGTAATAGTAAATTTTACCGTCCCGCTATCCTACGCTAAAAATATTGAATATTTTTTATAAATATTACGTTAATATATTTATGTATTAAAAAATTAAAATGTATGTTTATTTTTTTAAAGTTACATTAATTATTTATTAATTTTAAAGTTATTTAAGTATTTTTAAGTATGTTTTAGTTAATTATATATATTATTTCATTAATTTTACATTACTTTTCATACATTTAAAAAATTCGATATTTTGACTGACTATATTTTTTACAACTTTATTTTGGAGTCGATATTTTTGTACTTACCTGTTTGTAGATAGGGAGTCGATATTTTGGCATTCGATATTTTTACTTCGATATTGTTGTAGGTCGATATTCTTGTTATCGATATTCTGTCAGTGATCCCATTTTCACCAATGGAAAATTATGGTTCAATGTAACAATTGAATTCTGGCCTTATTTTTATTTTTTTGTTTGATCTGTTTATTGAGTTTTGGCATATATGATACATAATACAACCATATAGAAAATGTGCGGGACCAGTAAACATTTACAGAAATCAAAATGTTTTCAAGCAGTGTACCAAGATGCAAACAGTTGGTGGCTAACCTGTCCACGTTCATGCAGCATAATAACTGATGTCCAAAACAACAGAGATATATCATATCAATCAATACCTACTATCATTACACTAAATGATCAAATTTCAGGTGTCTTTGTCACAAACACATTTTTTCCACATGCATCTTTTCCAATAGCTTCTGTCGGCCCTGCCGTAGCATCAGGGTTGGTGATCAAACTACTTTTTGTATAACAATAGAACGTTGGACAACAAACCATAAAGAAAAGAATGGGAAAGCAGGGTAGGCTAAGATAAGGGAAGGCAATCCATGCCTGCCACAATAATGCCAGTTTGACAGTTTTAGATATGTCCGTTTTAGTATCATACTGCTGCATGCTAGGCCAGTATGCATTATTTGTGGCGTTCGTACCAGACCATCTCATTGCCAGGGCGCACTAAGACCCATGAGCAAACTTGATTAAGTAATGTTGGGGATGTCTAAGGGGTCATCCGGGGTTATTGCCACTTGAAGCGTAGTCAGGATTGTATTCCAGGCTGTCAAAATGGGGTACTTGGGCAGCCCAAGCGTGTCCTCCCTCAACAAAGAGACAGCTTCAGCCTTAGCCCAGTTCAGCATGGATTGTGTCCAGGCTTTAAGCGGTGGGAGATCTTCGGCTTTCCATCGTTGCATGACGAGCCTTTTGGCTACCGCTAGGCCCAGATCCAAGAAACTAGAAGAGGCCTTGTGTTTCTTATCTCTAGGAAATATTCCTGCAATGCAAGCCTCCCATGTTTTCGGTAAAGCCCTGTCTGTGCTTGTGATCAGCAATTGAATCACACCATACCAGTATTCCTGCAACCTGGGGCATGACCACAGCATATGCAGAAGATCGGCGTCTGCCATTTTGCAGCGTGGGCAACAAGAATCCACTCTATTAAAGTACCTTTTAATTTTATCTGGGGTTAAATAAGCTCTATGAACTATATAGATTTGGATCAGCCGAAACCCTGCATTTCTGGGAATAAATCTAGGGCTCTCCAACAACGTGGCCCATTCTTTGGATGTACAAGGTCGTGTCAAGTCTGCCTCCCATCTATTACGCAGGGGTGTTAAATCAATCATGGTATGTTCATAAATTGATTCTGCGAACCATTTTATAAGGTGCCGTCCCGTGCCCATCACTTGTATGTACTGCCTCAGGAGATGTGTCGGGAGATCCTGTGATATATTGCCCCAATGACGCCCCAGTGTGGCTATCCAAGCGGCATGATTCAGAAATTGCCCAGGGTGAACACCCTCTTCTTCAGTCATAGAGAGAAAGGGCCGTAGTGCACATCCCATGTATAGGTCTCCTAATGTGTATATATCAGCGTTATGCCAGTACGTGAGTTCAGCCGCCCTAACTTTGCCCCCCTCTTTTGGCATTCCCAATAATGGGATTGTAGGCGCAAATGGTATGACTTGTCTTGTAAGATGCAAAGCTCTACGGAAGCATTTCTGGGCTATTTGCACCAGGAGGGGAAGAGAAGTGTGTGACCTAGTGCAGGGGTGGAAGATAAAAAGGAGCCTATCCAGCGTGTATGGGGGACCACATTCCGCCGTATCTGTAAGATGTAGTTCCGCTGCCCATTTTGCAACCCATTGTATTTGGGACACCAAGTAATAATGTTCCATATTGGGTAGGGCTAACCCACCCCGTGTGTGAGTTAAGTATAATTTGGCTAGTGCCACCCTACAGCGCGTATTGTTCCATATGAGGTCCCTCATTATTCCTTCCAGTGGCCAAAAGAATGACGCTGGCAGATATAACGGGAGGTTAGCGAAGTAATACAGCAGTCTGGGCAGCATCACCATTTTAATAAGTGCTACCTTACCTGCAACAGATAGGTTGAGCATTTTTCAGAATTCTATTTGGGATCGTAAGGTAGTGTTCGCTCTGGATAGATTACCATCCAGGAGATCCCGGTCGGTGTGATAAATCCGGACCCCCAAATATCGAAACATAACTGGTTGCCAGGCCACTAGTGCACCATCCACTACCTGATGAGGAGCGTCTGTGTGAGGAGTAAAGAGAAACAAACATGATTTCCCCCAGTTCACATCCAAGCCTGACAATGAAGCAAACTGTCTAAGTATGTCAGGGATGATCGGGGTATCGCCTGCAGGTCCCTAATATAAAGCAAAATGTCATCCACGTAAAGTGATATGGCATGTGTTTCCTCGCCTAACTGTATACCCCAGCGTTCTGCTGACTTACGCAGCGCTATAGCCAAAGGCTCTACGGCTAGGGAAAAGTTAGTTGCGAAAGAGGACACCCCTGCCTAGTCCCTCTCCCGATCGGTATGGGCCCGGAGAATAAAGTTCCTGAGCGGACCCGCACCTCAGGAGTTCCATACAATAGTCTGACTAGGCTCAGGAAGTATGGCCCACCCGAATAGCCGTAACACAGCAAACATATAAGGCCACTCCACCGTGTCAAAGGCCTTCTCCAGGTCCAAGACTAGGCAGCCTGCTGCCGGCCAGACCGCTGTCACGCTGCGCATTACCCTAAAAAGCCGACGGATATTTAGAGTGGTGTTTGTGGCCGGGACAAAGCCATTCTGGTCCTGATGAACCAGGTGCGGGATGATAAGCGCCAATCGACCTGCCAAAACTCCTGCCAACAACTTATAGTCCCCATTTAGCAGCGCCAAAGGTCGATAGGCACTTGTTTGTGTGGGGTTTCTATCTGGTTTCGGAAGTGTGATCAACGTTGCTTCTGTCAGGGAGGCTGGGAGAGAAGCGCCCTCTAAGGCTTCCGTGTATACCTTCAGGAGTTGTGGGCTTAACAAATCAGCGTATGTCTTATAAAATTCATGGGGGAAGCCATCCGGTCCAGGGACCTTACCAGATGGCAGAGCTCGCATTGTACCTCTCACTTCCTCCAGCACGAGTGGAGTATCCAATTCTCTATGCTGTTCGGCAGTGATAGTGGGAAAGGTAAGGTCATCTAGAAAAGAGTGTATGGCTGTCTCAGGGACATCCAAAGCCGACCTATATAGTTTAGTAAAGTGTGTGGTCAGTTCATTATGGATTTCATGTTGCGTATACTTAAGTCTGCCTTCCGGCGATTAGAGTGTAGTAATGGATCCTATGTCTTTATCCTGTTTGATCAACCAGGCTAATAAGGGCCTAGATCTGTCAGCTTTGGCGTGGGCCGCCGCTGAATGCGCCCCAAAATTCAAGCACCTCTGGCGCTCAAGGAGTTCCGTAAGTTTTTTGCGCGCCTCTAAAAGCTGGATGGAATCTAGAGCACCTTCCACTGCTTGGGATTCTAATGTCAGTAGGTCCCTTTCCATTACGAGTAATTCTGATTCTATTTGCCTCTTCAAGCCACAACCCAACCCCAGGCACTTCCCCTGTAATGTGGTTTTCATAGCAGCCCACTCCACCATAGTGGACGAAGCAGTCCCAGTGTTAAGAGTAAAGTATTCATTGATGGCCTCCCCTATTGAATCCCGGAAAAATGGGTCTTCTAAAGTCGCCGGTTGCAATAGCCACGTAGGGATAGCAGGCATCCCGCATTCCCATGCCAATGTAATATAATGTGGGTTGGGATCAGAAAGCGTATGACCCCGGTAGTCCGAGCCCTTAATGTAGGGATGTAGGGGGGGTGAACACAGAAACCTGTCCAGTCGTACATGTAAATTGTGAGGTGCCGAGTAAAATGAATATATTCACCCTTCAGGATTACGATGCCTCCATATGTCGACCAGATCCCACCCACGCACCCAAGTGCTCAGTACCGTAGAATTGGCTGTGGCAGTCGTTCATCTCAGGGGGGGGGAAGGATCTATCCAAACTAGTGTCCAGAACGCTATTAAAATCCCCTCCAATAAGCCACGGAATGTCACACCATTTCGTTAATACTAGGGAAAGTGAGCTAAGAAATTGACCCTGCTCCATATTAGGGGCATATACATTACCCAGCGGTATATAACGCCCATCTAGTCGGCCTTTCAAGAAAACATATCTGCCATCCTTATTGGCAAGGACCTCCTCTGTCGCAAAGGGTTGCCTGGGCGGATCCAAATTAGGGCACCATGTGCAAACAATGAATAGTCAGTGGCATACACCTTACCCCTCCATTTTCTTTGCAGCCGGACCGTTTCTACTTTGTTTAAGTGAGTCTCTTGTAATAGGGCAATTCGTACGTTATGTTGCTTAGGGTAAGAATAGACTGCATATCTGCGAGATGGTGTGCGTAGACCCCGCACATTCCAAGTAAGTATAGTAGGGTCAGTCATAACAATTCTTTAATCGAGTGTGGAATGTAACCGGACCCATGCGTGCCGTCGTTTGTGTGAATTGGCAAATTGCAGTATCGCCACCCAGTCCTCCCAAAGAAAACTACTACAACTAAAAGGTGAATGAGCCAACCCGGCAACAAAGAAACATTACTAGAGCTGTCCCCAAAAAATGTAGAGGTACTGCCCAAACCCTGACAAAGAGCAAACTGTCAGTGTAACTAACTGGTTCCCTTTATAAAGGAAAGTATGAGGGGGTGTAGGGCCGCGTAGGACATGCCACTTTAAGATCACCAGATGGCTCCTGTCATCGCATCTAATAATGAATTCCGTGAGAGTGGCCCACGAACATTATGTGTAGGCCTAAGTGTCTCACCAATTATGCTGCCCCTCCAGTATATTAAACAATGCAAGAGTAAAAATGCCAAATGTCACTGGGATACAGTTCTTCAGACAGTTCATGATGTTATCATCGTGACCTCAGCTGCTATATGATACCATCAGAAGTCTACGACGTAACATCAGGTATCCGCAGCGATACGACATCTGATAGTCCAGCTGCCGATGAACCTTCATCTTCTGAGGAGTGGATCGGAGTTCCCTCCTTGCTGTTTGACTCTGCAGCTTCGGCTATCTTCTCCGCTACTCGGACACCCGCCTGTTGTTCCTGTTTGATTTGCTAAGGGTCAGGTGCCACCGACAGGACCTGGTTCTGTTTCCTGGGCCTTCGACGGCGATTCCTCGATCCGCTTGTCTCTCTATTCCTGGAGCCTGGGATGCCCGTAAGTCTGGGCCCCGAGAACCGGCCTGTGGTTTCCAACCAGTGCCATGTGTCCTGGGGCATATCAAAGAACCTCGCATTCCCTTCAGAGACCGCTTGGAGCCTTGCTGGATAGAACAACGAATATGTAATGTCTAGCTGTCTAAGTTTCTGTTTAACATGTAGAAAAGATCCTCTTTGGCGTAGAACCCATATTGTGTAATTTGGGAAAAAGAGGACCTTTGCATTGTCAAATTTGATCTTCGGCATCTTCCTGGTCTCCCGCAAGATCATATCTCTGTCCAGGTATTCCGCCCGGGATGTGAAGCACTCGTTCTATAGTGAAAAAGGGAGAAAAGGAAGAGCAGGGCAGTATAACCTTGAGTCATTGTTCAAGAAAGGCCACAGCGTCCTGACCTTCCGCACCCTCTGGCAGCCCAATCAGGCGAACATTATTCCTCCTGGAATGGCCCTCTGCATCTTCCACTCGTTCTTCCAGTTGTCGTATTTGTGAGAAGTTTGCCTGGCATATGCTGTCCACTAGTTATAGTGGGCACCTTGCACCAGTCCAAACGACCCTTATTGATGATAGGTTTAAAGACAACCTTTATTGAAAGCTATCCTAGTGGTAGCTATGGAGAGCACCCTTCAGGCTAAGTCTTGAAGGAGTGTAAAGCAAGCTTGGTTTACCAGATTATAACCTCTTGAATGACCAAATGAAAGGAGAACCACACCAGGTATATATAAAATATATGTATTTATTTCTAAACACTCACTACTAATCTCTTTATGAGATTAGTGTCCAAGATACACAATATCACAGTATTAAAACAACAGTAAATAGCACAATATACAATGGGCCCCAGGGGGGGACCAAACCATATATTAAGAAAGTGGTATAAGAACCACGACTTAGATAGACACAGTGCCTAGAGCACGTAGAATCGCTGGGACCCCAAGGAACCACCCAAGGTAGTGACATAGGAGACCCACGGGGGACGTGTGCAGTGTGAGAACACAGCCGCGAGCGCCGTAGGATTCTATGAGGAAAGTCGCGGTTGGAATTTCAAAGATAAAGGACACTTAGGAGAGGACTTTGAGCAAACCCCTTTAGACTTAAGAGGTTCTAGGGCCAACACCCATGGGAGCACCGGAGTACTCGAGTTACCTCACCCAGAGAAGCCGGGTGCATAGGTGTCAAATGGTGTCGGGAATCGTCGTTGATTTCAATGGCGATCTGCTGCAAAGTGCTGCTGCCGTGAAGAAGAAAAGTGTCCGGGATGATCCAAGCCTGGATCGAAGATGTGAAGAACCTGAAAGCAGAAGGGACAGAGTCTGGGTCACTAGCCAGTGACCAGGGGCACGATAGACGAATGCCCACCGATGTCGGGTGCTTCAGGTGCAAAGCGGTGAAGCTTGACTCTGCAGCCACGGGGTCCAGGAGACGTCGAGGACAACCAGGAGCCGGATTCGAGTTGTCCCACAAAGGATGTCGAGTGCTGGGGTGTCGGTGCTCGGATTGAACCCAACAAGCCTTGGCAACAGCAACCCACGCAGGAAGAGTAAAGACGCTTTGGTGTGGACCAGCAAGGTCCGTGGGACTCCCCAAGCAATGGAGAGTCAGGGCACGTCTGGAGCAACCGGGGTAGCCCAATTAATCTTAGTGTTGCCTTCACAGGGACCCACCACTCGACGGACCAGGGATCGCGAAGGGACCTCGAGAGAAAACACAAAGGGCCAGCTCACGGAACACTCGTGCAGTGTAGGCTGGCAATCTTCGGTGGAATTGCTGCTCGGGGTCAGGGCTACAAGTAATCCAAAGCTCAGCCTCAGAGGTTGCCTCAAAGCTGATGCTTCTGCAAATGATCGCAGTGTCCAGGGGTTCGGGTTGCACGGTCTCCACGAGGGATACAGGCCTCAGACTTGCTGAGCACACAGATCGACCTCAGAGACCACGGGAACCCACCTCCTGTGTGGCAATATTCTTCGGAGTCCTCAGGCACTTCGGAGATGCCAACCGGACAGATGCATCTTTGGTGCCTGCCAAGCAGGGGAGTAACTCCTTTACTCCAAGGGAGATTCTTCGGTCATCCAACGTCGTGTAGATAGTTGAAGTTCTGGCATTGTGTAGCAGAGTTTCATCCAGGTAAATCTAAAATCCTGTAGTCAGGGGTTCCTACTTTATACCCAAGGAAGGGGTGGGACAAACTCTGGGGACCCACCTATGGGAGGGTCAGGAAAAAGGGGTGGCTACACCCATTTCCTTTGTCCAGTTTCATGCCAGAGCAGGGGCTGGTAGCCCCTGCAACCGGTTTGAGCTGGACTATGCACAGGGACACCAAATGTGCCCCCAGTGCAGACTTCAAAGCACTCTTGGAGTGCACCCACCCAGCCCCAATACACTAAAGCCTGTCTGGGAGGTGGTCACACCTCCCTGTGACAGGAAACCTATTGTCCAGGCCTCCCCTGCTGGAGTTTCATCCAGCAGCAGGAGCGCAGACTCGTGTCTGTGGCTGCAGCATCCATTTTGTGATGCCAGGGTTCTGTTAAGCTGGTACCTGGTATACCGGTGGTGCCATGTTTCTTCCTCTAGTAGGGTGGAATCATACCTCCCACCCCAGTTAATGGGGTGGAGGGATGATTCCAAGGTGTTTGACACCAAACACGACATGTTTCCATGCAGCCGTTTTAAAGTTAGCATTTACCGCGAGGTTATAATGCACTTAAGAGTATATGGTTTGGCTGCATCACAAACAACCCCGGAATGAAGATTCCGAAAGCTGCAGAGGGGCTCTGCTCATGCATGGGCACCCTCTCACATGAAACCCAGCACCCTGCCTTCAGGATTGTTAAGGCCTGCCATAGGGGTGACTGATAGGTTTACATGTGCAGTGATATGGAGAGATATAGGGAACCTATATCTCAGTAAGGGGTGCATGCACCACCTTACACAGGCTGCAGTAGCAGACCTGTGGTGTCATTTTGGATGGCCTCTCAGGGGTGGCATAATACATGCTGCAGCCCCTGGGAGGCCTCTGGGGTACCTATGCCCTCGGTACATAGTATACCATATACTAGGGACTTATAAGGGTACCCCAGAATCCAATCTGGAGTGTACCTAAAGTACATGCAATCAATTTAAAGGGAAAGCAGATAGGCTGGGGTCTTGAATAGCAGGATCCCAGCCAAACTAAGTCGAAAACCAGCAAAACACCAGGAATAAAGTGGGGGCAACCATGCAGTCAGATTCCACCTTCCTACATAACCCCCCCCCAAACGAAAGGAGATAAGGCTAACCTTGCCCAGTTGAGCCTTTATTGACTAAGTGGCCATATAAGGAAGAACCTGCACTAGCATGGTTACCCCTTGTCTTATGGTCCACTAAGCAATTCCTAACCCCAAGGGTATTGGATGATCTCCACCATTTGGAATTATTACCTGTAAGGTGTTTTGGCAAAGTAAAAGGCTGGTGGGGTGTCTGAGTGGAGAAGTGAGGCCCTAATAAAGTTGGTCTCAGCTTCCTCAGATCACTGGTCACCATGGAGGCCTTTCTTTCCATGACTGAGTTGTATCTGCCCCTAAGGGTCAACCTCTGGCAGCCTACAGCTGGGGGTTGGGTCCCTGTGGTTGGAACAATGGAGGGACATGGTAGGTTTGGAACCACTTGGTCCCAGGTTGGCCTTTGCCCAACAGAGTCCATCTGGGGGAGGTCCCTACACAATGGTAAGAGGGATCCCTCAGTGTGCTGAGGAATTTTCACCTGGCTAGGGCTACTAGACTGGGTGCCCCTAATCTGTGGATGAGGGGGTTCCTCTGGACAGGGAGCCCTTGGGGGTCCACTGACCTCCCTGACCTCTGCAGCCCTGGGCTGACAGAGGGAGGGTAGAGAGGGGCAGGTTACCTGCTCCAGATTGGGTACCACCTTGGAAGGGTCCCCTGCCATCAGGGGTGTTGCCAGGCCAGGCCTGACCACCTCTGGGGCAGTTCTTTCATTAGGGGTAGGATCAGTTCCCTGAGGAAGCTGACCCTTACCTATAGTCTGGGGGGGAAGAAGACTTTTCTTCAACCCTTCTGCTCTCTTGGGGAGTAGAGTGGGCCATTCTTTCAGGCTCCACTTCTCCAAAATTTCCCTGGGATGGGGCTGAGGCCCTAACAGCCCCACCAACCTTCTCAGAGAGGCCCAACATTTTTAAAAGGGCCTGGTATTCAACTTCAGCCCAGGCTGAAACTTCTAGATCATTGCCCAACAGGCAATCTACAGGAAGGTTTGGGGACACTGCCACTTTCTTTGGGCCAGTGACCCCTCCCCAGCTGAGATTGACTATGGCCATGGGATGATCTGTTCTGATACCATCAATGTTGGTCACCTGGTACTTGAACTCAGGTAAAAGCTGTTGAGGGGGGACTAGTTTCCCTGTCACCATGGTGACACTAGCCCCTGTGTCCCTGAATGCCAACGCCTTCTGACCATTGATTAGGGGCTCCTGTCTGTACTTGCCCAAAGTATTGGAACTCATAGTAAAAGTGGCAAATCCCATGCCACCATCACAGACTGAGGAGGCCTGTGAGGGGGACCTTTGTAATCCAGGGTCCACCTCAGTTCCCCATGAAAATGCACCTAACTTTTTGGGTGCATTACTACCACCTGGGGGATTACTACTTGTAGTACCAGGAGGAGTGGTAGTATTACTTGGAGGAACATTTTCCTTATTGCTGGCCATAGGGCAACTGGGGTCATTTTTCCAGTGGCCAGGCCTCTTACATATATGGCAATAAGGTTTCTTTTCAGGGGAGGAAGGAGTTTGGGACCCACCCCCAGAAGAGGAATTTTGGGGCCCTGTAGTGGATTTATCTTTTGATTTATCCCCACCTTTCTCTTGGTTTTTGGAAGAATCTTTCTTCTGGTCACCACCCTGATTCTTTGGCTTTACTCTGGTTCTGACCCATTTGTCTGCCTTCTTTCCCAATTCTTGGGGAGAGGTCAGATCAGAGTCCACCAGGTACTGGTGTAAAAGCTGGTTTTGACAATTATTAAGGATCTGCTCCCTCATAATCAAATTGTACAATCCTAAAAAGTCATGCACCTTGCTGCCATGTATCCAACCTTCCAGAGCCTTAGTAGCACAATCTACAAAGTCAACCCAGTCCTGAGTCTGTGCCTTTTGGGTGTCTCTGAACTTTAACCTGTATTGTTCGGTGGTTAAGCCAAACCCATCAATAAGAGCACTCTTCAGGACTTTGTAATTATCAGCATCCTCTTCTCTTACAATGAGGAGCTTGTCTCTACCTTTGTCTGCAAAGGAGAGCCACAAGATTGCTGCCCACTGCTCCTGAGGGACCCTCTATACTTTACAGGCCCTCTCCAGTGCAGTTATCCATTTGTGGATGGCATCCCCACTCTGGTAGGGAGGGACAATCTTGTTCAGGTTCCTATGGTGATGAGTATCTTCTCTACTCCTAGGGACACTGTTGCTGCCACCATGGGGCTCTAGCCCCAACTTCTGAGAAGCTTTCTGAAGCTCTAGGGATTCCCTGTCTAAGGCTAATTGCTC
Organism: Calotriton arnoldi; assembly: GCA_963921515.1. Classification (NCBI taxonomy): domain Eukaryota; kingdom Metazoa; phylum Chordata; class Amphibia; order Caudata; family Salamandridae; genus Calotriton; species Calotriton arnoldi. The sequence goes on along the minus strand of CAWUFW010008450.1, from coordinate 288,676 downwards.
TATCTTGATCCTTAGCTTAGCTCTCTCAAACTCAAGCAGTTGGCACTTCTTCTCATAAGAGGACTCCCTTTTATGAGAAGAAGTCCTATGAGAAACAGAGCTCCCTACAGATGTACCAGAACGATTAGATTCCACAGAAGGAGATCTAGATCTTCTTGGTAAACTGTTAACCCTTCCAGGTGGGGTAAAGAGAGCCCCACTGGGGTCTCCCTCCTCACCTTCAGGAAGGATTGGCTGTTCCAGGTTAGAATCATTTTGATCCTCCTGGCCAGCATCAGAGTCTGGGTCATAGTAGTGTTCACTACCTGGCCTTTCCTCTTCTGCTGTTCCACCCACTCTGCCAACCTCATCAGACCCTGGGGTCTTTCTGAGGTCATCTGCAAGCAACAACTTTATGAGATGTTGTGTGGTTGGGCTTTTCCCTGTCTTCAATTTCCTAGAGGCACACATAGTCCTCAATTCTTGGCATGAGACATGGTCATACTTAGTTGGGAGAGGCCCACTGGCTTCTGCCCTTGAAGACATGACGAGTGTGGTGTGGTGTATGCACCTACCTACTCTAGTGGGGCCTACTAAACTCTCTTGAGTTGTAGAAAGGGTGTGTTAAGCCCTTGACACACAACTCTAAGTTCAGTAGAACTTACTGTATTCTAGACTTGATTTATATGTACCTATGTACCTATAGTGGTTTTCAGTTAGTCACTCAAAGAGATTATCTGGTAAAGGAATAGCAAGCTTGAATCCAACCGCTGCACACCAATGTGAGAAGTTGGCCTGGCATATGCTGTCCACTAGTTATAGTGGGCACCTTGCACCAGTCCAAACGACCCTTATTGATGATAGGTTTAAAGACACCCTTTATTGAAAGCTATCCTAGTGGTAGCTATGGAGAGCAGCCTTCAGGCTAAGTCTTGAAGGAGTGTAAAGCAGCTTGGTTTACCAGATTATAACCTCTTGAATGTCCAAATGAAAGGAGAACCACACCAGGTATATATAAAATATATGTATTTATTTCTAAACACTCACTACTAATCTCTTTATGAGATTAGAGTCCAAGATACACAATATCACAGTATTAAAACGACAGTAAATAGCACAATATACAATGGGCCCCAGGGGGGGACCAAACCATATATTAAGAAAGTGGTATAAGAACCACGACTTGACTAGACACAGTGCCTAGAGCACGTAGAATCGCTGGGACCAGAAGGAACCACCCAAGGTAGTGACATAGGAGACCCCCGGGGGACGTGTGCAGTGTGAGAACACAGCCGCGAGCGCCGTAGGATTCTATGAGGAAAGTCGCGGTTGGAATTTTAAAGATAAAGGACACTTAGGAGAGGACTTTGAGCAAACCCCTTTAGACTTAAGAGGTTCTAGGGCCAACACCCACAGGAGCACCGGAGTACTCGAGTTACCTCACCCAGGGAAGCCGGGTGCATAGGTGTCAAATGGTGTCGGGAATCGTCGTTGATTTCAATGGTGATCTGCTGCAAAGTGCTGCTGCCGTGAAGAAGAAAAGTGTCCGGGATGATCCAAGCCTGGATCGAAGATGTGAAGAACCTGAAAGCAGAGGGGACAGAGTCTGGGTCACTAGCCAGTGACCAGGGGCACGATAGACGAATGCCCACCGATGTCGGGTGCTTCAGGTGTGAAGAGGTGAAGCTTGACTCTGCAGCCACGGAGTCCAGGAGATGTCGAGGACAACCAGGAGCCGGATTCGAGCTATCCCACAAAGGATGTCGAGTGCTGGGGTGTCGGTGCTCGGATTGAACCCAACAAGCCTTGGCAACAGCAACCCACGCAGGAAGAGTAAAGAGGCTTTGGTGTGGACCAGCAAGGTCCGTGGGACTCCCCAAGCAATGGAGAGTCAGGGCACGTCTGGAGCAACCAGGGTAGCCCAATTAATCTTAGTGTTGCCTTCACAGGGACCCACCAGTCGACGGACCAGGGATCGCGAAGGGACCTCGAGAGAAAACACAAAGGGCTAGCTCACGGAACACTCGTGGAGTGTAGGCTGGCAATCTTCGGTGGAATTGCTGCTCGGGGTCAGGGCTACAAGTAACCCAAAGCTCAGCCTCAGAGGTTGCCTCAAAGCTGATGCTTCTGCAAATGGTCGCAGTGTCCAGGGGTTCGGGTTGCACGGTCTCCACGAGGGATACAGGCCTCAGACTTGCTGAGCACACAGATCGACCTCAGAGACCACGGGAACCCACCTCCTGTGTGGCAATATTCTTCGCAGTCCTCAGGAGCTTCAGAGATGCCAACCGGACAGATGCATCTTTGGTGCCTGCCAAGCAGGGGAGTAACGCCTTTACTCCAAGGGAGATTCTTCGGTCATCCAACGTCGTGTAGATAGTTGAAGTTCTGGGATTCTGTAGCAGAGTTTCGTCCAGGTAAATCTAAAATCCTGTAGTCAGGGGTTTCTACTTTATACCCAAGGAAGGGGTGGGACAAACTCTGGGGACCCACCTATGGGAGGGTCAGGAAAGAGGGGTGGCTACACCCATTTCCTTTGTCCAGTTTCGCACAGTGCAGGGGCTAGTAGCCCCTGTAACCGGTTTGAGCTGGACTATGCACAGGGACACCAAATGTGCCCCCAGTGCAGACTTCAAAGCACTCTTGGAGTGCACCCACCCAGCCCCAATACACTAAAGCCTGTCTGGGAGGTGGTCACACCTCCCTGTGACAGGAAACCTATTATCCAGGCCTCCCCTGCCGGAGTTTCGTCCAGCAGCAGGAGGGCAGACTCGTGTCTGTGGCTGCAGCATCCATTTCGTGATGCCAGGGTTCTGTTAAGCTGGTACCGGGTGTACCGGTGGTGCCATGTTTCTCCCTCTAGTAGGGTGGAATCATACCTCCCACTCCAGTTACTGGGGTGGAGGTATGATTCCAAGGTGTTTGACACCAAACACGACATGTTTCCATGCAGCCGTTTTAAAGTTAGCATTTACCGCGAGGTTATAATGCACTTAAGAGTATATGGTTTGGCTGCATCACAAACAACCCCGGAATGAAGATTCCGAAAGCTGCAGAGGGGCTCTGCTCATGCATGGGCACCCTCTCACATGAAACCCAGCACCCTGCCTTCAGGATTGTTAAGGCCTGCCATAGGGGTGACTGATAGGTTTACATGTGCAGTGATATGGAGAGATATAGGGAACCTATATCTCAGTAAGGGGTGCATGCACCACCTTACACAGGCTGCAGTTGTGCTGTCATTTTGTATGGCCTCTCAGGGGTGGCATAATACATGCTGCAGCCCCTGGGAGGCCTCTGGGGTACCTATGCCCTCGGTACATAGTATACCATATTCTAGGGACTTATAAGGGTACCCCAGAATCCAATCTGGAGTGTACCTAAAGTACATGCAATCAATTTAAAGGGAAAGCAGATAGGCTGGCGTCTTGAATAGCAGGATCCCAGCCAAACTAAGTCGAAAACCAGCAAAACACCAGGAATAAAGTGGGGGCAACCATGCAGTCAGATTCCACCTTCCTACATAACCCCCCCCAAACAAAAGGAGATAAGGCTAACCTTGCCCAGTTGAGCCTTTATTGACTAAGTGGCCATATAAGGAAGAACCTGCACTAGCATGGTTACCCCTTGTCTTATGGTCCACTAAGCAATTCCTAACCCCAAGGGTATTGGATGATCTCCACCATTTGGAATTACTACCTGTAAGGTGTTTTGGCAAAGTAAAAGGCTGGTGGGGTGTCTGAGTGGAGAAGTGAGGCCCTAATAAAGTTGGTCTCAGCTTCCTCAGATCACTGGTCACCATGGAGGCCTTTCTTTCCATGACTGAGTTGTATCTGGCCCTAAGGGTCAACCTCTGGCAGCCTACAGCTGGGGGTTGGGTCCCTGTGGTTGGATAAATGGAGGGACATGGTAGGTTTGGAACCACTTGGTCCCAGGTTGGCCTTTGCCCAACAGAGTCCATCTGGGGGAGGTCCCTACACAATGGTAAGAGGGATCCCTCAGTGTGCTGAAGAATTTTCACCTGGCTAGGGCTACTAGACTGAGTGCCCCTAATCTGTGGATGAGGGGGTCCCTCCGGACAGGGAGCCCTTGGGGGTCCACTGACCTCCCTGACCTCTGCAGCCCTGGGCTGACAGAGGGAGGGTAGAGAGGGGCAGGTTACCTGCTCCAGACTGGGTACCACCTTGGAAGGGTCCCCTGCCATCAGGGGTGTTGCCAGGCCAGGCCTGACCACCTCTGGGGCAGTTCCTTCACCAGGGGTAGGATCAGTTCCCTGAGGAAGCTGACCCTTACCTATAGTCTGGGGGGGAAGAAGACTTTTCTTCAACCCTTCTGCTCTCTTGGGGAGTAGAGTGGGCCATTCTTTCAGGCTCCACTGCTCCAAACTTTCCCTGGGATGGGGCTGAGGCCCTAACAGCCCCACCAACCTTCTCAGAGAGGCCCAACATTTTTAAATGGGCCTGGTATTCAACTTCAGCCCAGGCTAAAACTTCTAGATCATTGCCCAACAGGCAATATACAGGCAGGTTTGGGGACACTGCCACTCTCTTTGGGCCAGTGACCCCTCCCCAGCTGAGATTGACTATGGCCATGGGATGATCTGTTCTGATACCATCAATGTTGGTCACCTGGTACTTGAACTCAGGTAAAAGCTGTTGAGGGGGGACTAGCTTCCCTGTCACCATGGTGACACTAGCCCCTGTGTCCTTGAATGCCAACGCCTTCTGACCATTGATTAGGGGCTCCTGTCTGTACTTGCCCAAAGTATTGGGACTCATAGTAAAAGTGGCAAATCCCATGCCACCATCACTGACTGAGGAGGCCTGTGAGGGGGACCTTTGTAATCCAGGGTCCACCTCAGTTCCCCATGAAAATGCACCTAACTTTTTGGGTGCATTACTACCACCTGGGGGATTACTACGTGTAGTACCAGGAGGAGTGGTAGTATTACTTGGAGGAACATTTTCCTTATTGCTGGCCATAGGGCAACTGGGGTCATTTTTCCAGTGGCCAGGCTTCTTACATCTATGGCAATAAGGTTTCTTTTCAGGGGAGGAAGGAGTTTGGGACCCACCCCCAGAAGAGGAATTTTGGGGGCCTGTAGTGGATTTATCTTTTGATTTATCCCCACCTTTCTCTTGGTTTTTGGAAGAATCTTTCTTCTGGTCACTACCCTGATTCTTTGGCTTTACTCTGGTTCTGACCCATTTGTCTGCCTTCTTTCCCAATTCTTGGGGAGAGGTCAGATCAGAGTCCACCAGGTACTGGTGTAAAAGCTGGTTTTGACAATTATTAAGGATCTGCTCCCTCATAATCAAATTGTACAATCCTAAAAAGTCATGCACCTTGCTGCCATGTATCCAACCTTCCAGAGCCTTAGTAGCACAATCTACAAGGTCAACCCAGTCCTGAGTCTGTGCCTTTTGGGTGTCTCTGAACTTTAACCTGTATTGTTCAGTGGTTAGGCCAAACCCATAAATAAGAGCACTCTTAAGGACTTTGTAATTATCCACATCCTCTTCTCTTACAGTGAGGAGCTTGTCTCTACCTTTGTCTGCAAAGGAGAGCCACAAGATTGCTGTCCACTGCTCCTGAGGGACCCTCTATACTTTACAGGCCCTCTCCAGTGCAGTTATCCATTTGTGGATGTCATCCCCACTCTGGTAGGGAGGGACAATCTTGTTCAGGTTCCTATGGTGATGAGTATCTTCTCTACTCCTAGGGACACTGTTGCTGCCACCATGGGGCTCTAGCCCCAACTTCTGAGAAGCTTTCTGAAGCTCCAGGGATTCCCTGTCTAAGGCCAATTGCTCTCTCTTGATCCAGAGCTTAGCTCTCTCAAACTCAAGCTGTTGGCACTTCTTCTCATAAGAGGACTCCCTTTTATGAGAAGAAGTCCTATGAGAAACAGAGCTCCCTACAGATGTACCAGAACGATTAGATTCCACAGAAGGAGATCTAGATCTTCTTGGTAAACTGTTAACCCTTCCAGGTGGGGTAAAGAGAGCCCCACTGGGGTCTCCCTCCTCACCTTCAGGAAGGATTGGCTGTTCCAGGTTAGAATCATTTTGATCCTCCTGGCCAGCATCAGAGTCTGGGTCATAGTAGTGTTCACTACCTGGCCTTTCCTCTTCTGCTGTTCCACCCACTCTGCCAACCCCCGCACCACTCTGACATTCCCTGAGGACACATGACCTCTTTCCTGACAGCGGAGTTCGAGGATTTGTCCGACGCCCGGTGGAGCTGCTCTGTTCAGCTAATGAGGAGATCGGACTTGGTTCACCCCCTGACCGTCACCTGCCCAGCCGGACCTTGGGCACAGTTTCTCCCTTTCTCCCTTTCTTGCCCACCTTCCCCCTCTCCCACCCCCGTTGGTGCTTCCTTGAGAGCTATAGGGGAGACTGGCCTCGGATTACCTCACTGGCCGTCACCTACCCATTCGGTCTTTGGGCTGACTTTACCTCTGTCTCTTATTCCTTCCTCCCCCTTGTCCTCTCCCTCTCCCTGAGTGAATTTACTATTTGCATAGTTACAACTCTAACCACTAGTATACGCAGTAGTTCTTTGTACTTAATATCACTATTTTGTGATTCTGAGCTCTCCCGTTTGCATCTCTCTCCTAAGTGACTCTACAATGTATACATTTCCTTTTCTGCTATCTGATTCTCTTCTTTGTGGGACTTTTCAACTCGCTGTCTCCCTCCCTCTGTCGCCCCTGACCCTTGCCTTTCGCGGATCCTGTCTTTTTCTAGATCGCTAATTTACCCTGGTATTGAATGTGTTATCTTTTTGTATTAATGTGATTTTTCTTTTGTCGTCTGTTCCCCCTCTGTTGACCTGCCAGTTCCGACCCGCCTCCTAGCCCCCTGTCCCTTGTTGCCCTTTTACTAAGCACTCCTTCTCCTCTTGTTGGGGAAAGATCCAATATTCATACTCTGGAGTCTCAGGGACCCCTCTGAGAGAGTCCACAGTGTCAAGGGAGCCACGCACAGTTGAGGTATGGTATGGCGCCCTTACCAAAGCACTCCCTCTCCCTTGTTGGGGAAGGATCCAGTAGGTAGGCCTTGGAGTCTCAGAGACCCTCTGAGAGAGTCAACTGCGTAAAGGGAGCCTCACGCAGCGGAGATGTGGGAATGATACCACTTCCCCTGGGAGCACAGCTTCATCGGACCTTAGACGCGGCTTTTACTCGTCTACCGGTTTGTACCCCCTTCACCCTCCCCTCCTCTTTCATGCTCTGTCTCTCACCCTCCCCCACCGCTTTCCCTCTTTCATTCTTTGTCTTCCTCCTCTGCTCCTATCCCCTCTCCCCTGAATCTCTCCCCCTGTCTGCTACTCCGCCTAGCCCCCTGTCCCTTGTGCCCTTTGACTAAGCACTCCTTCTCCCCTTGTTGGGGAAAGATCCAATATTTATACTCTGGAGTCTCAGTGTTTCCCCTGAGAGAGTCCACTGCGCTAAGGGAGCAACTCACAGTTGAGGTTTGGTATGGCGCCCTTGCCAAAGCACTCCTCTCCCCTTTTGGGGAAGGATCCAGTAGGTAGACCTTGGAGTCTCAGAGACCCCTCTGAGAGAGTCCACTGCTTAATAGGGAGCCTCTCGCAACGGAGATGGGGGAATGATGCCACTTCCCTGGGATCACAGTTTACTGGACTTTGGACGCAGCTATTACGCGCTTACCGGTTTGTGCCCCGTCACCCTCCCCTCTTCTTTTTTGCTGTGTCTTTCACCCTCCCCTCCTCTTTCCCCTTCATTCTATGTCTACTCCCCCTGCTCCTACCCCTCTCCCTTGTATCTCTCCCCTTGCCTGCTTTTTCCCTTACGTATATGTCCTTATTTTGTCTCGACCTAGCATGTAATTATGTAGCTATGCACTAATAACTGTGTAACCTTTGTAACGATGTAACCTGCAACTATGTTCTGATTCTCATGTAAAGCGCTCTGATACCTCCGGGTCTAGCCAGCACTATATAAATCCTTTAAAAAAAACAACAACAAAAACCTCATCAGACCCTGGGGTTTTTCTGAGGTCATCTGCAAGCAACAACTTTATGAGATGTTGTGTGGTTGGGCTTTTCCCTGTCTTCAATTTCCATAGAGGCACACATAGTCCTCAATTCTTGGCATGAGACATGGTCATACTTAGTTGGGAGAGGCCCACTGGCTTCTGCCCTTGAAGACATGACTAGTGTGGTGTGGTGTATGCACCTACCTACTCTAGTGGGTCCTACTAAACTCTCTTGAGTTGTAGAAAGGGTGTGTTAAGCCCTTGACACACAACTCTAAGTTCAGTAGAACTTACTGTATTCTAGACTTGATTTATATGTACCTATGTACCTATAGTGGTTTTCAGTTAGTCACTCAAAGAGATTATCTGGTAAAGCAATAGCAAGCTTGAATCCAACCGCTGCACACCAATGTGAGAAGTTGGCCTGGCATATGCTGTCCACTAGTTATAGTGGGCACCTTGCACCAGTCCAAACGACCCTTATTGATGATAGGTTTAAAGACAACCTTTATTGAAAGCTATCCTAGTGGTAGTTATGGAGAGCAGCCTTCAGGCTAAGTCTTGAAGGAGTGTAAAGCAGCTTGGTTTACCAGATTATAACCTCTTGAATGACCAAATGAAAGGAGAACCACACCATGTATATATAAAATATATGTATTTATTTCTAAACACTCACTACTAATCTCTTTATGAGATTAGAGTCCAAGATACACAATATCACAGTATTAAAACGACAGTAAATAGCACAATATACAATGGCCCCAGGGGGACCAAACCATATATTAAGAAAGTGGTATAAGAACCACGACTTGACTAGACACAGTGCCTAGAGCACGTAGAATCGCTGGGACCCCAAGGAACCACCCAAGGTAGTGACATAGGAGACCCCCGGGGGACATGTGCAGTGTGAGAACACAGCCGCGAGCGCCGTAGGATTCTGTGAGGAAAGTCGCGGTTGGAATTTTAAAGATAAAGGACACTTAGGAGAGGACTTTGAGCAAACCCCTTTAGACTTAAGAGGTTCTAGGGCCAACACCCACGGGAGCACCGGAGTACTCGAGTTACCTCACCCAGGGAAGCCGGGTGCATAGGTGTCAAATGGTGTCGGGAATCGTCGTTGATTTCAATGGCGATCTCCTGCAAAGTGCTGCTGCCGTGAAGAAGAAAAGTGTCCGGGATGATCCAAGCCTGGATCGAAGATGTGAAGAACCTGAAAGCAGAGGGGACAGAGTCTGGGTCACTAGCCAGTGACCAGGGGCACGATAGACGAATGCCCACCGATGTCGGGTGCTTCAGGTGCGAAGAGGTGAAGCTTGACTCTGCAGCCACGGGGTCCAGGAGACGTCGAGGACACACCAGGAGCCGGATGCGAGCTGTCCCACGAAGGATGTCGAGTGCTGGGGTGTCGGTGCTCGGATTGAACCCAACAAGCCTTGGCAACAGCAACCCACACAGGAAGAGTAAAGACGCTTTGGTGTGGACCAGCAAGGTCTGTGGGACTCCCCAAGCAATGGAGAGTCAGGGCACATCTGGAGCAACCAGGGTAGCCCAATTAATCTTAGTGTTGCCTTCACAGGGACCCACCAGTCGACGGATCAGGGATCGCAAAGGGACCTCGAGAGAAAACACAAAGGGCCAGCTCACGGAACACTCGTGGAGTGTAGGCTGGCAATCTTCGGTGGAAGTCAGGGCTACAAGTAACCCAAAGCTCAGCCTCAGAGGTCGCCTCAAAGCTGATGCTTCTGCAAATGGTCGCGGTGTCCACGTGTTCGGGTTGCACTGTCTCCACGAGGGATACAGGCCTCAGACTTGCTGAGCACACAGATCGACCTCAGAGACCACGGGAACCCACCTCCTGTGTGGCAATATTCTTCGGAGTCCTCAGGAGCTTCGGAGATGCCAACCAGACAGATGCGTCTTTGGTGCCTGCCAAGCAGGGGAGTAACTCCTTTACTACAAGGGAGATTCTTCGGTCATCCAACGTCGTGTAGATAGTTGAAGTTCTGGGATTCTGTAGCAGAGTTTCGTCCAGGTAAATCTAAAATCCTGTAGTCAGGGGTTCCTACTTTATACCCAAGGAAGGGGTAGGACAAACTCTGGGGACCCACCTATGGGAGGGTCAGGAAAGAGGGGTGGCTACACCCATTTCCTTTGTCCAGTTTCGTGCCAGAGCAGGGGCTGATAGCCCCTGCAATCGGTTTGAGCTGGACTATGCACAGGGACACCAAATGTGCCCCCAGTGCAGACTTCAAAGCACTCTTGGAGTGCACCCACCCAGCCCCAATACACTAAAGCCTGTCTGGGAGGTGGTCACACCTCCCTGTGACAGGAAACCTATTGTCCAGGCCTCCCCTGCCGGAGTATCGTCCAGCAGCAGGAGGGCAGACTCGTGTCTGTGGCTGCAGCATCCATTTTGTGATGCCAGGGTTCTGTTAAGCTGGTACCGGGTGTACCGGTGGTGCCATGTTTCTCCCTCTAGTAGGGTGGAATCATACCTCCCACCCCAGTTACTGGGGTGGAGGTATGATTCCAAGGTGTTTGACACCAAACACGACATGTTTCCATGCAGCCGTTTTAAAGTTAGCATTTACCGCGAGGTTATAATACACTTAAGAGTATATGGTTTGGCTGCATCACAATCACAAACAACCCCGGAATGAAGATTCCGAAAGCTGCAGAGGGGCTCTGCTCATGCATGGGCACCCTCTCACATGAAACCCAGCACCCTGCCTTCAGGATTGTTAAGGCCTGCCATAGGGGTGACTGATAGGTTTACATGTGCAGTGATATGGAGAGATATAGGGAACCTATATCTCAGTAAGGGTGCATGCACCACCTTACACAGGCTGCAGTAGCAGACCTGTGGTGTCATTTTGGATGGCCTCTCAGGGGTGGCATAATATATGCTGCAGCCCCTGGGAGGCCTCTGGGGTACCTATGCCCTGGGTACATAGTATACCATATACTAGGGACTTATAAGGGTACCCCAGAATCCAATCTGGAGTGTACCTAAAGTACATGCAATCAATTTAAAGGGAAAGCAGATAGGCTGGGGTCCTGAATAGCAGGATCCCAGCCAAACTAAGTCGAAAACCAGTAAAACACCAGTAAAACAGTGGGGGCAACCATGCAGTCAGATTCCACCTTCCTACAGTATTCTGGCCTTGTGTGCATTTTTTCCGGGAAGTCAGTGGCAGGCTTCAGTTCCGTAACATATTGTTCCATTACAGCGACTCTGTCCTTCAGTTTCCGATGGTCCGCGTGCAGCAGTGTAAGGCCGAGCGCCACTTTATCTATTTTGGATTTCATCGACTGCCTGGATCGCTCTATGGAAGTCAGGATAGCGTCCAATCGATCATTCGGGAGGTCCTGCTGTGTTAGTGATTGCATTTTATCCATGTCTACTGGGCCAGTAAGTTGCGAGGAGGCCCTCGATCCAGTTCCCCTTGTGCGACCCATCTGTCCAGCCAGGCCCTCCAGCGCACACCAGTTGTCTCGAAGTTCCAGTAGGACAGAGCTGAGTACTTAGCAAGACTACTCAACTCGGTGTGCCGCGCCCCCCAGCGGCAGCGGTGCGATGAGCCCGCTACAAGTCCCCTACTGAGTTGATCAGCAAGTATATTCTGGGCCTGCTGTGTAACTTCCTTATAACCCCAGTCCAGCGACTATTTTCAATGGCCTAGTGCTCCCCCTCCATAGTGGTGAGTCAACAGCTGTCCCCCTCTACGGCACACCAGGAACTCGTCTATCAGTCCCACTCCCAGAGCAGGCACGTGGCACAATGATTAACCCGCACAGTGATGTCCACAAACGAAGGCCTTCCTTCTCTTGCTCACCCCCGCGGCCACCTGCGTTGATCTGCCTTACTGTGGGCATGAACGTGCATTGTACTAGGCCCAGGCCACGCCCCGGATTACAAATGTCCCGTCGGTGTACTACAGGCCCTCTCCCACCGAATCGCCGTCTTGAGGTGGGTCCCCTTAACTCACTGGTGTGCTCCCCTTCTCACACTCGTGCACTCACCGCTCCAGTCCCAGGTCCCAGCGATGCCCGTGGTCGGTCTTCAGCACCTGTGCACTCGGAGACTCAAGTGCGTGCCACTCCCTAAGGCCGTAATTCGGTGTCCGTGCTTTGATTAATGGCAAGTCCCACTAGCAGCTTCAGATTCTGCCTCCGATCTGCCGGCCTGTCCCAATGCCTGCACAATGCCCTGTTGCAGTCAGTTCAGGCATACCCAGGCCCGGGCTCCAACCGAAGTCTCCTGTGGGTATATGCTGCACCATGTAACACGTAAAGTCTGGCATCCACTGTATCAAGCAGTGAAATTTCTGGGCCCATCCGCTGTTACTGCGCGCCGACTCGTGGCTCTCCAAACATCGCACTCCCTCATCCACGTTACCTCGGTCTTCAGCCCGAGCGGGCCACAATCTATTCCCCGAGGCAGCCCAGGCGGGCCGCAATATATTCCCCGAGGCAGCGCACCGTCGTCACCACTCACAGCGGGAGGGCAGCGCAGGTCGCAGCCTCCTCCACTTCTTGCCTCACTCCGAATCGAGCCCCACTCACGCTGCCTCCACTGTATGTCTGGGCAGGCCCAGGCCTCTCCCGAAACCGCGGTCGACTCCTCCGTTCACAGTGCCACCCGCCTAGCTCCTTACCTGGCGGTGCGGTGTGCATCCTCTAATTCCGCTTCTGGCTGCTGCGGAATGAAGCGATGATTGTCTCCGTCTGCCGTCTCTCTTTTCCTGTGCGGCGGCTGCATCCCCGTACCAATGATGCCACGGACTCCAGGCTGCACTCGCCCAGCAGGGGCCCGGATCTTGTCCGCTGCGCCCACACAACAACGGCCTCGGCAGTGTTGCTGCACCTCAGGTGTCTGGAGGGCTCGCCCAGCAATCCGCTGTGGCGTCTCATTTCGGATGGCTCAAAAAACGTAGAAACGTGTCGGATTACGGGGATTAGTGGCAGAGGGAACTCAGAACATGTCCGCCATGTTGCCCCTGCTAGCCACGTCCCCTTGAAATCTGACCTTATATGACTCTTTTTCAATCTCTGGAAGCCTTCTACTGTCAATCTTCAATTCCCTTTCTCCCAATCTGCCCAAACCTGGCAATTCCTCTATTGTCTCTCAGCTCCCCTTCTGCACTTCCGCATTTCACTTCCAGTCTCCCCACTCTCACCACCAAACTATCCCCAACCATATTCCCTACTCCCCTTGTCCTTACACCGTAACCGGTCTTGCACACCCCACTCATTCATCCTCCTTTGTTTCTCAACTAACAGCCCTCCCACAACTGTCCTCATGGCCCCCACCACCTAACATATGACACCCATCCACCCACTCCCCCTATGACCAACCTTAACGCTCACCATGCTCCCATGACCCAGACATAATACTACAGCCTGCCCTCCTCCTGGTGATCTCTTTATTGTATCCTTGAGTATGGTCACAACCCCAACTTCAGCCAGTGCCATTCTTTCCTCCTCCATTCCCAGTACACATTCAATTTTCTTCCCATCCTCTGCCTTATCTGGATCTTCTACCAGATCTCTGCCATTTGACTGCCTATCTTCTCCATTATCTAGCTCCTCACAACAAAATCTGGAAATCAGACCGCTTAACCTCACCCCCAATCTGAACTTTTACCTTAACCTTAATCCAGAATACAGAAGTCCCTACTAAAAACCACCATGAGATTTAAAAGGACTCTTACCCACATTTTGTTGCATGCTTCACCATCCAGAACGGCAATGCATCTGGATGGGCTCAATCTTGAAGGGATCATTGGTATTTCAGGTATGAGCAATTTTGCAAGTAAATTATATAATTACCTAGAAGGAATCCCCAATAATGTCCTTATTGATGGGGTCCTCAGATGAGGTTAAAAAGAGAGATGATGCATAGGGATAATAATTACTCCAGCATCGTAAATCTTTAGGTCTACATGTTACGGCCGATTTTAGATGCCCATTTAGGTCAAATGGTTTTCCTCAGGACCAAAGATCCCTGCCTACAGTAGCGGCTGACACGGATTGGGGGTAACGGGGCAGAGGGCGGTGGTAAAAAAAAAAATACTCTGTCGCTGCGTCTCTCCTCTGTCTTCTCTCCCAGCCAGGAACAGGAAGCACCCAGGCTCCACTGTGCCAATCACAACGCTGCAATGCAGTGTTGTGATTGGTCTGAGCGCCGTGGTTTGGTGCTCTACCAGGGACTGGGAGCCTGGGCATGTTCTCCACCTAGGCTGTTATGAAGTCTGGGTGGAGAACAGGCAAAGTGTGCATAAATGTTTGACCGGCCGGAGACGGCTGGCCAAACATTCATGCGCACTTTCAGAGTGCCCACCACTCCTCCCCCTGCTCCTCTGTGAGCAGAGCAACCCCACCCCGCCTCGCCCCGCCAAGCTGCTGCAGCAGGAAAAAATAAAATGATAATAACGAGTTATTATCATTTTATTTTTCCTTTATTTACACTGCTGCAAGCAGTGGGCCAATGCTCCTCCGCCTTCGCTGGGGAGCCGCCACTGACTGCCTGATATAAATTCACAAATAAGCTGTGTAGGTCACTATTGTGGAGACAAACTTATAACATGCACACAGTCATGCATAAATATGTTCTTCAGGTGGAGTAAATGAAGGTTTTATCCATGGTAGTGTAGGGGAGAAGGGAGTAGATTGTTCATTTAATCAAACTTGCTTCAATGAGAGCGACTGGCTGTTGCACTTGAGTCCCCTGCCCCTCCAGTATGCACTCTCCATCCATTGCATCTCCAAACCCCTTCCTTCTTCTCTGTGCTGCCTACTACATAATTGCTGATCTACAGTTGAACACTGCTTGGGCCTTTCAAACACAACTGTGCACTTCAACCTGGATATCATGGTGCTGACAGAACGGTGGCTCAATGATTCTTCAATGTCCTGGACCTTCTTCACCCCACATAACTCCATACTCTAATGCAACCATGAAGTCATACATAGTGGTGGAGTAGCAGTAATTCACATGAACATGCTAAATTGTAAACAACCTCCTACAGAGCACTTGCACTCCTTCCAATGCCTTTCTCTTAATCCATTCCAAATACCTCAAGTCTCAGAAAGAATGTCATTTACCACCCTCTGGTGAAAACAGCATACTCATTGAGGAATGCATGATATTTATGTTGTCATGACTAATAATCTCTGAGAGCCTTGTCTTCCTTTATGATTTCAACCTACACTGGGTTGAAGGTTGAAGAAAATAATCCTGTTAGTCTGTTCTCTTCCTTTCTCTGAGACAGTGACCTCCTACAGCACTGCCTTGACGGCCACACACTACAAAGGCTCCATTCTAGGCCTGATTATCTCAAAGGAATCTATCTGATGCCTGACTACCTGATTCTGGTGGATTGGTCCAACCTCCTGCAAATTCCTTTCAGTTTATCATTTCCACTCCAGAAAGGTTCAGGGCAATTTAAAAGAGGAAAGACATAGTTCAGTGACACTAAGAACATTGACATCAACACCCTAACTACCACGGCTTGTGATACCCTTCTCGCCCCTAGCTCCCAACAAGACATTAATGCCAAAGCAGATAAGTACAATAAGTGCATGGAAAACCAGATTAATAAATATGCTTTACTAAAAAGCAAGAGTAAACGTCCTAAATGTTCTCTCCCCTGGTTCCCAAAGGATCTCCATGCTGAAAGGAAATTCCTGAAACATCTCTCTCCGTGTAACCTGGCTAGTCTCAGTATTGACAGAAGACAATACAAGTTGAACATCTTCAGCGAGAAATTTTGCCACATTAAGGGGCATATTCTCAAGAACATGCGATAAACATCGCCAAAATAGGTTAACGCAAGTTTACATATCGCCGTCTATTGCGGGAAAATAACCCTGTGTTAACGTGGCATTCACAACACAGCGGTAACATGCAATAGTACCCCGATAACGCGGCAAATGTCCGCGATAAGACTACCGGGACGGCAATGAAAATCCAAACCTGAACGCGAAAAAAGTTGCGATGGGCCCAACCGCGATAAAAAATCCATCGAGAAGCAGCGCCAGGCCTGCAAGTCCCACAAGTCAGGCTACAAAAAGCACAATGAAAGCGGCAACACAAAACACAAACAAAACACAAACAACTGCGAAGCACCATGGAGGTAGCCGGAGCAAGTACAGAGGACAACCAGAACCCCACAAGCCCCACGGAGGACCAGCCTGGGACCTCGGGTCAGGGAAGGGCAAGGAGAAGAAGAAGATGAAGACGTGCTACAGTCCGCAGGAAAACAGGATCCTGATCACGGAGGTGATAGAACACCATCAACAACTTTACGTCACCTCCACAGTGTCATTGGCAACTAAAAATACAATATGGCAGTCCATCCTGGACAAGGCGAATGCAGCCGGAGTGCTGAGGAGGACAATGGACGAGTTCAAGAGGCGCTGGAATGATGTGAAGCGCAAGACCAAGCAGAAACTCGCAGACAACCAGAAGGCAGCAATGCAGGCTGGAGGTGGGAGTCCAGCACCACAGGAGGAGCTGGATGAGATGGAGGAAATGGTGACCACAGTCATCAGTGTGGAGACGGTGGCAGGAGTTGGGGGACCGGACACTGCTCGACATGACCTGACACAACAGCAACAGGGTGAGTAACCACCAGGGACTGGGGGACAGGGGGAGATGGGCACAATGGCACACATGCACAATTAAGTAGAGCACATCTGCGGACAAACCATGGCCAAGAGTCACAACACCAACCAAGAGCCCAAGTTACCCAAGTCTGCAACATCACAGCACTGCATAAGCACAGAAGTGAAAGCCACACCGCCTGAAAGGGATAAGGGCCAGCCAAATCAGAGCTGAAGGGGCAACTCACCTACAATGCAGCACACACACATAAGAATCAGAGCACCTCAACATCTACAACAATGTCGAACGAACAGCAACACCAGCACAACAGAACAGAGGACACAACTGCTGCCGCATGTGTGTGGAAAATGGCCATTCGCATGTGGCATAGCAGGAAACTGTGAGATGATAATGTACTAGTACAACCCCACATCCCTGATGGTGTATCAATGCATGTATGGCCGTGACCCAGATAGGCAGTGAGACACACATTGTCATGCAAATCAACACTCACCACAGTTGAATACAAGTGAAGGTGCGTAGACTTTATTAGCATATGCGTGTCAGTACGGCCAAGATAAGTGCCACAACATGCAGAACAATGCAGCAGTATGTCAGAACCTGGAACGTTGCCAAGCGCCGCAGTCCACTCCGGGGAGTGCCTCAGCATTCACAGGTGTGTGTTTACCCGCGTTGTTGTCCGCTCATGTATACGGAGTCCAGGCGAATGCAGCCATGACCACTGTTGTCGTGGGAGATGTGACCAGAACCCCAAGTTCCAACAAGGTGTCGGGACATGTGCAATGTGTTCCAAACTGTTGTGTCTGCAGGTACGTAGTTACACGTCCATGAAAGCTAGTGCAGCTTCGTAGGCAATCATTTCCAACATGAGGTCGTCGTCGACTTCATCGGACAGGACGGCGAGGCTCACCATAAGCAGGTCCGGACAGATGTGCTGCGTCCACCCCCTCTCACCAATTAGCACTACAGCCCAATAGGGGAGCGGCTCAATTTGCCCACTGCACACGAGGAGTTCTGCAATCTCCCAGGTCCAGCTGCCAGCATGTATGCCAAGTATTCAGGCATCCCATAGGTGGGTGTCACGGTGACACTCATGGTCGTGAGCCAACAGGGGGCACACACACATGTCGAAATCCAGTTCGGCTACCGTCCTGTTGGATAGGCAGACATCCATGGACCACTCGAATATGCACGAGCGACAATGCAACACAGGCTGCACGCAGGTGACGTTGGCAAGGCGGAAGCTTAGCCGGTAACTGATCCGCAGCACTACCAATGGCAGTGCCCCCGGTAAATGCAGCATACGTGCACGGTACAGTTCCACGTGACAGGTGTTGTGCAAGTGTCCGGGATGGTCTGCCATTGCTTTGGTGGCTCTGGCTGAAGCGGCACTGTTCTGACCTGCGCCAGTTCTGTGGATGAAATGCCACAGCTCGGAACAATGAGTTGTGTTAGTGTGCAACGGTTGTACGCCTGAGTTAATGTGGGAGTAAGTGTGAAGGCCATTCCATGCAAGATAACTTCGAGCAAGGACTTCTGTGTGTGGGGTGTGTATACGTTGGTCTTTCGTCGGGCTGTGCGCAGTGTGGGAGTCGTCATCAGCTGCCATAGTATCTGTCAGGGGGTGCCGGGCACATGCAATTCCCAGGTCGGAGGTGCAGATGTGCTTCCGCCTGATAGCTCAGACAAAGGAGCATTCATCCCTAATGTTAGTTTCTCATCTGCTTGCATTCAGGAACTGTGAAGTGGCTTGTTGGGGGTGGGGTGGGATGTGTGCGACTTTGGGATTCATGTTCGACATGTCTTGCATGTGGCAAATGAGCGGCATCACTGTGTGTTACGTTGCCTCACAGCTGCTCCTCCCTCTCCCCGAGCCCATCTACTTGTGTGCGCTGCGCGGTTGCATCACTGGCACTCCTAGCGCACACCATTGTCATGCCTGTCTGCGCATGTCCACAAGCCTGACAACAACACTGTGATGTTGGCCGTTGAAGGTGGGCGGCCCCGTGGGTGTAGGCCTGTGGGAAGGATAGGGCGGACACAGATGTAGAGTTCATGCCTGGCTGAACTCGCGCTGCGATTAAGGCTAGGCATGTGGCTCATGCTGTGGCAATACAGCTACACACAACACTTGGCATGTATGAGCCAAGACCCCGAGCGGTCTTGCGCTCCTTCATTCCCCCGTTCGTGTGAGCCCGCCCTCCGGGTGCATGCTATATTGCAACATCATCGAATGCGGACTGGGTGGCGCCGACACTACTACAGTGACATACTCATTAGTTACTTCCTTGTCCAGGCTGAACCACGCCCAGAGCCCCGGGCAAATCCTTCACACCCCTACGCTGGCTTGGCGTACGGCGGCCCAGCCTACTCTGCTTACGCTTACAGGGGGAACGACATAGCTACGTGTCCAAGGTCGTACCCACTGCCTGAGGTGACATGGTTGCGTCCGCTGTCCACAGCACAATGTAATGTGGTAGGGCCCTGGCCCATCATGCATACATAATGACCACATGGACACACATAGGTAGATAGTTGAACTGGCTACGGGCACGTGCGCCCGGCCCCTTTTTATTACCAGGATCACATATCCAGTGACGCCTGTGCTGGATGGGTGTGGGGTGAGTGTGAGCCAGCCCTCAGGGAGTGGTTGGTGCTGGCAACAACTTGAACAGTGGTCACCATTGAAGCGGAAACAGAATACACCAACATAACACAAACAACAGCTAAGCACCATGGAGGTAGCCGGAGCAAGTACAGAGGTCACCCAATATTCAATCAGAAGGGGCCATGACTTGTGGTGCACTGAGTTAGTGGCACCTGAAGAGCTGAGCGTGCTCATGTGAAGGAATTGTTAATGATTTGGTCCCTTCGGGATATTCCTGCTGCAGCTGCAGTGGGGTGTGGTACACCTGCCTCATCTTCATCATCATCGTCCCAGGTCTTCCCCACTGCCTGAGGTGACATTGTTGCGTTCGCTGTCCACAGCACAAAACTCAATCATGAAGGGTCCATGTGTTGTGGTGCACAGAGTTAGTGGCACCTGAAGAGCTGAGCAGGGTATCAAGCTGATGATGGCATCCAAGACAGGTGTGAGCAACCTAGATAGGATGGCTGTGAGACTCCTCCGACTCTGGCAGTTGTTGGTTGGAGGTGGTCCTGGCGGTGGTGGCGGGTGTGCAGCCAGCGATGATGGCGTGTCCTTGCAGGTCAGGATTGGATTTGGTTTGCGAGCCCTGCTGACCGCAGTGTAGGCCGGAGGCAGCGGTCAGAAAGGGCACACAGCCACGTGACGATGACTTGTGGTGCACTAAGTTAGTGGCACCTGGAGCACTCAGCGGGTGTGCAGCCTGCGCTGATGCGTCGTCCGGGCGGCCCGCCCTGGAAGCAATGTCTGTTGCCTACTGGACTCTGCCATAAATGAATCAAGACTCAATTTGATTTGCGAGCCCTGCTGACCGCAGTGTAGGCCGGAGGCAGCGGTCAGCAAGGGCACACAGCCACGTGTTGTCGGCTTGTATTGAACAGGGTCAGTGGCACCTGGAGCGCTCGGCGGGTGCACAGCCAACGATGAAGCGCCGACGTGCGGGCCGCACTGGGTGCAATGTTTCTCGCCTACTGAATTGTGCCTCAATATTGCCACGTGTCGTCGGCTTGTGTTGAACAGGGTCAGTGGCACCTGGAGCGCTCGGCGGGTGCACAGCCAACGATGAAGCGCCGTCCGTGCGGCCCGTACTGGGTGCAATGTCTGTTAACTAGTGGTTTCCTCCATTGACAGAAATGTGGCACGATTCGAATTGTGGGACCTGCTGGCCGCAGTGTAGGACTGAGGCAGTATCCGGCACACACATGATTCTGTGTTGCTGTGCCGCTGGATGCGCTGGGGGCCTGTGTCGCGGAGTCTGGAGGTCACTGCGGCGGACTCGTGGCAGGGTGAGGTGCGCGCGCCCTGGCAGACGCGTTGCCCATCACGGAAGAGAACCACGCCCAGGGCCCCGGCCTTTTTATCAGCACTCCTACCCTGGTGTGGCGTACGCCGGCACAGCCCACTGCGCTTATGCTTACAGGGGGGGGACGGCACAGCTACATGTCCAAGGTCTTCCCCGCTGCCTGAGGTGACATGTTTGCGTCCACTGTCCACAACACTGCATACCCCAGCAGTATGCGTCCACATGGACATGTCTGTTCCCTGCATTCTGTGGTCTGTCCGGCACATCACCGCCACACTTGGCATTGTGTGCATTCTTCTTCATGGGGTTGTTGCCTCCTTCGCACATGCTTGGTTCCCACCTCTCCCCACATTCTGCACTTGTGTGGCTGAGGGGCCATACCGTTTTCGGAAGGTCCGCTGTCTTGTCCTACGCTGCCTCGGTGGTAGTCCGGGGGGGGCTCCGGTGGGGGGGGTGGTCCTGGGGGTGGTGGCGGTGGGTGTTGTGGCCCTCTTGGGTCTCCGGGCTGCATGTTTTTTTTAGAGTTTTATATAGCGCGAACTAGACCCGAGAAATCGGGTATCAGAGCGCATTACATGAGCACCAGTTTCGTTACAGATGGACACATTCATTTTTTTGTTAGGCACGGGGAGATTAACATGCACATGCATCAAGGTAGGATTTTGCAAGTCCTTAATTGCGATTATTAAGGAATCGCAATTAAGGACTCGCAAAAGCCTATGCATGTAGGAATCGCTATAAAAAAAGCGATTCCTACACATTCCTTATTTGCGAGTCGCAAATTGCGAGTCGCAAATAAGGAATGGCTTCCCATGTTTGTGTGTAAGCTACAACTTTGAAAAATGCACTTTAGTGCATTTTTCAAAGTTTTTGCAAATTACCATGAAGTTCAACTTCATGGTAATTTGCGCCCCCTAGTAGCGAAATCGCTACTTCAAAGTGGTTCTTGCATTGCATTTAAGGAATCGCAAAATGCGATTCCTTAAATGCAATCGCAATTTGAGAACTCGCAATTAATTGCGAATTCTCAAATTGCGAGTGCCTTGACCCTTCATGCATCGCAAATGCCCTTTTTGCTGGCGCAAACGGACGATTTTTGCGAATCGCACCGTTTGCGCTCGCAAAAATGGTTGATGCATGTACCTGTAAGTGATTTGCCCAGAATCACAGGATGTTGAGCGTCGTTGCCGAGACTCGAACCCGGTTCCCCAGCTTCAAAGTCGACCGCTCTAGCCGTAAGGCTACATCCTCTCCAATGTTCATTGTCTCCATGGCATCTGTGGGTCTTCAGATGTGGCTCTGGGCTGGGCCCCCTTTCATACTGCAGGTAGTCGTCCTGCTTAGCACCAGCAGAAGGCAGGTGTTAAATCCCTGCTGCTAACGCGCCTTATCGCCTGTTTTTGGGTCGCATCGCAGATCTGGCTGGTAGTTGTGAATATCGCGTAGTGGTGTTTTCGTGTGTTTTTGCACGGGAACGCCTACTCTGCATATCATTAGCGTTAGTTGTCGCACTCATCCGTGGCGATGTTTTTTGCAGCAGCTATCGCTGGTAAAGTGGCGATATCGGCAGTTTGCACCAGCTTGTGAATAGGGCGATAAATCTATTGCCACTTTTGCGGCGCTAAAGTGCCGATAAGTCAGCGATAAGTCCTTGAGAATATGCCCCTAAATCTCTACTACACAGCTCAAAGCATCCTCCAAAACCTCTATTCAGCATAATTAAACAGTCTAACAATCCTTCCCACACTAGTACAACCACCAAACCAACAAGCAAAGGTGAAGAATATGCACATTTCTTTACAAAGAAAGTTACCTCTATTGAGCTTTCATTTCCATCAAGATCAGACAACCCTACTTACCATGTACTGAGCCGCAAGGCACAGTAGAATCAGTTGCACTTTGACTTAGTCTCTTACTCAAAGCTACTTGAAACTGTTACTAAGGTCAAACTTTCCAATCACATCTCCAATGAATTACCTGAGTATATGTGCAAAGAAATGGCCAAACTGCTTATATCATACTGGACCGTACTGGTGAATGTTTCAGTGATGCAAAGTGTTCTACCTGACAGTTTTAAAATTGCCCACATCTCCCTCATCCTGAAGTAATCCACAGCTGATACTAACAACCTGGTTTCAACACTTCCCTTCTTAGGAAAGGTGTTTGAAAGCGGTGTTGCCTCAAAACTATACCCCCATATCCAGGCCAACAACCATCTCAATTCCTTCCAATTTGGATTCAGACACAGTTGTAGCACAGAAACCATCTTCCCCCAGGGTTCCTCCCTCTCGCCTCTCTTGTTTAATCTGTACATGCTACTTTTGATCTGGTCCTTACGCAAAAGTACAGCTGTAACTTTCAATTATGCAGACGACCTCCAGCTGGTGTTCGAAATTGACTCTTCCAACACCTCAGTATCCAATTTCCAGTCCACCATGAGCCATATTAGCGCATGGATGAATGCTAACCAATTAAAACTTAATCCTGATAAAACTGAGCTGATCCTGACTGGAGGTATCGCCAACCCTTGGAATTCTAATTTCTGGCCTCCTCTCCTAGGTAGTACGCCTTGCCCAGTAAAATCTGTAAAAAGTCTAGGGGTCATAATCAGCAACGACTTGTCTATGCAATCTCAGATTAGTGCAGTGGTATCTACCTGCTTTTTCCATCTACGCAGAATTCGGAAGATCTGTAGATTTCTGACCACCGAGGCCTTGACCTTAGTCATTCTGGCCTTGGTCATCTCTCGTGTTGATTATGCCAACTTGCTCTATGTCGGTATTCCGGCATACCAACTTCACCGTTTGCAACTGGTACAAAATCAAGCAGCCAGGCTCATTTTTCATCAACCTAGACATCAACATGTCCGCCCCCTGATGAAGAGCCTCCATTGGCTTCCGGTGGCTAAACGCTGTGCATTTAAATTGGGCTGCACCATCTTTAAAGCCCTGGCCAGCCATGGCCCAGCATTCATTTCATCTAGGATCCATCGCTATGCCCCCTCTCGCGAACTTCGCTCCTCCCATTTGAATCTGCTCACCACCCCCACCTTTAAACGCAAGAAACACGGTGGTCGTGGATTCTCTTTTCTGGCCCCTCAACTCTGGAACTCTCTTCCCACTGGACTGAGGTTAGTAACCTCTTACGCCCAATTTAGAACACTTCTTAAGACCCTCCTGTTCTCTCAGGCATATGAGTAAAGCTTCTGTCATCATACTACTGTTGCCCCCCCGCTCTTAGCGCCATGAAACCGCCTGGTGTTAGTGCGCTCTATAAATATTTTTAACATAACATAACAAATTGTGGATGACTCCTTATATATGCATCCATATACAGTTTTTTGATATCTGATGCCTATGTATTGTTAGAATTCTTTTTACACATACCTACACACAGATCTTTGCTGTGTGATGCCTACATATTGTTAGTCCTGACGAAGTCTGTTGGTGTCTTTACCTCTTAAGACGAAACATGTGTTGGCTAATATGTTGAGAAAGTTACAGAACATTTTATACAAATAACATAAGAAGACTGAATACAAAGGAAGTTGTTATCAATTACTTTGGAGGGCTTGAGATTTCTTTTCATTTTGTGGACTTTGTTCCTATTGAAGAAGATTTGGTGGCTCTTCTTCATCTTCAAGCACCCGTGATACAATTTGTATGTATAAATTGTCACTATTTAATCAGATATTGTATACTGTGTATGTGTGTGCCAAATAACCCAGCCAACATCTGCCTTTGTATATAGGATTCAAACATGGATGGGCAACCACTACCAGAAACTGAACAAAACAAAAATTGAATTTCAATTCATCTCACCACAGAAATCCAACCTCCATGTTCAAGAGTGGCTTGAATCCTTCTGTACCCTGAAATGTAAACCAGCCATTGTGAAGAATGCCAAATCTCTAGGCTTCATCCTTAACCTTCTGAATCAAATCTTGGCCATGGTCAAAAGCACCCTAGGCCAGCTTGGACTGCTCTGGAATATCTCACAGTTCATTCTTGAGCAAGACCTGAAAACTGTATTCCAGGCACTTGGCTTATTCAGATTGGAATAAGGGAACTCACCCCTAAAGCACATTTATCACCCCTCACTCTGTTGTCCGCTTTCTGACAGGAAACAATACATTTCACCACATCCCTTCTATTTGGCCCGAAAGCTGAAAGTCTCCAGCGCTCAGCAAGGATCAACAAATGCTGATCACTACATGAAACAGGTATTCTCTGGCAGAACCTCATATCCTATGAGGTTCTGGAACTCCTTTCCACCATCCCATCGCACAACCTCAAGTCTTGCCACGTTCAAACAGGAACTTAAAGTCCTCATATTTCAAAGACACATTGGATAAAGCTGTTCTTCTCCCATCCCCCTTCACTGAAATATCCAGTCTATTCTGACCCAAAGTGTTGATCTGTTTTCCCCTTGTAGGAAACGCCTGATTTCTTTTTTGTTGTTGCTTATCTACTGTTTTATTATTATTGTAATGTATAATGTATTTCGTTTTCTCTTTTGAGGCACTTTGCTGCCCCCGGGCCTAGGTCGCACAATAGAAAATCGCAAAAATAAATATATTAATATTACA
This sequence comes from Calotriton arnoldi, assembly GCA_963921515.1. NCBI lineage: Eukaryota > Metazoa > Chordata > Amphibia > Caudata > Salamandridae > Calotriton > Calotriton arnoldi. Next base: position 263,524 of record CAWUFW010008450.1, on the reverse strand, counting down.
GATTCATGTGTGACAGGGAATTCCAGATCTGCTCTCAGAGTCGTCTTTAATGCTGCATTGGCACACACATTGCTCTCCTAAGCAATTCTAAGAGCTTTTCATAGTCGTGTAGAAATGCACAGAATGCTTGTTCGAAAGAGAAGACTAAAACTTTGAAGGGGTTTTCTGAAGGATTGTGTGAAGGTACAACTTTTTGAAGGTCGTCATTTTTTTTGCTTTGCCTCTTTGTATTGAAAATTGGAATATTTTGGACAATTCATAAGTATGTATCCTTATTTAACACTAAAAAATGGTTCTGCATATGATATCCACCAAGGTTTCCCACCTTTTACGGAGATCAATACCAGCCATTTGTGCATGTCTTAGAAACCTAGAAGGGCCAGGAGTTCATAGTCGAGTACCAACTTGTATAACATCCTCTATTTTTAACACTACAATACTACCCCTAGATGCTTTAAAATTCATTTAGAAATTGTCTAGGTAGAATGAACATCCTTTAGGTGTATTTTCCTCTTCTATTTGTTACTGTTAAAGGGGAAAATACTTAATTGTGATGATTTTCCTGATCATTTCTAACTTGTCTTGGCAAACAAACACAGGCCAGGCTTCTAAAATACTGGTCAGTTGACAAAAAAAAAATAAAAAAAAATATATATATATAATTCATCAAAGTCCGAACGAGAACGCACTCAACAGCAATCGTGATTCCTCCGATCTCTTTATTCATGGGGAACCGGCATTAATCCTCCTGATATTCTGCCGCCTGACCGGTTTCGGAGCCCCCCGCTCCTTATTCATAGGCATGGCTTTGAATCTGCAGATATTTCCCAGCATGCTTATAACTACTTCATTCCTGCCCTCAGTGGGCTGCACAGGTGCATATTTTCACCATCGCCTTCTGGGATTTGTAGTATGCTGGGAATCCCTTTATCTTCCTTAGTAGGTTCTGCAAGATGAACAGTTTTTAGTCCATTAATCTTGCCCTCCAGTGGGCCACAGGGATCATAATGACACGGTTATATTTGACAAAACTGCTGTTCCATAACTCAGGCTTTCATTCGTTCAAGCCCTATGGCCCTGTATATTATTAACGGTGGTGCAGTTCTCCACGGCTTTGGACGGCCGTGTATATATGATTCACCAAAGTCCAAACAAGAACGAGAACCCACTCAACAGCAATCGTGATTCCTATGATCTCTTTATTCATGGGGAACCGGCATTTATCCTCCTGATATTCTGCCGCCTGACTGGTTTCGGAGCCCCCCGCTCCTTATTCATAGGCGCGACTGTGAATCTGCAGATATTTCCCAGCATGCTTATAACTACTTCATTCCTGCCCCCAGTGGGCTGCACAGGTGCGTATTTTCACCATCGCCTTCTGGGATTTGTAGTATGCTGGGAATCCTTTTATCTGCCCGTGCGAGGGAAGTGGGGCCACCCGGGTGCAACGACCATGACGATCCTACTACGTGTGGTGGGCACATCGAAGTCGGCAGCTATATCGCGCCGCGGAGTGTTGGCACTTGGCCCCTGCATCCCAGTGAGACTGTGAGAGCAGCCGGATTGGGGACTTGTGCTCGGGGCCACCACTGCTCCTGAGTGGAGCCTGCCGCTTCCTGATTGGTGCGGGACGCTGCCCTTGCCTCTGCCGTGACGGGCTGTGGGGCGTGCTGTGCAGCCCAGCTGAGTGAGAGGTGCGGCCTGCCTGGGGACTCGGCCGGGTGTGGCCCGCTGCCTTGTTCGTGATACGGGTGGCTGGAGTGGCTGCCCCCGCCTCTCCATCGGCGGCCATACCGGGCCGCGAGGCGTGTCGCTTCTTGGTGTAGGTGGCCTGCAGCGGATCCCAGCGGCGTCCTCGTGTGGGGGTCTGCATGGGCTGGCCCCCCTTCTCGGTGAGTCCAGTGCCGGAATGTAGCTGATGAGCTGGGATAAAGCCAGAGGCCGCAGTGTGACGTTTATTTGCCCTAGTGGTGCCTTGTGTGGCTGGGCTGTGGCCTTTGGGACTCCCCGCACCCCCGGATCTATACTACCCCCAACCTTGTGATTGAGCGGCCTCCGTGTCATCTGGGGAGTGACTGCCGTGTCCCCATATACTACACACGATCATCATCCTGGTCTGGCCTGACTACGTTCCTTCGAATTTGGTGTGCTCACAGCAATTGTTCTCACCCTACTATCTTCACTATGACTAAGGATAAACTCCCCAGCACGACGGCAAAACAAAGCACTATTGATAAATTTGCTGGCGCCACGGCTCAGGCACCAAACCCAAATCCTGGTGATTCGGCGTCGCCCATGCCTGACAATGCAGCTATACTGGCAGCCATAACACAGTCCAAGGACATGCTTGAGGCCAAGATTGGAGCGGTTGGCTCGGATGTAATGTTGCTCAGGCAAGATCTCCGCAATGCAGTACAACGCATAATCGAAGCGGAAACCAGAGTATCTACGGTTGAGGATGCGGTGACTACCCTTTTGATGAAGGTGTCTACACTGGAGGCGATCACGAAGGGTCTGGCAACACGGGCGGAGAACGCGGAGGGACGCGCACGCAGAAATAATCTCCGCTTTGTAGGGCTCCCTGAGGCCTGCGAGAGCAATGACATGGAGGGCTTCCTTGTTAAGTGGCTGACTGACTGGCTCCCCGTGGGCGTCCTATCCCCCTGCTTTGTAGTTGAACGTGTGCTTCAGGCCCTGCTGCAGAAACCGCCACCCGGTGCCCATCCTAGACCCATCATTGTCAGATTATTAAACTACAGGGACAGAGATGTCATTCTGCGGCAGGCCAGGCTTAAGGGGACCCTCACCTACACCTCCTATCCTATCATGATATTTCCAGACTATACGAGACTAGTCCAGCAATGCCGACAATCCTTTACTGAAGACAAAACTCGACTGCGGAGCTTAAAAATCCAGTACTCGTTGCTGTTCCCGGCTAGGCCGCGGGTGACCTTTAAATCGCGCACACGCTTCTTTGACTCACCAGAAAAGGTGTTCACCTGGGCGGATGGAGCCGTCAGGCCCAAGCCGCACACCCCACCTAGATTGGACTTGGATTCGTCATCGGGGAGCCCGGGCCACAGGCTCTCCCACGAAAATGACAAACAGCGTCGCCGATCGCGATCCAAGAGACGCTCCAAGACCCGCAGCAAGTCCCGCATTCGAGCAGCAGATGACGCAACATGAAGGGGAGTATACTAATTTTTGGCTCATTTCCAATACATTGCCCATAATGCCTACGGCATCTACATCGAGGGCTACTTTTATTAACGTTTTCCCTTGACACTGCAGACATTTGTATGTACAAGGGCGTTTTCTGTGGGATCCATTGGCGGACAGTAGTTCCCAACCCCCATTGAGGCTGGGACACTCATCACGCTGCGACAGATGCTTCAATGTTTCTGAGGTTTTGGGGTGGGAGGGAGAGGGGTTGGGATTTGGGCAGGTTACTGTTTATGTTTTTGAGTGTCATTCCTCAGCAATCTATATGCAGTGTCTCAATTCAGTATCCCACCTCTGTACTATCTTCCATTCACCTAAATCGCCACCAAATACATCACTACAAATGTCCTCGCAACCTAATAGGCGGCTTCGCGTCATCAGCTGGAACATCCGAGGCGTGCTGGATAAGGTCAAGCGGGGGGCAGTTTTGCGCCAGGCTAGGCGTTATGAAGCAGATGTCTTGCTTCTACAAGAGACACACCAATTAGGCAATAAAACGCAGTGCTTGGCGCGATTTGGGTATGTTCATACCCTCCATTCCGGATTCACCAGAGGCTCACGGGGCATAGCTGTTCTGATTCACCGTAGAGTCCCATTCCTATACGATAAATGATGGTCTGCTCCCCAGGGCAGATCTATCATCGTCACGGGCACGTTATACGGCGAACCGCTTACCCTGGGCAGTGTATATGCCCCTCCGCCATTAGCATGGAATCTAACAGAGCGCTTGTTGACCCTGTGGGCAGAAGTCCCCTTGAGTCTGACAATAGTGGGCGGAGACTGGAATGACATTATTTGCCCCCATACTGATAGATGGCGCAGCGTGGGTCACCCAATAGAGGCACGCGAGTCGAAGTTGCAGTTCCTGGTGGGGGATATGGACTTGGTTGACACATGGCAGAGGCTCCACCCCACTGACCAAGGTTATACATATTTTTCTAGCACACAACAATCTTTCTCTCGCATCGACTATGTCATCGTATCTGCAGTACACACACACAGGCTAGTGGCAGCAGAGATCTTACCCAGGGGCCTCTCTGATCATTCCCCTGTACAGCTACATCTACGACTGGGCTCTAGACGCCCCCCCTTCCGATGGCGATTATCACCATGGCACCTGCAGGATGAGCAGTACAGAACACACATGCACACTGCAATCACAGAATATTTTTCTCACAACTATGGAACAGTGGATTTACCACAGACCCTGTGGGAGCCCATGAAGCCAACACTTCCGGGGGTCGACATTGCGTATTGCACGGCGCAGCGTAGACAGCGCCGTGGGAAGTTGGCGCAGATAGAAGCCCAGCTCATAGAATTGGAATTCAAGAGCAGAGGAGGCGCGCAGACAATTGCTTCATGCGCAGCAGGTATATGCCAGTGAGCTGATAGACGAGGCGAGAATGACCTGGTTGGCCACCCACAGTAGAATTTACCAGTGGGGAGACAAGTCCAGTGCATTGCTGCATCGCCTTTGTCAGCGGGCGCTCTGCCCCTAACTCTCCCAGCTGTTAGTGGTCCCACGGGGAGATACTCACCGACCCGCTGCACATTACAGCAAGCTTCACAGATTATTACAAAGATTTATATGCCCCCCAGAGAGGCCATTCCATCTCATCTTGTCCATAAATTCATAGAGGACATGCCTCCACGTGCCTTTACAGATTCGGCGAGCGAGGAATTAGATGCCCCAATAATGGTTGAGGAACTCCAGAGGGCACTCTGCGAGATGGGCCCCGGTAAAGCACCTGGCCCCAATAGCTTCCCCTGCGAATTTCACAAGAAATACCAATTCCTATTGACAACCCCATATCTAGCGGCACTTAATGCCACTCTCGAAGCGCAGCGCCTTCCAAGTGATTGGGGTCATGCAGAAATAGTGGTGTTTCTAAAGCAGGGAAGACCTCTTGAACATCACGTGTCTTATCGCCCGATATCGCTCCTTAATGTGGAAGCCAAACTTCTTGCTAAAGTCATAGCCAATCGCATTGTGCCATACATTACAGATCTAGTCCATCCCAATCAAGCTGGTTTCATGCCAGGCCGAGCCATACAACATAATATCCGTTGCGCACACAATGAGATAGCGACAGTGGACCGCCTTGAGGAGCCGGCTGCGCTTCTATTGGCCCGACATTGACAGGGCTTTCGACTCTCTTAGTTGGACCTATCTCTTTGCACTCCTAAATCATTTAAATTTTGGCCCCCACCTTCTTAAGTATATTCAACACCTACATACCGATATTACCACGTCGGTTCGCATTGCTGACTCCACGTCACAGGCCTTTCCCATTGGACGGGGCACTCGCCAGGGCTGTCCCCTCTCTCCCTATCTTTTCGCTCTGGCCATGGAGCCGCTTGCGGCCTGGGTGTGCATAGATGCACAAGTCTGGGGCTTTGAATGGTCACGGGAGGTCTCCGACCGCATAGCTTTGTATGCGGACGATGTCCTGTTTTTCCTTACGCGACCGGACCGGTCGGGGCCGCGACTGCTTACGATAATGCAGATTTTTGGCAAGACATCGGGATTCTATATGAACGCCCGGAAATCATATCTATGGCCCCTGAGGGGTGGTTGTCACATGGGCAAGTGGACAAATGAGGTGACGGTGGTCCGGGACGGGTTTAAATATCTTGGGGTACATCTGTCGTCTTCCCAGTCAGTGTCTTGGGAGAAGAATCTGGCCCTGTTATGGGTTCAAATTAAGACGCAGACCCGCTCTTGGTCACATCTACTGCTCTCCCTGCTGGGCAGATCCGACATCTTCAAGATGGTCTCCCTCCCCCACCTAGTATACCAACTGCAAAATCACCCATACCCAATACCACCTTCCTTGTTCAAGCAACTGAATGCAACCCTCAGGCACTTCCTGGGGTGGGGGCTCAGCTCAGGTAGCATTGACAACCTGTTTCCAGTCGACATTTTGCGGGGGTATAGCAACACCAGACGTCCAGGCGTACTATGCAGCCTCACACCTTTTTATCCTTAATACTGGTGGTTTGGAGACAAACGCGATTCTGCGTATGCAGTTGAACGCTGGCTGATGGGTAATATGTCACTCCACACGATCCTTTATACACACTCGACTTTGAAAGTGCTGCCGCCGGCGACTGCTGTTGTCTTCAAGATCTGGAGATGGTCACTACACCACATGGGGTGGTGGGGTAGGCATGGGGGGTCCTTTATCCCTGGGCCCCTGGTTGGGGGATGAAGAGTTCAATTTTGATTCTATGAATGTTAGGTATTTATGGCAGTCTGGGGGGTTGGTGGCAGTGGAAGGATTTAGAGAGTTACCTTGCGTCAGCTCGTGTTCAACCACTAGTGCCCTACAAAGGTCGGAGAGCCACACGTGTTTGAGGTGCTGAATTCGACTTCCAGGACATGGCCAGTTTACGTTTAGCTAGGCCTTGTGCTAGGTCCAGAAATTTGTTGATGAGTTTACGACGTGTATTGCGCTTGGTTATGCCTAACAGGAAGTGAGGACCCTGTCCCATGATTGTCATTTCCGTGGCCTCCGAGAGTGTGGTGGCCACCTCATTTCAGTATGCTGTTAGTTGGGGACATGTCGATACCATATGGATAAATGTGGCGTCAGAATTATGGCATCTAGGGCATATATCGGGTGAATTCGCGTACATACGCGCCAGCCAGTGCGGTGTGAGATACATGTGGAGAAGGTAGTTGAATTGAGTATATTTGATTCTGGCATTAGTGGATATAATCTTCAGGAACCCTATGCATTGTGTCCACTGTTTATCTGTTAGTGTGGTTGTCAATGACATGTCCCAGTACTCTCTGAGTGGTGCTAGTAGGGGATCAACATCTGGTCTCATCGAATTATACAGTGTGGTGATCGCTTTCCTACCCGCACCATGTGTTAAAAGTGTTTGTAATAAACTAGATGTTTTAGGTTTGTCGTGTGCGTTGCCCCACGTCGTGAATAATTGATGTGTGAGTGACGCATATAATAGAAAGGAACCAGGGGATATGCCGTAATCATCTGACAATGTTGCAAAGTCGCAGAGATTCGAGTCGACAAATAAGTCTCCCCACATGGTTAAGCCGGCCGCGGACCGGTCTACCATTTCTGGGCACGTAACTCTGGTGTGTGAGCCAAGGATTACCCCAAGGGGTAGATCTGGAACATAGGGTGGAGGTTAGTGCCTTTGTAGCACATATCGGGACCAGCAGCTGCGGGCCATAGACATTAATATATTTCCCGGGTCCTTCGGGGTCATTGACTTGGAGCCAGACAGCCACTCCAGCAGTTTGGGCTGTTGTCGGCCTGCTGCCCAAGGGCAAAATTCGGTGATATTGTGGTCTGCTAACCACCGCATTGGCCATTGCAGTTGAGCAGCTGCATAGTAATACTCGTAATCAGGGGCGCCTAGACCGCCCTCCGTGATCGGGGCGTAGAGTTTAGTAAGGGCGACTCTAGTTCTAGTCGTGCCCCAGATTAGTGATGTTAGGAGCGATTTCAGGTCTCAGAATAATTTACTTGGTAGTTGAAAGGGGAGGGCTGCGAAGAAATACAATAGTCTGGGAAGTAATAACATTTTAGATATGGCTATGTGTCCCATGGGAGACAATGGTAGTTCCGTCCAGAACGTTAGGGAGGAGCGGGCGTAGCGATCACCCTACCCAGGTTACCGTCTATTAGTTCAGCTTGTGAATGGTATATTTGTACTCCTAGGTATTTGAAGGAGTCGTAGGACCAGGTGAGTGGGGCACGTGGTAAGTCCGTTCTTTACTCTGGAGTCTGAGGCATCATTGGGAACAAGAGAGATTTCCCCCAGTTCACCTATAGGCTGGATATACGTCCATATCTGTCCAGTAGTTCCATCACGCCATGTATCACCACCTAGTGACCCCGGAGGTAAACCAGCGCATCATCGGCGTATAGCGAGATAATATGCCATTGGTTGTGCGCCCTGATGCCCCAGTCAACTACTCGGCTACGTAGTGCACAGGCCAGGGGCTCCATCGCTAGGGCAAAGATAATTGGCGATAGTGGGTATCCCTGCCTGGTTCCCCTCTCAATGGTAAGGGAGTCCGAGATCGTGCGGCCTGTCTTGACATGGGCCTGTGGTGCATTATATAGTAGCTTAATCCATTGTAGGAACCAAGGGCCTATGCCGTATCCTAACAATATCGCATTAAAGTATTCCCATCCTAAGGCGTTGAATGCCTTCTCGATGTCTAGGGAGGCTATCCATGCTGGCTCCTCTGTTGTGCGTGCCCAATCTAGCAATGTGAAGAGACGCCGTAGGTTTAGGCTGGTGTTTCAACTAGGTATAAAACCGTTTTGGTCGGTATGGACTAACAGTTGTGTCACGTCCAACAGTCTATTGGCCAGCACTCTGCCCAGTATTTAGTAATCTGTGTTCAGGAGGGATAGGGGGCGGTACGAGCCCATCTGTAGCGGGTCTCTACCTGGCTTGAGTAATACCACCAGCACAGCCTCGCGAAGGGAGAGCGGTAGTATGCCCTGGTCATATGCCTCCATGTGTGCCTGATGAAGGCGAGGGACCAATTGCGTACGAAATACCGCATATAATTCTAGAAGCCATCCATCGGTCCCCGGGGTTTTTCCTCTCGCCAGTTGCTGAATGGCTTCGGATATCTCTGTTTCCACAATGGGAGATTCTAGGATGGTGAAATGTATTTGCGGGATCTGGGGAAGAGCTATGTGTTCTAAGAAGAGTTGTAACGTCTGTCTGATGTAAGGCGAAGGAGCCCTGTATAGGGAGGCGTAGTATTGTTCGAAGGCCGAGTTAATCTCGGCCTGCGAATTGACCAGCCGGCCCTCTGAATTATAAATGGTGGTAATGGGTGTTTGGGATGAGTTAGTTTTCAATAACCACGCTAATGTCCTGCCCGCTTTGTCCCCCTCTGTGCTGTCTAGCCAGATATTGCTTGTGGTCTAAAGCACACAGCCGGTCAAGATTCATTATATGGGATAGTTTAGCTTGGGCCAGCGTGGTAGGATTTGTGGATCAGCAGGTGCTAGACGCTAGCAGTGCTGTAATTCCATCTCTAGGGCTTCCAGCTCTTTGTTGAGGGACATAAGGGTGCCATAGACTGCTTTTATTGTGTGTCCATGTAAGACCACCTTGAATGCGTCCCATTCTATTCCAGCATTGGATGTGGTGCTATCGTTAGCTAGAAAGTATGTTGTGATGGATTGGGATAAGGAGGTGCGTAATGGTACATCTTTAAGCGCTTCTATGGGGAGACGCCACGTAGGGATACTAGGTTTAGCTTTCCCCCCAAGTCAGCTGGAGTTGTAAGGGGCTGTGATCTGACAATGTGCGGTTGAGGTACTCCGCGTAGGACACCCAGGGCAAGGCCTCGTGGGAACAATATATCAGGTCTATTCTTGTGTATAAATCATGTAACCCTGAATAATAGGAGTACTCCCTACTGGTGGGATTTATGCCTCGCCATATGTCCTGCAGATGCAGATTGGCGGCCCAAGTGTGTAAATGGTGCGACAGGGAGATTGACTGTGCACCTGGGAGTGGGGGGCGTGAGCGGTCCAAGTCTAGATCTGGGGTGCAATTGAAGTCCCCTCCTCAATAAATCGGGGCTGATGGGTCATGGAGCAAAGCTGGAGTCAAGAAGTGCAGTAATGAGGACTGGCCCGGATTTGGGGCATAGAGGAAAATTAGTGATAATGGTAGACCATCTATAATCCCCTCCAGAATTGCGTATCGCCCGTCTGGATCAGTGCGTGTGTGGAGTATCTCCACTGGAGTCCGGGGTGCCACACATATCATGGCCCCTCTAGCATAACCAGAATATGTGGTCGCTACTATCGTGTCCCTCCAGCGCTTCCGCATTGAGGTGAGCGTCTGTGTTGTCAAGTGTGTTTCCTGGAGGAGCGCAATGGCAATCCTGCGCCTCCTCAGGTACTGATAAACCCGGTGCCTCTTGGCCCGCCCTCCTAAGCCGCGAACATTCCAAGTTTATAGAAACATGTGGGTTCCCTGTGTTCCCATTTACGGAGATTTGTTATAGAGGTGAGGGTCAGTTCCCAGCATGTCGACATTGTGTCTCCTTCCCACCCTTGAACGAGTGATCCCCATATGCGACACAAGCATTTGTATACGTCCTTAGTAGTAGTATGTGTGATTTGGTGGTGCAGACAGTACATTAGAAACAATAACAATCCCCAACTCCCACTCCCAGGCCAGTACGCCAACGGGCGAATGGCCCTTAGCACTTAACTGTGATTCGACAGAAGTTTCAGATGAAGGAAGGAAAGAATATAGGGAAAGGAGCAGAGAGAGAAAAGAAAAAGTAGTACAATGGTGGTTCTGTAACAGTCACTCAAGGTGAGTGGGGTGCTGTGGCTAAGTGGTGAGCTCGGATTGCCCACTTGTGAGAGTTAGTGTACAAAGCCCTGGAAATTCTTGTGCTGCATCAGTCGACTGACCGGGGATCCTTTATAGTTCGTCCAGCCTATTATGTTGTCGCCTGGGTATGAAGCTGGTTTGCGAGAGAGCTATCACAGTAGGTCATGTGATGTTTGTGGAGTGATTGTGGGGCCGCCGCCCAGTATCGCTGTTTGTTGTGAGTCTGTTAGTGATGGGATATCCTCCGATTGATTCTCCGCATCCGACCCCGAAGATGATGGGGGGCGGGAAGCAGCGTATCTTTCAGCATTCTTTACTGCTTGCGCTCTCTCCCTTGCTGCTGGGGCTTTAGATGGTCCTCGTTATTGTCGTTTGCTACGTAAGCCACAGCGCCTTTATGTTTGCCTCTTCTGTCGCGGTTCGGCTACTGACCCTTTGTTTTGCACTAGCCCATTCAGCTCCATCCAGGCCCACACCACCTCCAGCGTGGTGCAGAAGTAGGTGTTGCCATCATGTTGTATATGTAGGGTGACTGGGAATTGGAGAGCGTATTTTACATTGTGGGTCCTCAAGCTCTTCTTCACGTTGAGGAAAGAGGACCTACGTCCCTGCACAGCGAGTGTATAGTCCGGATATATGTGCATTGTAGCATTTTCGATCGGCCATGGGCCGCAAGCTCTCGTTACTTGCAGTATATGATCTCTGTCGCGGTAGTTAAAGAGTCGCGCCACCACCGGCCGTGGAGGGTTTCCCGGGCGGGGCCAGCCACCCGGAACCCTATGGGCAATCTCAACCGAGAACAACTTTGACAACTTTGATTGTTTGCCCTGGAGGATCCCGTCAGCGAACCAGGTTTCCATGCTTTGGCCTTTGATGCGCTCAGGGAGACCTACTATTCGTACATTCCGCTAGGAATCGCAAAAAGTGTTCACCACACTTTCATGCATGCCGTTTTGCGATTTCCTAATTGCGAATCGCAAGGATTCGCAATTAGGGAATCGCAAAACGGTTTCTTTATGCAAATGACCTACCTCATAAATATTAATGAGGCAGGTCGCAATTTGCGACCCCCTAGGAATTGCAACAAGCATTGGCATAGCCAATAGGTCTCGCTTTTGGGACCTTATAAGTATTTAGTTATGCAGCACAATATCCTTGGTGCAACAACATCAACTGTTACATGGCTAAGCACTTATAAGGTCCCAAAGGCGAGACCTATTGGCTATGCCAATGCTTGTTACTATTGTTTTTGCCTTCTGTATTTTTTAATATTTAATAAACCTGCATGCTGTGTAAACTTCCTGGATTCAAACTTTATTAAGGCTTATTTAATTGATTATGCTGATTTAGTTGCTGTAGAGAGATAGAGAGGTAGAGAGAGGTAGAGAGGTAGAGAGAGGTAGAGGTAGAGAGAGGTAGAGAGAGGTAGAGAGAGGTAGAGAGAGGTAGAGGTAGAGAGAGGTAGAGGTAGAGGCAGAGAGAGGTAGAGGTAGAGGTAGAGAGAGGTAGAGGTAGAGAGAGGTAGAGGTAGAGAGAGGTAGAGGTAGAGGTAGAGAGGGGTAGAGAGAGGTAGAGGTAGAGAGGGGTAGAGGTAGAGAGGGGTAGAGGTAGAGAGGGGTAGAGGTAGAGAGAGGTAGAGGTAGAGGTAGAGGTAGATAGAGGTAGAGGTAGAGAGAGGTGTAGAGAGAGGTGTAGAGAGAGGTACAGAGGTAGAGAGAGGTAGAGAGAGAGAGAGGTAGAGAGAGAGGGAGAGAGAGAGAGAGAGAGGTAGAGAGAGGTAGAGGTAGAGGTAGAGAGAGGTAGAGGTAGAGAGAGGTAGAGAGAGGTAGAGGTAGGAGGTAGAGGCAGAGAGAGGTAGAGGTAGAGAGAGGTAGAGGTAGAGGCAGAGAGAGGTAGAGGTAGAGAGAGGTAGAGAGAGGTAGAGGTAGAGAGGGGTAGAGGTAGAGGTAGAGAGAGGTAGAGGTAGAGAGGGGTAGAGGTAGAGAGGGGTAGAGGTAGAGAGGGGTAGAGGTAGAGGTAGAGAGAGGTAGAGAGAGGTAGAGGTAGAGGTAGAAAGAGGTGTAGAGAGAGAGGTAGAGAGAGGTAGAGAGAGAGAGGTAGAGAGAGGTAGAGAGAGGTAGAGAGAGAGGTAGAGAGAAAGGAAGAGAGAGGGTTTGTGCTCTTCTGTCCCCAACACACATCCCCTCTGCAACCATCAAAGCAGGAAGAAAAGTATCAGCAGCTGACAAAAAGTCAAGGTACTGTCGTCCCAAACATAACCCATACTTGGAAAGAGATGTAAACAGTGAAAAAATGAGATTTCTGGTAAATAGCCCATCTTAAAAAAAACATATAGAAATGGTCTAAAGTTCTTTCTGTGCCTGAAGTCCATCTGACAAGATATCAAATAAACATGATTTATCACAGCGCCTCAAACAAAAGGCAGAAACAAATCCGAATATGTTACTAGTTGTGCGTACACTTTCCTAAGCAGCTGATCTTCAGTGGGTGCAGACATTCACGCTGGTGGGCCCTCATAGGACTACAACCCACTAACGGAGCTTAAAACACACCTTAGTGACACACGTCATCCTCCCACGGTCCCTTTCCCCACTGATACTTTAGTAACCGGAGAAGAGCACATCAAGTAATTACACAACCACCGAGAAGCTCTATTTCAAGCCTGAAACCTGGAAAAGTAGACCACCTGCTACATCCAGCTCTTGAACCAAGTGCAAAGAAACTGACAATCTGTCGGGAGGAGCTTTTGATCTTCCCCAGACCCCCCTCTCCAACAAGACATGCACCAGATTGATGTAAGGGATATCAAAGCAGTGTCCCACCTACCATCAGAAATGTATAAGGTGCGCAAACAATCTCACAAACAGGGAAAACCATACTAGGCTGTCTTCACCTAATACGCAGACATACTCACTCCTTAACAAGACCATCCAAAGCTTTCCATGCCGTATACGGGAACAGAATGGCTGCTATTGACTACCATTGTATTTTGTAACCCCAAGACTTCTGTCTCTTTGGATCTTCCACCCCATACAAATATGCTATTGTATGCGATAGCAATTGTTTATTGTAATCCATTTGTGGTTTGTTGATGCAAATAAAAAGGACAAATTAAAAAAAAAAAAAAAAAACACAATAAGACCTTCAACTTTCATCTAACGTTCCTCAACGTGCTTCTCGCTATACAAATGCCCAAACCTTAAGAAATGTTGCACTTGGGGCAAGCTACTACTCTTACTGCAATCTCATTTGCTCTGCAGGCGCCTTCTCCTATCTAGTCGTCTGCAGAGATAGTGTTCTCTTAACAAGGATTGGAAATGCCAACTGGTCTTGGCTTAATGTGCTCCAGCTGCACACACACAGTCCCAGCACTCTCCCCAGTACAGGAACCTCTTGTACTCAACCCTACGAGACATTTGCACTCATGAGCAACCACCTCACACAGACACATCCTGCACATAAACGCAGGCACCTTCCCCATACACTCGCCGCTTGCAGGTACCCTTTCACAGGGTCAGACTGGGACAAAAAAAAACAAGTACAAACTCGCGCACGCTGGAAAAAAGAAAAAAACAAGCGCTGAAACACAAACGCGGCCCAGCGGCAGCGAAAGTGAAACTACTGGGCTAGCAAGTGGGAGGGGTGGGGGGAGTGTGAGAGAACACACAGCGATTCCCTTGCGGGAGCGAGCAAACATATGTTGCCAAAGCTCGCTCCCGCAAGGGAATCGCCAAACGTGCACGCATTGCCATTGAAAGCAATGCAATGCGTGCACGTTTTTGGCTGAAAAGCCGAAGCGATTACTATAGGTCTTTTTCCTATGCAGCGCATGCGCGCTGCGTAGGCGAGACCTAAAAATCATAGGAATGGTAGCCTGCTGGGGTCAGCAGACCACCATGTCTGTGATTGCTTATAAATAAAGCAATTATTTTTTATGAAATGCAGCCCGTTTTCCTTAAAGGAAAACGGGATGCATTTCAAAAACAAAAATGAAAAATTTTCTTTTCATTTTTAGGTTGAGTCTAGCGTTGCAGCGCATGCGCTGCTCGCTTTGCGAGGCATGCAGTATTCATTATAGCGTGGAAGCTTTGTGTAAGCTCCGCCCACTCTCCGCCCATCTTTTTCATTGGCTTTTGTCTTAAATGCTGCCTTCCAATTGGTTTTAGGATTGTTAGTCCCTCCTTATGACGGCCATGTCATCATTTGTGTCCTTCCATGGCTACTGGCCCCTTTACTTTCAACACTATTTTCTTTCCATGCCTCCCCCCCTCCCCTCCCGCAGTCCGTGACTTCTCGGCCCCCCGCTCCCCCACCCCGCACTCCCGTTCGTGCCTTTTTGCCCGCCCACACTCCCGTTTCCAATGCAATAGGTCTCGCGTAAATGCGAGACCTATTGCATTGCAAATGCTTGTTGTTGTTGGGTGGGGTTGGACCTGTTTGGGGGATTTTTTTGTCACAACTTGCACTTCTTTTGTGCCTCTTTTGAAGGGACATCGAGCATGCTTTTTTTCCACTTCTGAACTGACAATACTGCCCTCCACTGGAAGACTGGAGGTAAGTGCCACGTTCAGAAACTCATCTGATGCTGGATGGTTTGGTTGGCATCTAATGCCAACCTAACAGCTGTTAAACTGGCATCGGACCCTCTACGATTAGTGTGTGTGACTCCCAGTTTCTCGCTAGCCCGGCTCCATGTGGACAGCGGTGCGTCTGTCACGAACACAGAGGGCCTGAGGTACAGTTGGAGGCTGGGCACAGCAGCTCTGTGGCCAGCCTGGGACATGGTCGGATCGGCCATGGTTCTTTAATCCCTTGAATCTTTCCTTCTAGGCGCTGCTGCCATGGCGTGTATGGGTAGTGAGTGAGTGGGTGGCTATGCGCTGCGTGTGGAATGCTGCTCGCCCGCATTCTTCCTTGCGCAGCCTTGGGACAAAACTGACATTGTCGGGCTGGTTTATAGCATTGTACAAATAACACAAACAGAGCACATGTCATTGGTGCGCAGCCAAACCAGGGTTGGTTACACAAGGCCGTAGATGTCCCTTTGCAGTACCCCGTGAGGGCCAGCTGGCACCGGTCGTGGGATCTCGGATGCCTGCCGGATGTGTTTATCAGACAGCAGGGCGGACTTCGGGTGTCGAGCAACTGTGCATATCAGTTTTTACAAAGAAACAACAAACTGTGAGTCTTAAAAATCCAGCGGTGACGTTTTTCACACGGAAACAGGATCAGGTATTCACAGGGGCGGTGGTGGTGTCGGAGATCCATGCGGGTGACTATTGCTGGGGTATTTGTTTTTAAAACAGACCCTAAAGTCAGTGGAGTCTGGAGCATGCTCGCTATGTCTTGGACGTTTGCAGTGGTCAGAGGCAAGAAGAGATCATTTAAATTAACAATTTGTTTTTAATTAGCATTCCCTAGTGCACTTATGCTTTTAACAAGCTCTGTGAACAACCAGAATTATTATTACCCACTTTAATGGCGCTGAATTCAATGATCTCCGAAAGATGGAATTCTGAGTCGGCCTTCCTGAGATCCGAAATTGTGAACTGCAGATCACCCCATGTTTAAGCGGGAAATATTGAAACTGTGAGCCATCCTTCGACTTAAGCTACTTTTTGGCGAGAATCCTTTCTCAAAATATTCCCTTCCAACTTCTCGGGCGTGAGACATTATATAAAGCTCCATACCGCACCCTTTATCATTTATTTGAAAAAGAGTAGGGATGTGGAATCTTGAGGGGTACTTGTTTTGGTTTTCGCGGTTTTTTTCTGTGCATCCCTGTGAACTTGTGTGGTGTATGCTTGTTGGTGTGGCAGCGGAGCTCAGCATCTATCGCAGCTTGAGAAAGTAGGAGATGACCAGGCACATATATATTAATGTGGGGGGCACACAGATATCATTTTCCTGATGTTGGGAGTTCCTGGATAATTCCTCTTAAATAACTGGTTGTGACAGGTCCACCTTGTTCTGCAGCTTGAACCCCAGGCTAGACTGACAGTATATGCCTCAGCACCATTCCGTGTAGGTGGCCGCATTAGGTAAATCCTTCCAACCCATGATCTGTTAAATCCATTTGTGAGGTTGTCCAGGGATAGCGCCAGTATTGTCAACAGGCAGAAATCTCCACACTGATTTGATCATGGAGTCAGTGTTGGTGCTTGAGCCCTCTTATGATGGAGGAGATGGTACATACACCCCATCGTATGGGTCTCAATGAGCAAAGACACTCCAGAATTATGGTTTTTGGTGTGGAGTAGGTGCGGTATCAGAGCTCTTAACCCTGTTTGGCAGGGCTGTCCACCATCCTTGGAATTCTTTTTCTTTATTGGGATGGGTTGATTCACTTTGAAGGGTCCTGAAGAGTTCCAAAACAAGAGCCACCATGCTCAGCGCAGCTATGCCCCCTTTGCCTGAACCAAACCCATAGTATAGCCAGTGTTTTCATCCAAATACCAAGCTTAGTACAGAGACAAACCAAGTCCCCCTAAGGCAAACGTAAAAGTAGTCATCCCATGTGTTCTGCATCCCACAGTTAACGTGTGTGTGCGCACGCACCTTGATTTATAGTTCACCAGACTGCATATTTCCGGCTATTCCTGAGTAGCATTTTTTAATACAAGCAAATCTTTTGTTTGCCAGTGCCGTGTGAATCAAGCCACTCAGGTTTTGTATCTTTTAGCAATTGTACCTGCTCAGAAAAACACATAAAAGGATGTGGTGTCATGTGCTTTCAATTCTTGTTGAAGACACAGAGGCTCTCGTTGCAGAAGTTCTTGCGGAAACCAGTTCCTTACATTAAACCAGGATGCTGAAATGTTTCCAGCTGCTGTATCACTGTAGTGGCGACACACACCTGTGATCCCGAGGACTGTAAGAAGGGGCCTTGATCAGAATGCATAGTAAGAGCGATATTTCTGCATTATCAAATGTGGCAGCACCAGAGCAGAGATCCATGACCCAAAGGAGAACTAAAAGGTGGGAACCATCAAGAAAAGCTGGAGCAATGGTTCCACTTTTTAGAAAGCTGAGAACAAAGCTTCCTGTCTGAATATGTTCCACCAGCACAATTGCACAAGCAATATATAGGGACCAGACAATGTAATTAAATAAGAAAAAAAAGAAAAATGTATTGAAAATTCAGCTCCAATACTTAAAAATACAATATCACTACAGCAGACTTGGATTCGAAAGAATTAACTGAACAGGGTGGTCACTGGTGTCGATTAGGCCAGGGATGTTGGATTTAAAGACATACTGATGACAAGCTGGTAACATCAATAAACATTGAGGTTAAGGCTGGTCAAGGAGTCGGTTGTACGTAGTTTCATAGAAAAATAATTTCGTGGAATTCGATTACTGAGAAACCATTTCATCTAAGCTGTTTGATGGAAATTTTCAGAATGAATGGCACTTACCTTTTTGTAGAAACCAATTCATAAAATTTCTTTTTGGTTGAAATTGACCTTTGAATGCTTATTTTAATGTAAATGCAATGGTTGCAGGACTTACTTTCGAAACATTTTTGTCGGAAATATGTATTCCAGTGCTTTACTGCAGAGGACATTATTTCATATTTATATATTTTACATTGTCAAACAGTTACTTTGGATGTCTTTAATTTGCTGGCCCATCACCACACGTAAACACCATTCATCGCTGACCCCTCCCAACCCCTAAGCACTATCAATCCCTGCCCCCTAAAATCCCTCACCACACCTAAAGTACACTCATCCCTGAAGTGTAAAAGCCCTTTCTACCGCAAAAATCATCCATCCCTGAACCATAAAATCACTCACTACCCCTATTTACGCCCATTCTTGAACCTTAAAAACCCCTTTCTATGCCTAAACCCCACCCATCTCATACCCCATAAAACGCCTCCGCTCGCCCATACTGGTCCCATCCCTAAACCGTAAACAACCCTCACCACCCTTAGACATCAGTCATCCATGACCCAAAAGAACTCCTGATCACTCTAAACTGCTCATCCATGCACCCTAAAAAACTATTTCTACATCTAAAGTCCACCCATCCCTGAATCCTTAAAACCCATCACCACCCTAAACTTCGCCCCATCCTGAACCCTAAAAATTCTTCACCACCCTAGCTGTTACCTGTAATTTTTGTTCGCCCTAAGTTGGCAGGGTATGCCCAGACGTGGGTCCCTTGCTCACTTTGCCACTTGATTCAAGCTAGCCTTGGTGATGAGTGGTGTTACCCCGAAACCGGTCCCAGGATGCTTGTTTCCGGTCCAGGGAAGACCTTTTTGAAATGCAATGCCTCCTGTGTTGTCTGTACAAATGGCATAGCTCTGCTGTGCAAGAGAGTCAGCGATGGCCTGGCAGTGTAAATTCAGTCTGGATTTTGTAATGCAATTTAAACCAAAATTGTACACATGGTTTGAGGTTGAAGATGTCTGATTGATGGGCATTAGCAGATCTTTCATTAATGGACGTGCAGAAAAGATTGTTGTTTATAGTAAATGTAGGAGAAAAGGAGCTGGTGTTGCAATGCATGTGGATGAGATTATTTTGGTTGTTCCTCTTTGTGGATGGATGCTTGTTGCATGTAGAATGCTGAATGATGTGGATGGAGAATTGTGACTTTTGAAGGCGCATTTTGGTGAATCATGCTTGGTGGTCGCAGGGTGGACCACCTGCTGGGTGAATGCCTCGTCAGATGGGATGGAGGTAGTTGTCAGTGGCGCCTTGTGGGCGCATCCTGTTTTCTTGATGCTGGCATGACAGGATTTTCATAGTCACTCATAAGAGTTTTGAAGCCCAATGACTACAGAGATCATTAGCCAAACTGCTATTTACAGATCAGAGCTACGATACCAAGGGCAATAATGTTTGCGCATTCCAAGAGCAATAGATGTTTTTCTTGTTCGTCGTCAGCTTGGGGGTTCCTTATAGGACTCTTTTAAAGACTTTAGGGGTACGTTTATATTTTTATGGACAGTTTGCTATCCTGCAAGGTTTGTGGAAGTCCTGACATTTGCTTTCCTGGCATACGACCAACCCGCCATACTTAGAGAGCCCTATCTGGTGACAGTGTATAACGCCAGTGCATTCGCCAGTGCAACAGTAGCATTGAAGATGGGGCAGAAAGCTAAGCAGATACCATATTTTTATGCCAGCCCTGTGGTAATTCTTTTTCTACACCAACTCCCAAATTATGATTTTCTTTGTGTAAAACAAAAACAAAATAGCACAAAAAAATTATACTAAAAACACGTACATCTCTATGTAGATAAAGGGGTTTTTGGTCATCCGTCCACATTGACTGGTCTGTTCAAGTGCCATTCCTAATTTGCTTCTTCCACCAGAGCATACAGCATGGGAAATGGGTCAGCCTACTTATTCCATCGGTTGTCTTACACTGTAAGTGATGGCATTTTGCCTGCTCACGTGTGCACAGCTGCCTAAAAAAGTATGCACTTCAGTGCCAGGGCTAATATGTGTTGGCTGCTTGACCACTCCTTTACCTTTACATTTTTGATAATTGTTTTTGAAATTGCATATATTTGCAAAAAATACATTTAAAAAACATTGCTTGCTTGCTAAGGCCAGCCATATCGTCTTTGCCATGCTTGATTCTCTTCAACTGAACACCACTCGGCGGAGATCCTAAACCTAAAATGACTCTGTTTATTTACTGAGATCAATGCTAACACCACGCCCTGATGAGCCTACAAGAGGTTAAGTGCATAACAGTGAAATACAGAGCATGGATCGAGTTACCACTGGTACAGGAAATGTATTCTTTGAAGCTACATACCTGACTGAGCTGTTGGAGAGTTGCAGTTACACTGCTCTTTGTTTAGTAGGAAATAGGTCAGTCTCTTTTTGTCCTCAGATTGGCCCGGGGCGGGTGCGGGTTTGATCCTCTTAATAAAATCTATCCTAATTGAAGTGCTAAATAAAACTTTGGGCAGCAGTGGATTATTCTGTGAATCGGGCTGTTCGCAATTGCAAAAAGGCTTTGTACATCTAGCCGAATTTTATTTATTAGTGCAGGGTTGGCATTGTTGTATAATTTTGCATAGTATTCCATAAAGACCTCATTAATTTCAGTTTGGGTACATACTGTTTTGCCCCTTTAGCCCTTAATCTGTGCAATAGGCGAACAGCTGTGTGCAGGCCTGGTCAGCCACGCTAGCAGATGTTTTGCCTTGCCCTCCTCAGCATGCATCCGGGCTATATATTCCCTATAATGAAGGTCTCTTAGGAATACTAGGACTGTAGTGTAGTTCATTTTCTAAGCTAACAATTGATGGAGTATCTGAGGGTCTCTCATTATCAACTGTTCCACAGTACGAATGGATTTGACCCACTTTTAGGTCAAGCCTAGCGGCAGCGCGCATGCGCTGCTCGCTCTGCGAGGCATGCTGTATTAGGGTATGCACTAGAAGCCCCCCCACTCTCCGTCCATATTTTTAATTGGCTTGTGCCATTGTCCTTCGTGAACGCTGGCTTCCGATTCATTATGAGGCTTGTTAGTCCCTCCTTTGTACCGCCTTGTCTCCTTTAGTTACCGCCCATAAGGACTGGACCCTTTACTGGTGTTGTTACATGCTCTGCTTTATAAGTTGGTGAGCACTATTTTCGTTAATGCTCTTCCCTATTCCACACACGACATCCGGCATGCCTACTACTGTATTTTTAAATTACTCTGCCTATTCTGCTTTAACTATAGCAGCCGCACTTATTTAATTTACGGCGTGGTCCGCTTTCAGTTTAGCGGCCATGCTTATTTAATTATTTATTTTACCGCATGGGCCGCTTTCACATTAGCGGCCGCGCTTATTTATTTTATTAATTAATAACGCGGGCCACTTTCACTTCAGCAGCCGCGCAACATTTCTTAATTAATTTATTTTTACTTTGTGTGAATGCGCACCACATGCGCTTTCACTTTAATATTGTCCAAGCCCCTTTGTTTAGACGCTGCTCACTGTAACCTGAATACCGTGAGCAGCGTCTAAATGAATGGGCGTGGCCAACATTAAACAGTCTCCTGGTCGTACGAAAGAAAAGATAGGAACAAGTCACACAGCATAGTGCAAAATGTCTGAATTATTAGACAAACAACATGTGTTTTGTTTATTTTTGACAGTGGACGGATAATCTCGATCTACCCAGATGAGAATAAGTATTTCCCGCTTCCGGATGGACGTCAGTTTCCTCCAATCCCTCAAGTTCCGCCTGATAATGATCGTGCAGCATCTTAGGCGCGAGCCATGCCTTGGCACATGCGCTCTGCGACTGCCGCCTGGGTCGCCTGGGCTTAAGCTCAGGGCAGGAAGCTTGCTGGAGCAGCCCTACCACAGCAGGGGTGATTCGCATCACTAGGTCGCTGCCCCTGCCAATTTTTTGGTCACTGCATTTTTCAAAAGAGCAGCGTGTCAGCAGCACAAGGTGACGGGGAGGCAGGGGTTTGGATGGGTTCCAGACTGTCAGAGTGATCAACTCATCGCTTCGGAGTGACAAACGGGCGTTTTTTCAATGACAGGATTTTTAAAAGTGAACATACCTCACAGTACATATTGGCGGTACGTGTGTACCTTGCACAATAGATATTGTGCGCGTGCCCACGTCCATTCCAATTGGTTTATAGCTATGTTTATTGCGTTTTTTCAGGAGCCACGTGTCAACGCTCACCTATCTTCAGCTTGCCAGAGGCAACTGGTCTGTCAGGAGATTAACTGATTTCTAATATATTTATATAGTGTATGTGCTGATACGCACAATGTAATATGTATGTATGTATGTAGCGAATTTATAAAGCGCAGGAATCACCCCCGAAGGGGTATCTCCGCGCTGCCGAAGAGTGAGAGTCAGACAGGCACGAGCTACCGCAATTTAGACTTTGAATAATTCCGTCTTCAGGAGTTTCCTGAAGCGAATGAGGCTGGGGCATTTGCGTAAGTCCTCCGGCAAGGTGTTCCAGTATTTTGGAGCCAGATAGGCCACAGTTATCCTATTTATTACCAGAGTTAAGTGTGGCGAGCAACTGGGCCAATAAATGGCTTATTACACTCAGTGTATCTTCGTGTATAGTTTAAGCCATGCTGTTCTTTCGTTGTGCACTAGTAACAAGCTAAGGTATTTAACCATAAACAGAGTACAAGGGCTTAAATTAGGCCACTGCAATAGAATCACGATCACTTGGCATTATGAATAAGCCCCCAGCATTTTCTTTTTTAAAACAATTTCTGAATGGAATTTATGGTACACGAAAAACTTCAGTTTCTTGCCAGATGTAATTGCATTTTAGCATGGAAGGCGGACTGAGGCTAAAAAATAAATACTTCAAAAAAATCTGTACACTTAAATTCAGTTTTGGGGAAACACAGGCGATTTATTGAAAAACAGGCCACAAGTTGGCTCTCTCTAGACATGGGTGTGCTCCTGTGAATCTGCAAAGCTCTCCAAGCTGGTGAGCTGTCTGCTGGTTTCTCCTTGGGGGACTGCCTGGCCTGCAGATCTGTCAGCCAGTGATGAATGACCCTGTCTGGCTCGGCTGTTCCTGCTGCTGCTGTTCCTGGTTTGACTGAAAGATTGAGTTGCAAGGACTTGTGTGTAATGGAGCTTCTGTCCCCATTGTATGGCTTCTTTCAAAACTTAACTCCCCTAAGGGCAGGAGCTCGGAGTTCTTCAAAGAGTATGCGCTGTGGTGGGTGAGTGGGCGGAGGATGGGGAAGGTCAGGCAAGGGTGACTGTGATAGTGCCGGCTGTTGGATTTACCCAGTTTTATTATTTGCAGTGTGTGGGATCCTTTATAGCACACACCACACTGTGGTTAGAAATGTCCCTGATCTTGAGATTGACTCTCAAACCTCTCTCAATGATATGTGAAAGAGCCCAAAATCTTTCAAATGCCATTCAAAATTTGTGTCTGTGTTTGCACGTGGTTGCCACAATAACTCATTTTTAGGTCGAGCCTGGCCAGCGCATGCGCTGCTCTGCGAGGCATGCTGTATTCAAGTATGGACTTGAAGCTCCGCCAACTCTCCGCCCATATTTTTCAATGGCTTCTGTCATTGTCCTTTGTAAATGCTAGCTTCTGATTCGTTATTAGGCTTGTTAGTCCCTCCTTTTTACTGCCTTGTCTTCATTTGTAACCGCCCATGAGGACTGGCCCTTTAACTTCTGTTGTTACATGGTATGTCTTATTTAGTCTGTGAGCACTATTTTCTTTAATGAGTTTCTCCTACTGCAGGCACGACATGCTTTCCTGCAACATTCAGCGCGCCATGCGAGCTTTCACTTTCCAATCAGCCCAGGACAATGAAGTGAAATTGGTCTTGCATTTACAAGAGTTTGAGCTATTGGCATTGTAAATGACAATGCCGTTTATTTATGTGTTAATTATCAAAAACGATAAATAAAAGGCATTGTCATTTACAATGCCAATAGCTTAAACTCTCGCAAATGCGAGACCTATTGCATTGCAAATGCTTGTTTAAGAGTAGGCAGTGGTCCGTGGGACCACTGCCTGCTCTTAAAAAACGCTGTAACAAACATTCACAAAGGGGAAAGGGTCCTTTGGGGACCCCTTCCCATTTGAGAATAGGATACCACCGACTTAAAGATGGTGGTAAAATGCAAATGTTTTGCGACCGCATTTCGGTCACAAAACATTCCTACATACCGATGCGATTCGGTAGTAGGAAGACACGCCCCTTCCTAATACTGAATCGCAAACCCATTTTGCGATTTGGTAACAGGTTACCGAATTGCAAAATAGGGTTTGCTGAATCAGAAAAGCATTTTTTGCCTTCGTAAATCGGCCCGTTTGCGAAGGCAAAAATGCTTGATGCATGTGCCCCTTAGTTATCTTTTTTCTGGGGGCCGGGCAGCTCTGCAGACATGGCTACATGAAATTCTTTCACTGAAAATGTCTCAAAGCACACCCATGTTTATGTGATCATGTCTTTTTTTCTCCATTGTTTTTCAAGTTTGGCGTGCATACCCTCTTAGTGCCCCGTCCCGGGTGCACATATGTAAATACTCAAAAAAGGTGTGACGCGAGCTGTGCGAGTCACCTAGGGTTCCACAGCCTTATGCACATTTGTGATCAACATTATTCACGTACTCAAAAGTATTCAAAAAGTTCAGTCTGTTTATTTCTATTCATTTTTCAACATTTGTCCATCACATCAAAGGAACGAAATTCCACGGTTTTCTTCCATTTTATTTGCACAGGACTTGCCCATCCGGGCCTAATCACAGGCATGTTATGAAACTCGAATCCTCCATTAAAACTTAACATCACCCAATGCATTTCGGTCCTTATGACCTTCCTCAGGGGTATCTACAATAGTAAATGAATATCTGTCAGACAAACGAAATAATTCTTGTGCAGCAACTGTAAATTAACCAACTTTTTCAACCCCTACGCCTTCAATGAAAAATTTCAATGTTGTTAAAAATAATACTCGATTCCATCTCCTACTTGCGTGTTCAATACCATTCGCCCCCTATCCTCCATTGATTACCAGCCCCCACCCACCAAACAGTGCTCTATAATCCTCCATACAAACATAACATGACATAACATATATAACATAAAAACATAACTCACAATGATTCCACTAATGCAACTAATCATTAACCCGTGATATCTCCTACAAGAATCCTCCCCGGTTTACAACTTTCCAACTCTACTATTTTAAATGGTTCAATCCCTGGTTCCTACCTACAGTGATCCTGCCACGTCCGAACAGCGTGCCTCTACTCTCTTGCATTCGAAACATAATCAGATTTAAATCACCCCGCGCAACTGCTTAAAAAACAGTACATGGCTTCCCCAGCTGTAAACAATTCGTATCACCTGACCATACTCTCCGCCCTCCAGGATTCTCCTACAACCCAACTACCATACCCAAAATCCATCTAACGTGAACTCCGCATAATCATACACCCTGCATTTTTCAACTTATGCCAAACGACCCCATGACCTCCCCCATTAATAAACCAGAATTCATAGTGCTCTCCCCTGCTGCTGTCCATAAATTCCTTAAAGAAACGTTTTAAGTGCCAAATTAAAAGTTGCCCCGTTACCAGTATCCGCCTCCCCCACCTGTAAAACAAGCGTTAGTTCGGTCGCCCTCTGACATTTAAAGAGCATTCCTTAATAAGTGAAATATCTTTCCCACTGTCTCAGTGATTATCAATCCATAAATCAACCAAAAATTATACATGAAATTCTTTGCCACATGTGAAGCGCAGCATCCCATGCAGACGCAGCATGGGATATATTCAACTATTCTAAGTCCATTTTGGTCCCTGTGTTGTTCTCTCGTTCGCAGGGTTTGAACCTAGAAACTCTCATATTTATTACCCTACATCATCTTCTATCGAAACCTTTACCATTCTGGTAAGAGGAGTCTTTTTGCTTCTCCTTGAATGTCAGTGATGTATCATCACCTATATATTCTAAAAAAAGCCAAGAAGATTTAACAGTCTATATATATAGGATAAATGAGCTTAAATTTCGAATACAGGGTACTACAACGTACAGTTTCAGTGTCATCATATCTGGAAACTTTAGTCCCCATGTATAGGATAAGTGGATTTAAAATCAAAGAAAATATACTGTATTGCACAGTTATAGTGTTTGCTCATTTTCACACATAGTGTGTTTTGTGTTTCTCTGTGCTTTATGTCTACAAATTTATAATGGGTATAGGTATATGTATGTATTTTTTGTTACTATATATTACATGTTCTAATGTAAGACTCTTTAAACTATTAATTTGATGTGAGCATTTATCAATTTTCTTATAGTTAACAGGTGAGATAAAGTGAATTTAATTCACTGTATATAATAGTGACACTAGTGTATATATTTTTATTGTGATATATATATTGTCGTTACAGAGTACAACGTTCGGTGGTGGAACTCCTGAGGAAGGCAGTGTTCTGCCGAAACGCGCGTAGAGATAATCTGGAAACCACCCTAATAATCATGTTTTCATTGAGATAATCTGGAAACTACCCTAATAATCATGTTTTCATTGAGATATCATGTTATATTAATTTTGACCCAATTGTGATTCGTATAGTTTCCAAACAGATGATATATATCGATATTAGTAATAGAGTGTAGTATGTATGTTTGATGAATGTGTGTAGTTAGGATGTTGTTCAAACTTAGGTCTCTGTAGCACTAGATTTATTATGTTTTTATATCTTCAACAGAATTATGAACTTTGAATAAATTACTTTTGTATTTTTCTAAACACTAGTGTCACTATTTTTTATTTCTTATTTTAAATATTCCTTATTTTGACATGTTCTGAGATTCTCACTGTCTTGAAGTTGCCCTAGATTATTTACAAGACGCAGCAAGCAATGCATCTTTAAATAGGCTTTATAGAACATTCATATATGGCCGCCTAGGCATGCACATGTTCACACATGTGCATCCATCTTTGAATGAGCTCTAAAACCATCCAAAGAAGGCCAACTGTGCATGCAGAAATACACACATGCACACGCAAAAGTTGTCAGTTTTGAATGGTTTCTAGCATGCTTTACTAAAAAACATGCTAAGAAAACAAGCACTGGCAAAGCCAGTAGCTCAGCAGTACTTACAGACTAATTGGCTTTCCCAAAACTTTGTTCCGTTTATCGCCACTTAACCGTATGTAGGATATGAATTGAAAGAACCAGAAAGTTTGACCTGCATCATCTAATCAACTCTGGATAGGTGACATTATTAGCCATCATCACTTCAATACTGGTGACAGCTCAGGCTACAGTAGGCGAAGAAGATCCTACTTATTTATGCAAAAAGAGCAATGAAATATAATTTCAAGATATTCGAGGCTCCTACTATGCTTTATTTTTCTTTTCGTGCCTTATTTTTAGCAGCAGCCATGTAAGAATCAGCAACACTATGCCTTGCAGGCCCATAGAACATCTAAAGAAAGTTGCACCTGAGCATGACAACAGTGGCTAAGGCAAGTTCTTGCAATCCTTTTCAGAATCTTCCGTGAGGAGGAGGAGGTCAGAGCACACGTTAGGCTTGTTAAGCACTGATGTCCTCGGGTCGTCCCACTATGCAGCTGCAAACTGGGCTAAGCACACCCCTACTGCATTTTCAGGGTAGATAGGGTGAGCACTTCAAGGCATCTCAGGGATGTAGTGTGGCGTGGACACTCTGAGCTCAAGCAATCAAACTATAGGTGCAATTTTAAATGTCCAGTGCTTTTCGTTTTAAGATATGAAAACTACTTTAATCACACCAAAATGCAATATTGTACATAGAGAAAAGGTATCATTACTGGGATGTACACTATGGGGGCTACAGAGGTCACTGACAAACAGATCGGAATCAAACTCATGTGCAGACTCATTATGATGAAGTGGAGCCGTTTGCCTGCAATCTGTGACTCATGGGTCAGTCCTAATCTTTGACTATAAAGTTTTTTAATGCAGGTTGCTTCAAAAGTCCCACCAAAATTTGTTTAGCCAACTTTAAAGTCAATGCTTCTCAGACGATAATGTTTACCTGATATGACGCACACTCAGGAATTCCAAGTGCAGGTGTGCATCTTTTGTCTGCACAGAGCTAATGGTCCATGTAACGTCTTCCCAGTCAGGGCACTCGTCAATGACTATTTTATTATATTACATTATAATGACTATTTTATTATATTATTCTAAAGCAGCCTTCACTGCAATACACTCTATTCATTACGTCATAGCTCCACGGAGTTCATCAGGAGCCAAAAGGGTTCCGTCAATTGATAATGCACAAGACACTACAGTCAGTGGCCCTCATTAGTGCAGTCCCGCCTCCTTCTCTCTGCATCAGACCAGTGGTGATGGCAGCAGCACGGTGAAGGCACTCTAGACAGGTGGTTCCAGCACGGTGTTGGGAGCCTTAAATCTACTCCATGGCACTGGAGCAAGGTCCTTGGGATGAGGTGAAGGCAGAGTCAGCACAAGTCCACTGCATTCTCTTGTGGCGGTTGCTGTTGAGAGCGCTTTAGTGGTTCACTGGTCATATGAACTCGATATTTGGTTGGGCAGGGGGGACAGGAGCCCCTGGGGATCATGCAGGATGACTCTGGGCACACTCCGTGCATTATAAGCCCAAGCCTGATCATCACTCCAGGAAACAGTATGGGCCTGTAGCGCCACATGCTCTCACCTTCCCACTCCATTGAAAACATCAAAGAAGGCAAACTATGGCAACAAAGAAAGATAAGTAATTTAAGTTTAAAAAGAAAGCGTAAAGTAATAAAAACTATAGGCTAATAGTCACAGTGTGGAGGCATGCAAGATTGTACTTAACTTGTTTGTGAGCAGCAAGAAAAGATCTTTGCTGGTCAAAATCAGGTGTGTTACTATAGGTAATTGTTACTGATTGGTGAGCTACAACTTCTTTGTTGGTTAATACTTTTGGAGCAGTGTAATTTAGACTCCACCCTCATCCGTCACAAAGGTGCAAACTATATACGTGCACTTGACATTATATTCACTGTGTGCCTCAACTTTATTAACATGGGTGAAACATTTAAACACATTACTGAAATGTATTCACTATAGAAACTAGAGATTTATATACATGTGCAGGAATGTTCTGCTTAAACATGAAAAGATGTAGTTCTCATTTACATTTTATACTTACGTTTCAAGCCATATTGCATTTATGCTGAAAATGGCATTTGCGCATGTAAACATGTACTCATTTACTCATGTTTTGCACTTATTCCTAAAGTTAAACATGCATGTATAATCATGTATTCGAAGTGCACATTTAAATGCTTAACTAAAGTCAGCCTGACTACAAGCCTTAGATGAAATGTATTTTGCTTTGACTGCAGGTCTTCTTCTTTCCCTTGCAGGTTTATTATTATGATATTCGTTAGCTAGAGAAAGGCTAATTGACTTTATTAGCCGACTGATAGAGAGGCATGAGAGAAACCTTGGCAGTGAACGTGGAGAAACAATGGTCGAAAGAAGCCTTCAGTTCATAATGTACCAGGATGGCAAGATGTTCAAGGTTGAGAACCGAAGCTGCAGTTTGATACGGTATGAACCTGAACTGATGTTGCAGATGCACTCAAGCCGTGACCTTATTGGTCCCTGGTGGTGTGAGAGAGATAAGAATGTTCTGAATCTCTTGTTACTTTAAATTGGTGTTCTTGAACTAGTAGGTAGATCAGAGCCGATTCTATTTAGACTTGGAGAGGTACAGACCTCTCTGCTTGCCATATTCTTGCAAGTGTGAAGCTTTCTGCTAAGCACTGATTTCCCTTTCTTTTAGACTTCTACTTAAGTCTGATCATGCTGACACCTTTCTTCCCTTTTTGTCCCAAGCTTCCGATTTAGAGTTTTTTATTAGATGACCTTATACCTAGTCTATGTTAGGAGAGAGAAACTTATTTTCCAAAGTTTCTTTATGGAACACCTGTTTGCTTTAATCTGTGTTTATGCAATTGTTATTATTGCAATTCGATATATTATTCTGTTGCGCCTTAACCTACTGAGATACTTCAGTTTACCTTTTGTATTCCTGCATTTACTGCACTTATTTCTGGTCTTCGTACATACTGGACTGAGTGGTAATCCAAATGAAAACCTTTTAACCATATTTAGGGATTCCTAGTTCTTTTTATGGAGTCACTTTGGCTACACAAGTTAGAAATGTTTTTTTGATGAAAACTCCTTTTCAATGCTTAAATGTCAGCTAGCAAAGGTCCATATGACCAATGAGGGGAAATCCTTGACGACTTAACTAAGAGGTTATGTTTCAAGGGCCAGTGCTCTTTCACTTCCTCCTGGGATTCATAATTTTTTTTTTTTTTTTATGTGTCTACTGCTAAAAAATAAAGCAAGAAAATGTAGCATAATGCTCGCTGAGGAAAATCTGCATCAAGTTAAAAAATATTTGTTAAAGAAATGGAAGTTGTTGTGGCAGCTGTTATGATACCTCCAAAAGAAAGCAATATCCAAAGACCGGCATTCATTAACATGGCTTAAATTGAAAGCCACTACTCGGGAATAATAAATTTGGGCAATGTTAGATATCTTGGACACTCATCGACACCGTTTAATTGAAGACTGTGTCATGGCTTCAATAACAGCTACTTTAATATTTTAGCCACTGACATATCATTACAAAACCAATTACGCTGAGAGAACAACCCCTGGGAGTAGTTATGCAGCTTCTTTTTGACATTGATATCTTTATATTAGAGTTGTTCAGCACATTTTGAGTTTTTATCAGTTTTAGACATTGAGAAATACCAGTGATCAATGAAAATTTCTCGAGGTTAAGCAAAATAAAACACGATACCACAAAATCAATCAAATATCAGGGGCATAATATATGTTAATACGAAGGGTATTCAAAACATTGGTCGTAAAGTAAAAAATGACCGGCAAATTAACGTCAAATATTAGTACAAAAACGCAAATAAAATGCCAGTTAAAAGGAAAACAAAGGCACCCATGCCAAATAGATAATTTAAAGACCCACACTGATTACAACAAAGATTACATGCTTGGAGATCATGCATCTAAATTGCAGTAATTAAAGTTGAAAATGTACCAAAAACACAGCAAAATAACATGAAATTATCACAGAAAGATGTTATTCCACGTGGAATGGCTATATGTCATCCCACACTTGCCTTCTTTTGTTCTATTTTAGCCAGCTACATCCTTTTCTACCTCCATGTTTTCCACTATTTCATGACATATTCGTGATTGTGGAGGGCTGCTCTGTTGTTTTAGCTTCATGGTTTGGGCTGGCAACTTTTAAATCTATACTACCTCTTCCTGCATGTGTAGGTATCAATATGTTTGTGAAGTGCATATGTCAATGATTCTAAATATATTAACACTATATATTGATGGTGTTTTGTTACCAGACTGCTACTTAATGACACTGTCTTTTATAGTTCAAATTCCAGTAACTGACAAATAGTATTTTTTTACTTGTCTGTGAAAGTCTGTCACATGGACCAAACTCAAGTTGGCAAGGGATATTTTCATTAACTTTCGTTGGAATTTGATGGACTGGAAATATTAAAATGAAATGATAATTGTAACAGAAAGCATTGGTTTGAAGATCACATATGACTTTAAAGTGTGTGGTTCAAATTGCATCTTTATAATCGTGCTGAATATTGAACTGAAAGTAAAGAGTGCAAAACCTTTACTACTAATGAGAAGGAGGAACCCCAGTCAGATCCCAGTACTATGGGATCTGACTGGGATCAAATAAAGTAAATATCAGTGGTGGGGTGTAATTTTAGAAGAGAGGGGGGCGGTGGGGCCCACAAAAATATACACACTCACTCACACCTATGCATTCATGCACGTGCACACACAGACACACCTATTCACAACACTCACTCACTCAAATACACTTACAAACATTCATTCATACACACATGCATGCACAAACATCAAAAAGCAAAACTTACCTTCACTGCAGCTCTCCGAAATTTCTCATCAAAGGAAACACATTACCCAAAGGAATTATGTTCTTTCCAATCAATCAGCCAATTTGTATAATGCAGCTTATCACCTGAGAGGGTATCCAGGCGCTTGCATGGTCCGTTGAATAGCTAGGCCTTGAGCCCCTTTTGGAATTCTGTTAGAGACAGGGCGGTCCAGAGCTGCAGGGGAGGCCATTCCATGTTTTTGCTGAGAGGTAGGAGAAGGAACGCCCTCCGCTCCTGCTTCTGTTGACGCGTGGAGTATGGGCGAGCGAGAGGGATGCGGAGCATAGTTGTCTGGCTGGTTTGTGGAAGTTCAGGTGGTGGTTGATGTAGGTGGGTCCTTAGTTGTGTAGGGTCTTGTGCTTGGGTCAGAAGTTTGAATTGGCATCTCTTCTGTACTGGGAGCAAGTGGAGTTCTTTGAGGTGAGAGGTGGTGTGGGTTGAGGACGAGTCTAACTGCGGCGTTCTGAATGGTTACGCAGTCTCTGGAGGAGGTGTGTGGTGATCCCCAAGAAGAGAACATTGCCGTAGTCCAGTGTACTAGTGATGAGGGCTTGTGTGATGGTCCATCTTGTGCTCAGGGGGAGCCATTTGAAGATTTGTTGTAGCATGTGCAGAGTGGAGAAGCAGGCAGAGTAGGCCGCATTGATTTGGGACTTCATGGTCAGCTTGCTGTCCACAATGATGCCGTGGTTTCTGGTGTGGTCCGACTGGAATGTGCCGGTCCTAGTTCTGCAGGCCACCAGGAAGCCTTCCATGGAGTGGTGTTGTTGTCGAAGATCAGTACTTCCGTTTTGTCAGTGTTGAGCTTCATGCAATTTTTTCTCATCCAGTTGGTGATGCTCATCATGCACCTGTGGAAGCTGGCTTTGGTGATGGTGGGGTCCTTGGAGAGGGTGATGTGTGTCATCAGCGTATGAGATGATTTTGAGTTTGTGGGATCTGACGATGTTGGCCAAGGGTGTCATGTAGAGTTCAAGAGGGTAGGGCTGAGCCCTGGGGGACACTGCAGATAATTTACTTGGGTTGGGAGGTGAAAGAAAGTCGGCGGACTTTCTGTGTTCTTCCGGTGTAGAAGGAGGCAATCCATCTGAAAGGGTCCTCTTGGATGCTGATATCGAGCAGCCTTGCAATCAGCGTGTGGTGAGATACAGTGTTGAATACTGCTGATAGGTCCAGGAGGATCTGGGCCACCGTCTCTTCTCAGTCCAGGGGGGCTCTGAGGTCATCGGTGGCTCCGATCAGGGCGGTCTCAGTGCTGTGATTGCTGCAGAGTCCGTATTGGGAGGTGTCGAGAAGAAAGTTCTCCTCCAGGTGTTTGGTAAGCTTTCTCCAGGACCTTGGCCAGGAAAGGGAGCAAGGAGATGGGCCGGTAATTCTTACATTTGATGTGGTCGGATTATGACTTCTTGAGTAGGGGTTTGACCATGGCGTGTTTCCAGTCTTTTGAGAACGTGGCCATGGTTATCAAGGTGTTGAGCAGCGTGATGAGTTTGTGGTTGATTCTGTGGCTTCCGAATTTGAAGATGTGGTGTGTCCAGGGGTCAGTGGGAACTCCTGAGTGGATGAAGTTCATGACAGCGGCAGTTACCTGGATGGTGAGCATGTTCCATGTGGTCAGTCGGTTGTCTGTGCAGGTTGTGGTGGGGGTGTGTAGGTTGAGGAAGTCAGTAGACTTGGACTGGGTTTCAAAATTCTCATAGATGGTGGCAATTTTGTCATGAAAGAAATTGGCAAGGTTGTTGCAGAGCTCCTGGGATGGGGTGAAGTGGTTCTCTGTGGCTGTGGGATTGGAGAACTCTCTGACGATGTTGAAGAGTTCCTTGCTGTGATTGGAGCAGGATTCAATGTGGCTGGCAAGGGCAGCCATCTTCT
Organism: Calotriton arnoldi; assembly: GCA_963921515.1. Classification (NCBI taxonomy): domain Eukaryota; kingdom Metazoa; phylum Chordata; class Amphibia; order Caudata; family Salamandridae; genus Calotriton; species Calotriton arnoldi. Next base: position 229,593 of record CAWUFW010008450.1, on the reverse strand, counting down.
TCTCCTTCACTAGCTGATGGAAGAGGTTTAGGGAGGTCTTGAAAGAGGTCCTGTTGGTGGTGTCCTTGCTTGTGAGCCATCTTCTTTCCCATTGTTTGCAGCCACGATTTGCTGTTCTGAGTTCTTTGGTGTACCAGCTGGCCTGTTTTGTGGATCTCCTGTGACTTCTGTCTTTGAAGGGGGCGATGTTGGTGCAGTTCATGATCCAGGTGTTGAAGCTCCTGACACTCTGGTCAAGGCATGTGGCGGAGTCAGGATTGGAGCTCTTCAGGGTGTTGGTCCATTGCATTCTTGATATTTTGCTCCAGCTGTGGTGGGGTGCACTACACCAAGTGTGGACTGCAGTATGTGGGCTAATGAAATTGAAATGGATGATGGAGTGGTTGGTCCAGGTGAGTTCAGTAACGTGGCTGTACTTGATTTGCTTGCTGGAGGTGCAAATGGGGTCCAGCGTATCTCCTGTGGTGTCTGTGGGGTCATGGACAAGCTCAGTGAGTCTGATGTTGTTCATGCAGTCAAGGAGGTTGGCAGTGTTAGTGTTGCTGCTGTTGTCAAGGTGGAAATTGAGTTTGCCGATGAATATGAAGTCATCGGAGTCAATGGCGAGGGGGCGATGAAGTCAGCGATGAAGTTGCAGAAGCTGGGGCATGGTCCTGGGAGCCGGTAGGCAAGGGTGCCGCTAATGATCGACTTGCTGTCAGTTTAAGTTTAAATATGTCTTTATTTCGATTATCAAAAAAATCATGAAAGACAACGTGCATCAGCAAAACATACAGACTTACAAACTGACACAATACCACGTTAACTGGAGTTCCCTTATGCAATAGAACAGTTAGAATAAACGGGGGGGAGGGGAGATACATATGGTAAAAACATTATATCAATTAGTCTAAAAAAACTGATCTTATATCATATAAAATATCTAGATAAAAAAAAAATCACAGGGGAGCTGGTGGCATAAAAACAGTAAACAGAGTAAAACATGATAAATAAAAATGCTAAAACAGCAAGAAATTATTAATAGTAGCCCAGGCTAAAAAAAAAAAAAAAAATCTAGGTCATCATTTAATATAAAATGGCCATATTAACAATCCCTCATCTTGTTTGCTCGAATGACCCACAGCCAGCTCAAGTATTTAGCCACTGCTATAATAATGCGATCCTCAGTGTTGGTTTTCAGAATCCTTAGGGCCTCCATAGCTACTCTAATGCCCATATTCTTACAAATTGGTTTCAACCATTTGTGCCTAGGTGATCTATAGGCGGGGCATACAAAGAAAATATGAGCTAGTGACTCAATCTCGGTTGGACAGAAGGGACATTTGTCGTCCGAAGGGGTGCCAACTGCTGGTGAACACTTTAGTGGGAAGAGAACCCACCCTAAACTGGTGATACAGCTTCCTGTCATTGGGACTTTTTATAATGTCCCAGTATGTTTCTAATTTTGGCTCATATTTATGTTCATTAAAAACCTGAGTCAAGAAGCTACATTGATGATGAGTCAGTTGCTGCAATCTAACCATGCTCCAATAAGCGGCTTTCAAATCCTTTTTCGCAGGAAAGATAGCGGCTGCTGGATCCTCCCACAATTTACTCATCCCCATACTAAGCAGTGTAATTTTTAAATTCCTAATCCAAGGGATTTTATTTGTACAGCCCAGTGACCTAACTTCAAAAAAGCTTGAGCGTACAAGGTTAGCTCCGGTGTGGTCCAGAGCCTTCTCCAGAATGCTACTGGTCTAAACCGTGCCTGATCCACTATTTTGTTACAGCCCAGATCCAAATATAAGGGCCTCAGTGGAGTAGACTGAGGAAGGCCAGTCAAAGCTCTCACAAATTTGTTTTGGGCGACAGCCAAAGATGTTAAATCATTGAAACCCCATAATTCCGCCCCATACAACAATGATGAACCTATTTTAAGGTTATATATCTTTAGCGCGGGGGCTAGGGGCTTGGTCTTGGAAAGCCTATGCTCTTTTAGCAATGCACCTGCGAGTTGGGAATGCTTAAGCGTCAGCAGGTCAATCTGGGATTTCCAGCTAAGTTTCTTACCCAAAGTTAGCCCTAAATAGGTGAAAGTATCAGTCTGCTCCAAGGGGACATTATTCATGTACACCCTCCCCTCATGTCCTTTGACCTATGAAACACCATGAACTTTGTTTTGTCCACGTTTACCACTAGCTCATGCTCGCGACAAAAAACCCCGAAACGTTCCAGTGCTACTTGCAACCCTTTCTGAGTTCTGGAAAGTAGCAGGGTATCGTCCGCGAACATGAGCAGCGGTATCCTCATTCCTGCCAGCATTGGAGCATCAGTGGGATGGGATGTAAAGTATTGAACCACCCTATTAATAAAGAGTGAAAACAGGGTTGGGGCCAGTACACACCCTTGTCGGACCCCTTTGTTACCGCAAACCTTTCGGTAACATTCCCCTGCTTCCCCCATCGAACCTGTGCATAATTTGTTTCATGCAGTTTAACCAGGATACTTAATAATTCATAGGGCATCCCCAGGGCCTGTAGGACACTCCACAATTTGGCACGAGGAACTAGATCAAACGCGGTCTTAAGGTCTACAAAGGCCGCGTAGATCGTTCCACCTCCAATAGCAACTACCTTCCAATAAACTATAACAAACCTGAACACCTGATCGATGGTGCTTATGTGGGGACGAAACCCCGCCTGTAAGGGGGTCAAAATGTCCATCTCGTCTATCCAGGCCTGAATTCTGACTAAGACGAGCCTTGCAACTATTTTTGGATAGAATCAATAAGGCTTATTGGCCTATAGTTGCCTGGATGGGAACGATCACCCTTCTTGTAAATAGGTAAAATTTCAGCACCAAACCAAGTATCCGGGATAGCTGCGCCACTAGCTACTGCGTTTGTAAGGTATTTTATGTAGGGGACCCAATTCTCTTTGTCCGATACAAACAGGTCAGCCGGAATACAGTCTGGGCCTGGAGCCCGGCCTCGTGGGATCGATTTTAACACATTTTCCACCTCGAGGCAGGAGAAGGAGGCACTGGTATCAAGAATGGGTAGAAGTTCGAAAGGATCACTACAATTAGTGGCTGAAAACTGTGCCTCAAAATGAGACACCCACACCTCTGGGGCAACATGGTTCATGGGAACTTGGGATATAACTCCACTGCCCCATTTAACAAGTTGCCAGAAATGCGTCAAGTTTTGCTCTTTGCTTGCTACAAGCAGATCCTGCCATCGGGACTCATCCCAGTCCTTCTTCGCTTGCAATTGGGATGCCTTATACCTAGTTCTGGCTTTTTTATATCCCCCGCAGCATGCGATCTAATGGCCCTAGCCAGTAACCTATAAGCCTCTCTACAAGCCTTATTATACCAGGAGGCTGCCTTAATGGATGGAGCCCTCGTTAGTTTACTGGGTTTAATAAAAAACTTTTTAGCTCCCCAAAGAGCTCATTATGGACATCGGGGATAATGCGGTTTACCGCCTCTTGGGAGCCACAGACATGTAAGATAGAGAGTGAGCGAGCGACCAGGGATTTCATCGCAGCCACATCACCCTTATTGTCCACCAGCCTAGCCCATCTGACTCTCCTCATATCATTAGTTAGAATGGCCTCAGATAACTTATCCTCAGCAGCCCTAGACTCATTACTAGAAAGGCCAGGAACCTTTAAAGTTAGAATCAGCGGATTGTGGTCACTCTCACTCCGCTCCTGGACCACCATATCTAACATAAAAGCCCAGATTTCTACGTTGAGAAATATGTAGTCAATACGGCTACTTCTTGATCCATTGTCGAAAGTATGAGTACCCTCGCTATCTGAGTACGACCTCCCATTGACTGCTCTTAGTCTCCTTTCCAAACACAGCCCTTTGAGCTGTAGTGCTGCCTCAGTCCACTTTTTAATTGGGCTAATATTTAATTGCGGAATGTTCCATTGTGCATCCTCTTCCAGACTAAGGTTACCATCTTCATGGTCGAGGGGCTCAAAAGTGCAATTAAAATCGCCCGCTATTATCAAATTACAGCCACCCCCTGACTACCTAAAAACTTGTCAAGGTGGGCAACTACTGTTGATGCTCTACCCCGGGCAACCCTCTGGCATAGACGTTGATTACCAGAACGTCTAACACATCAGCCATCCGCAACCGCAATACCATTATGTCAGGACTGTCAATGTAAACTTCCTGCACCACACAACCATCTAATTGCCTAACCCAGCATGTGAGTCCGCCAGACGGCCTACCTTTCTGGCCCCCAATGCAGGTTTGAAAAATTAAGATAACCAGAGAAGAAAATAGGTGTCAAAGACCAAGTTTCTTGAAAAAACCAGATGTCATAGTTATCTATAAAGTCTGCCCAGTCAGTAGAGACAGTTTTGGTAGACAACCCAGCTACATTCCAGGAAGAAAAAGACATCGATGGCTGTACAAGCCGCTTTACGGTGGTGTTAAGATGGTCAGTTGCGCCCGTACTGCTATTGCCCACAACCACTGATTTGCTGAGAAAACTGTTGTGCTGTTGGGAAACGCAATAGGGGGTGGGGGTAGCCGAGGAGGTAAAAATAAAATCCCTCGTCCTCTCCTCCGGTGTTTTAACCATCCCAATTTCACAAACATGCCCCGGGTCAACACGGCTATGATAAGCACAACCAGAACCGGAGACGTCCCATATACAAAACGACCCTGTTTGAACTAGGTCGGGAGAGCCCATTGCTGCCCTAATTGGTCCCTTGGTTCCTAGGGTTCCTGTTTTAATCGGACCGACAGAAGCTTTATGTCAATCTATCTCTTCCATGGAAGTTAAAGCGTCAAAGCGATTGCTAGTGGAAATCTGGAAGGTGTGTTGGCCACCCAAGTTTGATTCGCCCATCCTCTCTCTGCGTCCAATAATCCCTTCTGTTTTGTAGAAAAAGCCCAGCGGGACACAATTGATTTCGTCCTCCTTGATGAGACAATTGCCCGCCCTCTCCAATATGTGCTGAACCAATCTGGGGGATCTGAAGCTAAGGACCACACAATCACCTGGGAGAGACTTGTGGAATTTGCCCACCCAGGGAACTCTGCGAACCATCTTGAACTCACGAAAAGAGGTTCCTTGATACCAGTCCTAACACTCAACAGATGTAGTGCCTTATTTCTAAGTGTAGACCAGTGCTCCCGCGCTCCAAAGGGGAGCACTGGGACATTGGACAGAACGACTGTATGTGGCGTTGCTTCTGGGGGTAGGTGTAGAAAGGTCTGTGTACTCAAAGGGCTGGAAATGCGGGGCTGTTGTATCTGCTGGCTAGTAAGTCTCTCTACCTGCTTCACGGTAGAAAATAGTGGCTTTGTGGTTTGAGATCGGTTGTCAGGTTGAGTTACCTTTGTAACTGTACCTGGCAAAGATGGAAAGCAACTCGCACTGCTAGCCGGGCCCCTAGGTACTCCCACTGGCCTCTCATTCGGTTGTATAGTGATCCCACCCACCCCTGTTCCATTGGAGTTGTTTTGGGGGAAATTTACAATACCCATCTCTATTTTGTCAAGTCTTGCTTCAATCAGAGACAATTTCTTTAATATGGGATCGATCAATGCCGATAATTTATGTTCAATCCTAGTGCAAAAATCTCCCTCGTTACTCAAATGGGAGGAAACACATACATCCTCTAGGCGAGGCTGGCTAGTTGAACTGCTACTAGCCGTCATCTTACAAATGCTCACGATAGACTCCCCTTTACGTTTCCCAGATCTAAGGGGCATGTGATTGTTTTTTGAGGGTCCTCGGGCTTTCCTCTTTTTACACGGTGGTTCAGCAGTAATGACATGGCTGGGCTTCTGACCACCAGTAGTGACCAAAGAGGTATTAGGGGACTTTCCACATTTCCTGGGTTAGAGGAGAGAGAAATCATTTGACTGCTGTGGAGTAGGGGAGACAAACCACTCTGCTGGTCAGTAGCTTCAATGGTGACTAGCTCTCGGCACGGGAGGAGGAGTGGGGAAGGTCCAGGGATACAAATGGGAACTACTGGTTCGAGCGATAGCCTACGTTCAGTGAGCTGTATTTGGTGGTTTAGCACTGATTCTGCCCTGGTTAGGAACGCATCGAGAGTCCCCACAACCCCCGCACCCACAGTTGCTTTACGTTTGTTCATTATGTCCAAGCACCACAACTAGGCCTGCCCCAGTCACTACTCCAACCCGCACAGCCAAGCAAACTTGAACGTCAGAGGGATGGCCCAGCCCGGCCTTATCCGGTCCCTGACGGGCACAGACGGGCCCGCCCTTGGCCCGGGCTTCGACCGGGCTACGTCCCGCGCGCGTCCCGCGCCGCGGTGGGGAGAGGCAGCGCTATAAGCGCGATGACAAGCGCCTCCCCTCACGGCAGCACCTGTGGCAGCAGCAAAGGGTTCTGAGACCTGTAGTCCCCTTCCGCGTTGTTTGACCCCTCGTGAAAATGCCTGGCGCAGGGAGTGTTGGCCCTGGGACTCCTGTCCCACCAGGGCGTGCAGAGCGTGCAGGAAGAAGGATGGACCAGCCAGAGGTAAGTGAGAACTCCCCGCGCCGCGGGGAGAGGCAGCGCTATAAGCGCGATGACAAGCGCCTCCCCCTCACGGCAGCACCTGTGGCAGCAGCAAAGGGTTCTGAGACCTGTAGTCCCCTTCCGCGTTGTTTGACCCCTCGTGAAAATGCCTGGCGCAGGGAGTGTTGGCCCTGGGACTCCTGTCCCACCAGGGCGTGCAGAGCGTGCAGCAAGAAGGATGGACCAGCCAGAGGCAGTGTTAGTGTTGCTGCTGTTGTCAAGGTGGAAATTGAGTTTGCCGATGAATATGAAGTCATCGGAGTCAATGGCGAGGGGGCGATGAAGTCAGCGATGAAGTTGCAGAAGCTGGGGCATGGTCCTGGGAGCCGGTAGGCAAGGGTGCCGCTAATGATCGACTTGCTGTCAGTTTGGAGTCTGAAGTTAGGGTGTTCCATGGTCAGGGTGGGGTTGACTGTATTGATGGTGCACTGGATGGACTCCTTGTAGATGAAGGCGATCCCTCCTCCGGGTTTGTTGATGCGGTCCTGGTGGGTGATTTTGTATCCGTCAAGTACTGCTGTGGTATGTTGGGGGTGGACAAAGGGTTGAGCCAGGTCTCGGTGAGAAAAAACGACATTAAGTGTGAGTGTGGCGATGAGGACCCACAGCTCAGTGGTGTGTTTGCACAGTGAGTGTGTGTTGGAGGATGCATGCGAGCTAGTGGTGAGGCACTGATACGATGTTATGGGAGGTCTGCATGGTGCAGGGCAGTGTGCTGATGTGCGTGCCGTACAGGTGAAGTTGCAGTGGGTACAAGTGAAAGGGCCAACGGTTGTGTGAGGGGAGTCACAGCAGCAGCATTTGCTAGGGCATCCAGGGTTCAGGGTACAGAGGTCGTCGGCAGTATAGCTGTGGGGAGGTGAAGAACTAGGGTTCCTGGTGCTCGGCATGGTCCAGTTGTGGATAGGCACAGATGTACTTGCATATGGCACGTCAGCAGCGCAGCGGCCACCAATAAGTAGGTTCTGGGAGGTGGGAGGGGCATGGGGTTTGCTGGGCGGGGCTTCCGAAAACAGGGAGAAAAGGCAGAGAGACACGCAGGAGAGTACGTAAGGAGCGGGGGAGGAAGGAGGAAGGAGGGGGAAGTGGGTAATGGCAGTGGGAGTAGCAAGGGGAGAAAAAAGAGGGGGCAGAAGCGGGCACAGAGGCAAGAGGCAGAAAGGGACAAAAGAGGAGAAGAGTAATGGAATAGACAAAAACAAGCAGTGACTGAAAAGTCACAAAAAGAGAAGAATGCAATTGAGAGTGAGAAATGTGCTGAAAGGCAATGAAAAAGGCACAAAGAGAACAGTGAGAGTGAGAGACGCCCTGAAAGGCAATTAAAAAGACACAAAATAGGAAAGAAATGAACATAAGAGATAGTGAATACACAGTGAACAATGTGAGAGAGGCACAGAGAGGAAGGAGAGAAATGCAAGAGAGAGTGCAGGGAGACAATGAGAAGGCAGATGAAGAATGGGAGCAGTGGTGGCTCACAGCGTGCAGCTGGGTCCAAAAGGACCTAGACTGGTCAGAGGACCAGCACAAGTAGGTGGGGAGACTGGGCACCTGCATGGACAGACTGCGGCTTTTTGGGCTGTACATTCACCCTCACAAATAACCATACATTCATACATACACACACGCATGCACCAAACATAAAAGCACATAAAACTTACCTTCACTGTACCTCTCCAAGAGGAAAACCTCTGAGGTTCCAGGAGGGTTGGGAGTGATGCCTTCCTTCATTGGCTGACCTTGGGCCAGCCAACGAGGCAAGGCAGTAGAACCCTCACTTGTCACAGAGTGGGATGGGTCAGTGAGACTGCTGACACCACTCCACTCTGTGACAAGGTGTCACTGATTGACACTCAGCCCTGGGCACTTCAGGGTTTAAAACAGAAACACGAAGGTCTGAGGCAATCAGTGATGTTCCCTCTCATCATGAGGGGGGACTTCTGCTAGGCTGAGGAGGTCACGCCCAAAGGGCTCTGAAAACCTCAGCATGGCATAGTTCAGCTCAGGCAGCCAGGCGCATTCACATTTAGCGCATCCCTAGATTCTGGATGCCTGACCTGAACAAAAAGAGTGTTTGTCAGGCTGACCTTTTTCAGTCTGACAGACACTCTTCTTGTCGGAAAAAGGTGGGGGCACGGCCCCTGTAGCCATATGGACAGGCCGCAGCTGGCTGGTAAATTTATAAATGTATCTTTGCCTAGATTTTCCCTGCCCTAGGGAATCCATGCACCTTGATTCATATGTGCTATTTCCCAATGATTAGCAGGAAAACTGTAGCTCTAGCAACTTCAAAAAATGTTGAGAATGGATGGAGAATAGGTGACATTTTGTAAGAAACAGAGCAGGCTAGAAAGGGATTCATCAAAAAGAATATAAAGAAAGCCCTAAAAACACATGAAACCTTCTGTCACTTCCCTTCTTTCACCTTCTGTCACTCACTAGAACTGTCAAATACGCATCCTCACTACACAAAACCATAGTACCCATTTATGCTCATAGTAAGTCACTTTCATGTTGTTGTAGGCACATTCACATGGTTTTTAGACTGCTCTTTCACAAGTCACACTAGCAGCATCAGCCACCAAACAGAACATTAAACAAGCACTGGCAATAGCTTTGAAGTTTTGTACTATGAAAAGATTTTGCTGTACTAGAGATGGTTTGCCTTGGTCCAATTAGACAAGTTACACTCAGTGTCAGAATCACTAAAACATTAGTTGTCATTGTGTGAACATTGTGAAGAATATCTAGTAATAAATTAGGTCAATTTGAGGAGCAGTCATTGGTGGAAAGAAGCAGTACTGTCAAAGGATGGAAATAGGAGGAGCTAGCAGTAGGGTCAGTGTAAGGAACAAGCACTCTTGAATAGTGTAAGAATAGGGGCGCCCATAGTTAGTATGCAAACCAGGTACTTATGAGCAGTAGGATGATGAACAGTGAGGTGATTCAGACCTCCATGTGGAGTGTGAGATGCTGGCATTGGTGGGCAGAGTGAGGAGCTGGCATTCATTAGCAGCATACATAACTGGCATTCTAGAGCTTTTGCTAGAAGAAGACAGTGATTGCCATGTGAGGAGCCGACATTACAGAGCAGTGTGAGGTTCTGGCAGTGGAAGGCAGAATAAGGAGAAAGAAACAGGGCAGTGTGAGAAACAGGCAATGTTGAGCTGTGTGAGCAGCACACACTGGAAAGTGGCCTAAAGTGATGGCAATGGTGAACAGTTACAGAATCTGTGCTCTGTGGGTAGTGTGAGGTGCTGGCACTGGGGAACATAAAAAAGAGCTGTTTGGGAGCAATTTACAAACCTGGAACAGGTCAGGAGTGTAATGTGTTAGCTTTGTTAGGCCTCGCAATAATCTTACACTAGTAGATAGTGTGAAGAGCTAGTGTCAGGACACTGGTTTAAGAGGGTGAGGCGAAGAAGCTGTTCAACAGTGTTAGGAGAAGAAATTGGATAGACTGGATATAAAAAGAAAAGAAAAGCTAGAACTCGTGAACAATATCAGGAGATGACTCAAGCATCCAGTGTGAGAATCATTTACTGGCATTGGTCTGCTGTATGAGAAGCTGGAACAGACAATCATTATTTAGAGTTGGTTGTGGTGGACAATGTGGGGTTCTTACACTGGCAATTCATACAAACCTTTCACATTGATGCACAATGTGAGGAGCAGGAACTGGTTGTCTGTGTGGGTAGCTGTTATTTGTAGGCAGTTTGTACTCAGCACTTGTTCAGTGCTGGGAGCAGGTTTTATTCTGCGGAAGCAACGTGTGGAAGTCTGAGGAGGTTGCACTGCTGTACATTGTAAGAAACGTGCATGGAAGGCCATGGATCAAGTTGGAAGTAGACACTAGTGTGAGAAAGGGCGCTTAATGTTAAGTTATACATAAGGAAAATATTTTGGTGTGAAGTGGGGGAGTCTTTCACTAATGATCATTAGAAGGAGTGCCTTCTGCAATGCAGTATGAAGAGCTAGAGTTTTAGTTATATATAATGAGTAGGTGCAAGTTGTCAGGGAGAAGATGTGGAACTAACTAGAAATGGGAATAACTGACATTACTTGGCATTCTGATAAAAAGGGACTTCTGAGCAGTGTCAGGCTATGGCAAGGTAAGGCATTCGCTGTACCAGACAGTACAAGTTGGCATTGGTGTGTAATATGGATGGCTTACACTGTTCACTCTCATAATAAGGGGGCACTAGTGGTCAAATTTAGAAGCAGGCATCAGTGGCATGTTTGGAGAGTGACAACTGGTGAGAACAGTGGGCAGTCAAAGAAAATGTCACTTCTTGGAAGCCAGAAGAATTCCAACTGATAGGCAGTGTGAAGAGATGCGTGCCATTGAATGACAATAGAAAGAGCTTGCACTTGTGAGCAGTTTGACAAGTTAGCACAGTTATCAAGCAATGTGAGGTACAGTCACTGGTAGGCAGCTTGAGGGGTAATACTTAGGGGATGGTGAGGCTGGCAGTGGTGTAAAGTTTGAAGAGCAAGTACACCTGAGAACAGTGAGAATTGGAAATAGATTGCCCTAATGGGCACCATTAAGGGATATGATTGGTGACATTGTGAGAATTGCACACTTGTGAGCATTATATGGCGCTTGGACAGGTAAGTATGAGAAGCTCGAACCGATAGGCAGCCTGGGAATCTGGCACTAGTAGACAATATGAGAAGGTGAAACTTGTGTGCTGTGTGAGAAGCTGCATCTGATGAGCATGGTCACAAAAGGGCATTAGTTGGCAGTGGGGAGCTTGCAAAAAGTGGCAGTGTGTGGAAGCAACACTTGTAGGCAATGTAGGAACTTTACGTTAACATGGAGATATGAGGATTTTTCAAAAGTGGCTTTGTGTCAAACTGCCAGGTTTTAGTGCACAAAAATGGGCACAATGAAGAAGTGGAACATGTTTGAGTTATTGGGAGCTATGGTATAAGACTGTATAAAGAGCAGGCACCATTCTTATGTGTAAACAAGTTGCCGGTGCTGGTCAATTGAAAAGTAGTTACTGGTTGATAGTGTGTAATGCTGCCACTGATGAATAGTGTAAGGAGAAGTCAGAGCCACACATGGTATGGAGCCAGTACTGATGAACAGTTTGAGGAGCTGCAAATGACACATGGTAAGAAGTGACCGCACTTTCTGCATTTCACATTTGTGGACAGGTATGATAAGCTGACACTAGAGAGTCAGAGTGTTCATTGATTCGCAGTGCAATGACAGTGCACTGGGGTTAGCATGCAAAGTTGGTGGTGGTAAGCATTTTGAGGTCCAGGAATGATGATTAGTGTATAATGCAGATGAGACAGGTGGGCATTGTATGTTTTTGGCTCTGATGGATAGTACAATGAACTCCCACTGGTGGACCGCATGAGGAGCAGACATTAGATGACAGTTTAAGCACTTTGAGACACTTAACCAACTCATCCACGTTCAGCAAGACACTCTGCCACATCTTTTAAAACAAGTTTCCTCTTCTTAAAATATTTTAAATTAGTCTTAACAATTCAATTCTCCAGGAGAGCTTCATTGCTTTGTCACCAGGGCATAGGATTTGAAATTCTAGTACCTTCTGGAAGTTGTCGTCCAATCAACGAGTTTAATTGGCACACTTGAATGCAAGGAAATGTAAACGAAAAGCCCAGGAATGCAAACAATGGACCCAGACCAGTTTGAGTGACGTGAAAACACCAATTCTACTATCCAATGCCAAGCAAGGGACTTATGCATCCAAGGGCTGCAGTCAGCACTACATAGGAAATCCAAGAATTAATAAATATATAAAAATGTCACAGTTTAGTGGGACTATGTCAGAACAATATCAATTTCCTTTAAGAATACCACTAGCAGCCCGAAAACTTCCTGGCATCATGCTCTATCCACAGGATAACTGAACAAGATAGCCTAATTCTGAGGAAGCCCATATTTGATTTCCATTGTAGGATGAACATACTATCTATTTGAGCATACAATATGGGGATTTAAACATTTATAAAAGGGGTTATCAGAATAAAAAATTGATTAAGTTATGTCGTAAAATGACTCAGGCATAGTCACTTGAAGGTATGAAAGTAGGGCATTCACTAGTCGATTAAAATATGTCCCTGAACTGCAAATGTTCAATGGCACTTCCAGGAAACACACTGTACAATAGAAACAATGTTATTGGCAAACTATTTACTTGTTGATGGCTCGTAGATTATTGTTGATGCACCCCCAGGTAGCATGCATGGTAGGGAACATGGGTCATGGCCATTAATGGATGCATTCTCATCTATGTTTACATGCATGCAGCTGCTCAAATTTAAAAAAAAAAATGCACACTAAAAACAGGAATGGATATTTTAAGAATGTAGACTTGCACACTCAATAATATAAATACCCAAATAAAATAATTTGACATTGTTTCTGAAATGTATACCTTCAGTAGATTTCTGAAGACTAGAAAACTACATAACTTGTTTTCTTCTAATATGGATATCAGGTTGTCCCACCTCATTGAATATTAATTCTGAGGAGAACCATGTGTGAAAGTTCTTTCAATCTGAGACAGAGAACAAGAATTGATTTTTCAATATTTTTTGAAGAGAAAAGTGGCAATATCTAAAAGACTGTCTATTAAATATTACATGGACCGGGCGTGGCTTGGAGCCCACGGAAGATGGCGGCGCTCGCGTAGTCCTCTGCGAGTTGACACGGGAGGTGAGCAATGTCGCAGCTCTTCCCGTAACATTGTTGATCCCAGTTCGGGTGCAGAAGCCGCAAAGATGCCCGACATCGTTTTTCTTTGCTTTGCGGCTTTTTAATTAGCCGCATAGCACTTCTTCTGGCTGACGGCTCAACTCTCCTCAAGGTGCCGGCCGCCATTTTGTATTCTCGGCGGTCGCCCACAAGTATGCTTTCCTTCTGTGGAAAAGAGCGCTATTATAGTAGTCATCAATTGCTCTATTTACACAACTCCTGATGGAAATGAAGGTACCTTATCCTGTTTTGCTCATGCTCTGTGGACTTTTCTTCTCCTGCCTCTTGCCTGCTTCTTCAATGGTTTTCCTCATATTTTGAACATTTTGATGGTTTTTTCCTCTTAATTACCGTCTGTGTGGCTGACTTTTCATAGTCTCCGCTAGTGCAACGCTGGGGTGTATGGTTTTGTGCTGAGGTGCTGGCTTTGATGCCATTTGAGATTTTATTTTTTACCATTCCTTACCATTCCATAGCTCATTACCTATATGGGACGCTTGAAAAAAGCGAACTCCTCGCTACCATCCTCGGCTCATAAATTTATTAAGAACTCCACCATTTTCTCTAAGTTTTCAAATATGGAGGAGTCTTTTATCTCTTTGCATAAAGGTACCCCTACATCTAGTTCCAATGGAACCCATGTTTTACCTACTACCGGGAAAGCTACTACAAAATGCCTGAAAAAGGATCCTCCATCTCCCACAAAATCTACTCCAGTTGTTTCTATGGAACTCTTACTGGAAGAAATACGTGCCTTAAGACCATTTATGGAGGAAACCAACTCTAAATTGCAGCATCTTACCAACAGATGGTCCCAAATGGAGGAAATGCTTAACACAGCAGAACAGAACATTGTATCTTTTGGCTCCACTACCAACAAAATTAATTCTCTTCAGACCCAGGTCTCCTCTCTTCAACAACAGGTCGAGAATCTGGAAAACAGGAGTAGACGGAATAATCTTCGCCTTTATGATGTGCCCGAGGGAGCGGAAGGACCTGACTCTATCATCTTTCTAAAATCCTTCCTTCCCAAACTTTTGAATATGCCAGAGGATACTCATCTTAATATTCAACGTGCCCATAGGTTAGGTCATCAGTCAGCAGCTGTCTCCTCCGCACGTAAACCAAGAGGAGTCATTATGTACTTTCCTGAATATACTGACCTTCTTAAAGTTCTAGCAGCCGTTAAGTCACTGAAGCATATTTCTTGGTCACGAAGTCCTCTATTTTTTCTCCCAAGACTATGCTAAGTCTACTACAGACAGACGTAAAGACTTCCTTAACTTGAGACCTGATCTCTGTACACTTCGAGCTCGTTTTGGCTTATTTCACCCTTGCCAGTTTAAAGTTACATATAAAAACAAGACTACTACATATGAAGATCCTGTTAAACTGAAGAGCTTCATCAGTGACTGCAAGATAGAAAATATGGACACTTCAGGATCATTTGTTTCTTAAATGATGTTTGCTTATGTAATTCAGTTTTTTTAGATTTACTAGTTTAAAGTTAAGATGTTTGCATAATATGTTTATTATACTTTGAATTACTCATGTTGAGTTCCCAAGAGTTTTCTTTTCCTTCAAACATTGCTATTTTTTAGTAGAGAATATTAATATTTATTTACTTTTCTTACAGATATCTTATATGCATTTGTGGTCCTAGTCGTCTTATGTAATATGTAATGTGCTCCTCTCGTGCTCTCCCCGTGGACTCTCGACTTACCATCTGTTCCACGTGGCTTCATCCCCCCCATCCTCCCTTGGAATTCTGCTCTTTATAGGTATGTTTTGCTCGTCTCTCTTTTTGTCATTGATGTTCTTCTTTCTTTAGGGAATCTTTCTTCACTTTCATTGTTTTTTGCTCTTAGTGCATAACTGCTTTTTCTCCTCCCCTCGTTCTTTTCTGCTCTTCAATCTCTATCATTTATGCCTCACAGTTATTGGATACGTACATGTCATTTTACGGTCTATTTTTCTTACTTCATTTGTTTGGTATGAAGTACAGAATCATTTATTTCTTGAAATTGATTTATGTCCTTAAAAATCATTTCCTGGAATGTCAGAGGTTTAAATTCTCCTATCAAAGACAATGTGTCTTAACCGATTTATCTCATGCATGTGCTAAGATAGCCTTACTCCAAGACTCACACCTTACAGAACAAGAGTCCCTTAAATTGAAAAGGGGATGGGTGGGTGAAGTATTTTTTTCCCCAGGGGATGGTAAAAGGAACGGGGTTATTACTTTATGCCACAAAATCATTGTGTGCTAAGCTGATATCCCAAGAATCTGATAATGCAGGTAGATGACTTTATACTAACCTATTAATTGGGAAGGTTCTAGTCTCTTTGTTAAATATCTATGCTCCTATTATTAATGACACCCATTTTTGGTCTGACCTGAATCAGGTTCTCGTAAAGTACCCCGATGAGAACTTTATTCTGGCTGGTGATTGTAATCAGATAGTAGACCCTTTTAGCGACCGTAATTCTACGGTTACCTTTATACCAAATAAGGTTCACAAACTTTTTGTCCATACAGTTAAACAACGGAAACTAATAGATGCCTGGAGACTTTGCAACCCTACTTTGAGAGAATACACGTACTTTTCGCCTGTGCATCAGACCCAATCTCGAATTGACTACTTCTTTGTATCACACAATGTTTCACAATCTCCATGTTCTGCGGATATTGGGTCAATCCTAATATCTGATCATGCCCCGATTTCCCTTCAAATGGATCTTCCTCTTTACTCTCGCACCCCTCGCAGATGGCGGTTTAACAATTCACTTCTTTTAGATCCCACTTTCACCTCCTCGTTTGAGTTATTTTTTCTTGAATATTTTCACCTTAATCAGACAGATAACTTGCCTTTTCATGTTATTTGGGATGCTTTCAAACAACAGCACGTGACTTTATCATCACATATGTCTCTAAAAAACGGAAGGCCTCACTTATCCATACCGTTGACCTACTGGCACAGATAAAGAGACTGGAACATTTTTTATACTTCTAAGTCAAAAGAATGTTTATCAGAGCTTGTCCGCACTAAATTCCAATTTAACAAGGAATCTACAGATAACGCCTCATTATTTTTGTTAAAATCTAGTGCAAAGTTTTATGGGGGTCAGAATAAGTTGGGGAAATTATTAGCAAATTACCTTAAGGTCAAGAACAATAAGTTCAATATTGAATCAATTATTGATGCATCTAAGACGCCAATATATAAAGACTCTGAAATTTTGGATGAATTTGTTCGATATTATGACTCTTTATATACATCTGATAACATGATTTCTGATTCAAACATTTCTCAATATCTTTCATCTATTCATAGACCTGTCGACAAGTGTATTGACCTTTCATTATTGGAAACTGATGTATCACAAACTGAATTGCATACTGCACTGAACACACTCAAAAAAGACTAGGCCCCTGGTCCTGATGGTTTTACTGTTAAATTTTATTCATATTTTGCTAAGTTAGTCCTCCCTAAATTGCATGATCTCATAACCTCTTTCTCACTCTCCTGCACTTCCTCTGGTTCCTTTATGAATGTTTTAATTTGCCCCATCCCTAAGGAGGGTAAAGATCCCCACTTTTGCAAGAATTACAGGCCTATTTCACTAGTTAATGTGGACCATAAAATATTCTCCAAAGCCTTAGCTTTGCGTCTTGATTCCTACCTTCCTAACTTGCTTGGTAAAGAGCAATCTGGTTTTGTTAAAGGACGCTATATCTACGATAAAACTCGTTTATTTTTTTATATTCTCTTAAATCTGAATCTATTGCGGCAATTGCGTTGGATGCAGAGAAAGCATTCGATCGGGTTTATTAGCCCTTTCTATTTCATACTCTCCGTTGGTTTGGTTTTGGTCCAAAAATTATCTCCCTCATCTCTCTCCTGTACACTGCCCCAAGAGCAGCTTTCTGTGCTAATGGCCTTACCTCTTCCTATTTCACTTTAGGTAGAGGTGTTTGTCAAGGCTGTCCCCTTTCCCCTTTTCTTTTTAATTTAGCACTAGAGCCTTTTCTATCCAGGTTGCGACAGAATCAAGATGTTTGTGGATTTCCCTCTACTGGTTTGGAGATCGAATTTGCAGCTTTTGCTGATGATGTTTTAATGTTCCTTTCTCAACCCCTTTCATCACTGCCGTTTTTTTTGCAAGAAGTTGCATCTTACAGTAGGGCCTCTGGCTATAAATTGAAAAATGAGAAATGTGAAATATTACCCCTGACTAAATTCACTTTGAAAGAGGAATTCTCTATATCCAATTTCATGTGGAATCCTCAGCACATTAAATATCTGGGTTTGTGGTTTGCCCCTTCTCTTTCGGCTTCAGTTTCTTTAAATTTAGAGAAATGCATACATAAATTAACCACCCTGACTAGTAGATGACATCCTTTGAATCTTTCCTGGTGGGGTCGTTTGGACACCATTAAAATTATGTTAAGCCCTATTATATTGTTTACTGTGTCTAATCTCCCACTGCCATACCCCTTAAATACTTTTGGAAGCTTAATTCTATCCTCATTTCGTTCCTCTGGAATCATAAAAATTCTCGCATGTCATTACTCAAATTGGCTCGTCCAAAATCGGAGGGTTGGTAAAATTTCCAGACTTTCCTAAGTATCATAAGGCGTTTTCATTGCGTCAATCTTCTCAGTGGTTCTCCACTTCCTCATTGGTGTGCCCATTATGGGTGGAAGTGGAAAAGACTTTACTTCTTCCCTTCTCTTTTCGAGAATATTTATCCTTCACTCGCAAGCCACAATCTCTCTCTTCACCTATTGTTAAACATTCTTGTGAATTACTAGACTCTATTTTTCGCAATACTTCCACAGATATTGCTACCTTTCTTAACTCCACCATTTGGCACAATAAGACTATATTAGTTAACAATAAACCCATTTATTGGAAGTCCTGGGGAAACAACTGCTTAATTTGGGTGCACCAACTTTTTGAACACAATACTTTTTTTATCTTTTTCTCAAATTTGCCATCAATTTAATTTTCCCTCTTCGTTTGAGAATAAATATGTAATATTACTTAACGCCCTTTGCAGCGCCTGCGAACAATGTCAACTTTCTCTTTCCTCGACAAATGTCCCTACTAATCACTGGCCCATTTTGTTGCATACCTTTCTCAGAGCTTCTATCATTTACTCCTATTTAATCTCTTCTTAACCTTACAGATGCAAAACAAAGGTAGAATTAGCCTGGGAATCCGATTTGGAGGTTAACTGGTCAATCCCTCTCTGGACAAAAATTTGGTCTAAAATCAGGAAATCTTCTAGAGCGGCAAGCACCACGGAGTCCCTTTTAAAAAAATATATAATAGACTCTTACTGACCCCTGCACTTTTGTACAAAAGGAAACTAGCTACTTCTGATACATGTTGGACATGTTCTTTGGTACAGGCGGATTTAAAACATTTACTTTTTACCTGCCCCTCGGTGCTTTGTTTCTGGAAACAGATCTGGGTTCAGGTTAACTCCATTTTTCACACTACAATTCCCTTTACTCTCCCTAACGTTTTTTTAGGCAGTCTATCTGAAGCTTGGCGCTCACTCTCTTTTAACACACGTATTTTGGATTTATTATTGGCAGCTGCTTTTCAACAGATCATCAGGAACTGGAAAGATCTGTCCGAATTATCTTTTCAGGCATGGTGGTATGCAGTCTGCTATAATCATAGATTGGAAGCAAATTACATTTCCCCCTTGTCTTTGGCTCTGAGACATCAAAGCCTGTGGTCTCCTGTTACACAGTTCTTGGACGATAGTGCACAACGTTCCTTTGCACGTACACCCGCCCAGCAAGAAGTTCCTCAACCCCCCTGACTTTCCTTTATTTTTGTATAATACATTTAAGTATGATGCTTATTGATATAACTATATTGTATATTTATAAGTAATACACTTTTTCTGCTTGTATAACCAAACTTTGTTTTATCTAGACTGTTTATAGTTTTCTTTTCATAGAAAAATTGTTTAGTTAAGTGCTATTCTTTGCATAAGTATCTGTACTATATTGTTCCATATTCTGATACATTATTATGTTTTCAATAAACTTACTTTTAAAACTTAAAAAATATTACATGGACTATTTGACGTATGACCTAAAGGTAATAGGTATAGGAAATGATTGTTGCGCAAATCCTGACAATTCAAAAAATATTTGCAATTGTTTTTTTTATGATGATGCTTAAGAGGAAATGCAAATTATAGAGGGCTACAATTAAATATTTCAGAATTATCTCACCCCACCATATTCTGGCTAGGTTTGACAGAATGTAGGTAGAAGATACTATGAAAGAAAACAATGCAATTTACAGCTGGATGCTAGTCTTAAATGTGGAAGTGAACCGGATTTGTACTCACCTTAACAATAGTACCCAGGTGAATGTGAGCACAAATTATGTCTGCTCTAGTATTTGCACTTCTCATTCTCACCTGCGCAAAACCACTGCATACAAGGGGTAATAATGCATGCAAAACAGTTGATAAAAACATGTTTGCTAACAATATTGTACTTTTTTGACTTGCATAAATTGGCTGCAAAAACACTTGAGTCCACAAAAAAATGTTTGCGCTGCTGTGCTTTTGCACTCACACTTTACACTTGTTTGTAAATGAGACTGAAACAAGATGATTAAAACATGAACACAATGGTTTGGAACTGAAACAAATCGTCTTCATTTTCATTTGAACATTAACATCCTTAGGGATGATTGTAATTTGAGCCCGCCCCTGTTTTTTGCATCGGTTAATTACAGCCAGCTTTTAGCTGGTGGTTAATACGCAGGTAAAACAGTAATAAATATGTAATACTAAACACTACATGAGCAGTGCATGCCCTAGGCATGAGTTATGGCTCTGTAGGTATCCAAAAATGGTACCCTTCAGAAGGGTTTAGGTATTGTTTCATCATCACAACTTCACTTTAACTGTGTTAAAAGTGTTCATCGCCTCTATGGGACCTAAAACAAGATTTTATTTTTTTTATCATCTACTGTTTCTTTGCTAGGATTTGTGCAAAATATGTTTTGCTAGAGGTGTTCAAGGTTCAGTGCAGATTTGCAACAGGACTCCGAATTTTTTAGAAATTCAAAACATTAATTTAATGGAATGTACAGATCTGAACCATAGCAACAGAGTCACTATCTCTTGATCTGTAACTTGTGTGCCCATGTCAAAACAAATTACCTTTCTGCATGTTCAGATTTCAGAATACACTTGTAATTAGAAAATCACTTCAATACTTGCTTGTAATTAGTTTTGCTAATGAGTCACAATGATCTGTCCTCATAAAGGCATAAAGGTGGCAGACGCACTTTACTGACGAAGTTACAATAGAAATTGTGTGCAGTCACTTCAGCAAACTAGCTGTTTGCCAGAAGCTAAGAGATAAAAACAAATGTCTGCCTTTTCTGAGCACACTGACTGTCTTCAGTTGTCTATGCACAATCTCTCACACAACTTCTCTTTTGAGGTAAGCATGGCCCAGCATCAGTGTCTCTTAGTTAAGGAAAAACTCTCAATTCACGGTCTTTATCACGGTTATTCCATCTTTCTCCTCCTCTGTCTTTCAACTTTGTTTGTTTTTCCGTCTCTTACTCTCTTTTGCAGAAAAATAAGGGCTGATCCCCAAAAATAAGTGCTGGTGCCCTCCACTGGCAACCACTGGTCCAAATTAAGGGGCCCATTACGATAACCGGCGGTAAAAAATCCGCAATCTACTAGAGCCTGAATAAACCGCCCGCCTGCACCATGGGAATACCGACCGAGCAATTATGATGTCGCGAAGCAACATCCGCCCGCGGCGGTAAAAACACACAAAATTCCGCCCGTCCATGTCAGAGTAGAAGATCATCCGTCCGCCAGGGACTCAATCCCGCCCGACAACCCAAATCCACCCGCTCTGACGACCGAGACACCGGCCGTGAAATTATGATCTCCCCGACATGAGCGCGGAAAATCTACATATTTCCCGCCCGCCACGGTTAACAACAGAGATGAATAACTGACACGGCGGAAGGCCTGGCGGCCACGTCCGTGCACGGAAATCATTGGCGGACCAAAGAAATACCACAACATGGCCAACAAGTCCACACAGCAAACCACGCCAAAATACCCAAACACAGAACACATCCCAAAGACACATCCCCCCTGGCAAAACAAAAAAACTACAAATCCCAGGACACCAGGCACAACACACCTGAAAACGACAGCCCATCATGACACACCCACATAGGTGAGTACAAAAGCAGCCCCTTCACAGACCACAATCTCTTGCACCACTACAAAGCGAAGACGACAGCAGAGAACCCAGAGAGCCACAAAGGAAAGCAGCATACCACACGCACGCACACATCACACTCATCACCAACAACACCACCACCATCACCACTGAAACACCTGCACCACTAACCCCCTGCACATCACACACCACACACCACACACCCACCACACCAGCACCACAAATACCAAACCACACACCATGGCAACACAAAGAATGCCTAAGTACACTGCCACCGAGTTGACGCTCATGGTCGACGAGATCATCAAGGTGCACCCACAAATCTATGGGAACCAGGTCCAACAGACACCAGTAGCCACCAGAAACAGAATGTGGAGCAGGATCGTAGACCAGGTGAATGCAGTTGGGAACGTGCCACGCAACCGGGGTGAAATTACAAAGAGGTGGCACGACCTGAAAAGCGTGGTCAGGAAGAAGGAGGCCAAGAATCGTGAGCTGGCTAACAGGACTGGCGGTGGAAATCCTGCGCCATTCAAGACCTTCAAGGCGTGGGAGGAGAAGGTGCGAGGCATTCTACATCCGAAGAGTCTCACCGGAATTCCAGGGGGAGTGGAGGCTGGTAAGTACAAACAAATGTATACCAGCACACCGCTATGTACTGTCATGCACTACCAGAATGCCATAGCTCTGAGGGCCAAACACCCCCATGTCCAGTACACAATCCACAAGACATCTCTCACACATGCAACAGACACTCCCACACACTCAGCCCAAAGGTACGAACAAACAAAACCATGGGGGCATGTGTACAGTCAGCCAGCACCACAACTCCCACCAGGTCCCCTTGTACCCCAGATGCACCGGAAGGAGCACTCCCCACACCCACACTCATGTGTCAGCCATATCTGCATTAACCAACAAGTAACAGGTAAGT
The DNA here is from genome assembly GCA_963921515.1 of Calotriton arnoldi. Classification (NCBI taxonomy): domain Eukaryota; kingdom Metazoa; phylum Chordata; class Amphibia; order Caudata; family Salamandridae; genus Calotriton; species Calotriton arnoldi. The sequence goes on along the minus strand of CAWUFW010008450.1, from coordinate 207,113 downwards.
AGCCTTACCACAAAGTCCGTGTATCGGAGGGGGGACTGCAGAAGTACAACCCCCACCAGGCCCCTAGTCCTACAGCGCAGCAAGATGGAGCACTCCCCACACCCATGTGTCAGCCATTGCAGTGCACACCTTCACCCGACAGGTAGATATGTTTCTCTACATGGAGGGGTGTCTGTGGGTGGTAAGCCATCACCACAACACACAACACGGCCCCCACTCCCACAGACCAGCAAGATGGAGCACCCCTCCCTCTCATAACCATGTGGTAGCCATTGCATTGCACCCTCCAAACCAACAAGTAGGTAGACTACTGTACAGGGCGGGGTGTCTGTAGGCATGAGGACTGTACTACGACTAACATTTGGGACATGTCACGTAGCAGAGGAACAGGTAGCACTGCTCCCTGTCATAATCATGTGACTAATGTGCACACGGACATGAATTACAGAGTCATAGCCCACATGAGCCATCTCAAATACAGTAACACGTAAGGAGTCACGTCTGCATGCACAAGACTCACTGAAGTACTGACCCACATGGCGTGCACTGTGCCAGTCATCACACACATCAGCAACACCATCGAAGTCTTGTCCAGGTAGTCGTGTCTGCATGTTCCGTTGACATTGTACAACATCACCCATGTAAGTCTATCTTGTCTCAAAGTAACAGAGTGGAACCCCAGTAATGTCACATACACCACTGGACCCATGAACCACACAGCTACACAATGCACATTCAAAATCCCATCCATCTCATCTTTCAGCCCCAGAGTCATGAAAGTTATATCATCTAAACAGTTGTCCCATATACAGTAGTTCTGCAAAGATTCCTGCCGATGACCAAAAATGTGTCTGCGGTGTCTGAAGCGCACGTCACACTGTGATTTACAACATACCTAATATAGTCAACACCCCAAGAGCACTGCATTGCTGCACATGGCTGAGGGTAGCACGCACACCAAGGAATTGTCCCATCTGCAATACGTTGTGTGGCACACAACCATTACTCACTCACTACAATGCTTGCAGTGTAATGTCCCTAAATGACAACAGTGAGCAGATATGCTGGGTATGTCAGACTTACACACACCTTTGTCTCTGTAGTGTCGTGTGGCCAAAACACATGTCCCCTTCTGCACCCATATGTCACAGTATGTACCACAAAACCATATTTCAAATCAAAAGCGTTCATGGGGCTGTACCCCTTTTGCCATCTGCGTTTCAAAGCGTTCATTTGAACCCCAAAACCATATTTCATCTCAAAAGTGTTCATGGGGCTGTACCCCTTTTGCCATCTGCGTTTCTAAGCGTTTCATTTGAACCCCAAAAACATATTTCATCTCAAAAGCGTTCATGGGGCTGTACCCCTTTTGCCATCTGCGTTTCTAAGCGTTTCATTTGAACCCCAAAAACATATTTCATCTCAAAAGCGTTCATGGGGCTGTACCCTGTTTCCACCAAAGCCACAAAATGTAGGGGTACTGCAACACACACCGATTGGCATTCCAAATCCGTCCCATGCCATATGCACCCATATCACTATTCCATTGCCTTGACCACGCACACACATTGTAGAGCCATACACACGCATCTGGGAAATCAGTGCACAACTGTGCACAAACTGTGAATGTCAGACATCTAACACAAACCTTGCAAGGTGCAACACAATAACCTTTCGTCTCCGCCCCACAGGTGACGAACAGCATGATGCTGGAGAGGGAGACAGCAGCCATCACAGCCAGTCCACAAGCCCTCCACCAGGACTCACGGATGTGGAAGACCTGGACACCTCTTCGGACGAGGACTCCCGACCAGGCACATCTGCTGTGGCAGGGTGCAACCGCTCCCCAGGACCCCTCCTACCCACCAACCCATCTCCCAGGGCTGGTGACCAGTCCCAGGCCCCTGCTGCCATGGTCATTGCGGCCACCACCACCGCCGCAACCACCACCACCACCACCACCAGGGCCTCCCTGACCACTCACCCTGCGCAAGGGGTGGTACGCACGTTGACATCGACCCTGGGAGCCAGAACGAGGCCCCGGGTGACCAATGTGGCGAGTGGGCAGGTCGGTGGCAGCAGTTCAGGTGGGAGGAGCAGGGTCAGGCCAACGCCATCAAAGCCTGGGAGCCAAGCCCTGCCGCAAATCGCCAGAGTCCTTGGGGCCTATGAAGAGGCACAGGGACAATGGGCCCGGTCAGCTGCCGATACGCGGGAAGTCCTTGGGGTGTTGAGGTCCATGGACGCCCATATGGGCCAATTCGTGACCCGTATGGGCCAACTTGTCGGCCTCATGGGCCAGCTAGTGGTGGTGGTGAGGGCCCAATCAAGGCCAACCACACCACCTCCGCCACCACCTGCTGGGGTGCAGGGTCGTGCAACATCCAGTTCCCCTGCGTCCACACCGAGTGGGCAATCCTCAGCCACCACCAGCAGCCCACAAACACAACCCCCCCCTCTCAAACGTGGAAGGGGTCGTCCGAAGAGGAAACAGGTGTCCAGAGATGACTTCGCACGCTCCAAACGCCAGTGAGTCAGCCAGCCACGGTGGCCATCTACTGCATTCACTTGGACTACTATCCTACCCCACACTGCCATGTGAATGGCATGTGTCTGTCGGACTGTGGATCCAGAACAACATGGGTACACCTTGACCATCACGCGGACATGACCGTCAACTCATTGTTTCAGCATGCACCACTTTTGTGATCACCTTGCCCACAATCACATGTCACCGCTTAAAATAAATACACCTGGATCACATTCTGTTTTATCTGCTCTGTGTTTAATCAAGGATGTGCAACCGTCACCATGATCAGAAATGCATCGGGAGTGTGGTATGTCGATAGGCCAGGAGAGGCTGTAGGGACCTAGGGGTGAAAAACAGAACAAGAGTCCATTGAATGTGTGTGTCACACACTCATCACACAGTACTTGTCATCAAGTTTAAGCAATGTACACACATCTCACAGAGCAACAGGGCACAATGCTTCAGCCACTGTCAGTGGCATACTACCCTGGACATGGACCATTGCCACACAGCACTCAGTGAACAATAGGCCGCCGTGACAATGCACACATACACCTACACAACTACAGCAACATCAGCCGTCGTACATGGTCACTCACCGTCAAGTGAAGTAGCGGGCGATGAGCTTCTGACGCTCATTCACTGCTTCTTCCTCTCCACTGTCCTCGTCACTGGACACGGCTTGGTCTGCAGGCGGGGGCCCTGGCTGATCATCGTCATCCAGTATCAGGGGGATCTGCCTGCGAATCGCGAGATTGTGCAGCATGCAGCATGCCACAACTATCTGGCACACCTTCTGTGGGGAGTATGCCGGTGCACCCCCGGTGCGGTCCAGGCACCTGAATCTGGACTTCAGGAGTCCAAAGGTCCGCTCCACCACACGTCTGGTCCTCCCATGTGCCTCATTGTATCTGACATCAGCTGGAGTCCTAGGATTATGTAGTGGGCTCAGCAGCCAAGGCCCGTTAGGATATGCAGAGTCACCTGGGTGTGAGAAACACAGAGAATCTTTGCATTTCCAACAGGATACAAGACAGCATGTCACACCCAGCACGCTACACGAGTATGCATACTCACCAACAATCCATGCACGGTCCGGTTGAAGATTGGTCATCATTCGTGGGAGGATGCTGTGGCGCATGATGTGCGAGTCATGGGCGGATCCGGGAAACTTCGCACACACGTGTGTGATAATCATGTCCGCCAGGCACACCACTTGCACATTCAGGGTGTGGAAATGTTTCCGGTTCCTATAGATGTGCTCCATGGCCTGTGGTGCAACAAGGCCAACATGGGTGCAATCAATTGCACCAACAACGTGGGGGATGCCCAAGGGCATAGAAAGCACCCTTCACTGCCGCCAAATCACGAGCCCTGGGGAATCGGATGTACCGGTTCCTGTAGAGCATCATAGCTGACAGGACATCCCGTAGCACCATGCTGAACATGGGCTGGGACATCCCACCTCCACTGCCCACCGTGTGTTGGAAAGATCCGGTTGCGAAAAAATGCAGTGCAGCCATCACCTTAGCCGTGGGGGTGAATGCTGTAGGATATACCCTGCGAGGACGAAGGTGGGGTTCCAACATTGCACATAGGTGATGCAGGGTGGGTCAGTCCAGACGGAATTTCCTTATAACCTCCACATCCTCCATGTCTGCCAGCAATTGGTAGGGGCGATGTATGTTTGGTCTCCTCCTAGGACAGATGGAAGTGGACACATGTCAATGCAACACACCACATGGCATTTTCACATACACAAAACTAAAATTACTGACAAAGCAATAGAATCACAGAACAGCTGACAAGTAGGGACAGCACAGCTACAATACTCTTACACAGGTCCCCTTACCAATAGAAATGACCACTGACACCAACCATTGCTATGAGCATGCACATGGGGATTTAGGCCATAATAGCTTGAAAGGCATGATGATGATTTCAGACTGCATATGTGGGAAGCGGCAACACCACGGCAATATACCTAGCTGCTGTGCCTGACACAGCTTCCGAGGCTGGGTGAGTATGGCACACACCAACAACACAATGTACACAGGCTGAGCGGCCCAAACAAGTGGGTCCTGTTGCACAACGGGATATGAGACAGTCAATGATGTCCCTAGTTCACCCAATGTACAGCACTGTACGTATCACACCTCCAACACACATTGACAGGTGTACACATTGACAACTCCATGACAACACAGCTGTGTGAATGCAAATACACATCACAAGTGACACGTAACGTTGCACGTGCCAAGTGGGAGATGTACATTGAGAAATATGGCATGTGTGTGCATATGCACATCCCATGCTCCCATGCCAATGTGTACATGATGATGTGCCAACAGACATGTGGAGGCTGAGCACTGTCCGTCAATGCCTATGCACACAGCATGAAGTGGCCCTGTCTAGTGTGGACATGCTCCCACACACAAATCATGGCCACACCTGCAAATGCATGGCGCACATTAAACTGTGGATTCCACATGGCACCAGCGGACTGTACCCGCCATGGACCAGGCCCTTGAGGCCAACTCTAATGGCCGTCGCGGTTGCATCCTGCATGTTCGACTATAGAGGTAAGGGTACCGGGACAGCTTGGAGCAGGCCATTGTGTGCATTTGAAGTAGGCAGACATGGTACACCAATCGCAGCAGCTTGGACCCACTGAAACTGCCCCAGGGGGCTATGTGAGTGTGGGAGGGAGACCGGCATTACCACAGCTTCCAGGGACTGCTGCCTGGCATCCCTCAACAACACCTGCTGCTGCTGCCACCTGTCCACCTTCATGTCGACAACTCTGAAGATATGTCCAGGTCCACTCACCAGCGAGGAGCTGGAGATCCTGGATTCCGAGCTCCACGCACACTGCCCAAGGCTATTTCTTGCAAATGTTGTGTGTGTAAGACAACTACAGTGTGTGTGGGAGTGCATGTGCGGGACACACATGTCGTTGATCCGCAGCACTATGAATCAGAGCTTGTGGGGTTCCAACATGCACTGCTTACCATGCTTACTACAGGTGGAAGGGGTATGTAGGCTCTCTGGCGCTTTCCCATGCATGTCCCTCCCGAGTGGTGGTACATGGCATTTTCATGTCAGACATCCAGTGACGCAGCCACTTGGCAATGCAGGACTCAGGGCAGTTATTGCTTGTGTGAATGGCTGGCTGGGTCCCTGCTGGCCTTCTCAGTCTCAGCAGACCTGGGCTGCACATTGACCGCCCAATCCTAGAAGGAAACAACACTGACTGTACAGTGGGTTTCATGTGTCTTTAGTTCACAACTCTCCGGAAATGCGCAAACTCAGCCCTGTCGATTGAACACTCCAGGCCTTGTGATAGGGATGTGTGTGAGAGATAGTGGCACTGAATGTGACCTCCATTGCGGGGTGAGCCATTCACAGGGCGAGTACGTTGCGGGCTGCGCAGTGTTGGACACAGTGAGTCCACCCACAAAGATGTGTTGCCTTGTGATCTATGTGTTGGTCTACCTGACAATGGACAGTAGATGTGGGCAGACTACACATTGCTCAATGTGCTGGCATCCTGCATGTGAATGGGATGGACAGGTACCGTGTACACACTCCCACCAGCATGCATTCATGTGTGGTGTACACATGCTGTTATGCCATGTCCGATTACTTCTTGGCTCTGTTACACATCTCTGAGTATTTTGGATGGGTCAGCATCATGCCACTGTGATTGGTGGATGTAGGTGATGATGAGAATTGTATGAGTGATATTTCAACCCTCTTGTGTACCATCCCTGCAGTTGGAAGTCCTCCAGCCCAAGGCCTTGTGATGAGCCATTGCATCCAAGTTGATGCCTCAGTGTATGTGTAACTGACAGTGCAGCCAATTCCACAAAGGGTGTGACGTCATCTGCCGGATGAGCGACTACGTGGCGGAGACGAATCGGGGGATGCCCCCTCGTATTGTCAGGTTAGCAGGGCGCTGCATTCCACCACTAATGGTCTGCATCTTGACAGTCACACAGCCTGTGCCGGATGCACGTTTGTAGGGGCATCAGCAGCAAGCAAGTGAACAGTATTGTGGGATGGTGTCTTTTGCTGTGAGAGGCAGCATGTGTCCACAGCCTACCGATTATCTGGGTAATGTGATGTTTGTTGTGTGATGCAGTGGGTTGTAAGTGTTCTCTGTTCTGGGTGCATCTGACATGCATATGCGATTCCTGAGGGTCAAGATGTAATTTGAGCACTCTGCATTGTCAATGCGTTCAGAGTCGTAGCCCTCAGGAACAACCTGTAGTAGGCTGGGGTGCCAATTCACATGTATGTTTGAGGCACTGTGCCTACTCTGATTTCGTTCGGACATATGTGTGCGATGCCTCACCTCATATTCCTGGTATTTACACATCCGGCACACTGTGCAACAGTAGTTGTGCTCGTGCGAACGACAGGTGGATGGCATGGGCTCATCACCATTGTGGACTGTCATGTTGCAGTCTGTGTGAGTGGTGTCCCATTCTGCTCCATGCAGGTATGTCCTTGGCCTAATTACGTAGTGGTCATCCTTGCCACCATCAGGACAGTGGGTGTGCACACAGCGATTTGTGGCTATGGTCGCAGGGTGACACAGGCCGGGTGTTGTGCTATGTGCACAACACATGTGCCACTTATTAGCGGCTTCATTGTCTGTACGCCAGCCATTACGTGTTGATTGTGGTCGCTGTATACAATTGCACAGGTATCGTGCAACATGTGGATTTGGGAATGTTCTGTGCTGCTTCCCTTGCACATGTCTGTTTAATTGATGCCAAATGAGTGAGGCTACCTCGCTCTCTCTCATGTAGCATCTCCCGTGGGTGCTGAGGGACAGGGGACGTTTAACAGTGGTGAGGCATTGGATGAAGCAGCTGCACAGGAGCTGAGTGAGACAGATGTGACCAGCGCCTCGGAGGGGCCAGACGTGTGCTGGATGAATCACAGGCCGAGACGGCAATTTCTGCGTCATCTGAGGACAGAGGTGATGCATCCATGTTTGCTAGCACAGGGGACGTGGGCTCTGGCTCCTCTTCAGCCACGCGCAGGCCAATGTCCGCCCTCCCATCTACTTCCACTGGTGCAACACGTGTCGGCACAAGGATGAAGGATAGAGTGTCCTTCACACCAGGCACAGCTGCCCCTGCACATGTGACCCCTGCTGCCCTCAGTGCTGGGTCTGTTGAGCTTGTGCGGCATTTCTGCGTGGGGCAGACAGCTCTCCTCAATAACTTCATTGCCCATGACATCACCTTGCCGCAGGTGACATAGTTCATGGAGGGCCTACATGTACGCGTGGGTGGGCTACACCAGACTGTCCAATGGTTGTCCTCCCCAGTCAAGGTGGGCCTTCAACTGGGCCAATCTCAGGCTGACATTCCTGACCCTTTCTCCACCCCCCTGGAAAGTGGCACATCTGACAACAGCAGGGCACGATTCCTAACAAAAGAAGTGGGGGGACGCTGACGTCACGACAGGAAGTGACATCACGAAAGGTGGCTTGCACCGTCAGACTCATTGCCTCCCCTCGCTCACCCCTTATATGCGATTGCATCAGAGAAGCCAGCGCAGGCACCAGCAGCTCCGATCTCGCCCCAGAGAGGCCAAAGAGTGAATGTGTGGCTCCATTTGCTCCAGTTATCGAGCTCGCGGAAAAATAAGTGGGGGGACGCCGTCCACCCGCGTGGTACCCCGACTCGAGCCCTGGAACAGTGACAATGCATGACAGTCTCCAGAGTCCGGATACACCACATGCAACACACAGAAGCTGTAGCTGCCCTGGCGGGCCAGGCCGCAAACACCATCCCAGACGAAAGGTAGACCCACCCCGGCGCGCATACTCATTACATCCGCTGCCATTGACAAGGTACCCATAGAGTGAGATATGGGCCTCAGGGTGACGGGCCTCTGAGCCATCCCCGCCAACGAGTGTCATGCAACTCACACATATCGCAAAGCCAATAGGACACTTTGCCTGCACACCAGGGCTCGAGTCGGGGTACCACGCGGGTGGACGGCGTCCCCCCACTTATTTTACCGTGAGCTCGATAACTGGAGCAAATGGAGCCACACATTCACTCTTTGGCCTCTCTGGGGCGAGATTGGAGCTGCTGCTCACGCGCTGGCTTCTCTGATGCAATCGCATCTAACGGGTGAGCGAGGGGCGGCAATGAGTCTGATGGTGCAAGCCACCTTTCGTGACGTCACTTTCTGTCATGACGTCAGTGTCCCCCCACTTCTTATTTAGGACTTGTGCCCTGCTGCACACTGAGAATGTGTTGCCTGCGAGATGTGACCAGGAGAAGGGCGCCATGACCTCCCACCCACCAAGCTCCACTGCCATCCCGTGCCCTGGGTAGCCTGTGCAGGTGGACAATGTAGGGGGTACACCTGGAGGACAGGGGATGTAAGTGCCTTGGCAAGGGCCTGGCAGATGCACAGCAGTATCCAGCATGTCCCCAGAGGGAGGGCTAACGTCTACACCTGATGCAGCATTGATCGTGTGCCCGCCTGTTGTGCCCACACGAGTTCACATTCATCCCCAGACAGGTAGGCTTTCCAAATACCCAACACAGTGGAAATCTACCCCTCCGGGATCCTCCCCACACAGTCTGTTTCAACACTGCATGAGTGCACCTACCCGTGCCACCCACCCACCTGGGCCAAGCAGCCCTCCCGCTTCACATGCCACATGTGTGTCTTCCACAGTTGTGCTTCTCTCTCAGGGGCGGACCTCCAACTGTCCCATAGCACACAGACTGCACCGAGTCAGACTGGCATCCTGTTGGAATGGTAGGCACCCTCACACAACTACCTGTGACACAGTGGTGGCTGTAATGGCTATTGTGACTGCCATGGCAGTGTTGCTGGCCATGGCAGGGTACACTCACACACAATGCATACGCAGCTTTTTGTATCACTACTCTGCACATCGGACTGGCCACTGTCCCTGGGTTTGAACAATATTGCCGCCTGTCTATGTAATCTGTGACTGGATGCTGTTGTTCCTGTAGTCGGTTGTGTCTGTGTAGTTGCTGATTGCAGTTGTTACTGTGTGTGCATAGTTAAGTGAGGCACATGCCGTGTATGGTACCTCAACAATTGCAATGTCTGGTCTCACATTCCAATGTGTTTTACACGTGGCTGGGACTTCCCTTCTTTCAGACTCTGCTACTTGTGTGTGTGATGAAGGAGTGTTTTTGTGACACGGATTGTCTGCATGTATTTGGTGGTATTTCTGGGAAAATGTATACGTGTCATGTTTGCGTGCAGGCAAAGCACAGGGTGTGAGTCTAGCCACAGGATGACAGGTAGCATGTGCAGAGTGTACGGGTATGTGTGAGCTTACTTTCTGGGTGGCCAACAGTGTAGGTGTATGTTAATCTTGTGATGAACATTGAGCCTGGGCACATGGCTTACTTTCAATGTGTGCATTTGGGAGGTGTAGGTGTGTGTGGTGTGAAGGGTGTGACTTTGGGGTAGTGTTGGTGTGTGTGTGTGTGCGCTCTGGCAATGTCGACTACACACATGTGTTACCCAGGGGCATGGTGTGTGTTTGTATCCGTGTTCAGCTCTGTGAATGTGAGCACATGTCTGTATTGTATGTTGCACAGTGTGCAGTGTGTGGGTGTGTCCTTGCAGTTCAGGATGACTCCTACTTGATATGTTTTGGCCATTGTGGGTCTGCAGGGTGTGTGACTGTCAAGATTGTGCCTTGTTTAATTAAGCATGTATGTGAATTTCTGCAGTTCGTACTCACTGTGCAGACCTGCCCACCCACACTGATTTCGTGTGTGTGTTTTGTCATGCATTGCTGTAGCATGCTTCTTGCGTGGCTCCTAATTTTGCTTGATGAGTGTGATGTCAGACTGTGAAGCTAATTGTACACATATGTAGGACTGTGCTTTGTAGTAACCAGGCCGTCAGTGTTAATGTGATGATCTGTTGGGCCACGTCACAGTCTGACAAGCCAAGGCCCACGACCTCTGGTATTTCACTAGGTCCACTGTGGCGGCAACTCATATGCATTGACATCCAATGACACTAGACTACATGTTCATCTCACGACTCTCGTGTACTTCACACACTCTCATCCTCTCTCATTCGTACTTGTCTTCGATGAATAATTCTACAGAGTCACATATTTGCTTCAAGGCATGTATTTGAGCTTACTTCCTCTGTGATGCAGTATAGTGGACACTACTGGCAGCGAAATGCATGTGGAGGATATACTTAGCATGATTACACATACAAAAGGGGGTACAGGTAGATGTGATTAGTTGTTGATTGTGGAATAATGGCTTCGGAGTTACAACTGCCTTGCCCTTGCTATGCTAAAGTACATTTACTCATTACTGAAGGGCTCTAGACTTTGACACAGACAGTATTCCTTTTGCCTACCAGACAGCTTGACATCATAGGCACAGTACATCTCAGTTCCATGGTACAGGATTACCACAATAGTGACTCCGACACACCTGCGTCAGAGGTGACATCAGAGCATGAGCCTACATGCATGCAGCAGCGTCTCACAAGTTGTTGCAATGTGGTGGCTACTGATCATGACACAATAACTAGGGCCATGTTGTAGGGGGTTGCATTTGTTGTCCATGCAAAAGTCCTGGCACGGGAGTACAGACAAAGGTGAGGTGACAGTTCTCACGTAATACAGCAGACAGATAAGTGTGCACTGACAGGTGCATGTGTTCAGGTGCGCAGAATACATATTATAGCATAGTTGTTCGTGCAGTATTGGCCATGTGGTTACTGTACACAAGTCCCATACCTCAGACTCCCCCTGTTCATGCAGAGACACGGGATATGGTGAGGAACAGAGTGCATGTCCCGAAATGTCAAATGTCATGGCAGTGGAGTTGATGGTAAGGTGTTTGTTGCAGATTGTAGGGTATAGTTGTTGTACAGCTAACTGTCCACTCCGTGCGAAAGCCAAGCATAGGTACGGTGTTGAATATCAATGTTCAATTGGGGGTATTGAGTCGGGGACCCATGAATTGACAAGTTGTCAGGTATGCGATACCTTCCAGCAGAGCATCCCTCTCATTGGTGGTAAACATGGATGACATCCAATGAAGCGGATGGTGGGTAGCAACGTGTTCATCGTAAGTTGTCCCTTGTAGAAGCCTGATGGGACATGTTGGATGACATTCGATGAAACTGTGATCCAGAATACGTTGTGTGGAGGCACACTGGTCCCATTGCAGTGTGTGTCCGATTGCAGCCACAAACGCCATGCCCACATGCACTGAACAGATCCTGTCGTGGGCGTCCAGGGGTGCAAACAAGTGTACCAAGTCCGCCTTTGGACATGCCGGGTTGGAGAGACACAAATCCACAGGCCAGTGGAACGGACACCTCCGACAGTAGAAAACGGGGATGACGGAGCTGAACATTGCAATGCGGTAAGTTACTCGGTAACTTACATTCAGCATAGCCAGATTTGCACAGCCCACTATCTGTAGCAAGCTGTCACTGTACAGCTGCATCTGTCCGGCGTAGTTGAGAAGCAGTGGTGCAACAGCCATTTTGCTACAGGGTGATGTGATGGCGTGCTCCGGCTGCCTGAGCAGTCAGCAGAGTGCAACCTCCGACGATGCTGGGAATTCTGGAATGGATGTACGGCGGCATGACTTGGGGTATAGCTTGGGCGGAGGAGACATGCTTCAATGAATGGTCAAGGCCAGTGGTGTCTGACTTTTTCCAGATTACTTGCATTTGACCCACAAGGAGGAGTGGTATAATAGTATTTTGTAGTATTATCTTTCTTTCATGTTAGGCGCTATCTGCCAGTGGGAGGTTTACTCTGCATGGCTATGTTTGGCCTCTTGTTGGTACAATGGCTCCATTCTCCTGCAGAATTTGTTGCAATGTAATTTTAGAGTAGGAATGGAAGGCCATTCAGTGCTATCTGCTCTGCCGTGTGTGGGCGGGACACTCCGTTGCCGCTGTACATTGAGGCTTCTGTGTGGGTGTAGTAATTGGGAACACCTGTTCTCAGGCAGCAGGGTTTTTCTATTTTGTACATTGCATGGCTTGATATTGCGAGCAGGATGGAATAGGTATTTATGGATGAGAGTGGCGTGCCTTTTGCGGACAATGTTCATATTCTGCGATGTTATGTAGCAGCTGCCGTGTGCTTCTCCATGTTTTGCACACAAGGGTGTGTCCTATTTTGCCATCACATTACTCCCCTGTTCGGGACACTTGTGTGACATCCAGTTGACAACTGTGTGTTGTCGATTGGGGACATGATTGATGCAGGAGGGCCACGTGACATGTGCCTTCAGGGTGGGGCTGGTGTGTGGGGTGTGTAGTTGTGACCCTGTGGTGTTTGTGTGCAGCCCATGCGTGGCGCTGTCGTTGGCCTCTGCATTGTGCGCATGTGTACGTGCTTCATCGCCGCTGTGCTGCGGTGCCGTGACGGGGACGTGACTTCCTGGTCCCGGGTAGTGGGTGCCCAGGATGTTGCGAGTTGTTTTATTTTAACAGGTGGGACATGTGTGGGTACAGTGGTGGATGTGTCCTGTCCACACAGGGGTGTCTGGGGTGGCCATGTACAGTTTTTCCGTCCTTGCATTGTGTGCAGTGTTTGCGTGCCCTTGTTGTGTGTCTGCCTACCTGCGTCGTCGTTGCGCGTTCACTCCTAGGTGGTGCATCAGGTACAGCATGGGGATGGCCTGGAGAGCAGGATTCATTTCGGGATGGGCCACCTTTTTGGTCTCCGTACTCAACAGTCGGGTTTCCGCCTTGGTATCTCGTGCGGTGTCTCTTTGCCGGTGAGGCTGTTTGGTTGTGGCATCGTAATTTGTACGCCGGGCGGTACGTCATTTCGTCGGACAGTGTGTCTCCATTGGCTTGCGCCGCTACGTAGACGGGCGCACTTTGATGGCGGGCGGCATCGCAGGCTTACGGGCGGTGTTTGGCTGACTTTTCACATCCTAATTTGGCGGGCATGTGGGCCGTTGCTGGCGGACGGTAACTAGCGGTTTGTGCCTCCAACAGCACGGCGGTAGTGCTTCCGCCCGACATCGTAATCGGCCCCTAAGTACTGAGATGTATCCTGTAGATGATGTATGCAGTCACCAACTACAAGAGGATATGGTAGAAATTGACCATATGATCAGTGGTCACTTGCCCCTACCAGCTTTGTCTGTCTAGCTCTGCATCTGTTCCTTAAGCTTTCCCCATGCTTTTGGTACCATTCTTGTTCTACTTTACACAAGTTTATCATTTGATATTTCCATTTTCTTGCACATTTTGATGGAAAGTATATGACTATTCCTTGCTCCAGATCCACACGTAACTTCCAGTCAACCTGAAGGACCCCATTTTTGCTTAGTATGAACAATCAGGAGCAGCAGCACTTATGCAGCAGCTGTACATGGAAATTTTCAGTGTGCACAAAACTATGATTTTTGATGGAAAGCAGTGATTGATAATGATGGTAAAAAAATAAAACCAAAACACAACAGCGATAACCATGGTAGCACTTGATAAACACAAGATGCCATGATTTGTATCTGTAAGCGAATAGTTGCAATTACTTTTAGGAACAGTTTAATAGTTTACTTAATGAATATGTTTTGTCCTCTGCCAACATTGTTATTTGCCTATAATACATGGAATGCTGCTATCCCTGTATAAAATCCTGCCTCTAATTTCTTTATAACAAGCAACTTGTGACATACGAAATGACATCACATCTCAACTGTAATAACTACAGATGAGTTCTGACATCACAATGCCTGCTGCCAGAGCTAGCAGCCAAGAGGAAGGGAGGGTCAGGTCACGAAGCACAATTAAAGTAGCTGTTTAAAGAACCTTGCTTTTCTTTCTTCTGCTCTGTTTTTCTGGCTTGCAGTCATAAGCAGAAATGAGTTATTTTTGGCAACATATTTATTTTTCTGCACTCCTTAGGTAATTATAGAAATGTTAGAATCTTTTTGCATATTTTTACACATTTCAAGCAACTACAGCTTTTTTTTTTAACTGACTTGTATTAAGCTGATTCTAATTTCTTTTTGCAACAAATATCTAACAGCTTTTTTGATGTGTTTGATTTTGCACTAGGGATTCCATTTTTATTCTTCATATTTGTAAACATGCTATCCCTTTCATATGAAAGAGCTACGCATTAAGGAACAAAATGGTTTGTGTGAGAGGGGACGGTGTCACCATGTATTATATGGGATAATATACACCCTGCTGTACACAATAAGGGTATTGGAGTCATATCAGAGTTCCATAACCTTATAAAGGAACTCAGCCTTTGGCCTAGTACCTCTATCTGGTCATGGAACTCCTCCGTGACTTGCAATATCCTTAAATTGCACTGCAGGGGGTACTTTATACTGTGTATACCTTCCTCCTACTAGCATTCAATGTGTGGAGCCTGCAGCCAGGCCTGTTTTTTCAGTCAACATCATATTGTATTCGATGCCTTGTAGCTGGATTTGAACATTACAAATGGTGGCTCCAAATTACTGCATGCTAAGTGCTGTTGCCTAAAAAACAAGGACTGGGTAAAGGTGTTAAACATGACATGCATGTAGGGTAAGTAGGGAAGTACTATCGGAAAGCAGATAAAACAGTGGGGACCATGTATTATAAGGAATAATCTGGTCTCAGAATTCTCTGACCATATAAAGGCACTAGGTTTGTCAACTTGTGCCTCTTTATGGTCGTGCAACTCCAGATAATTAGCACTTTTAAAGGAAAGTTTCCAAATTGATTTCTATGCAAAAATGGGATTTATCAAGACGTTTTTAAACATCAAAGACGTGAATGTAAATTACATTTTCAGAAAGTACTTTTTTGTGTTCAAAATATTTTATTGAATTTTCAGATATTAAACATACAGGACAAAAATGAAATATTACAGTAAAAGTACCTAAAATGCGTATATGAATTAAACAATCATAATAAATTCAAAATAAATACAGTCTAATATAGCCTATTATTACAATAAATTAAAACAGGAGGGGGGAGGGAACAGAGATAATATATGGACGTTATTAATAATAAGTCTAAAATAGAACTACTGTCTATCAAAAGATAGAGAAACTATTAATAAACATTAAACTTGCTAAGAAGATAAATAATTATCAACAGGTTTCCAGAATAAATGAAAAGAATCACAATTATGAATAACACCATTCAAAGATAAATGAGCTCCTCTTCTTGTAAAAATAACCCACGACCACCATGCATGAACAGATAGTGATGAAACATCTTTCCAGCAAGCTGCAATGGACTTTAAGGCAGCTGATACTAAAAATTAAAAAGTTTACATTCTAAGTCTACTAATTTATGAGAGAGAACAACAGATTTACAAATTATTAAGCTAAATGTCAAATCATCTTGAATATTAAGTATGCGTTTTATAACATCCCAGACTTCATTCCAAAATTTGACAATAAAAGGGCATTCAAAAAGCAAATGTTTTAACGAACCAGTATGCAAATTACAATGCCAACATATAGGGGAGGGAAGGAGTTTAGCTTGGAACAGTCTTAAAGGTGACCATAAACAATTATATAAAATATATGAATTTGTTTGGTAGAGCGATACAGGTAGCCATCCTGAAATTCTATGTAACCAAATAATTTTCCATGTTTCATAGGATAATGATAAAGAAAGCTCATTATTCCAATAGGTCAATAACTTATCAATATTGTCACCTTTAAATGTAATCATCTTGTTATACAATCTAGAAACACCATGTGGTAAGGTGGAAAGTGTTTGAATATAAATCAATAAATCCGATTTAGTATTAAGAGGTATAGAATGAGGAAATTAATCCAAAATCGAATTGCATAAACATTCATATTTGAATAAATCAGTAGAAGGTACGTTAAATTTTTCTTGCAGAACATCAAAAGTTATAAAAGTATTATTATAATAAATATCTTTGAGATAAAAAATACCATTTTTAATCCATGAATGCCAAAATCTAACATTTTTAGTGAGTTTTATGTTTGAATTATACAACAACGACATGTCTTCAGTAATAGACATGGGTGATTGGAAAATAGAATCAAAATCATGTAATATTAACTTAGTAGATTTCAGAATAACAGATCTATTAAAAAATATTGACCTATTAGACATAGTTAATAAAGAAGGTAAGGGGAGTGGATCTATTAAGCTTTTTTCTATAGACAGCCATGCAGGGGAATTATTCAACTGAGAATGATTAAACCAAAGAGAGCTTTGCTTTAAAATAAAGGCCTTATGATAACAAAAAATCCGGTAAACCAAAACCTCCATTACATTTAGGCAGTTTCAATTTTTATAACTGATACGAGGAGCTTTATTGCACCATAAGAACTTGGATAGAAGCCGATCTATATCTTTATAAAACTTCATAGGAAATTGGGTAGAAATCATGGAGAGGGAGTAAAAAGTTTTGGCGCTATAGTCATTTTTATGGAGTCCATTCTCCCCCACCACGAAAGATGAAGTGGAGACCATTTCGATATTTTATCTTTAATATAAGTTAGAATAGACTCACAATTTAATGAAATTGTAGATTTTATAGTAGATGAGAACAAAATACCCAAATATTTAATTATTTCTCTTTGCCAAATTATATCTTTCATGGGTAACATATCTGGGGTACAATGGATATTTATCGGAAAAAATTCAGTTTTATTAGTATTTAATTTGTAACCAGAAAGTGTGGAATATGATGAAATAATCTCAAATAAAGGGGAAGTGAAGAGATAGGATTACTAATAAATAAAAGTACATCATCTGCATATGCCAGTGTTTTAACATTGACCTTATTAATTTTAATACTATTAATATCGTTACAATTCCTAATTAACACAAGCAAAGGCTCAATCACCAGAAGAAATAGGAGTGGGGAGAGGGGGCAGCCTTGTCTAGTACCTCTGAAAAGAGAAAATTGGTTAGAAATTTGACCATTAATAAATAACCGGGCTGTCGGTGCAGAATACAAAGCAGTTACCATACGAATGAATACATCACCAAAATTAAATGCAATTAAAGTATGGAATAAAAACTGCCAATGAACTTTATCGAAGGCTTTTTCAGCATCCAGAGCTAACACTCCTGTTGGAATAGATCATTTAAAACCTTGTTCGATAACATGTAATAATGTTCTTGTATTATCTGCAGAATGTCTATTCTTCATAAACCCAGATTGGTCCGGATGAATAATAGAATCTAAAACAGATGCTAACCTGGTAGCAAGTATTTTAGCGTATAATTTACAATCTTGATTTAACAAAGAAATAGGGCGATAATTTGAGACAAGTGTAGGATCTTTATTGGGTTTGGGTAACACAACAATTAACGCCTCAGTAAAAGAGCCCGTAATAGTCCCTGTAGTGCTAAAAAAGGTAAATAATTTAAATAAATAAGGAATAAGTTGTATTTGAAATTCTTTATAAAATTCAGCTGGAATGCCATCAGGACCAGGTGATTTCTTTTGTTTGCGAGATTTAATAGCTACTCGAATTTCATCCTCTTTAATGGGCAGGTCCAATTTATTTTTATCTAAATGAGAAATTTTGGGTAAGTTACTAGTAGATAAAAAAGAATCAATTAAAGAAGGGTCATTAGAACTAGGTTGATTATATAAATTAGTATAATAATTTAAAAATTCCTTGACAATATCATTGTGTGATATGGCAATTTTCCCATTGGGACCATGAATCGAATTTATTTGGGCCTTATCTTTTTTTATACCTAAATAATTAGCTAACAGTCGACCAGACCTATTAGCATTAAAACAAAACCTTGCTTTGGATTTGGAAAGTTGAATACCAGCTCTTCTACTAAGAATGGAATTAAATTCATATCTAAGTTTCTGCAACCTAAATTTATATTTAGGATCGTTAGAAGTGATAAAAAGCCTTTCAACTTCTGAAATTTGTTTATCCAACTCTTTAATTCGTATATTATAGGTTTTATTCTCATATGCCATAAGAGAGATAGAAGCGCCTCTAACATAAGCTTTAAAGGCGTCCCATCTATTCACAAGGGAAGTGGAGCCTTCTGGGTTAAATTGAAAGTAATCCTGTATAGCTGTTAATATTTTTGGTTTGTTTTGTTCATTAAGAATAATATCAGTATTCATACGCCATCTAGATTGTACTTTATAATTTGAATCAACTTGCAAAACAAAAGACACAAGAGCATGATCTGATATGTCAATATTGCCAATGTTAGGAGAAACCACAGAATTAAGGAGCTGCCTGGAAATTAATAAATAATCAAGTCTAGAGTGTGAATTATGAGGATTGGAAAAAAAGTGAACACTTTATCCGTAGGGAAATGTAATCGCCAAATATCGATTAATTTTGTAACTTTAAGGAAAGTTCTAAAAGTTAAAAAAGCTTTTGGAGGTCTAAACTTAGTGAAGGATGATCTATCTAATAAAGGATCAGAAATAAGGTTAAAGTCTCCTCCAACTATAAGAGGAACGTTGCCTAACTTGAGTACTTCAGTGGTCAAATTAGACCAAAACAAAGGGTCATCAGCAGTTGGACCATAAACATTAATTAAATACATGACAGAATCATAAATTTTAACTTTGACTATAACATATCTACCTTCTAAATCTGATGTTTTACTTAAAATTTGACAATGTAATCTTTTAGCAAAAAGAATAGCAACACCATTCTTTCTCCCGTTAGCAGGAGAAGAGACAATAGAATCTACCCATTGTTTTTTCATATAATCCAATATTTTGTCGTCAATATGTGTTTCCTGAATAAAACAAATATCTGCTTTACAACTTCTGAAATAGTTTAGTATCTTTGTACGTTTTACCGGATGTCTCAAACCTTTAACATTTAGAGAAGTAATTTTAATATTATGAGTATTAGCCATAGTAGAATAGAGAGGAAGAGGAAGAAGGATTGAAGAAGAGGAAACATTGAAGAAAATTACAGAGAGTAGTAGTTCTAGTATAATATACAAGGAATAGGAGGAAAAAGAACAGAGACAGACAAACAGAAAAAAGACGACCACTCATAAACATTAATACGAGTTTTGAGACGCACACATGCTTTACAAGCATGACCGAACCGTTGGAGCCCATCGTGTAAAGAGCTAGAAACAATTAGTCAGAAATGCATATGAAAACACTTTTCAAATTGCAGAGTCATGCGTATCCATAGAATGTAGTGATAGCTGTGAGTGCTGTTCCAGGAATAATTTTAAGTCTTCTGGACGTTGAAAGGACTTAGAAAAATTATCTTTCCAGATTCTCATTGTTGATGGATCAAATAAGCCGTATTTAAATCCAAGACTTCTCAAGTGAGGGCGACAATCAGTAAATTCTTTACGAATCTTGACAGTCTCTTTGGCATAGTCTTGGTGAATAAATATTTTATTGCCATCAACTATTAAAGATGGAATTTCCCTTGCTGCTTTCCTTATCATGACCAAATGATGGTGACGCAGTACCTTAAAAATCATTTGTCTTGGCTTAGTATGTTGAGGATTGCGATGGGATGGAATCCTATGTGCTTTGTCAATTTCAAATTTTTCCGGGAATTTGACGTTTAAAAGGCCAGGTAACAAATTTTCCAGGTATACTCTACAATTAGAGCCTTCAACTTCCTCTGGTAAATTAAAAATGCGCAAATTATATTGCCTATTACGATTTTCCATATCCAGAAGAAGGGTAGACATAGGGGAAATTTTTGCCACAAGTGGTGTAAAAGCGTCAATTTTTACTTTATTGTCTTGTATTTTAATTGCATTATCCGATACTTTCATCGACATGCTGGCCATATCTTTACATAAGTTTTTAATTTCAGACGCAATATTCTCAGTATTTGCACGCAAAGCATGTATCTCGTCATAAATTCCACCACTTTAGATTTTACTGGAGGAGGGGAAGTCTGATTTTTCCTTTTATTATTAGGATTTTGTATAGTTTTATTCTCCATTTTCATATGAGAAAATGCACAGGAGTAATTAAGAGTAATGAAGCAAGTATAAATTAAAAGAACCGAAATTGCTTCTCTGTAAAAGCTGGTGCAGCAGCTAAACCAGACTGTGGGAGTGGTTAGGCCAAAGCCAGGCCCTTTCCTGAGAAGACGCTCCGCCCCCTGACAGGAATCTGGGCAGTACCTGAAAGCAGAGCTCGAGGCTGGAGCAGGCTGAAGCAGGAGGTAGAAACCATGTACTTCCGACGTTCCAAGAAGGAAAAAACAGCATCCACAGCAACAGGTAGGGCTTTAGCAGTCAGCTGGCATAATTTCCAGCAATTCCTGACTGGAAACGCTTATTTCGTCGACAAAAACGGGCTCCTTGAACACGGAGCTCACCGGGAGGCGGCCATCTTGTTTTCGCGCGTTCGCGCGTCTAGAAAGTACTTTTTAAAGCACTTGTTTTCCACCTGCAGCTCCTGCAAATGAAAAGTGCGGGCAATGGATGTGATTAGTCTTGTCAAATAGTGTATTTCTCATCTGCAGCCCTCATAAACATAAAAAGCTGAAAAAGGCGACGGGTCAAAAAGATGAACAGCACACACTAGCCCCAATATCTTGCTCAAAAAGTTGAAAATAGGTATTTTATGCAACACACATTGCTTTTTATATTCAGGGAGGCTGGCAGCACGCCATCCCTGAATATAAAATCTACACTGAGGAAACAGGTCATTTTCTTTAAATGATAATACACTGTACCACTAGACACTCTTTTTAAAATTCTTTTATTATTTAATTAATTTACGTATTTATTCATTTTCATTTTATGATAATGTGTTTAACAGAATAGCGATGTCATAGTTTGGTAATAATAATAAAAAAATATTAAAAAGTTGTTTCAATTAGTTTTTTAACAGCACTCTACATTTCAAGAAATGGAGCGTAAAAAATAAATAACTGCACTGCAATCGGTAGCTTTTAGGGTTCTGCAGGCTGCATTCAATTTCAAAATGTCTGTATTCGACAGAAATATGGGTTTCTTGGCAGCATTTCTAAACAAAAGTGAGTGCGTGAAGCAATTCTTAACTGGGAGCAACAATGAGGGACAGGAAGCTGATGCCATCATGTCATGGCTGTCAGTTTCTCAGATAGAAAGGTATATCTTGGGAGAATGCGGTGTGGCAGGGCCTCTTTCACGAGTATGAACACATTTCCATCACGAGCTACTTAAGCTGTTCAATTCGCATTCAAATAATATGACAGCCACAGTTACTGCTGTAGGAAGGGTATATTACTGGAAGACATTTGTTGTTCATATTAAGGATAAAGCCGTCTGTCACTACACATGCCAAATAAAAGAAATACACAGTCCAACTCTTTCATTAGATGAAACAGTGGCGATGCATTGGTGCTCCTGAAACGTTTTGCAGATATGTCAGATGCAAAATACACTCGGATGTCTTTCTGTCCTTAATTTTCGGGAACAAAGTCTAGGTTTTCACATTTCTGCCAGCCTCACATCATGGGCTATTTCACTGCAAAGAGCATCCAATTTACACTGATCGAAATCCCTTACCTGTAATAGCTTTTTATGTGTTAACCTTGTCATAGGAGGCACAAGAGAGCCATAAAACATACCCACCCAAATTTATTACAAATTGATTATTTTAAAAGACTCCTTCATGACACCATGGAAGAATTAACATAAAGCATATTTCAACTGCCTCCATTTCGCCATATTTAGATTATCTGCAAGCCTGTTTGTGTCACATACAACTATATGTTAGGAAGGTTCTTTTTCGTGTAGAGATAATTGATTAATCGCATTCCCTTTATAAGAGGATTTTATGGCTTTCGATTTCCCTCAAGCATTGTGCAGCGAATCAGGGCATAAAACTCTGTAAACCATCTTAACTGTACACATTTAGGAATAACCAAGTAGACAAACATGTAGGTAGCTACAAGACAACGTCTGTTTCTGAAGGACAGTTGACAAATGAATTTCAAATTAACAATTTGGAAGTTTTATTTATTGTGTTACATCAACAAGATATGCCCCGTTTTCCTGCCCTAATCTCCTTCAACAAATCACAATAAACATTTACAGAGTGTATGCATAACATTCATAACACTTCACAATACATGAAACCTCGGTGGTAAAACCTTTCATTCTAGTACATCACAGCTCATTTTCGCGACCATCCACACTATGACAGCATAAAAACTGTCAAAACACTAAACCATCGGACAGCACACCACACCACATTAAACACCAGGGGCGGTATTATTCCCACCAGGTCACTTTGGTATTACAGAAAGGGCTGCAAATACTTGTGCAGCCCCTTTTGCAATACCGATAGCGCTGGCGCATATAAAGCGCCAGCGCTATCTTCAGTGGGCGTTCCCTCATTTGCATGGGGGCGTGTCCCATGCAAATGAGGGAATCCCTTTGCCACTGCGCCTGTGTCGTATTTCAAACACAGGTTCAAAGGCAAAGAAGCTCTCAGGAGGGTACTGACTGTGTGCCCCCTAATGGCAGCCCTTTGGAGGGGGAAATGGGGTCCCATGGACCCCTCAGATATTTCCTTGAAGGCGGGTGCAGTCACTCACTGCACCCGCCTGCAAGGGGATCTCTATTCCCCCTTCAAAGTGCAGGCTGGTTGCCGCCTACACTGTGAAAACACGGATCGGATTCAAAGCAGTCGCTCCATTTTTTCACATGAATGCACTGCTCTAGGGGCAGCGCAAGTTCGTGGCTATGCTGGGGGCAATGCATTCTTCATAATACGGAGCATTTTCCTTCATTGTGCCAGGCGCACCTTTTAAAAGGTGTGCCCAGCGCGATGAAGGAAAATGCGCTGCATGTATAATACGGCCCCAGGTCTTTTCATCAATCAGACACCACATTATAACACCTTACGTCAAATAACACCACACCTTTCCTCACCCAACCACAACCAGGTCAAAGCTCTGCCCACTGAAAATAGTTGGCACTTTATCAGAGAACTCTAAATCATCAAACTTCTTACAAGGACAGACAGCATTCCACAGCATACCACTCACAGAATTGCATGATATGCAAGGCTCCATACAATCCCATCCTCCTTACCTCTCCAAACCTCACCGTGCCATGTCAGGACTCTAGCAGTGTTCTGGACAAGATTGGAAAACCAAGGGTGTGTCAGGGATCCTGTTGAGCTCTGGGCCAGGCAAGGTAATAGTGAGATGCTAATTCTTTGCAGGGACATGCGATTTCCAGAGAAGAGGTACCTCGAGGCTTGGAAGGAAGCAGGAGAGAAGCTGAGGTCTGAAGCAGGTTGGAACAGGCAATGATTAGGGAACTGAAAGTCTGCATGGGAAACTATGATGGCAACACAAGTGTAAACAAGAAGAAGGTACAAGCACAAAAATTATAATGTGTCTATATTTAATGATAGTTTTATATTTTTCTTTTAGAAGACCTCTTAAAATCGGAACTCTTCTGAGTTGTGGTTTTCTGGTCTATATTGTCTGCTTTGCTTCCTATAGTGCGGAGATACCAACTTTGGGGGTGAGTCATGCGCTTTATATATTAAAAAAAAAAAATAGTTTGTCTGTTCCTCAGAAATGATCTCTTTGTGAGCTGAAAAATATCTAACAAGACGACAATGAGCAGATTAAACTCAAAGAGTTCAGGGAGACACCTGCAGCTGTTATGAAAAAAGAGAACTGGGTGGATCTATGTGCCATAGGCACAAGGCCTTAGAAACACACTTTCATCTTTGGTACCAATGATAATCAAGACTGTAATACAAACACAAGGAAGAACAATAGGGAACAGAACAAGGAACACCAGCACAGAAATTGGGCTTCAGGAAAAGCAAGACTGGAATGAAAGACAGGAAAAGGTTTAGAATACACTGAACTATGACTACTGGAAAAAAACTAGGAAAAATCTGTGCCCTAACAAGACAGGCCAGAAATATGCACGAAAACATGGACACTGAACACAAGTCAAGATGTATGCATATAATAAGAGAGCTCGGGAAGAGTACAGGCAAGACTAGGAACAACTGCTACCACAGAAACAGAGAAGCAGGATAATAAGAAACAGACAAATAGACTTCTAAGTGACCAAAAACAGAAAAAAATGAGTTCTGGAAAACAAGGGAAACAGAAAGCAGAGCAAGCCTGTATATACAGCAGCTGTAATGCAACAGAGCACCAGGAGACTCAGGGGACAAGTAAGTTGTGAGCCACTACTGTCTGGCCTCATAAAGTTGAATTAGAAGGCGTCTCAGGGGAAGAGCATAGGTGCAGAGAGAGTCAGGTGCAAGAATAATTCAGTGGTACAAAGAATCAGGGAACCACTAAGGAAAGAAAGGCTGAAGTGGAACTAGGGAAAGGAAAGAACAGGAAAACCAAGAGACACAAGAGAGGAAACAGGAAAGCCCTGGAATAGATCTATTTGAAGACAAGGGAAAGAGAGAGAATTCCAGAATACACGTAAAAAAGGGTCAGAAAAGCTATAGGATCCAGGAATCAAGCCATAGAATTGGTGTAACAGATGGACCGCACAAGCCCCTTGTGAGCACCACCTAGTGGCCTGGTGGTAGGACCTGACCTACTAGCCATGGCATCACCTTAACTGCACAACTCCTAACCCATCCACCGCCACTCTGTATGTCATCACATATAACAATCCTTGCCGTTGACCACCAATACACATAACATGAAACTTACAAGACTGGACCACAAATCCTCTGACCCTGATTTGATTCCAGCCACACTTGAAAGTCAACACTAATCATCAGTACATACAAGACCCCACAACAACATAACACACAAGACCCTGCCAGAGAAAAAATCTGGGCCTGAACGGTGTTGATTATACTGCTCTCATAAACTTTTTCATTCTGAGAGATGAGGACTTATAACAAGAGAGACAAGAAAGAACCAGGGAGGCAGTCAATTCTAAAAATACTGGAGAGAAGAGCCATAGAGTAGGGAGTCATGGGGCACTAGGTACCTGAGAACCAAGTGGCTGTGGCTGAACTTCTGAGTCAAAGTTTTGTGAGAAATGTGGAGACACCAAGTCAGTCAGACAAAGAGATAGAAAAACACTAGTGAAAGAGAAACGGCAGGTGGAAATATCAAACAAAAGGACAATGTGATAATTGATTAAAGCCCACTAAACATATTTCAAATTATAGATGTTAGCTGTTAAAAAGAGGGTTTTCCAGCTAGGGAGAGTGAAACTTGAGTTATCACTTGGGCACTGATATTGAAACTCCATGTTATTGACAACAGAAAAAACAAATCTTCCACAATTTTATACTGTGAATACATTTCTCTTTACCCCCTCCAAAATCCTCTTCCCCTGCTCGATAAACAGTGCGGGAGTATATTTTCTACTCTTTCTAAGATCAACTACTCATCAGCAGAAGAGTCATATGAGAGCCGTACAAAATATGGCCTCACTTCCCACATCCCCCCTAAAGTACCTGACAACCTGCCACCCACCCTACCACCCTGAAGTAAACCCTTCCCAGCTCCACCTAATTAAACAAAAATGCCCTGGCATCCCCTTATCTCCTCCACCAACCTCGGAGGAAATGTCCTGTATCCTGTCAAGTAAGAAAATATTGGCCATCCTGTCACCTTCCCCCAGCACCCTCAAGAGAACCTCCCCATCCCTTCTTTCCCAAATCTGTGCTCTCTGTCTAAGTGTGAGAACCATTGCTGAACTAACAGGGGCTCTGGGAGAGTAGGTCATCGGATTGGCCTGCAGTTGACAGAAGAGATGGCAGTTGGTGGAAAAGTGGTAGATCACCGTTCGTCAGCGTACAAGAGCACAGGCTTCCGTGTGCGAAGTTTATCTACTCTTACATCACAGCAGTTAGAAAACAAGAGTTTTGTCTGGTACAGCAAACATTATTCCTATGAGGAGCACTAGGTACTCTTTGTCCATGTAGGCATCCATATGTTGTCGAATCACTCAATCTGTGGGAATTCTGTCATATAGGGAAGAGTCAGTGGTCTATGTGTCTAATGCATCAACTGCCCATCATAAATGCTACAACTATGTTAGACCTGCTGTCTTAATGTAGACTTCTCCCAAACGTATTGCCTCTCTTCCTCCATGTTGCTGAACCTATTTGTGTTGGCCTTAGGACTCTGGGTACTTTACCACTGCTAACCTGTGCTAAAGTGCTTATGCCCTCTCCCTAAAACATTGTATATTGAAATTATACCCAAATGGCATATTTAGTTCACATGTAAGTCCCTATTAAAGTGGTACTACATGTACCCAGGGCCAGTGAATTAAATGCTAACAACCTGCAGCTCTGATTGTGCCACCAACTTGAGTAGCCTTTTAAACATTCTCAGGCCTGCCAATGCAGCCTGTGTGTGTGCACTGCTATATCAACCTGGCAAAATAAACCGTTTGCCAGACCCAAACCTTCCATTTTAATACATATAAGTAACCCCTAAGGTAGACCCCGGACACCTCCAAGGGCAGGGTACAGTGTATTTAAAAATGTGTACATGTACTTTTAAGTTTTATATGTCCTGGTAGTGAAAAACGCTTAAATTCGTTTTTTCACTACTGCAACGCTTATCTCTTCCATAGGATAACATTGGAGTTGCCTTATTACATTTTAAATGTGTAATTTCCAAATGGGAAGAGATCACCAGTTTATGTTTGGTGTCTTTGGAATCGGGGTGAAAAGCCCTATTTAGTGGCCAAATCGGGTTTTTAATCACAGTTTTAAAAATGCCATCTTTTAGAAAGTTGGTGTTTTTCTTCCCATAGCCCTTTTGTGTCTATAGCCTGACCTGCCCTGGGTAGCATGACTGTGTGTAACTGACAGTTGCACTTTGTGAATTCCTCCCAGACATTCACACAATAGAGAGATTAGATGTGCCCGAGTGAACCATCTTCTGGCAGGATGGGAGATGAGCATAGACCCACTCACACTTGAATACCCTTCATTATCACTTCAGTCAGCTTGGAGCCAGGGCAGGAGAGGCAGGAAATTCTATGCACTTCAAAGTCACTGTCTAGGATCTTCTAGCACCTTCCGGAACCTTGGCACCAGGGTAAAAAAGAAGGACCTCAGACTCCAACTCGACAGTACACTTCTGGACCTGTTGATACTCTGCCAGGAAGAAGGACTGTTGTGCTGCTACAAGGACTGCCACTCTGCTGGACTGCTGCTCTAAAGGAACTGTTGCCCTGCTGTGCTGACCTTCTGCCCTCTTGCCTCAGGAAGAAGAAAGCGATCTGCAACTTCATCTTGCAACCCAGGACCCCAGAGTGATCCAATGGGCTAGTCTGCTGGTCTCCTGATCTGAGCCTTGGGGAGATAAAAGGCTCCACAACCAGCTCCTAGACCCAGCTGCAGCGAGTTCCTGACCCCCAAGTGGTACCTCTCAGGTCATTGACCCTTGGCGTGGCTCATGGGCTCTTGAAATCAACTTTTTGGGTGCTTCACGACAGCAAATGGGCATGCTTGCACTAGAACACTCAAGTTCAGCTCGAGCCACTGCCAGCCAGTCTCTTTCCACAGAAAGCACTGATCGCTCATCGTGGACCACCACTACCAAGTTCTAGTCCGCCCTTCCGTGATGCCCAGCCTGCTCTTCGCACCATGCCGCCCACCGCCCGTGAGGCTCTCCTTTCTCCCATTGACCCTGTCCAATGTGAACGGGGCTCTTGGCACAAAACTTGAGAAGGTAAAACTTCAGCTGGACTAATCTGGGACTCCATCTAACCCACTATCCATCGCAGTCAGCCTGAACTTTTGACTTTGACTCGGTCCAGCGTAACCAAATTGCCGCAGTTGGTGCTTTATACTTTTACGTGAAGTTCCTAGTTGCTCCTGTATGCTCACTTTCGTGGAAAAACCATGAGGTTTTTCATAAAACCCTCACCTACCAGGGTTACCCCTTGGTGGCATGCTTCATCATAGGGTCCTTCCCGTTCCGCTACGGAACGAGGCGTGCTGCGACCAAGCGGACTACGCGGGAGCACTGATAGAAAAGACTATGTGAGGCAGAATGTTCTGCTGGGGAGGAGTGAGGTAGAGGAAGTGTATGATTTAAAATACCTGACCTGTGGGTGATGCTACTTTTATTATTACCCCAGTCGGTATGGTTAAAAACAGGGGAAAAAACTAGGACTATGTGGGATATTAATGAGCCCAAATCCTAACGGTCAACATGTTTCTAGCCTACCCCTACAGCTATTCTTCAGGACCTAGTGTTCTCTAATGTTGTGCCTAGTTCCACTACTATAGTTGGTTTTCCTAAAGGCCATCTTTTACAGAGTGCAGCAGTCGCACAATTATACCTAGGTGCTGTATAAAATTATACCACCTGGTAATCCTACTGTGATAGGTTTATCACTGTTGAAGCCTAGGCTCCATGATTTCACCCGACGGGAAGTTCCGCTTTTAGTCACACACTTGTCAAAGCCTGAACTTCTCTCGATTACCTACAAAGTTGATCCGCTACGATCAACTTTGTAGGTAATCGAGAGAAGTTCAGGCTTTGACAAGAGTGTGACTAAAAGCGGAACTTCCCGCCGGGTGAAACCATGGAGCCTAGGCTTCAACAGTGATAAACCTATCACAGTAGGATTACCAGGTGGTATAATTTTATACAGCACCTAGGTATAATTGTGCGACTGCTGCACTGTGTAAAAGATGGCCTTTATGGAAACCAACTATAGGAGTGGAACTAGGCACAACATTAGAGAACACTAGGTCCTGAAGAATAGCCGTAGGGGTAGGCTAGAAACATGTCGACCGTTAGGATTTGGGCTCATTAATATCCCACATAGTCCTAGTTTTTTTCCCCTGTTTTTTAACCATACCGACTGGGGGTAATAATAAAAGTAGCATCACGCACTGGTCAGGTATTTTAAATCATACACTTCCTCTACCTCACTCCTCCCCAGCAGAACATTCTGCCTCACATAGTCTTTTCTATCAGTGCTCCCGCGTAGTCCGCTTGGTCGCAGCACCCCTCGTTCTGTAGCGGAACGGGAAGGACCCTATGATGAAGCATGCCACCAAGGGGTAACCCTGGTGGGTGAGGGTTTTACGAAAAACCTCATGGTTTTTCCACGAAAGTGAGCATACAGGAGCAACTAGGAACTTCAGGTAGAAAGTGGCCGGGTCCCTTATTTTTGTTTTCCATGTGTCAGGCTTTGGAGGGTGGCCCCAGCCCGAATATCCTCTAACTCCTTAATCTTTTGTGTAGAGGCTTTATACTTTTAGGCACTGTGTGCCACCGACTATTTTTCACTCTATTGTTTAAAAATTCATAACTCGGGTTCTACTGATTGGATTCTTGTTGTTTTGGTCTTGTTTTACTTATTAAATTAAACTCTATTTTTCTACCATGGTGTGGGATATTTTTGAGTGGTGTTTTTACTGTTTTACTGTTTGAAGTGTTGCACAAATATGTTACACATTGCCTCTAAGTTAAGTCTGACTGCTCTGTGACTAAGAAGTCGACTAGTAACCTAGGGCCTGATTCACAGAACTAACTTACGTAAAAAACGTAAAGTTAGTACTTTTGGTATTCACAGAATACAATTACTCATTTTGGTATTCACAGAATTAACGTACTCATTTCGATATTCACAGAAGTTAGTAGTCCTAACTTTAGGACTCCTAAATGCCTTCTGTGAATACCAAAAAGTCTTAAAGTTAGGATTTTTCTCAGTTTAGGAGTAGTAAAGTTAGGACTCCTAACTTTAGGACTCCTAAATGCCTTCTGTGAATACCGAAAGTCTTAAAGTTAGGATTTGTCTCAGTTTAGGAGTAGTAAAGTTAGGAGTCCTAACTTTACTACTCCTAAACTAAGAAAAATCCTAACTTTAAGACTTTCGGTATTCACAGAAGGCATTTAGGAGTCCTAAAGTTAGGACTACTAACTTCTGTGAATACCGAAATGAGTAAGTTCATTCTGTGAATACCAAAAAGTACTAACTTTACGTTTTTGACGTAAGTTAGTTCTGTGAATCAGGCCCCAAATTTCTAACAATCTACATCAGCCCTATTGTCATAGCATTAAACCATGCTTACCCACTTCTGGAGCCATTTCACATTCACCAAACTAAGACAAAATTCCAAAGTGAGATCTGTCATTAGGCATGGAATTATGTATCCTCCTTTTATTTAAAAGGGAAATGACGATGCTTCACTTGTTCCATGTTGCAAAGGAAAGCTTATCTCTTTTTTTATACGATAATTTGACTGAGGATAACAGAATAATGTATACGACTATGTGTAAATGTTAGAGAAGCAAAGTGAACATGTGTCTGTATCATGGTAATGGAATCTAATGTATCCCTACAAATATTGTCTGTTTGAATTTGTGGACATGGTTACAGGAATTTGTTGCAGGTTGGAACGTGGGAGTGGCATGGACTTTCTCAAACATTTGTCATGGATTAGAGCAGCTACCTTCTAGTGATGTGCTCTTGATATGAGTAACAAATGTGGTGGTTTAATCAGTGATGCATAATAGCATACAATTTACATTCAATTATAGGACCCAAAAAGAGCTTCAGGTAAATACACAATATATTTTCCAATATTTTGGTATGGGTTGATGAACTCCACAGTGAAGCATGGCACAGTGCTAAGTGAGTACAGAAGACACACTGAGCACAAGACAAATTGGGCAAGAAAATTGTCACAATGGTTTAAGGGACTGGGGATTGTAAATGTTTGGAAGGCCACAAATGGCATAATTCTTTCTAGTTGCACATTTGGGTCAGTGAACTAATCTATAAAAATCGTCATGAATCAACTTCCTATATAAAGGAGGTGTTGACCTAGGGAATGAATAAGAAGGTCAAGATCAGGACTGAACATCAATAAGTGGGGCAACAGGAGTTCAAATATAAAACACAACAACAGGGCCTGGTAGTGTTAATTAATATGAATACATTCATATAGTCTGGGCAGTGTTCAGTGTTCTGTCAACCATTAAGCACAACACAAAAAATGTATCTGGCTTTCAGTCCTCTAAATGGAACAAAGACACTTTATCTATAGATGCCTGTTGCAATAGTGAAATCCTGGCTGCGCTATTGTCAGCTGTTGGATAAAGGCAGGTTCCTACAATAGGTCCGTCATTATTCAGGGAACAGCTTGACGTGATAGAGAAAGGTAGGGCATGTGGTGCTGACCTGTGTCTGTCTGCCAGCTGTTGAATGCGGGTCCTTGAAGGCTGGCATTCATTGATAAACAAGGCTGATGTGTGTGAATTCATGGGAAACGAAAACTGAGAAACCACATTGGAGGAACCCAAATCATGGAAAAACAACTTTAAGGAAAGACATTTTTAAGAAAATACAAAAAAATCAAAAATAACAGAAACATTTTGAAGGTAATGATAATTTTAAGGAAAAATCCAAAATACCATTAAACGTGGGTGGAGTTTAGGACTACTTTGAGGTTTTTGGGTTCAGGGATGGATAATGTTTAGGGCCATGAGGGGTTTTTCGGGCTCAGGAATAATTGGAGTTTGGGCATAGAAAGGGGTTTTTAGGGTTCAGAGATGGGTAGACTGTAGGGGTGGTGAGGGGTTTTCAGGGTTCATGGATGAGTGATATTGAGTTGTGTGAGGTATTTTTAGGTTTCAGAGATGGGTGTGGTGTAAGGGTGTTGAGGGGTGTTAGGGTTCATGGATGGGTGCAGTTTTGGGTTGGTGAGGGTTTTTAAACTTCAGTTATGGGTAACAGCAGGTGGTGAGGCATTTTACGGTTCAGAATGGGGTAGAGTTTAGGGTGGTGAGGGGTTTTAAAGATTCAGGGATGGGTGGAGCTTAGATGCAGAAAGGGGTTTTTAGGGTTCAGGGATGAGTAGTTTAGGGTGAGGAGTTCTTATGGGGTCATGGATGCCTGGTGTTTAAGGGCAGTGAGGGTTCTTTAGGGTTCAGGTATGGGTGGAGTTTGGGTGAGCTGAGGTGTTTTAAGGGGTATAGGATGGGTAAGGTTAGGCATAGAAAGCGTTTTTTTAGGCTTCAGGAATGGGTGGTTAGGAGAAGTGAGTGACTTTATGGCTCAGGGATGTTGGGGTTTTGGGGTAGAAAGGGCTTTTATGCTTCAGTGATGAGTGTAGTTTAGGTGTGGTGGGGAGATTTAGGGGGCAGGGATTGATCGTGTATAGGGGTTGGGAGGGGTCAGCGATGGATGGTGTTTATGGATGGTGATGGGTAAGCAAATTAAAAGCATCCAAAGTAACTGTTGTCAATGCAAAAGATATAAACATGAAATAATGCCCCCTGAAGAAAAGCACTGGAATAATATCTCCAACAAAACTGCTTCTAAAAGTAAGACCTGCAACTATTGCATTTACATTTAAAAAATAAGCATTCAAAAGCCAATTTCGACCAAAAAAGACATTTTATGGATAGGTTTCCACAAAACGGTAAATGCCACTCTTTCTGAAAATTTCCATTACACAGTTTAGGTGAAATGGTTTCTCAGTAATGGTATTCCATGAAACTGTTTTTCTATGACATCACATACAACCCTGGCATGCCAAGTGGCTTCTTCTCATACAGCTCCACCATGGACAATGATGACCTGGACTGGCCTATCATTAACATTGGTGGAGGATGTGCCTTGAAAGAGATAAAAAGAAAATCATTGTTTAGGGGCATGTGCATCTGGTATCCCAAACATGCACAACGAGCAATGTCAGTCTCACATATGGATTACTTGGACACACTGACGTGCCATCAAATTGAGGGCACCATAGCTTTCTATGTGGCATTGTAGTATTAGAATGTCTGTTCGACAGAATTGGATGAATTGCATGGACATTGACCAACCTATTCCTCTATCCCGCGTGTGTCTTGTGTTACAAATTTGAGAGCGACATACAAGTAATCTTTGGAGGTTGTTCAGCCGTGCATCTGCACTGTTGTAAGTGACCTCAAGTTTTGGCGGTCTGTCAGCTCTATGGGTTTGATATCACAGAACTGCTAACCCCTAATTATGTATCCCCATACATTCCCCAGTTTGTATGGCCATAAATACGTGGTGGACACCTGTGACTGTGTCTAGCTTTCTGTGGTCTGAAAATTACTGTTATTTGCTCTTAGATGAGTCTAGATTCTGCAGCATCTTCTCATTCCATGATGTTGTCGGTGAAATCTGCTGCAGGCATAGTGGTCATCATTTTTAAACTGAATATCTATGGAAATTGTTTTAAGTGGTGTCATCATATAGGTCTGTTGTTGGCGTGTATATGGCCAGATATGTGACTTCATTCAGATGATTGATTGTTAATTTACTCATCGACCTAGATGTATTTCTGGGGAGCAAAGTCTGTCTGTAGTAGCCATGTTGGGGGCAGAAATGAACCCTCTATCAAACGGAGGTGGAGTTTCTGTGCATCAACTCTCATATCTCCTGCCACATTTGTAGGTCAAGTACAGTGGTTTTCTTATAGAAAAAACTGGCTCCACCATCAGGAAAACATTTTGGTGGCAACTGAAGGTCATCACTGTGTAGGGCTCAGCTCCTACCACCATATTCACAAACTTTCTTTCCTGTATGGGTCCACCATGTACACAATGTTAGTGCAAAAAAGGTCACAAGGCACTCAAAGAAAATTTCCATCACATTAGCGACATTGCACTTTTTTTGTTTCACAAAGACAGACTCCCTTAGACAGGTCAAGGTCAGCAAAGCTGCCATGGCATGCAAAAGCAGTTGTAACTAGTGTTTTTTCCTTTAAAGTGGCTACAATGATGGACTGGTAGTGCCAACTCTTTAGCAAAAGGAAAATGCTGAACTACTAGGAGTCTCTAAGGTTGCCATGTCACCGGCATGTGGGCTATCATCAAAGAACAGTGTTCCCCAAGGATTCATTTGTTAATTACAGATATTGCAATAGTACATTTGGCCAAATCAGAATCTATAATAAATGGAATCACCATGAATTTATCTGCAATCCAAATTTGTATTTTGTATCTATCATAACCAAGATTCAACAATATAGTTTACACAAAGTAGTTGCTCTAAGTGACAAACTGTGCAAGTGCAAGAGGTGAGCCCAAAAAATAAACACATAAAGTGTAGGCAACATTTACAATATGTACACAATAGGCAACACCCAAATCAGATGAATTCATGGTGATTTCATTTATTTTACATTCTGATTTTGCCAACAATTGAAATACCCGTAATTAACACTCAAATGAATCCTAAGTGTTAGAACTGGCATCCTTGGCGTGGTTTCCCCTGTCTTTTGTATTTTTTGGAGGCCTCTGCCTCCTGTAATTTTTTTGCTGTGTGCTGAATTTCGTTTTTGCTGCTCTAGATGCTTTGGGCACTTTGCCACTGCTGATCAGTGCCAAAGTGCAAGTGCTCCCTGTGTAAATTGTGTTTATGGATTAGTGTTTCCATGATTGACTTATTTGATTTACTGCTAAGGCCCTAGTACAGTGCACTGTGTGTGCCCGGGGCCTGTAAATCAAATGCGGCTAGTGAGCCTGCAGCACTGATTGTGCCACCCACACAGGCAGCCTTTCAAAGGTGTCTCAGACCTACCACTGCAGTGTCTGTGCTCAGTTTTTACTGCCATGTCGACCTAGCAAGCGCATCCACTTCCCAGGCCCTAACCTTCCCTTTTCTTACATGTGAGTCACCCCTAAGGTAGGCCCAAGGGACCCCATGGGCAGTGCACAGTGTATGTGAAAGGTAGGAAATGTACTGGATGTGTGACATGTCCTGATAGTGAAACACTGTGTATTTCGTTTTTCACTATTGAAAGGCTATCTGTCCCATAGAACAGCATGATAGATACTTTGTAACATCTTACAATAATAACTTCCCATGGGGACAAGATGGAAAGATAGAGTTTAGGTTCTCTGAACTCAGAATTTAATAACACATCTTTTAGTAAAGATGGTTTTTAAATTGTGGATTTGAAAATGCCACTTTTAGAAAGTAGGCATTTTCTTGCTTAGCTATCCTATGTGCCTCTGCTGAGTTGTGTATTGACTGTCTGGTTTTGGAGTGACAGGAGCTGGGGATGTGCATTCACTGCAGACAGCCACTGGGGGGGGGTGTTGAGGTGTGACCTGCCTTTCCTGGGTGACTTAGAGCTGGGCTGAATAGACCTGGGCTGCATTTAGAGTAGTGGGAGGAGTTTTCCTTGCACCTGAATAGGCCCTGTCTCCTGGGAACAATGCTGTCTCAACCTCTTGCCAAGAAGCTGGACCAGAGAGGACAGAACTGGTTTGGACTGAGCTGAGAGTCCTTTTGCCACAAGAGAACAAAAGAAAATGTGGTATACATATTGGGCCCTAGACCCCAGAACTTTAGAATACATCTGGATTCAAGAGGAACCTCTGCCAAGGAGAAGAGCTGGAGAAGCTGTAAGGAGGAGTTCTGCCCTACTGCTGTGTGGATGCTTTGCTGGGTTGGCCTGCAGTGGCTGCTTCTGCCAAGGAGAGGACAAAGACTGAACTGTGCTGTGTATTCTGCTTGAAGAAGATCTCCAAGGGCTTGGTGTAGAGCTTGCCTCCTGTTCTGAAGTCTCAGGGACACAAAGACTTCACTCCCTCTGTCCTCCTGTATCTGGACTGCTGTTTCAGCTGCCACAGAGGGAAAAAGCAACACCGACGCCGGGGAGTGACACCGCGATCTGCAACAAAGCCATGGGCACCGCTCGTGACGTGCACGATGCACCACCCCGACTTGTACCACAATCCTGACGCCTGCCGATGCTGCACTGTATCGACTCTGACGCCATCACTGAGGACGCTGCCTGCACTGGAGCCGAGGGCACCGCTCGTGACGCTCACGACATACAGCCCGACTCGCACCGCACAACCGGACCTCACTGACACCGGAGTTTCATCATCACGGAGCCGATACCTGACATGAGTGACCTCCCAAATCAATCGACACCGAACCGTCATAAGGAACCGATGCCTCGCCGACGTCCCCTCCCCGGCAACAGTAAGGAACCAACGCCTCACCTCCCCTGCATTGCAGTAAGGAACAGAAGCTTCACCTCCCCTGGGGTCGTAAGGAACAGACGCCACCCGGTGCCAACAAAGCATCACCTTCCGACGCCATGCACCGTCTTTGTGTTCATCGTTTTCCAAGGTACTGTTCTTTGGGGTCTATGTGACTCTGGGCCCAACGCCGTGCACCTCGCGGTCAGTGCCGTACTTTGGGATTTTTCTTCTGTCATGACGTTGTAATAGCACCAGGTGGAGATATTTGTTGCTACAAGCCTTATTTTTGTGAATAACCTATTTCTGAGGATATCTTGATATATGTATGGTGTATTTTTGTCGTATTGGTCTTGTTTTGTTTAGATAAAGATTTCCTATTTTTCTAAACTGGTGGGGTGTCCATTTGTAGTGTTTTCACTGTGTTACTGTATGTGTGCACAAATGCTTTTCACATTACCTCTGAGATAAGCCTGTCTGCTCGTGCCAAGCTACCAAGGGGGTGAGCAGGGATCGTCTAAGGGCGGAACTCCCTTACCCTGACTAGAAGCAATGGCCCCTACTTGGACAAAGGTGCAAAGCATTGCCAACTAGAGGCCCCATTTCTAACACTAAGGAAACACTGTTCTTTGATGATTATATTACCCGAATTCCTTGGAATATTGGGTGCCCCATGTTTTAAATGAATGGCCTGCATTTGGGCTGTCAGAAGCCTCTGCAACCTTTGCCAATTTTTAACCAAGCCCTCTAAATGAGGGCTTACGTCTCAAATGTAGCCCTATCTGTTGCACATTAATCAAATAAGGCCTTATCAGTTTGCGCCAAATATTTTAATCAATTTCTTTTAATTACCATGTTGAAAAGCAAATCAAAATGCTCTTTTTGGATGTCACATCATGATACAACCAAAGGAATGTGATATGTAAGACAATGATAGGAGCCAAGAAATTTGTTTCGATCACTTTGATACTCATACTAAGGTTTTTCATAAAGTGGGGAGATGTACATTGGCAGAAATTATGGTAATGAATTAATTAAAGGCTTTTAGTATATGCTCATTTTTTTTACTTAATATCTTACTCTATGTTTAGCAATTTAGCATACTTACTTTGCCCACATATGTCCCAATCAATTAAAGCACGGTTGGTGTGTTGGTATAACATATATCTCTGTCCTCACCAAGCGTTGCTAGGAATGTAATTTAATCTTTGGGAGGAACATTTCCCACAATGCGTCAGGACAGAGTCAATTGAAAACATCCTGTTGACACGTTAGGAAGTACCTCCAATACAGGCTGCTTAAAAAAAATCAAATAAGGATACGTACCTCTGTTAATATATATTCAGAAATGTTTGGCTCATAACTGCTTTGGGGCCCTTCAAAACATAGGAATCAATTTTGTCTTGTTGTGCTCAAATTGGCTTAGAATCGATTGGATGTGATGGTACAGAAAACAGGTCGATTAGACAACACTGCAATTCCGAACAAAAAAAGGCTTGATATTTCAAATTCTATCTTCTGACTGTGATATTTTACGATTACTTTCAGAAACAGGAACGCGTTAAACTCGTCTTATTCACTTTTCAATCAATTTTCAAATCTAGGCCCAGAAGGGCACATTTGGAGAACTTGGCAGGTCGCTTGACCTGGAACAGAACTCCAAGGCCTCTGCTTTCCTCCTGAGTTTACACCGCCATCATTCGCTATTCACACCATGAACCCCAGCTCTCCCTGAGAACAGCAGTGATAACCATATTAAACACGTTCTGCCTCACTTGTGCTTGACTGGGATGTCAAAGGTGGTTTCCCAGGTGCTTTCTTCCTCACCCGCGGACTGCAAAGCAGGTAAGAACGAGGACTTGAGAGATATTTTTGTCGCAACTCGCGGCGTGGGGATGCCATGCACATAAGTCCTCTTTTTGTGTTCATGAAGTACTGAAAGACTCACTTTACAGTAAAAGGAGATGACTTTCATGATATGTAGTTCAAGGTACCCTCACAGGTATCATGCAGTCCTGTTTCAATAAATAATTTTAAAGTCACCTCTATAAACTTTAACTGTGTGCTAAATATCGCAAACAAGGCCAGTTTGTTGCACCTCTCTATGTATACATTAATATATGCGACTGTGCAAAGTGTAATATGCTGGTTACTACGATTGTTGAATTCGCAGAGGAGCAATGACTGGCAAGAGACACAGGTAAAAGTGGGTCCCTGCCCCGACAATGTTGATAAATAACATACTATACTCTGCTTCTTCACATATGTAGTTTATGACATTGCATATTTTCGTGTGCTCTTGTTAAAAATATGATTTAACCACCAGTAGATGCAATGATTTACATTTGTGTAGTTAGGCATCATCACATTGAAGGGCCTTGTGACTTTTTGGAGAGTTGTTTTCCAGTGTAAAGTAAGTGTAGCAGCCAATCTGTGAGGCAGTAAACAGTGTTGTTCTCATGGTATTGTTTAGTACTATGGATAATAAACAGCAATTTGACCTTCCACGGGAAACAATCACAGCTAGAAACTAGTTATCGTTCTGGCTCAAATGAGACAAACCACGAAGTTCACCAGTTATGCTTTGTGGCTCAAAGTATAACTCACACTACCACCTTGAATATGGCATCACACATCATATCTTTTTTCTGAATTTATTGGATTTTGTTTTTTGTCCTTTTCTTTTATAACAAGTTGTTTCCTCTCTATTCGGCCAAGCTTTTTTAATGGTTCTTGTGTTTTCATATGTATCTTGTGAAATGTACAGTTATTTATTTTTCAATTTTTGGGGGTTGGTAATGCAAGTGTTCTCTTTTTTGATGTTTTGTTTTTGGAAACGTTATTGACGATTCTACCCTGGTATGTTTTATGTAGTCTGCATCATTTTTGGTTTGGTTCTTGATAACTGTGTTTTGATGACTTTAATATTTTTTTTTAAGTATGTGCTTAATTAACCCCCCCTGTGTGCAAGGTCTTTGAGCACTTATTGTGGGTTGGGCTTAGGGTCAGGTTGGAGGACTTGCCTTGTGGCCAATCAAGTGTGGGCAGCGAGGTCTTGCTCACAACCCATGCTGCACAGCCAACCCCCGTTGCGCATGGCCGTCAGCTGCATCAGCTGTGCTCAATAAGTGGTAGCTGCGGGGCCTGTCATGTGGCCAGACCCCGTGCCCAATCTGCAGTGGGTATTCAACCCCTGTTGCACATGGCTGACTTTTGGACAGGGCTCTTTTGCAGTGGGGTTGACCTCTAGGCTTGGCCTTTAACAGGGCCCTGCACCCAGCTCCCGATGGCCGGGAAACCCCGATGGTGCATGCCCTTCAGCTGTTTCAACAGGGCTTGGCCCTGCAATAATCTTAATCACCTTTTATCTCTCTGCGTTTCTATCCCATAATTTCCTTTGTTGGGTGCAGTGATGCCATCAGTGCTGACTGTGGTGATATAATAAATTATGTTATCAATGATGTCAGCTGTGATGTCATGAATTGTCATGTGTGTTGTCTTACACACACGACAAGGTGGCGCAGACTGAGGGCGCTAGGTGGCGCACTGGCAAGATGGCCGCACTGATGTGAGGCTCCTGCCGATCGGCGTCTTAATCCGATCAATTATCCTGCCCAGCTACATGCCCAGGCACAAGAGACGTGGCGATTTGAAGATAAATGACTTGTGAAACAGTGGTGTGAAAACGGCGTCTCTGCTGAACTGCGTGGAGCTGCTACCGAGGGATCCTGTCTGCACCGAGGAGCGGTCCGGTAGTGCGTGGAGCTGCCCCTGGGCTGAGCGAGTCACTGGAATGCGATGCTGAACACGAGGTGCACAGGCCGCACCGGAGGATCACTACCACTGACGCCTGCTAACGGGGAGGTGAGAGCGAGCCTCTGCTGGTCCACTGCAGTGATCGCCCCTATAATAGAAGAAGAAGCGGAGCATTGTACAGGCGCTGCCCGGAATTAGCCTTGTGACACTGTGCTGGTTCTTGCTCGGGTGGCATATCGGCCACAGGCGTATTGGCGCGCTGACAGTTGATTGATAACTATGCTATTATATGGGATATACGCTATGCCCTTGATGTACTGGCCATAGCGGAGATTTGTGATTGCTGTTGCCCGCTGCCAGAGAGGTGAAGGTGAGCCCCGCGAGACATTTGGGGAAGCTGCCTGCATTGTGGACGCGTAGCTGCACTCTACGCACATTATACCCCGACTTAGCACCGAGCCGCCATGTCGATCCTAGAACGCTCGGGTGGCAGATTGGCAGCAGGCGCGTTGGAGCGTAAATAGAGTGCCACTGAATGCGTTACAGCAGGAGCCCTGAGATAGAAGCGCGAGCCTTACGCCTGGACGGGTGAGACACAACGGGCAAGGTGAATATACTAGCCACAATAGGAGATTATTGCTACCAAGGCTCACTCGCAAATACGGTGGATTGTGGCTGCAGCAGTAACATAGAGACACCTTGGGCAACAATATGTGATAATCGCCGCCACATTACTCCTTTGAGGTAATCACAAACCCTCCATTCATTTTACGCCGTACACGCAGTACTTACTGCACCCAATCCTTTCCAAGGCACAGAAAAACACGGCGGCTTGTGGATGTAGAGACTCGCAATACTGCAGGGTAGTCAGATGGTGAACCTACGGAACTGGTTGGTACACTGTCGGATCCATACATGAACCCCTTTACAAACTTCTATCTCGCTGCTACGATTTAAAGATTAAAAAGCAATGACACATTGAACTGCCGCGAACCTCGCCGCACTGTTCTCTGCAAGAGTGAAGCTCAGGAGAGGGAGTGAATACCCGGGCCGGAGATACTAAGCAAAGGGGTGCACCTGCTAGTAAACTCAACTAGCGAAAGCCCTGCAACTGCCCAGCTCGGATGGGCTAACTGGATTACACATTTTGAATTGTATGCAATTGCCAATCTGCTGCAGCCACTAGTGTACCAAGTGGTGACACATTATAAATATGGGGAAGACAGACACAAAACAGACACGGTTGACATTTGATGCCAGGAAAAATACACGGATGTAACAGGAAGAAGAAGAAAGAAGCATGGAGCCATCCACCATACAAGAATCCCCGTCTCCGAATGATGATATGAAGGCACTACTGCAAGAGGTCAGGCTAGGACTTACCACCATCGCTGACAAAATGGATGCCATGACCACACGCATGGATGCCATAGTTCACAAGTTAGACACCCATGACGAACGCATCAAAGAAACAGAACGAAGAATTTCAGATGCCGAAGATGCGACCTCTCATATACAGGATAATGTGGCACAAATGGATAAATTATTGAAAATTATTGCTGCCAAAAATGAAGATATTGAAGCGAGAAATAGACGCACTAATGTACCCGTTCTTGGTATTCCGGAAAGCACAAACACTGGCAAAATGGAGGAATATGTGGAGAAAATGTTGTTAGCGTCAATCGGAGTTGAAGCTCTCTCTTCACATTTCATAGTCGAACAGGCCCACCGTTCATTAGGCCCCAAACCTCCACCAGGAGCCGCGCCCCGACCCATCATCGCGCGGCTCTTGAATTACAGGGATAGAGATGTTGCCCTGAAAGTAGCCCGGGATAAGCGGCAGCTCAACTATGAGGGGAATTCGTTTACAATATACCCTGACTTCACGGCAACTGTGCAGGAAGAGAGGTGTAAATTTCTACCTGTCAAGCAGAAGTTGAGAAAAGCTCAAATTGACTACGCGCTTTTATACCCGGCCCGATTGAGAATCACGCATCAAGGAAAGCAGATGTTCTACACCAAACTGCAGCAAGTGGAAGAATTCCTGAAACGCCTGAAGCGACAGAACTATGATTCCAATGCGCCAGATACCTCCTCCAGATCATCCTCGCCGACTACTGAATGACCCAAAAGGTGCAGGTGAAAAAATAACACTCTACCTAAAAGACTCACGCTGCTGAGATGACACGGTGCCTCGAGGGAACTTCTTTGTGCATTCCCAGAGGCAGAACTACATCTCCTATGGACTGAAGGACTGGTATGTTGGGTAAATATGATTAGGTACGCCGAACACCCTCGCTCCTTTGGAGCCAGCTGATATCATCTCGCTGGCTCTGTGAGAGTGAGGGCTGATCGTGCTTGCCCCTAGGAGGTTCCCCCACAAGGGCATTCCCCTACCAATCTAATTTGCACTGATATGTGTGACTTGTTTATTGCATTCTTACGGGCAAGGGAGGGGGGTGGGATTGTTGTGTCTGGCATGATTCGGATGCTTCAGTGGGAGGGGGGCGGGCAGGGGGACGTTTCAATGTTCATTACTATCTATATGTTGCAGCGTGCCCAGCAGAAGAGGAGCGCTACATTTGAAGTGACTGACCATCCCTGCCTGCTGGCTAGCGCCTGGAGAAGAAGAGCGCTTTATCTTGTTGCCCAGGAGGTGAGGAGCTGGCATCTGCAGCACTGTGCTGCGAGAGCGCTATATTTCCAGTGACTGTGCCTTCCTGCCTGCTCCCTAGCGCCTCGGGAGGGCTATATTTCATTGCCAGTGAAGGGGAGCGCTACCACTTTATGGTGTGGGACCTAGCGCTTTGTGGGCGCTACAAATTAATTTCAGCCCAAGAACTTTCCTGCCACCTAGCGCCTCGTGAGCGCTAGATGTAAATTGCCAAGGAGGAGTCCTGCGGCGGAGGGGGCCTGAGGCACATTG
Organism: Calotriton arnoldi; assembly: GCA_963921515.1. Lineage (NCBI taxonomy): Eukaryota > Metazoa > Chordata > Amphibia > Caudata > Salamandridae > Calotriton > Calotriton arnoldi. The sequence goes on along the minus strand of CAWUFW010008450.1, from coordinate 163,987 downwards.
TCGGTGCCTGCCCCTCCGCGCTACTGACGAGGAGAAGGCTCCGCTGAGGGTGAAGCCAGGAGAGGTCCCAGAAGCGGGACCTGTCGGGGCACATTGCCGGTGCCCGGAGACTGCAGAGACATCCAGAGGGGCCCCAGACTGCCGGTGAGTGGGGCTCAGTCATCCTGTGGTTGGGGGTGTGTCGGGGCACATTGTCGGTGCCCGCCCCCGGTGCCAGTATTCTTTGGAGGGCATTGGTTGTGTTTAGAGTCCCATAGGAGGGGGGCTCCAACGTGCCCAGTACTTGTTTCCTCCCTCAGCTGCACGACAGAGGCATTTTGGAAAATTCTAGAGTCCCAGAAGAGGGGCTCCACCGTGCCAGTGTTCTTGTGGGCAGATTCCTGTTAGAGCCCGGAGTGGGGCTCCCATCGCTGCATTGTTGGTGCCAGTGCTTGTTGGGTTTACCCAGCTACCCCGCAGGACAGGGGGCAGCTGCCACGCATTGGGGGCATTGGATTACCCAGGAGAACAGAGAGGGGAGTGAGAGACCCTCCTGCCCTAGCGCTTTGCGCACCTTTGTTTTCGCTGCCCTTGCAGCCAGCCCTGACTTTGCGGGACATAGGGCTTCTGAGCCCCTGAGAGAGGCCAGTTGGCCTGGGCCCAGTTTCAGAGTGTTGTGCCCCCGATTGGGACGACTGGGGCTTATGCTTGTGAGGCCTAGCGCCTCTTATGATTTATGTACAGGTGATTTATGGTAAGGCTATGCCTGCGCTAAGGGGTCTACGCTAATGCATTTATGCTGGTTTCAGGCACAAGGAGTTTTCTGCCTCCCAATTCATGCCGAATGTCTTCATTCTATGCCTAATGATTTCATGCCCAGGTGTATCTGCATAAGGGGCACTGCTAATGTACTGAGAAGGGCAGTTCTGCATGCATAATGTCATTCAGGCTGATAATGCTTTCCCCCTAAGGCCTACACTTATGGTGGTGATGTATAATGTGTGTCTAGGCCTGAGTTCCATGGCTAATGCAGTTATGCTAATCTGGTTTATGCCCCTAATTGTTACCCAAGGAGTTCCCTGCCTACTGAGGCCTTGGTGCTCATGAGGTTATGCCCACTCCTAATGTTGTCATGCAAATGTGATGTATGCTCTTATTAGGGCTACGAGGGTGCCCTGCTAATGTTATGAAGTAATGTACTTATGCTAATACTATGCATAGTGTGTCTTCTCCCCGGAGTTAGGCCCACGTGATGAGGGTCGATGTTTATGCCTAATGGGCTGCAAGCATGTTTTCCTTTCAGGTCTGATGCCAATGTGGCCCCTGCTTACATTGCTGGTTTTCACGCTTCGTAATGCTGTTATGCATAATGCTTTTATGCTTATTGCACTGTTGCTAGTGTATGTCGATGCCTCAATGCTAACAGGTCTTCCACGCCTAATGTCATGCATAAGGGGGTTTCCAGGCCTAAGGCTATGTTATGATGTTTTCAGGTTCATGCCTACTGCCAATGTAATCTAAACTACGTGCATGGGCTTGCCAGCAGCTACTGGCTGTTACTCATCTAATGCTGATGGACCCTACATTTATTCTTTCTTTGTGCTCATGATGGTTCTGGCAGCGACCCGATTGGCGCTGCCCTGTAAATAATCCCTGGGTAAATTGCTACCCAGTGCCGGTTGGCACAATGTATATGCCACTGTGATTACATTCTGACGTGTTTATGTCACAATACACAAGTTATTTTCACATCACTTGGTGTGGTCTCTTTTTGTAGTGTGCCTGGTGTGTCGCCTGTGAGTGTGCTGCGCAGATGCTTTACACATTTCCTCCGGAGTTTGGCCCGCCCGCTCTGCACCACGCTACCCGTTTCTAACACCCATGATTAGATAAGTTACTGAATGCATACAAAATGGCTAATGGCCGTAAAATACGCAGTAACCACGTGTTTAGAATTGTAAAAACCCTTTCAAATAAACCCCACAAAGGAGAAGGCAGGGAGAATGTGTGGAATGTACCACAGGACAATGTTTCAACAATTAAAGAAGCCTATTGTACAGAATATTGGAACTCAGAACTAAGGGAAAGATGTACGTAGCAATTTTGGTGTGAAAATTGGCCAAATTTGCAAAATCTGGCCTTTTGTGATGGAAAATAGCATTTTCCCATGTACCAAACCCTACTTTACGAATTGGTAACCTATTTCCGAATTGCAAAATGGGTTAGCGAGTCGTGATTAGGAAGGGGGCATGTTAAGGGTGTCCCTTCCTAATTGCGACACGCAGTGGTATGTGTGAATGTTTTGTCACCGAAATGCGGTCGCAAAACAATAGCATTTTACTACCTACTTCAAATAGGTGATAACCCTTTCACAAAGGAAAATGGGTTCCCAGGGGACCCATTCTTCTTTGTGAATGTATGCAAAACCATTTTTTTAAGACCTGGCAGTAGTCCAACAGACCCCTGCCTACACTTATAAAATCAAAAGAAAACTTTTCATTTTTGTTTTTGAAACACATCTCGTTTTCCTTCAGGGAAAACAGGCTGCATTTCAAAAACAAAAACATTACTTTATTTAAAAGCAAACACAGACATGGTGGTCTGCTGGCCACAGCAGGTCACCATCCCAGTGTTTTTAGCAATTCCCAATGGGTTGCAAATTGCGACCTACCTCATGAATGTTAATTAGGTAGGTCACTTTGCGAGCCACTAGAATCGCAAACAGTGTTAAACACACTGTTGTTCATAGCTGTTTTTGATTTGCTAATACTGAACCGCAAACATTTGCTATTAGGTAATTGAAAGCCTGAGTCTGTACATCTGGCACAAAGTAATGAAGGACTAACACAAGAATGTCTTGTTCAACTTGTAGCCAATCACCACTGGATACCTCAGAAACCAGAGCACTCTACTTTGAGAGACCCATGGAACATTCTGCTAACCAATACCTCACCTCTTTTGCCAGTGTTAATACTATTTTACCAAAGTGAAAATGCACTATTCTATACAACTGACTAGTACCTCACTTTTGTTGTGAGCCTGTATATGTGATGTGAAGTTAAGCATTGTGCATCCAATTGCCTTTGGAGGAGAGGAATGATTTATGCTAGAGATGTGCTAACAAGGAAGGGTGGAAATGCTTCTTATGTTACAGCTCTCATCACGACGAAGGGTGGAAATGTTTTTTACAGCTGTTCTACCTTAAAGTGGTAGCTGCCTTATTTGTGTTTTAGTACTCTGCCTAAGAGGTATATGAGTGCTGCCTGCATTTCCTGAATACTGATCCTTTTCCCAGGAGGGGTAGAAGTGCTTCTTGTTTTGCTGATTAGGAGGTGGAGTAATTACTCACTTTTATTATATTGTAGAGCGTGAGTTGCAAAGAACACAACATTGAGAAAAAGAAAGCAAAACCATTCTTCCCAGACAGTTACTTCAGAACTCCTGTTCTAGGCCTTGCATTCTCACATCTGCATGGTGGCAACGCCCTGTTGCAATGTGTCTTATATTGTGCAGGTGTCATCAAATGCCTGAAGAAATATGATCACATCTTCCCACCTTAACAGAGTGCCTGTGGCACCCCCTGCCGGCCTTCACCTTGTACAAAATCAACTAATTCTGAGCCTCATCCTGAAATGTTCTGTTGCAAAGTGGTTGCAAATTAGGCACCAACTTTTTATGAATCAGAATTCATTTTGAGAACTGACCTATATACTAATATGTTGGTTTACAAAATTCTGAATTGTAGTGGGTAATAATCTGATCTACCTCATTAGTATTCATGAGGTAGTTAATACATTGTAACTCACTGTTTTTGGATATCATCACAAGAATGGTGGCCAACTGGGGTCAGAAAAGCACCACATCTGTGATTGCATTTGAAATAAAATCAACTTCCTTTTAAAAATTCAACCTTGTAAGGCAATGGGTTCTGCCCATCAAATCCGCCCAGATTTTTCACTTTTCAGTCACTTGTTTTTTGACATTTTAACTGTGGGTGAGCCTCAAAACCGGTGACTCACCCACGGTAAACTCACGGTAAATGGTCTGCACGTGTTTACCACCAGTGTCTGCCTTTTAAGATAAGGATGCTGCGACCTAGCAAGGATAAGGGGCATTTGGCTGGTTACACGTTAACACGTGTAAGGGCTGTGTGTGGGAGACTTACTCGTGTGTGCAGCCTGGTAGCTGCGCACAGGTAGCCTGGCGCAGAGGGGACTCTGCAGGATTGGATATTGACCTGGGGTAGGCCTCATAATGTTGTACCCTGATAGGGAAAGTCAGTGTGGTTTACTGTCTTGTCCGCAGTGACACCCTATTATACACCTATGGGGAAGACTGCCTTAGAGTGCAGCTTCGCTTCCCTTTGGCCTACAGAGACCAGTGACGTATCGAACTGGGACTGAATCTGAATGCAAAACCCACATATGAGAGTTCCAAAAAGATATCTGTGCAGCTTATGGGCCATCTAAGATTGTCATATTTCTCTGGCTCGGCTCAGGATCAGAGCTCAGGTCTTTTGTCACCCTGCTGTGCCAAGTAAATTATATTCTCTGCAGCAGCAGGAACAAAAGCCTCCTCACACCACGGGAGCAATTTACAGTGCTTCACTCAACTCCTGAGGAGGAAAGGGGTGGGGATGAAGGATCTGAATCAATCAATCAGCTGTCACACTGTACCAGGGATGGGCCAGCCTAAGCCCACTGAACAAAGGAGGGAGCCCAGACCTCTGTAGCCAACACGAGAGAAGGTACCCTTTGACAATTTGGTTGGAAATGCCCTGGCAGGCATGTCAGCAAGGGCTGGAGCACTGCCCAGAAGATGACGAGAGAACGAGGTGGTGCCCAGGATCCCAACTCCAGGACCGAGGCACCCAGGAGGAGGACAGGGAGTACCGCAGCACTCTCCCCACCATTGGTGGGCCTGCCCCTCTCTCCGTGCCCATATCCGGAGGGAGCTGGTGGCCACCACCGAATCCAGCACCCTTGTGCAGCGTGAGAAGTGCTGCCTGTGAGCTGGCGAGGTAGTGAGGGGTGGGCTCCCTCAGCTGTACATAATATCTAAAGGCTGGCGGGGTGCCCAAGTGGGAACAGGCACCCCCAAATAAAATAAAGAAGAGAAAAAAAATGTGCGGCGCGAGACAGAGTGGCAAGATAAATAAACAATAGCAGACAGCGGCTCTCCCCGGCGCAGCAGGAAATCTGCTCATTTGTATTCAAGCTACCATAATGCACTGCGGGGCTTGCAGATGTCAAGAGTTTTCCTGACTGGTGGTGGCCCTAGGATGGTGGGGCCGCCACAAACAATATAAAGAGAATGCATGAAAGCTGCAGGAGCGCAGCAGCTTCCCCCCAGGAGGCCCAAAGACATTTTTAGATGTACTGACCCTAAGTTTACATGGTCCACAGGAAAGTGACCAACGCAGGATTTCCAAGCACTCCCCTGGTTGGAGCTCTACAGCTAGTAGTGCAGTGCCCTCTAGGGGCTAAATCTATGACTGCAGCTATTATGGCCTGAAGGTGTCTAAAGATAGGTACATGTGGTACAACGCCCTTAGGGACTAAGTCTATGGTTATATATTGTGTGACAAAAATGTGATGCCCTCTAGAGGCTGTTTTAATAATTGTGTTTTTAATGGTTGAAATTATATAAAAAGCTCACAGACACATGTGAAGTTCATTTGTAAATACTTTATTGAAATAATAATGTTGACAGTGCCTACTGATCAAAGTGCATAGGCTTTATTAACATTAATTAGTGCTTTCACACATGGTTATTATCGATTATTGCATTTACTCATAAAAGGATGGTTTTTGACATGTGGTTTGTTGATATTGACCCCTTTAGGGGTTAAGAGGTGATTATGCAATGTAATCAAAGGTATTTCCACAAACCTTATACCTATTTGTAAATTACTGCATAATATTGAGGAGTGTGTGTATAATAAATGTACTTTTACTTTTCTAAAGAAAAAGAAAGGACTTGACAATTATTTATTGAGTGTTATTATTGCAAGCCAGAAAATGGTGATTACTAGCCCACACCACTTCCCTAGCGTCAGCTTTGGACTATTCCACTCCACTACCCTGAAAGAGTCAAGCGCTATAATGGAGTGTTTGGTTGCCACTAGAGGGCAAATGTGGACCCATTACATGTGCAGACCACACAACTAATGGCCCGTTTCCTTACGAGCCCAGTTTCCTCAATGGAGATGCATTTAAAATGAAAAGGCTTGTTTGAGAATTGGCAGTAGTCTCGTGGACAACTGCCTACTCCTGAACAAACTTTTAGTTAAGATTCACAATAGCAAAGGGGCCCCACAGGACGCCTTGCTATTTGTAAATGGGTTAACTCCTTGTTTGTTGGCAATATTTCAATGTTTGTGACCAAATTTCAGTCGGAAAACATTGATACATATCTTAATAAATCACTGTTTGGAAAAGACATTTTAAATATGCCCCTTCCAAATAGTGATTTGTTAGGGCATTCTAAACCCATTTTCTGATTCAGTAACGTGTTACTGAATCAGAAAATGGGTTTAGATTATAATAAAAAAACATTTTGGGGTCGCAAACCCCATGATTTTAAAAACTGTGGCTTTGCAACAGCAAAATGTCTTTGTATATCTGGCCCTCTGCCAAGAAAACTGAATGGTGTTATGTACATTTCTTTAAATCCTGCAGCCCCTTGCAAATCTCACAAAAATCTGTTATGATTGATGGTGTGCCGTATTACAAAGAAGGCTCTGCTCCCAGGAAGCGCATTCAAGTAAAATACAGAGCAGCTGTTTAAAAGCTGCTCTGTGTTTCACAGTGCAGATGGCACTTTCAAGAGGAGAAAAGGTTTACCTTGCAGGCGGATGCAGTGATTGACTGTACCTGCCTGCAGGAGGGTGTCTTGGGGGTCCATGGAACCCCCTTTCATCCCCCTAGAGGACTGCCTTTAGGAGGTACACTGAATGTTCACCAACTTTTTGTGTCACACTTTCAGTGCACCGCCTAAAAAGCATATTTGCCTCTGTGCCTATGTTGGCAGTACCACGCAGGCACAGAAGCAAAGTGATTCCCTCATTTGCATGGAGCCTCACCCCCATGCAAATGAGGGAAGACCCTCTTATGACAACACTGGTGCTACCTATGTGCCAATGCTCTCAGTATTATAGAAAGTGATGCACAAGCGTCCGAGGCCCCATCTGTAATACCATTGTGCCACGGGGGCACACAAAGCGGCCTCACCCGCCAGTTGCGCCTCCGAGGCACAATGTATAATACAAAAAGAAGAGCGAATGCACAGAATCTTACTAGATTCTTTAGAAAGCCCTCACTCACCAACCTGGTTGGTGACATGCTTCATCATTGGGCCCCACCGGGGAAAGCCGAATGCCATTAGCACCACTTCCTCCCCTCTTCGTCCATAGACTTATAAGTCACTACTTGTTACCGGCTATGGATTTTCGTCCGAAAGGGCTTATTGATTAATGCGAGTCTAATCGTTGGCACTTTACTCTGTGTTAACAACTAAGTGCACTGGATTTAGCACCGTAGCCTACGTGACTAAGTGTTACAACCTAAGTGCACTCCGAAGAGCACATGTGTATGTTGTTTTGTTTCATAAACATACTTGCGACCATCTAATCTAAAAACAACCTTTGTTTGTGTTTTTCTGTATGTTTGTTTGTCGTTGTTAATTGTATCATTTACAGAATAAACTCGGTTCCTCTCAAACACGAGGTTCTTATGACTACCACAGTCGGTATTTATTTTTTACATTCATAACCTCAGGTTAGGGTGGGCTTTAGCACGTCCATACCGCCGGGGTTCACTTCACTACACCTTCGGTCCTGACGAATGCCTGGATAATAACGCACACATAGGCAGAAACATGTTGACCAGAATTCAGAGGACATAACTGTATAATTTATTCAGTTTCTTGTCCACACACTTCATTTTTAACCATGTCTGATTGGCAATTTAATAAAGTATATTTTTTGACACAATTTAGACATTTTTAAACTCACTCTCACTGTTCTTATCAAATCACAATTTTTTCCAGCTCCGCAGTAATTCTGGCGTCGCAGCACACCGGGGTGGCATTCGGCTTTCCCCGGTGGGGCCCAATGATGAAGCATGTCACCAACCAGGTTGGTGAGTGAGGGCTTTCTAAAGAATCTAGTAAGATTCTGTGCATTCGCTCTTCTTTTTCTATAAAGGTACACTCTTTTGTTGATTAAAATACATTGTTTGGGGGACCGAGAGTGCTCCTTTTATAATTTCCCTCTCTCTCTTGGTGATTCTACAATGTATAATACGGCACCAGGATTTCATCTCACCATTCGGGGTCTTAGGAGTGTCTTTAAATCCTTTGGGAGCTCTCAGTCACAACCAGAATGCTCATGCCTTGAAGACGGTATCCCGATGATGCAGGAATGAAATAGAAAGAGGAACAAAACACAGCAGGTAATTTTTCTGTCTTTCTCATATTAATTTACTTTACAGCTCAAGACTTTCAAGAATGCTTTCTATGTTATTTCGATGTGTTGTTTTCTATCATTTCTTAATAGTTGTTCAGATCCTCAAAGCCTTTACTTTACATACATCACCAGTTGAATATTCTGCAGTTGATTTCTTCAGGTCTTCTTACTTCATTCTTTGTGTTTCTTTTATGCTTTGCAGATTTCTAATTTTTTTCGAATTGGATCCAATTGATGTACCAGCGTCTACCGCACATTTCAGCCAGATGGTAAATATGTTTTACAATGAGTTCCAAATATTGAAAACCGAGCATTATGCAACTTCTTTTTTGAGTCAGACTTATTTTCGAGGCAAGAAATTGAAAGCTGCAAACTTGGCTTTTTTCATTTCATTTATTTGTTTGAGCCAAGATCTAGACAAATATACAAATTGATACAATAATAGAGCAAATCAGAAAAAAGGAAAGGATTTAAAACAAAAAATAAATTTTTCCAAAACAAAAAGTAGATGTAAAGACTATACATTTTTTGCCCAGTACCTCAGTATGTATCATATAAAAACAGTGGGAGTCTGTTAATAGCCTCAGTTAATAACAGTGATTCGATGTAGTCAATTTCCAAACACAGAAGATGTAAATGGCCACTTTTTTTGTTCACGTCTTCTGACTACCAATTGGGCTCAGCTCTTTGAGGGGTCGAGATAATGTGTAGATAAGTATGTCCTCAGTGGCGTATGGAAAAGGTTTCGTAAATGTTACTGGTCTCTACGCGGAAGGAGATGTGACTGTCCACTGCAAGGGAAAAATGTGAATATGGGTTTCATATCTTGGGAAGCTGAGAAACATTATGGATGGGCTTTGTATGAGAGCCTTGACTTAAACATAATTTGCTTATAGCGATGGCTCCCCAGCATGGATTTGTGAACATTTTTATACTACTCTTAATGTCAATAACACGTGCCCCATCATCTGTGTAATTACAACCAATTTTACAGCACCTAAATTTCATACGTAATTGAATGACACTCTGAAAACAGAAAGACTGCAATGTCGACTGTTCAAAATGTGAACAGAACACGCAATTCCTGAAGAAGGGCTGACTCAAAGGCCTGCCTATGTATATTTTGTACTATTTTGTGCAGTTTATTTGTTTTTTTTGTCATGCATTACATACAGTGAGTTTGTAGAGGCATCGAAAGCAGTCTCCAACCCAGAGCTAAAAGAAAAGATGTTCTGGTTCCAAGGGCCTGTACAAGGGAGGTTTTCATGATCTTTACAGAGATTGATAAAGTGTGAAGCTAGCGAATATTCAAAATAAACCTGTGAAAAGAAAATACAGCACTAAAACTCCCTCATACCACATCACTGGTTGAACCTTTTGCCACTGAGATTACCAGATCCTTTGTGTTACCAGGGACACTTTGTTCCAGGTGTGGGTTTTCCTTTCAGAAATTCAGATGTGATAGTTCAGTTGGTTATGTTAAAATGGAACAGGAAAATATTTCTCAGAGTTCAAGTGGTAATAAAACAATAACTTGGGACTGGGAAAGGGTGTTGTAAGAAATTGGGTTATTAGTTATAAGATTTAATAAACAAAATGACATAAAAATGACAAAAATTCACTAAGTGGAATGGGAAATATGATTTAATTTTTAAGTAGAAATAGCTCCAAGTAGCAGAATGTGCCAGAGGTAGTCAACGGTTGTGGTAGAACAAGACCTGGGCGCAATTTAACCCGCCTGTAACAGAGTCCAATACACTAACCATATTCGTCCTGGTCTAAGATTTCGCATTCTCACTTTAGTTCTTTAAGGCCCAATCCACCACAGGAGTATTCTTCTAAAGCCCCCATGGATCTCAGGGGAGGCACTTAGAGACTCACAGAGTAGAAGGCCGAGGTCAACAGGAGAGTCCATTCCAGGTCTAGTTGCAATTGATCAGCTGGGTAGTCGCAGGTAAAGGCCACTTGTAGCTTGTGGTGTCCCGGTAATTTAAGCAGATGATCAGCCTTATGACCTGTGGAGTCCACTTCTTTGTCCTGGGTACAAGAGGGAGAGCAGGTCCAGAGATTTAGATTCTTCTCAGGCCTTCGGTCATGTTGTGATCTTCCACAGGTCCAGGAGTGTTTTGAAGTGGGTGCCTGGAGATGATCCCTAACCATTTGGGTAAAGGGTTTGGGGGCTAATCCTAGCCACTTTAGTCATTTTCACAATGGCCACACTAAACTTGGGCTCTGAGGAATAGGGGTGTGAATGGGATTGTACTATGGTAATCCCAGTGTCCTCCCATATCTAACACCAAAATCCAGTGTAAGGCAGTCCCTGTACCAACAACAACATCAGAAAACAGGAGTCTGGTAAAACAAAGCTGAGTTGGATACTCAAGGATACATCAACATTATATGTAAACCCAGTAGACCTGTTAAACAGGCTCCCACACTGTAATGTCAAAATGAGGCCCACTGTGATTGGGGCCTGACTGACTTGAGGGAAGGGGGGGACAAAATAAGGGCCCTGTTCAAATGTCAGCTAATATTAGCCGGTGATGAGAGAGGACTCTAAGAAGTGTGCTCTAAGTGTTTTATGAAAATTTCTAGCGGACCTGTCAAGCGGGTATTGATATTACAGCAGGATCTAACAATGTGGTATCAAGCAGAGGCCCAGTGTGATGGGTGGTGGTCTGGCATAGTAGACAAAAGACGGGTGCAGGTCTGGGTGTTAGCTACGTCTGCTTGTGAAAGGGTAGGCCTCTTTGAAGTTAATGAAGTCACTGGGCTGAGCCACAGGCCTTCCTATAAAGGGCACATTAACACCTACCCACACTCAAGACCTTTTTTCCCTGACAAAGAGACCTATAAGGTAATTTAAATAAACAACCAGGTGTATATCAATTTTGCCATATTTAAAGGGGAAGCACAGCCATCTTTCCCAGGGTTAGCAAAGCTAAAGTGCACAGAATTCTATAGCCAGCAAATATAGGGTTCAGCAAAATGACAAACAAATCTGAGATGTCCCTGCATAAGGGGCACTTTTCCAACAGGTGTCATTGGTGCTTTGGCCTTTTTTGGTAACCACACCAACTGCCTCTTTCATTTAATGTTTGTGGGGACTCTAGCGGTTTATTGGGGTTCAAGGGCAGAGACTGAGCAAATCACTTGTTAACACAGTTAGTTCATAGAAGCTTGACCGCTCATTCTACATTTTAGATTTTTTAACTACAAAGATGATGATATCCACAGATAGAGCACTTTAAAATGTTTAAAATCTACTAGGTCCTAAAAAACCTCAGTGGGTTTATCACTATATAAAATTTGATTTCCACAGAAATATATATTTGCTTTATGGAGGAAAGAAAAAGAAGTCTTGTTTAAGAGACAATGCATGCAAATGTGGCCCTTAGCTTTCTATCATGACCAATTTGTAGAGATAGCAACATAGGTAGTACCACCATCTAAAACATTTTGCAGATCATTTTAGTAGGATGAAAACATCTATATGAATTATGTACCTAGAAGAACTATGCTGAATCAGAATAACAGAACAAACTAGATGGACACATTTCTGTATATAGTTTTAAGTTTCAACGCCGGAAACATATAACAAAAACAGCACAGATGAGATATCAATTTCAGGGATAACAGAAGACTATTGTTTTGTGAATTTTAGCAAAAGGAACAATTCTGTTTTGACAGCAGTGTGAAGCGTATTATGCAGGCAATGTGATTGCCATCGTGTTTCATAGGCAGTAGAAAAAAGAGCAAAAGCAATTAAATTGCAGGCCAGGAGAGTATTTATGTGGGAGTCTGACGGAATACTAATCAGGCACCTCACATCGCGCAATATAAATACTTTTGCTCTGTACGATTTAGCTTTTGGACAGAGAATGACAATAGACACGAGCAAATATAATATGGACGACAGTGCTTTTTGGCAAATGAACTTCTGACATTTTATTCTGTGGTTGAATACACATATCACTGAACATTTCATCAGTGTTGTCGTGTGATATACCTATTAGAACGATATATGTGGTCAAAGGATTACTGCTGCTACGTTTACTACAGGAGATTTTGAATGTCTCAGAAAAATCAAATAGAAATGTCAAATTTGCCTTCCTGGGAGTCATTTATGAATATATGAACAACTTTATGAGTCATAATTTTATGCCTATGATTTTCGTAAAAATGCAACTTGTTTTTTAATTCACAAAAAAACCCTCAGCCAGGACATAAATGTTATCTTAGCAAACACAAGGAGATGATGGACGGAGCACTGAAACCTTTCAGACACTTACCCCCAGTCACAGATCTGGGTTGAATCCATCATCGTTCTTTAGCTCACTTCACCACCCCAGTTCAGACCCAGCCATATGCAAATTAGTCTTGACCCTGTTCCTCATGGGAACAGTCCAGCCCAAACTGCCAAGCCAGGTTTCCCTGGACCGGAAACAAGCATTCTGGGACCGGTTTCGGGATAACACTCCTCATCAGCCAGGCTAGCTTGAATCCAATGGCAAAGTGCGCAAGGGACACACGTCTGGGCATACCCTGCCAACTTAGAGCAAGCAAAGCAATCACAAGGAGATGATGGATGGAGCGCTGAAACTTTTCAGACACTCACCCCAGTCACAGATCTGGGTTGAATCCATCATCGTTCTTTAGTTCACTTTGCCACCCCAGTTAGACCCAGCCATATGCAAATCAGTCTTGCCCCTGTTCTTCATGGGAAAGGTCCAGCCCGAACTGCCAAGGCAGGTTTCCCTGGATCAGAAACAAGCATTCTGAGACCGGTTTCGGGATAACACCGCTCATCAGCCATGCTAGCTTGAATCCAATGGCAAAGTGAGCAAGGGGCCCACGTCTGGGCATACCCTGCCAACTTAGGGCGAACAAAGCAAACACAAGGAAATGATGGACGGAGCGCTGAAGCTTTTCAGACACTCACCCCCAGGCACAGATCTGGTCTGAATCCATCATCGTTCTTTAGCTCACTTCGCCACCCCAGTTCAGACCCATCCATATGCAAATCAGTTTTGACCCTGTTCCTCCTGTGTTTGCATACATTTTATCTTTTCATGATTACTAAAGATAAACTGAAGTATTTTTTTACTGACGTTGCACCACCATATCTTGAAATGCTGCATTAACATTTATCTCCACTCTGGAATTACTTTTTCATTGGGGAAAATCCATTCCCCTACATTATCAGAAAATATGTTAATGTTTGGGCATTCACCTAATGTGCACATGTATTGCTGTTTAGGTATTATAATTATGTGTGCTGATTTGGTGGAAAAACATACTGGGAAAGTTTGTGAAAACCCGCAAAATTACCCCTTTGTGGGTGTCTCTATGTTTTCAGGGGCTAGTCCCTGTCCATCTTCTTTAAACAGACAGCAAAGCTCCCACCTCTAAATCTAAGTTTACATGTGAAAATCTCCCTTTGCTCCACTTACAATCCTCAATTTATTTTGCTTTCTGTACACATTGGTTTTGGCTTCTAACGTGCTGTGAGGCATGCTAAATAGGGTCACCAAAGTCTTTTCTACTTAAAATAGTATGTATCATGCCCTCAATGCAGCCAATGTTGTGGCAGGTCTGTTCTCATAGGAAGTACCAGGCATGTCAGAAGATTTACTGGGGGCCAAGTCAACAAACTGAAGCCCGACCCTTCATAGAAAGAGGAGCTCTATCGAAATTATGAAAAAAATGTCCTACAGGAAAAGAGGAAACACAGCAGATCCAGCATCCAGCACTACCAGGTGTGAAACTGTGTTAGCTGCTTGGTATTTAATAAATAGGGCATTTTGTTTTAACATCTATAAATACATTCAATTTGTCTTTATTGTTTGATTACTTAAAATTGCGACAATAAAAAGGAGTACTTCTTGTATACAAAAGAGTTAAAAAACAGATTGTTGATACAAAATGGTTTAAAAAAGAAGCGGTGATATTGCTAAAAATTCATTTGAGTGGGATGTGCCTGGTGGTTAAATGTTCATAATTGTCCGAATTCATGGTTTATCTAGTGTAAGACATAGGCTAACTAGAGCAATATCATTGTTATTGAGGGCAAAGAAAAAACTGCTGAACATCAACATGCTAAAGGGTAGAATGAAGGGAAGTAAAACAATAAAAACAAAAGCAGCGTTTGTGCATTGGCTCAGAGTGTTCAAGGGGTCGTTAGAGGCTCAAGTGGCATCACGGATGTGCAGGTTAAGACCTGTCATTCCAAGATTTTTGGCCGCTCTTGTGACGAATTTGGTGAACCGGATGTTGAGCATCGTGTTTTCTGGGTACATGTTAGTTATGATGGCTTGTCGACATGATCGAACTCCGTGTTTGTTCCATTCGCCCCGCAACAGGATCCTTCTATCGTTAAACAGTGCGGGACAGACACAGACCACGTGCTCAATTGATTCCGAGTGGTAGCCGCACCCCCTGCACTCGGTGTTATCACTTGAACAACGCCATTCTGGTAAGTGTCTTAAGAAGGGCCACTCGCCCATCCTCAGTGACATAAACCTTTTCTTCCATGAAAGTGCATAAGTGCTTGATAGATAGGGTGCCTCTGCCCCTGGCTTGAATTCCAAAATAACTGTCCAGGCGTGTTTTCTTTTGGACAATTGTGCCCTATCTGAGTGAAAGGACTAGAGTCAAACACTTCTTTTGATGGAAAGCTTAAGGGCCTGCTGGGGTGGGTGTGTTCCCCAGTATTCTTCCACAACAAGTAGTTGCAGGGAGTGTTCAAGGTGGCGTCAGTGTTTTTGGCCGATTTGGTTGGCCTATATTTTTTGCCACAGCCTGGCCTCCGGGCTACCTTCACGGGAGTTGCGTAGGCCTGGGTGGTGAATTCCGCTCCGCTCGCGGAGTTTGCGGAGTTTCCCGCACTCCGCGTTAAGTGGAGCCCGCGGAGTTCCGGAAAACTCCGCTACGCGCAGCGGAGTGGAGTTTTTTTCCTCGCTCGCATTCACCAACGTCAAGTTGGCGAGCGCGGAAAATCCACCTCCCGGCGAGATTTTTCCTCGTTCGCGATCGCCAACATCAAGTTGGCGAGCGCAAGCGTGGAAAATAAACCTCCCGGCGAGATTTCTCAACGCATGTGGTCAGGTTTCTCATTGCGAGTGGTCGCGTATGCTCGCGACTGCTCGCATTGAGAAACTGCCCGTTCGCGTTGTGAAAGCTGCTGCTCGAGTAAAAATCTACTCAAGCGGCAGAAAAGGTAAGCTTGCGCTGTGCTTGGTGCTGTTCGCAATGATTGCACAGTGCGCACAAGCATCCTGCACTGTGCAATCACCGCGAACAGCATTTTTCTATCGTACTCCACCGCTCGCGGAGCTCCGCGTAGTGCGACAGAGTTTTTTTGCACTTCGTGTAGCTTCGCGTAGTGCAACTCCGCGAACTCCGCCCAGGGTTAAAGTTGCGCAGTCTCTTACACAGTTTGATGAACGTGCCGGCCTCGACACCTCGATGATCTAGTAGCCCAAACTCAAGCCTTACCTGGGCTAGCGATGAAGATCTTGGCACGTGCCATACTCGCTTGAAGATTCTGGTTGTTATTTTGTTCAGTACGTTAAAGTTGGTCCCCAGCATAATCTCTTGACCATATGATAGATAGTTTGTGATCTTAGCTTTCATTACTGTTAGGAGCGGGGTTAGGCTTGGGCCGAGTAGCTGTCTCGCGAGCTTCATTAGTGCAGCCTCAAGTGACAGGGCTTTTGCCCTAACCACTTCTTTCTGTTTTAAAAAAGTTCCTTTTGAATCCATGTAAATCCCCAAATATTTATAGGATGTCACTGTTTCAATGTTTTTGCCATTAACGAGCCACCCGCCACTCCGCTGCTTTCACTTCCTGAAGGTGATTGACTTTGTTTTTGATAGATTTAATTCCAGGGCATTACTTATTGTGTAGGGAAGCAGCTGATAGAGTAGTCTCTGTAGTCCGACCCTTCTGTGGCTGAGTAAAACCAGGTCGTCGGCATATATCAAGTTGCTGATTCGGGTTCCACCCAGTTGAGGGGAATGGGAGTTGACATTGTCCATTAACTGAGATAAATCTGAGATAAAAAGATTGAAAAGGAAGGGAGCCAGCACACACCCTTGTTTGATGCCGCATGAGGTCTGTATTTTTCTTGAGACGTGGGATCCCTCTCCTAACTTTATAGGGATCCACCTATTTGAGTGGAGTTGGATTATGGCCTTTAAAAGGGCGCGGGATATTCCCCATTTCTGCAGTTTATGCCATAGTAGGCCCCTAGGCACCCGATCAAAGACCGCTTTAAAGTTGAGGAAGCAACAGTATAATGGCATTCTTTGGGCTGCTGCTTCTTCCATCAGTAGGGATAGTACCAGTAAGTTACTTGTGGTTCCTGTTTTGGCCACAAAGCCGGTCTGATTAAAAGGTAGATGCTGGGTTTTATGTGCCGAGGACGACAGCTCTTCGAGCAGTAAGCTGGCATAGTTTTTGGATTCGACGTCTAGGAGAGCTATCATCCTGTAGTTTTTAGGGTCGGCTCTCCTGCCTTCTTTGTAGATAGGATGAATTATGGCTCCTTTCCACAACTCAGGTATGTTATGGTTGAGCCAGCAATATGAAAACAGAGGGGCCAAGTGTTCAGACCACAGTTTAGAGTCTGCTTTGAACAGGGCCTGGGGGAGGCCATTGGGCCAGGGGGCCCGTCTGACCGGGCTTTACTGATGGTGCGAGCGATTTTATTTCTCAGTGCTTCAGGAACCATCATGGTCTTTGTCAGGAAATCATCTAGCTGGTTCACTGTATCGGTGGTGATGACGGGCGGAACGTGGGCAGCTGATTTATTTTGCTCAGTTGGCTTGCCATTGGGAGACACCCATCGCAACGAAGTGAATACTTCGCGAGAACATTGCAACGCAAACACAACATCGCATTAACTTTTACACCGTAAAGCACTGCAACGCTTAAACGTTTACATCGTAAGGCATAACAACGTGAGCCAGCAAAACGCAACTTTACGATGTAAACGTTACTGCGATGGCAACTTTAAGATGTAAACGTTACTGCGATGTTCGGTAAATACTCTGCATTTCTAAATAATTTAGCAGTGCTCTGCGATGTTCGGTAAACATACATGCAATGTGAGAAATTTTCTTTAAAAATGCAGCCACAGTCCAAATATGAAAGTAAACGTTACTGCGATGGCAACTTTAAGATGTAAACGTTACTGCGATGTTCGGTAAATACTCTGCATTTCTAAATAATTTAGCAGCGCTCTGCGATGTTCGGTAAACATACATGCAATGTGAAAAATGATCTTTAAAAATGCAGCCACAGTCCAAATATGAAAGTATACTCTGCATTTCAAAATAATTTAGCAGCGCTCTTTACAGCTAACAAAAAATAAAATAAATGACAGTGTCAGATTGTGTCACCAATGGGCGCACAAAAGTGACGGCAACAGACATGTAATGTGAATTAGCGATGTTTGGCATAACGGAAATTCACACAAAAGTGACGGCTATGTAATGCTATGAAAGCGTGGGTGGATGCATGAGGGGTGGATGGATGAATGAAAGCGTGGGTGGATGCATGAGGGGTGGATGGATGAATAAAAGTGTGGGTGGATGAATGATGGATGGATGGATGAAACGGTGGATGGATGCATGAGGGGTGGATGGATGGGTGGAAGGGTGTGTGGATGAATGATGGGTGGATGGATGGATGAATGAAAGCGTGGGTGGATGAATGGTGGGTGGATGGATGAAAGGGTGTGTGGATGAATGATGGATGAATGATGGGTGGATGGATGAATGAAAGCGTGGGTGGATGCATGAGGGGTGGATGGATGAATGAAAGCGTGGGTGGATGAATGATGGATGGATGGATGAAACGGTGGATGGATGCATGAGGGGTGGATGGATGGGTGGAAGGGTGTGTGGATGAATGATGGATGAATGATGGGTGGATGGATGAATGAAAGCGTGGGTGGATGAATGATGGATGAATGGTGGGTGGATGGATGAAAGGGTGTGTGGATGAATGATGGATGAATGATGGGTGGATGTAGCAGCGCTCTTTACAGTTAACAAAAAATAAAATAAATGACAGTGTCAGATTGTGTCACCAATGGGCGCACAAAAGTGACGGCAACAGACATGTAATGTGAATTAGCGATGTTTGGCATAACGGAAATTCACACAAAAGTGACGGCTATGTAATGCTATGAAAGCGTGGGTGGATGCATGAGGGGTGGATGGATGAATGAAAGTGTGGGTGGATGCATGAGGGGTGGATGGATGAATGAAAGCGTGGGTGGATGCATGAGGGGTGGATGGATGAATGAAAGCGTGGGTGGATGCATGAGGGGTGGATGGATGAATGAAAGCGTGGGTGGATGCATGAGGGGTGGATGGATGAATAAAAGCGTGGGTGGATGAATGATGGATGGATGGATGAAACGGTGGATGGATGCATGAGGGGTGGATGGATGGGTGGAAGGGTGTGTGGATGAATGATGGATGAATGATGGGTGGATGGATGGATGAATGAAAGCGTGGGTGGATGAATGGTGGGTGGATGGATGAAAGGGTGTGTGGATGAATGATGGATGAATGATGGGTGGATGGATGAATGAAAGCGTGGGTGGATGCATGAGGGGAAGATGGATGAATGGAAGCGTGGGTGGATGAATGATGGGTGGATGGATGAAATGGTGGATGGATGTATGAGGGGTGGATGGATGGATGGAAGGGCGGTATGTTATGGCGATGTGAATTAGCGATGTTGGGCACACAAAAGTGACGGCACTTCGGTAAACAGATGGATGAAACGGTGGATGGATGCATGAGGGGTAGATGGCTGAATGAAAGCATGGGTGGATGCATGAGGGGTGGATGGATGAATGAAAGCGTGGGTGGATGAATGATGGATGGATGAAACGGTGGATGGATGCATGAGGGGTGGATGGATGGGTGGAAGTGTGTGTGGATGAATGATAGATGAATGATGGGTGGATGGATGAATGAAAGCGTGGGTGGATGAATGATGGCTGGATGGATGGATGAAAGCGTGTGTGGATGAATGATGGGTGGATGGATGAAACGGTGGATGGATGGGTGGAAGGGTGTGTGGATGAATGATGGATGAGGGGTGGATGGATGAATGAAAGCGTGGGTGGATAAATGATGGATGAATGGTGGGTGGATGGATGAAAGGGTGGGTGGATGCATGATGGTTAACAAACACACTTATTAATAATTGTTGCATGTGCGTCTTCCCAGGAAATGCAAGTGCAATGTTTGGATTATTTGAAATTTCCATTTTACCATGGGATGTTGCGAACTTGGCCCTAAATCCTTTGATCATGTTTTCTATAGCTCATTTAAGCTGTAAAATTAATTAAAGAGAAAACGAAACGGCCTCCTTTTCACAAAGAGGTATGTATTTTACTATCAAACTAAACATATGCAAAGAATTTGCATAATGCTTAAACTATTTTTTAAATATTTGGCAGGGATGGGATCCGAACCCATGCCGCCAGAGACAACAGAGCCTAAATACAGCGCCTTAGCCCGCTCGGCCACGTTACCTCCTTGTTAACAAAGTACTGTTATGTAAGAGAAATCTTTAATCTGTGTGGCAGCCACACTATCAAATATTCCATGCTGTGCCAATCGAAAAACTAAGGCTGTAGCTGCGATTTCTACACTGTTCCATTCATAAATTCGGCGCCCCTAGCCCATCCCGGAGGAAGAGGTTTCTCATTCCACATAGGGGAGTACGGTTCATGTTTTCTTTGCTGCTTGCAAGACTGTGATAGACCTCATCCCCAAGAATGCGAGCACACATGACTGTAGAGCTCTGCAAGTTTTGCTTAACACCGTCACAGGACATGACATGAAACTGAATGTGCAATAAATTATTGAAAAAACATTAACTATGCTTGAGGTGATATTGATGCAGCATTCTCTTTTGAATTTAAACGTATACACTAAAGCAATCTATGCCATGCTCAAGCACATAAAAAGAGGTCAAACCCATTCTATAGATATTGGGAAGCATTGAATGACATGTCTTCTGATTCAACACTGTGTGTGGGTTCATTGACAAGGGAATAGGAAGCTGACGTCAGACCCAGTGATATCTAATGACAGCCGAGATTACGTTCCTTTCTTTTTATCTTATTCTATGATCCAGAGTCTTGAGAGCCTGGTGCGCTACTAGTGAAGCCGAGGTTCTGTTGAGCACCAAACAGTGCTCTGAATAGCAGCCAAAAACATATTAAATGAACAGCAAGACTCGCATACCGAGAAGCCCAGGATGACTTAGAGCCTTGAAGGGCATCATTACTCACTGCCAGGTCAACATCCGGTTCTCTGCGTGCCCTCGCGCCCGTTCTTTTCAAATGTTACTAGCACTATTTAGTAACACAAATTACATTTAAAAAAATTTACAATTAGGAACAATAAAAAGGAAGAATTAGCGTCGTGGGGACGGCGGGGGAGGCATGGGGGACAAGGGGTAGAGGCGGTGTATTTGCGCGCGATTTTGTAGTCTGCGATTTCGTGGTCTGCCAATAGGAATAAACGCATTGGCGTTGAGACGCCATGCGATGTTAAAGTTGGCGAGGCTGGTGACTGTGCGATGTAACAGACGTGTGGTAAAAGCACGCGTTGGGATGGTGCGCTATGTAGCGTCATACATCCCTTGCCATTGCTTGTTGGTTCTAATAATGGCTGCCCTGGTTCACATGATGTGTAGCTACGGGGTTTGCCATCCCTGGTTATGTGTTCTTTGAAGTGGTCTGTTAAAAAAAGGGCCCATTCGGCTTTGCTTATGTTTTTGCTGGCTTGCCCGCTTGCGCCCAGTGACCTTCTATTCACAAGCGACCAAAATAACTTTGAGTTGGAGTTTTTGCTGGCATGTACTAATTTCAACCAGAACTGGTCAGCAGCTTTTTGTTTGTCTCTAAAGATGGATAACCTGAATGCTTTTTGAGCTTGCTTGTAGTTGTTAAATAGATGAGCGTCTCCCAGGCACTTCCTGGCGTGGCGTAGAGCAGAGTTCCTTTTAGTTTTTAATTTTTGGTCTCTGTTGAAATACGTAATTGATTGGAGGTTGGTGGGTTTCATGACGAAGACGGAAATTTACTGAGTAATCGGTTTGCTAGAAGCTCCCATACTTTTGTTGGTGCAGCATCCACTTCGCTCCAGACACATAAGAGAGATCTGCATTTTTCCATTGTTGTAGGGATTGAGCGGTCTGTCCATTTCAGTCTTTTAAGGTTCTCTGTGTGGGTACCAGTTTTTGTGTGACCGATTGCCGAGTGGTGGGCGACATTGAAGGATAGACTTATTATTTGAGGACGGTGATCGCTCTCCCCCAGTGTTGCGATACATTAATTCTCTATCAAGGGGAGTATTTCGTTATTGCTTAGCATGTAATCCAGAAATGAGTGGGTGTGGCCATTTGTTCTTGTCCACGCCGGTGGAGTGTCTGAGGGAAAGCGGCCATTCAATATGGTGTGGCCCACACTGCTAAATTGAAGAACTATGTATTCTCCCAATTTGCTCGGCCTGTTACCTGCGGGTACCGATTGCACCGCAAGGTGTGATGGAACCGCTGGGAGTGTGTCATTGAAGTCCTCGGTAGTGTTTTGAAAGAGGTTTGTGTTAAAGTCACCTGAGATTAGGTTGTGTTTGCTGCCATGTTCACTTATTGAATTGCATATGATTTCAATCAGACGATCCAGTTTGGCCTTTTTCTCGCTGGTGTGGGGAGAAATGTAAATGTTGAGCAAAAGCAGCTGTCTGACCGAGTTGGGGCTTCTGACTCTAACGGTGATCCAATCTTCATCGAATTCTAGCTGGTTGATGTTTAGAGATAATTTGCAGGCAGCGTAGATCGAGAGCCCACCTCGCAGTCTGCCATGCTTGTGCAGTCTTGAGGCGGGGGACCTGAATTCCAGATAGCCTTCTATTGGGATGCTTGTCGCCGACCAAGTTTCCTGGAGAAATATGATGTCATGTTTTTTTAGAAATTCAATTGAGTCAGAAGAATGAAATTTCGTGGAAAAGCCATTGATGTTCCAAGAGAATATTGTTATATCAGAATAGGTGTTATTTCAGTCTTTCAGGCCCCGAAACAGGGCAGCTGGCAGCCAGGTCCAGTCGGCCCTTCTTGTAGGTTGGCGTTCTACTACTGGCTCATCATTTCCAGCTGGAGAGCGGCTTCAGGGCGATTTTAATATTGAAAAAGGAGGATTTCCTGGGTTGCTGGGAGGGACCTGGGGGAATGCTAGTATTGAAGGATACTGGAGATCGCTGGGTGTTGTAGTTTAATGCCCCAGCTATTGAATTGGTCTGCCTTTGATTGTACCAACTAGTTTGTTGCCTTGGATGCTAAGGTAATTAGGGTTGTTTCGGTTGCTCGATTGCTGTCGCTAGGTTTGAATTCAATTGAAGTTATGTCTTTGAATTCCAAGTTGCGTAATTCTGGGATTTATTTGAAAAGTATAAGAATGTTCCTGAGATTTAAAATATCATGCGGACCTTGGGAGGTGAACTCTGGGATTAGCAACAATTTGGTCTGAGAGCTGTCTATGGCCAAGCTGTGCTGTATTGCAATAGCTGAAGGCTCATTTGATTTGGAGTTTGAGCCATTCTCCATTGGAATGTGGGTAGTCGTTGCTGATGGGCTGCTTGGTCACTGGTGGGGTTTGGAGTCGCTGTATTAGGGACTGTTTTGCACAAGGTCACCGGGTCTGGTCGTTTAAATAGTGTTGTCGTAGGTCTTTCTTCGACGTCTTTATTTGAGTTACCTGTAGGGTGTTCTGGAGCCACCGATCTCTGCACTGGTCTAAACTTGCCAGCTGGTGATGAAGGGGAGGTTCTGCTGACGGCGCTTGCCGCTGGATAATTCGTGGCAGGGGCTCGCCCCTGAGCTGATTCAAGCTCCACTTTGGGTTGGGGTTGACCATTCCTTGGTGTCTCTGGGGGGGTGAACTTTGGTGAGAAACTTGGGGCTATCTGTGAGTGTACTACTGATGATAGATTGTTTATTGGAGTTGGTTTTTGGAGAGTAGGTGGTTGATAAACTGGTGACAGACTGCTAATGATACTAGATGTAGTAATTGAGCCCGGTGGTGTGGTGGGTTTGTTTTTTGAAAAGTAGCTGCTGATTGTGTTTTGGGTTTCGACTATATGTCTGTTGCGATTTTTCCGAAGTCTTTTTTTTCCCCGCTTGGTCAACCTATGAGCTTGCGGTAGGTTGGTTGTTGTACCAGTCTCCGTATTAGCACATTCTGTCGCACCGTTGCCTGTTGAAAGTACTCGTTTTTGCACGGTCACCTGGTCTGGCCCTGAAGCATGTGAGTCCACATTGACTAGTGTATTTTGGTAGGTAGGAAAATTCTTTGAGATGGCACTTTGATTTTCAAGAGTGGAATTAGTGGCTGGGGGAACTGTTTGCTTGACTGATATCGAGCAATCGGGCGGTGCTTTGCAGCTGGTGGAACT
The DNA here is from genome assembly GCA_963921515.1 of Calotriton arnoldi. Lineage (NCBI taxonomy): Eukaryota > Metazoa > Chordata > Amphibia > Caudata > Salamandridae > Calotriton > Calotriton arnoldi. The sequence continues at coordinate 140,052 of CAWUFW010008450.1, read as the reverse complement.
TTTCTTCCCATTATATTCCTTCTGGGCAGCCGGTTCAGGAACATCTGCCAAACGAAGGACCTGTTGCGAGATTTATGCCTGCCCCGATGACGGTAGCTTCTTAACTTCAGTTAATATTGACAAAAGAAATTGGGGTAGCGAGGACAGGGAGTCGATTATTGGAGAGCAGCAGCATACTGCTTGTGCTAGTTGAACTTTAGATTGTGCTTGTATAATCAGCCTCTAGTTTTTGATCGATCCCAGCCATGTACACGGCAAGTATGTTTAAGAGGTCTACCTGAAGGTTCAATTTGTCTGAATGTTAATTTAGCGCTGATACCGTTGATTGAAGTGTTTGCAAGAGTTGTGACCAGAGCACGTTCGTATCGTTCGGGTGGTGACCTTTCTGATCTGTGGACTTGTTAAGGTCTGTGGTAAAAAAAGATAAGTCTAGGGAGGTGTTGATGTTGATATTGCAGTCCCCACCTGATAACACTGATTGATTAAATAAGTGTTTAAACATGAGGTGTGAGGGCCTGAAAAACAGTGGGACCAATGGAATAATAAACTTTTCCCTGCCTTCTGATGGGCCTGCCAAGTTCTAGGCCTGTCCTCAAAGTTGCATACAAATGAATAATGAGATCAAGCAGGTCTCATCTAAGAGTCATTTTACACACAAATAAATTGTGAGAGTTGGTCTAGAGTCTAATATATCAGCTAACTTATCATCTATCTCAGGTTAAAATTCAACTCAATAAATGCATATTGTGGGGGGCGTGGCCGAGCAGGCGAAGGAAATGGCCGCTAGCTAACGCGGCTCCGGAGCCCTTACCGCCAATCCTGTCATTTATCCTGATGGTATCCGAATAAATCCCCCCTGCAACGGTGGGATACCGATCCCACAACAAGCGCGACACCTGCTTCGGACTACTTGCTGCCTGGTGGTGTGCAGAATCGGCAGGAGTCCCCGGGCGCGATCGGGCGCTCCGGCAGCAAGATGGCGGTCCGCCCTCGGCTGGCGCTGTGAAGTGATTGCAGCAACAAGACCACAGCGCCGGAGAGCCCGGGTCAGGGCCAGCTGACGGCAGGAACAGACCCCGTGGAGGAAACTGCTGGGGATCAGCGCGGCTGATTCTCCTGTGTGCACCGCTCCAGACAGCTGTCTGCTGGGTCCCAGGCACCGCCATAACTTACGGGTGGCCGGTCACAGCAGAAATCGAGACCCCGGTCTTGTGGGCCCAGGGAATGAAGCGTTTGACAAGCGGAGACCAGCGTGGCAGACTTCAGGGCATTAGTGAAGGGGACCGTACTGCTGCGCTGTCTCCGCATTTGCCCGTCTGTCAACGCCGCTGAGCGGCATTGACCAGGACAGCTGCAATAGGGCTCGAGGCCCCTGCTCGGGCTCAGAGGGCCCGGAACCTTCGCTGTCTCCCCGCGGGTGGCATTTGGAAGGCCCACCCCGCATCAACTCCGCGGTGACATCCACATATTAGCCCCCATTTCCTGGTGGTTCCTGCGGAGCCAATACTGTATCGGGCGGAAGATAGCCCACAGAAGCGGCAAACTTGGTCCTAAGTGAGGCGGGCGGACACCCTCGAAGTGGCATCCTCAGACCCCACAACGAGGAGGTAGGAGAGCCGAGCACTGGCCCCGGAGGAGAGTGGGACCAGACGTCTTGGACCCTGTGGAACTGGGCGGCGATGGCTTGGGGCGCCGATGGCAGCAGTGATATCCCGACGGTGAGCGCACGCCCCTGTCCCTGCCCTCAGGGTTGTCTGGACAAACCTTGTCTTGGCTAACAACGATAGGGCACATCGGCCCCCCCTTGGATATTGGAGGTGCGGGAACTGGGCGGTAGACGGGACGAGAGCGGCCCCCCTTATAAATACAGCGGCTCTACCTGTTTTACTCTGCACCTCGAACCCTTCCGCCGCCTGCCCCTCCGGCGTCACACGGTTGGAGACCTAGGAAACCCGACAGGCCGGCAGGGAACCCTTCCTCCCTGAGCAGGCGGCGGCAAGTACTGGGACCACCTGTGGCTCTATTGACCATATTCACGGCGCTCCATTGTCACGATGGCAAGTGGGAAGGGATCCAAGACGCCAGCACAGAATAAACTCGCCAAATTTGCTTGGTCCAATGCGAAAGACAACAAGGATGCCGCTTCCCAGGAGGGTGCCGACGGCCAGCAATGCCCACCTCAGCAACAGGAACCAACGCTTCAGGACATCATGGCTGCCATTGCGGGAGTCCGGACCTCCCTGGAGACTCGCATAGACTCGGTGAAAATTGAAGTATCCATCATCAGGGCTGACCTCAGGAAAATGCACTCCACGGTGAAAGAGGTGGAGGAGGCCACGGCCGGGCTGGGTAAAGACACTGCCCTGCTTAAGCTGCAAGTGGGCCAACTACAGGACCAACAGAGCAAGATGGAGGGACTCGACGATTATGAAGGTAGGGCCCGTAGAAACAATGTACGTATCTTGGGCGTTCTGGAGTGGGCGGAGGGGCCGGCGGCTGATCTGTTTGTTGAAAACCTGATACTGAAGCAGTTGCAACCTGCCAGACTCTCGAAATACTTCTCCATTGAACGCGCGCATCGAGTTCCCGGAGGTAGGCCTAGACCTGGGGCCCCCCCGAGGCCGATTATAGCGCAAGTCTTCAACTTCCGCGATCGAGACATCACGCTCCAGCTGCCGCTTAAACTGGACGACAGTGTGATCTCCTTTTTCCCGGACTTCACCACAAAAGTTCAAACACAGCGCCGCAGTTTCTTGGCAGTGAAACGGGCGCTGAGAGAGAAAGAGATCAAATATGCTATGCTCTTCCCAGCAAAACTCCGTATTGAGTCGGAAGGCAAGGCGTGGTTCTTCTCTTCCCCTGAAGAGGCATGGGACTGGCTGGAGGGCTGGCGTAGAGTGGAGAAGCCACAAAGGGATCGCAACGGAGGTCCTCGCTCTTCTAGAACGGACAGCAACAGGATGCAGCGAAGCGGCTCAGATCGGAAAGAACTGGATACTACTACAAGTGACTGAATAACAGACCTCTGTGAGACTGTAACAGGCTTGGTCGTTGCAAAAGGTTTTTATTAGACCGGGGTCAATGTCCGCACAATATTGTTGGATCATCTCCGGTGGACTCCACCGGGTGTGTCATTCGCCACTACTAAAGTAAGGTGTTGAACTTTCTTTAATTAGCAGCTTTCGTAAAGCAGCTGTAGCCGGGGCTAGCTGTAGGTATCCCCTGTTACCTTTTATAATATGATTCCATTCCTATGTAGGGCGGTAGGGTAAAGCTGCACCCACGTTTCCTCTTCTATGAAGGGTGGGGTGACAGGCACTCTGCCTTGTTGGGGAGTGGGTAGTTGTAGATCCACTGGCAGGGGGCAGGGAGGGGGAGGCTGGGGCAGATTCCGCACCTAGTGTGCAGGGAAGTAGGGAGGGGGGTTGTGGGGTTTGGGGTTCACAGTTGTTGAATGTTGTAATTGTTGAATCGACAAGACAAACTGACATATATGCAGAGGAAACGAGAAGCTACACAGGGTCCAATGGGTACGCAGTGGGACAAAAGTGTTAAAATCCTGAGTTGGAATGTCAACGGGCTCAGGGATAAGGTCAAGCGCAGCGTCATCCTACAGTATGTTAAACGGCAAGCCCCCGACATCATCCTACTCCAGGAAACACACCTGGTGGGTAACTCCTGTAAGGCACTAAATAGATGGGGCCACAAACTAATGGTGCATGCCGGCTTCACGACCAGCTCGAGAGGGGTTGGCATCATGGGAAGAAACTCCTTTCCATTTTCTGTAGAGTCCATGACGAAATAGCGCAAGCCATTAGGTCACTACACTCAGGAAAAGCCCTTGGCCCCAATGGCATCCCCATAGAGTTGTATAAACGTAGACCTGACAAATTAGCCCCATATCTGCGGGCCATGTTCGAAGAGAGCAGGGACCTGGGAATCCTGCCAATGGACCAGAGAGTGGCCACACTGGTCACTATTCATAAGGAGGGTAAACCGAAGACTGACTGTGCCTCTTATAGGCTGATTTCCCTACTCAATGCAGAACCCAAAATCCTCGCCAAGCTCCTCGCAAATCGCCTTGTCAAGGTGATCGGCGGCTTGGTCCATCCCGATCAGTCAGGTTTCATGCCGCACCGAAACACTGCCATGAACTTGCGCAGGGTACATGGGGTGTTGGGGAGAGTAGCCACGATTCAGGAAGCAGCAATAATTGTGTCGTTAGATGCGACCATGGCATTCGATACCATCGAATGGCCGTATCTCTTTGCAGTCCTTGCAAAACTGGGATTTGGCCCGGGCTTCACTCAGTGGGTGCGACTCCTATATTCAGAACCCCTAGCACAGATTGTGGTTAACAATAAGAAATCGGACGTGTTCGGCCTGAGTCGGGGGACCCGTCAGGGATGCCCTCTCTCCCCTCTCCTCTTCGTCCTTGCATTGGAGCCGCTTGCGGCATGGATTCGCAAAAACCCAGTGATACGAGGTCTGCGTTGGTCCCCCGAATGGGAGGACCGTATCTCTCTGTACGCAGGCGATATACTGCTGTACTTAGCCTCCCCAAAAGCATCACTCGTCGTAGTTCTGGACATCTTGACGATATTTGGGAGATACTCTGGGTTCTCCATTAATTGGAATAAGTCCCTCCTATACGTCCTCAAAGGAGACCCGCCCGTCCCGCCACGGGGTTGCCCCATCCAAATCAGCACAGTGGTCTTTACTTACCTGGGTATCTTTGTCTCCCTGGATCAGACACTCCGTTTCAATCGCAACCTTCTTCCACCACTGCAAAGGTTGAAACGCGACATTGCCAGCTGGAAAACACTTCCGCTCTCACTTCTGGGTAAAGCAGCCCTCTTTAAAATGATGTCCCTGCCCCGCTTTCTGTACGCATTATAGAACTCCCTGGACCCCGTTCCAGCATCGTACTTTAAAGAAATCGAGGGCCTGCAGCGGGACTTATTATGGGACGGGAAGCCCCGGATAGCTTTGGCCAAACTCACACTGAACTGGTATGACGGGGGAATTAGTCTCCCAGACATTAAAAAATACTACTGGGCAGCCCACCTTGCAGCTATTAACCAAGGCACTTGCGGCCGCCCGGACGATCCGGGATATGCCATGGATAGGTGGCTCCTACCGGGAGGGAACTATAATAGGGCGCTCTACTCGAAACCCAAACGCTACTCCAGTGGCGGTGCGTCCATTGGGGGCGTTGGGGCGTTGCCCCACTAATGCCACGGCCCCAAATTCTTTGTTCTACTTCTCCGACGCTAATTCCAATCAGGACTCCTGATTGGAATTAGCGTCTCTGCGTCGGAGAAGTAGAACGAGGGACGCTGGGGTGGGGGCGGGGCTGCGGCAGCACTCAGGGAGTTGAGTGACAGGCCAGCAGCGCACTAGAGACAGTCACACAGTTGCAGTCCCAGCAATAGTGCGCATGTTCGTTTTTTGGGCTGATCATTTTTACGATCAGCCCGAACATGCGCACTCTAGGCTGCACATTAGGAGACCGAGGGTTTGATGCCGCAGCCCCCGGTCTCCTAATGGGAAGGGAGTATCTCTGCCCTCAACCAATCCTGGCGGCGCTGCTGGAGCAGCGTCAGTAGAGGGGTTGGCACTGCAGTGACGTCGCGGCTGTTCCTGTTTGCGCCTCCTGGTCCGGGGTCCCGCGCTCTTCAACAGTCGTGCAGAGGCGGTTTTCTTTTATTATATTATTTTAATCTTCCCCGGCCCCCACCCCCGCGAGTATATGTTCGTCAGAATGCTTTTCTCTTGAGTCCCAGTCTGAAGCAGTGTTAATAACAATCACCAAGTATTATAAGACAGCACACCTACTGCATTTGCAGTGAACATGGAGGTTCGGCAAATTTTCGATTCAGTTTTGCAGTTTTGTTAGGACTCGTGCTGCGGAAGTGTGCACTAGACATGCGACGACCTTTTCTCTCCCCCGAAAATTTCCTTTATGCCTCTCCCTCCACTCTGTTCCTAGAGTTCTCGTGCTCACTTCCAGTCCCCCCCCTGCCTTCACCTCCCCAGCCTCGCTCCCCCGCTCTTCTCAGCCCGTCTCTCTCGTAGGCCTCAGCCCGTCTCCTTTGATTTTCTCTCGATTACTACCAGTGCCCCCCCCCGTCCTGTATCTCTGCTTCCATCACTCTCCCGTTTCTGTCATCTTTTCTGTGTCCAGATCTCACTCTGCCCCCCGTCTGACTCTAAACAATTTCACCCACAATCCTTCTTACCTTTACCGCTCCTTCCCATTCCAGCCGGATCTAGCGCCTAAGTTAAAGAAAGGATCTGACTGCACAGCCTTTAGAACACCCTGCCCACATGGTGTTTAATCCCTGCGCTGAGGTAAAGACTCCGTGCACAACCGTGCCTGTAGGAAATTCAAAACAAGCCAGGGCTGAAATACAGGCTTCATTTCTCTTAAGGGAGCTGTCTTTCCCCTGTTCTCACTGTCAGCATACATCTACTCGGCTTTTGGCTGCAAGAATGCTGATGTAGGACAGCTGGTATTCTGGAGCGAAGTGAAGCCTGCAGGATCTCTGGTGACTAATTGTGTTATTTTCAGAACTTACTACTAACGAGAATATATCATATTTATATTTGTCTTATGCTACGGGATTGTTGGTGAGTGACTGGGCTGATTGCACGTGAAATCAACAGCAAGAAAACAGCATGAAAGTCCACAGATGTCAAAGGGCATGGCCTTTAATTAGGGATCGCCGGGGTAGCAGCTACCTCCCACCCCACCTCTCTTCCTTTCGACTCCTGGTCTTATTCTAGCAGCCCTGGCTAAAATCAATATTTCTCTCTTCTGTCGCGAACAGCGTGGTGTTGGGTCTTTTTACTATGTTATATATTTTGTAAAATGTGGTTCTAAAGGTCTTTACTGTTTATTAATACTGTAATGAGAATATAGGCACTTGAGTTGTATGCGCACCTCAGAGGCCTCGACAGCTGCGTGTTGTGTTTGCATGACATGGACACGATAACATTAAGTGGGCAAATACCTCCTTCGCTTCACACGAAGAGCTGGTATCAAATATCGCCATGGAAGGGTAAATGTTTTCACCAGGGCATCTGCCTGCACTTGTCAACAATCATAGTTTTGCTGATTTTTTTCATGTTTTATGTTGTCCGCGTTTTTCATTTTCATTGTTTGTTCCCCACGTATGGTTAATGTTCATTTTCGTATGACATGTTTTTGCCATTTTTAAAGATACTTAAGTTCTGCGTCACGTTTTTTAGCGGAAGGCGCTGGGTGTCCCGCAATAAAAGCAGACGGACGTGTCAGTGAAGAGGTCACATCAGTGAAGCTAGAGCAGAGCGCCAAATTAGGTTAAACGACTTGACAGTTGTTAAGCGCTAGACAGAGAGCAGCCAGTAATATCCAGTATTTTTATTCAGGTTTTAGTACCGGAATTCATTAACGTGTCTCTCGGGCTCTCATTATTGCCAGATAAGGAAACTGCGACTTAAGGAAACAACAGTGCTGTAACGAAGATCACAACCTTTTGGGAGAGCTACGTTACAAAATGAATCGTTCATTGCTGTAAATCGTAGCAGTCGTTTTCACCCACATCAGTGGTGCACATTTATTAACATTGGAAGGTGGAACGTCTAAGGTGTGTGCATTAGTAGGTGTTCTCTTTTTGTTGCCTTTAATTTAAGCCTACGTGTGCGATCTTGCATTCCCCACGAGTTAGCTATTTTATAATGTTGTTGTTTATCTGTATTTTTTTCAGTGCATACTTTGAGGCTTGAGCCATGCCAGGTGTTTATGAGGGGCTTTGATTGAGCACGCAGGCGCCAAGGCTAAAGCCAAACAAAGTGCCTGTCAGTGGGTTGGCCTCTGCAGAGCACACAGAACAATATTTGTGTATTCCATTTGCAACTGAAATTCTGTGGAAATGTGTGTGAAGGGGGTACACTGATGTCAAAATATTTGCAAGGCAAAAGTAAGAGAAATTAAAGTGCTTATATTTGAGGGAGTGCAGTGCATGTTGGGGGCGGTGAAGTGACAGAGATGTGAGGAAGGGCATTCGGGGAAGAGTGAAAAGAGGATGCTGAAGAGGAAAGAGAGGGGGTTGAAGATGTGCAGATGGACAAGATATGCAGAGAAAAAGAGGATACATATCTAACATAAAGCACACATAGTTGAAGGCCAAAACTCCTTCCACAGGCCTCAATGCTATTTAATTCACAGACTCACTATTTCAGAATTTCAGAATTTAAACATTTTCAATGTTCATTATTTATAAGAAATCATTGTTGTTACTCATTTATCTTAAACAGCTAACACCCAGTGACAAAGCCAATCATACTGACAGGCTTTAGGTGTATGTCAGTTGTTGTGCCATTTATCTGGATAAAATTACATCTCAGAGAGAAACCAAAATACCGGTCTGATGGCACACTATGGGAATCACAGAAATGTATTTGGCATGTTCCTTTATAGGGAGCACCCACTTTTTTCATCTCACTTAAAGACCTGTCTGCACATATTTCTATATGACTGGTTACAGCCAACAGCTGTGGGTGCTTCCCGAAGTCTGGTTAGAGCATATTTTTCCAAAGTTAATGCTGCATGCAGTGCAGACACTGGGCAAGCATACATTTTAAAGGGCTAAAGTTGTTGTCATGCAGAACAATTTACATATCACAGTAACTGTTGAACAAATTAATGCAAGAAGATACGGGGCAGTTTTTAATGTGTTTAATATTTCAAGACTATACGTTCCCAATGCTTAATAAGCCTTTCTTTATCGCTGCATTCATTTGCTTTAAAATGCACCATTTGCCAATCTTTTTTAAATTTCTTTCTCAGGAGAGGGACTCTCCCTAGACCCCAGGTTTGTCCATTGAACTTGTTCACATCGCTAACTAGTGTTTTCTATTGGAAAGGGTAGAGCCAAAGCAGTCTTGCTTAGTACCCTAGCCCCCTTCAGAAGTCAGACTTGCTTGGCAACCCAGAAATTCTCTGAAATAATGTATGAGTTTTCTTTTATGAATGCCTAGAAGAACTGAATTTTTAGTCCATTTATCACAGAAATAGTGCTGAAAATCGCACCAAAAAGATGCCAATTTTTTTTTAATTTCTTCACGGGGGAGAAGCCCCCCGAACCTCCCTTATTGCCATCGGGCTCGCTCACTGCGCTCGCTCGCATACGTTGATTCGTTCTGCATACGCCTCACCAGTTTCAAATTACACCAGCCGCCACTGCGCTACTCCCTAACTGGGCCGACCAAACACTCGGTCCAAGTGTGGCACACTGCAAACAAAGAGTTGGGATGGGACCAAACGCTCACGCTGGCAACCCCCTTACGGGACTCAGAGAAGTTGGGTAACTTGTGGAGGACAAAAGGGTTTGATAAATGGGACCTCATTGGGATTTCACAGATCAAGGATGTCTGGGTAAAAGGCGATGTGACAACGTTCGCCTCCTTCAAACAACAGCATGACCTAGCAGACTCGGAATGCTTCAGATACGCACAGATTTGCCACGCCCTCCGATCACAAATACCGACTGGCTCCTCCCCCCCCGGAATCCTCTCCACTTGAGGATCGACTGCTGGACGGTCACCTGCCCGAAAAAACCATATCTCTAACATACAAAAAATTAATCAATAATATGGCTGACCCTCTCCGGCCGCTCCGTGAAAAATGGGTGGGGGATGGCATCGAGCTCGATGATGAGGAATGGCAAGAAGCGGTGTCCTCCCCAAGGGTGGTGGCAATCTCGGCTAAACTCCGATTAGTGCAACTCAAAATTCTCCACAGAGTATACGTCACGGGACCCTGTTTGGTGCGCATGGGTAGAGCTGAGAGAGGAGACTGTAGACGACAATGCGGTCAAGTGCGCACATTCATGCACATAATATGGGAATGCGATCACATACAAACACACTGGCGTAAAATACACGACATTCTCAGCGAAGTACTCACGTCCGTCCTCCGTCCAGAAGCACGGAGATGCCTCCTGAACGTATGGGAACCTACAGACCTTAATAACTATGCCAAACAATGGATCACACTGGGTTTAATGTTAGCAAAAAGAAATATCGCACAAATGTGGGGAGCCCCGCAACCACCTAAAGTAGAGGCATGGAAAGCAGACCTAGATTGGTGTATGTATAGAGAAAAGACAGTATATGTAGCACAGGGCTGCCCTAGAAAGTGGTCACAGATATGGAGCCCCTGGAACGTCTACCGAGGGAATATTTGCAACCCGCCACATAGTATTGATTTGGACGAGCCCCCTACCCTATAAAATGTCCTCCCAGTGTACTGTTACGCAATATTGTCTGACAATGTTTCTGCTACCCAGAAGGTGTCATTTGTTTCCTCTGTACTGCATATTCTATGTCGATGAATGTTTAATAAAAAGAAATATAAAAAAAAAGAAATGCATATTGTGAGAAAGCACATTGCATATATTTTTGTATATTTTTGATGGCCTGGCCTTTTTGTTTCTAAAACAGCCCTACACACAGTGTGTGTGCTCTGTCCATGTAAAAGTACGGAAAATTGACTACACCCAAATGGCTTATCAAATGTTTCAGTAAGGCAAGAGAAGGTTGGCACACAGAGTGCACCAGTGGCATGGAAGTTAAATGTCACACATGGGCTACAGTTTACATTTACATTAGCAACATGTATGACAAGAAAAGTACGGCTCCAAGTTTAGCATTGTGGACTGGCTGGCTGCAGCTTAAAAAACACTACATTAATACTTGACAGAGGAAAGTGCCGAAACATGAAGAAAAAATGGCTTTGACACAATTGATATTTCACTCCTAATTGTTCCTTGTAGCCTGCAAGAGTGGGTGCTTAATGTAAAAAAGTGTGGCATACAAGATATTAAAGAATGTATGTCCCTATAGTGAACAGCTACAACATTCTGGTTTTCACTGTATCAGTAAAGGTGCATTTTCTTAGGCAGAGTGCAATTGCGATTGTGATTAAAAAAATTATTTTACATTTTCAGCTAGGAAAATACTAAAAATGTGATTGAAAGTTCCTGTTTAGTTTAATATTCATCAAAAAACCCAGTTTACCCAGCCTGTGGAGTCCAGGTGCAGAGTTGTCCTGGCTGTCCGTGGTGCTGAACAGGGAGCCACGGGGATGCTGGTTTTACCGCTTACATGATGCTGCAAGAAAACAGAATGCAAAAACACAACAGATGCACAGCTGCTGGCACCAGATGAAGGTTGCACGGAGTTCCCTGTAGATGCAGTGTCGAGTATGGGGGTTAGTTGCCAGATTGGCAACCAATAACACTGGCAGAGGTGGGCCCAGCAAAAAGGTACTGGCACTTCACAGGGTCTTGGGGAGCGGGTAGCAACCTGAAACTTTGTGGCAGACAGGACTACAACTCCCACAATGCACTGGACCATTTGGATTTGGCCAATCCCATGAAGGGCCCGATGGCCAGCGATTCTTCAGATCTGCTGAGTGTTTATACCTGCAGTTTGCATAGTGCCTCCATGTTCAGGGAAGTCTGAGGGTGCTTGTGGCTTCCACAGAGGTCCCTCTCTCAGGGAGTGCCAAGTGTGAGCCAGGGACGAGGCTTGATCACTCAGTTCCAAGTCTGTTGCCACAGGGACAAAGTATCTCTCTTTTCCTTTGGGGCTGTGGGCAAAGTCCTGCTGTCGGCAACACATGTCTCTTCTTGGTCCTTCCTTGAAGCAAGTTGTTCAGGTCTGAGGTTCTCATGTCAGGGGGGGGCCCTTAAATCCTAGATTCAGGGGAGTTAGGGGTGTGGGAGATAAAAGTTAATGGGAAGCTAGTCTCTGCAGCTAGTCATCCCCTGAGGTGACCGCATCTTTTCTACCCAGAACCCTCTATTCTTCATTTCCTAAAGATGGCAGGAATCAAAGTGTGGTGTACAGACTAGACTGCTCACCCTGGAGGTGTGTCTAACTTTCTAGGGGTGTATACGTCCTTCATAGCTAATTTCACGCCTTTCCGGATGCAAATGTGTCTGGGGCCGGGGGGGGGTTTCCCCCACTATGAGTCAGCCGTGATGCATATCAGAGGTGGTGCAGCGTTTGAAGCTCACGCCTTGATGTGCCACTTCCCTAGCCTGCTTGGGAGGAGGGAGGTGTGACCTCCTTCCTGCCCAAGCCTTTGTTCCTGACTTCTGGGAGTGATCACACTGCCCGGCAGGAGGTCAGAATCCTGTGTTGGTGGCACAGGCACGGGAAAGTGTGGGCTTGCCAGCTAGAGCACAGAAAAGCTGGGGTAACCAGATGGGCAACCTCTAAGGTCACCACCTGGATGCATGCCATGTCACCCAGCGCATGAAGTTCATGTCAGGGGTGGGAAGGCACATTGTTTGACACCAAACATGATATATTTTGGTGGTACCATCATGGAGCTGCCAACCTTGGGAATGCCCGGGTGGCAGCACATTTTATTCGATGGACCGCTCACACCTGTAGTAGTTTCCAATGGTGAACGTCACTATAAGGACATATAGGCTTGCACTTATATATCCTCCCCTTTAATATACTGCACCTTGCCTCCTGGGCTGAGGAGGCCTACCTTAGGGGTGCCTGGCATATTTTAAAGATAGTGCATTTGACTGTGCTACACATGGTGAGGGCAAAGTCGGGTTCAAGCAGCTTGCACTGCTCCTGCAGTCTGCAATGTCAGGCCTGTTGTCAGTAGTTTGCTTGGGTCACCCAGGGTGGCACAAAACTGTGTTGCAGCCCTGGGAACCCCTTTAGCACTTATGCCCTGGGTATCTCTAGTACCATATACTAGGGACGTATAAAGGGGTAAAGTGTTTGTCAATTGGGATTGCCAATTCACACATAACTGTTTTAGGGAGAGAGCACTGGCACTAGAGTCTGGTTAGCAGGCTTCCGTGTGCTGTTAGAGTTGAAAACGAGCACCTAGCAGTCCAAATGGGGGCAAAAACTGGGGGGCATCTGCAAAGAGCCACGTTTTCTTAAAATATCAACATTGAATGGAGTAATCAAAATGTGTGTATAATGTGGATCATTCTGACAAAGAAGTTTGGAAGATCAAGTGCAAAACTGCATTCTTTACAAGCATGTGGCTACCTTCTGTTCATCCCCAGTACAATCAGACAACCAGAAAAATAATTATCATCAAGTACAATATATGATGTACAAGTATCCAACAAATATCATTCATGCAACATGGCTGTTGCCTCATAAAGTTCTTTGGGGACATGAGCACATCTACAAATAATCTAAGGTGAAGTATGTACTGTTGAAGGCAGACATAACAGAAAGAGGTTTCTTAGCTCATTCAACATGAATGACAGCTGTGGTAGCAACAACGGATACACAGCAAACATACACAATACACTAATATCTCTACATGCCAGGTGAAATTATATAAAAATACTGGGTAGATGCACAACTTGGGGAATTGTGTTGGCTTATTGCCCACGTTATTTTCAAATTTACATCTGATGTAAAAATATATGCATTTAAAGAATATGCAAAATGTAATGGGTTAGGAATATGCGTCAATCCCTGACAGTAATCCAGTATAATGATGTGCAGTACACCATGTACATCGAAAAAAGAGAACAAGGGAACCCTACTCACTATGGAACCAGGGTGATTAGGCAATACGAGAAAACAGCGGTTCCTGTGGAATAGTATGGTCATATATAAATGCAGAAATGCGTAATCGCAATACAAGGGTTTGAAGTGATATCAGAAAGAAAAAACCACATACACCAATGGTTTTGTTGACATATATATGTATTACTCAAATTAATAAGCTAAAATAGGCAGTTGTGCGAAGTGTCCCAAGTGTAACATGAACCTAAAAATACGTGACAATTTGTGACAATATTTACAAGGTTTCAAGGATTCTTTCTACAGAAAGTGACCATTACTGAATTTATACAAAAATACACAGCAGCTATATACAATCATAAGTGCTGAATCAGTGGTTCGCTTTCATCTTTACTGTCGACGGCGTTTCGACCCTTTACAGAATGTAGGGTCTCATCAGGACCTATAGTTATAGGGACATCTAGGAAAGGAAGAATAAGACAATGTAAGATCAGCAAATGACCCATATACCGGCACAAATGCGATAGACTGGATTATATCTGCACAGGATTTTAAAAAAAGGTACCTGGACGTTCAATTGCTCAGCTGAGTGAGGGTAGTGTGCCAACCGTGGGTATGGTGAAAAAGGGAAAGGTACTCACAGGGTGACCCAGCCGGGTTCTGGTGAGGATGAGGATTAAAGAGAGAAAGAAAATGGTAGGGAAACAGGATTAGAGAGGGTAGGGTAAACGATAACTTGTGTCAAAAGGCGCATAATAGCAGAACTGCACTCATAGCGCAATGAAAAGAACTTACCCCTGGTGAGGGTATAGGCTGGCAATCAAAAAACAAGACAATGCTGATGCTGGTGATATATCTCGGCGAGTATGAGCCGGAAATGGTCTAGGAACTCTGGGGAAAGGATCAAAATTAGGGACCTGCGGGCAGAGTATGCACGCGGTAGTGAGGATTTACTCTTAGTGGTGATAATTACAGAGTAAACCCAAATAGGGACGTGAGATATCTTACCAAATGTGGCTTGTAGTCCACTGGAGGTATGAAAATGCGGGTAGATCCGCAGCAGGTAGTCCGCATCACTTATAGGCTATTGCAACGATCCCTGTGAGATGAGGAATCGGGGTGTTAGTAATGGGCTTGACAGACAATAAAGTAACAGGTAGCCCGGGCTCCAGCCGTGTAGCTTACCTAGATAGGAATAGAATTCCATGGGGCATGTGACAGTGCTACGTGTTGACAGCAAGACCGCAACCGTCTGCTTGCTGTAGGTCAATGACATCTAGCGTGCGCTCGCTCTGACTTACATACACAAGTTACAATCCCGCCGAAACCGGAAAAACACACAGGCATCTTAGACGATTGCCGCGACATGGAGTTATCCGGTTTTCGGTAAAGGAAAACAAAAAAAGTGAAAAAAGACCTTGAAAATGCGGGTCAAAGTAAAAAAGGTCAAAGTTGAGGAAAGATAGAATCGGAGTAGGGAAGAGAAGAAAGAACCGGATGTAGACACACTTTCATTTGGCAGCTTAGTGAAAAGCGGGGATATAGGGATATGCAAGATTACATATATGAAAATAAAAACGACAACATAAACATATAAATGTTGTACATTTAGGCAAGATAACGGGTGCGGCACCTTTTTGTTTGGCAGCTGGGTGTTATAAAGTGTAAGGCAACATAAATATTTAGGTGTTGTACATTTTAGCAATTTAACAAGTGCAAAAAATTATGCATTTCACAGTAATCATCAACGCGGATAAATAATTTCACCATATAATTATATATGGTAAACTGTTAGATTATATTGCTATTTACAGAGATCACATAGTACGTAAATATTGCAAAGTGTGATCAAAGGTGACAAGGGCATCTGTGAAACATAGAGAAAGGTGCGGTCTAGACTATAGGCTACTAATGGCACTGTTGCGATGAAGGGGATACAATCTGTAGACATGATAGACACTAGGTGAAGTAATTATGTTAAAGCCTCCGTGTGGTGGAGTTACATGGCTGTCCCCAAGGGTTAGGTTGCAAAATGGGGAAGTAGAATGTGGCATGATCATGTAAGTGTGGCGACGAAATCACGCCACTCTTCAGCGGAATTGAGTCCCTGGTTTATGGAATCAATTCTGTCTATCCAAAGGCATTCGTGCCTTTGGAGAATTTGTGTGATATCTCCTCCTCTCTCAGGGACCACTGCAATGTCAATAACTTGCCATCTGATGTCGTCGGCTGTGTGCTTTTTCTCACTGAAATGAGAGACCAGTGGGGCATTCTCAACCGAACGTCGTATGCGACTTCGGTGTTGCCCAATGCGGGCTTTGATTGGTTGTTGGGTTTGGCCAATGTACGGTAGTCCGCAGGGACACCATACGCAGTATACCACGTTCCGCGTTTTACAGTTTGAGAAAAAATCTAATGTATGTTTGCAGTTGGCATGTACAAAGGTGTGGGTGTGGGTGTTGGAGGTAAAAGGGCAGGCAACACAGCTGCCGCATTTATGATGGCCTTTGATCTCAGGGGCGACCCCATGTAGATTCCAGAGTTTTGCTCCTCCGTTTCGTGGTCTCAGTGGATGATCTGACTAAATGGTCTTTTATGTTCTTCCCTCGCTTATAGGCGAACATCGGGACGTCCATTTTGGGGTCAATGCCTTTAACTATGCTCCGATTCTTGGTGATCAGATTGCGAACTTTGTTCGTATGAACTCCAAAGGTAGTAACACATATGATACGGTCCAGTGGTGCTTTCTCTTTTGTAATAAGCAGTTCCTCTCTAGGACAATACCAGGCCCGTTTCATGGACTTTTTAACAACTCTGTTAGGGTATCCTCTGGCTACTAGTTTTGCTTTTAATATTCCTGCCTCTAGCATATAGTCTTCTTTGCGTGTGCAATTCCGCTGTTTTCTCGTATTGCCTAATTACCCTGGTTCCATAGTGAGTAGGGTTCCCTTGTTCTCTTTTTTCGACTTTTAGCGCGGTGGCTACACCGCAAGGGATTTATCTGTACTGGATTTTTCCTTACACCCTATAAGAATATAGGGTCATCCTTCCCCATAGGGTTATGATGTCAGAGAGAGGAGCACCACTATACACTGATGAATACATCGCAAAAATCACTAGTGGACCTTCACTGTTTTCTAATCTACCGAGCAATAGCACCAGCCCTAGGCAACAATCGCTAGATAAATTGGAGAAAGCTTAGAAAAAGCACGTCAGAACCGAGCTACACGCTCGGATGCTGACAGAGTACCTAAAAGCGGGTATCATTCCACAGGGATTACAAGTCAGGAACGTCCCAGGCATTTTCCGCGAGGACCCCAAATTCAAAGGTAACTTCAGCAACATCTCCACCACCTGCTCATGCCACTGGATGGTGTTGGGCGTTGAGACTGCTCTACAACACGCAAAAGCTGAACTTAAAGAAATTGAAGACCTAGAAAAAGAACTGCTTGGGGGTGACGGAGTGGCTGAGGCTAAAATACTGTTAGATAAACTGAACAAAACTATAGAGGACTTCAATTCCTTTGAACTCAAAAAGAAGGCTGACAAGGTGACAAAGGATATAAAGAATTTCTCAAGAGAGAGAGAGTCTATCCTTACCTTAAAGAGGACTACTACACAACAGTGACTAATCAAAATAGACAGAATACTTGGGGTAGATTTAGGAGAAATCAACCTATCACTTTCTCTGAATCCTCAGGTGGCTCAAGTGACTCAGACGCACAACCAGGCCCCAGCCGTTCAGACAACCACCCTGGTCAGCCTTTTTTAGACCGAGGAGGCAAAGCCAAAAGGAAAACCTGGCACCAGTACGCAGGGGAGAGACAAACGAGGAACAGATACTATCAGTGGGGGCCTCAACCATACTAGAACAAAATATGAGTAGCAAGGAGGTCATCCCCATCTTTAACTTGTCCCAACACGTATTATCTTCCTCTGAGATATCTTTACTGAGCAAAGGATTATCATATGTCATTACAGTAAGAACTGATTTTTTCACTTTAAAGGCAGAATTGTTCCAGTTCTTTAGAAAAATACGCCTCAAAATATTCTTTAAGGATAGAGAACACATAACACAAGAATCAGTGTCGGGCTTAAGACTGCCATCGACCTTCTATCCCACTAATGGCATGATGCCACACGAATTGCTCACTTTTGAGAAGTTAGTCCTCACGGGCATAGATAGCCTGAGACACGCCAGACAATTTATACCCTATAACATCACACTGCAAGAACGACAAGCCCTCAATGCCTTGAAAAATGATAAATCTATAATACTCAAACCGGCAGACAAAGGGGGTGGGATTGTTATTCAAGACCGCAAAAATTATGATAGTGAGATCAACAAACAAATAAATGAGGAAAAGCACTACAAAAAGTTACACAGTAACCCTATATCAGAAATCAGGAATGAGATACTTCGAGTCACTACAGAAGGCCTCGAAGAAGGCTACATAAACAAGAAGGAATTTGAATTTCTTAACGCTCAGAACCCCAGAACCCCCGTACTTTATACCCTACCGAAGGTACACAAAAGCACCACCAACCCACCAGGGAGACCTATTCCATCAGGGTGTGGTTCCGTCCTAGAACCCATTGGTCGGTATATAGACTGCGGTATTCCTGTATTTGCTGCTAGCACCTGTGCACCCTAATTTTACTGTGTCTTCTACTGTGTTTTTTACTGTTTTTATCGCTCGTAGCGAGCATTATTTTAAATGTCTTATATTGTTTTAGGGAACATGCTCTCAGGCTGTCTTACCTTTGTTGCGCATCACTAACTGTTTTAGGGCTCGCTTCACTTCCCGGTCCGCCGCGGCTTGCCGTTTGTTGCGGAGGAAGTGAAGCAATACTCTGCTAATTAACTCCTGCTGTGAAATTTTACACTTCCGGTCCTGCCTAAGACGGGGACGCGCTCTAGCTTTTCTCCCAC
Source organism: Calotriton arnoldi (assembly GCA_963921515.1). Classification (NCBI taxonomy): domain Eukaryota; kingdom Metazoa; phylum Chordata; class Amphibia; order Caudata; family Salamandridae; genus Calotriton; species Calotriton arnoldi. The sequence goes on along the minus strand of CAWUFW010008450.1, from coordinate 121,550 downwards.
CCAGCCTATATCTGGCTTGCTGGGTAGGACGCGCAGCGGGCGCGCACAGCGGGCGCGCCGGTGGCGCGCAGAAGGCGCTCCAAAGGCAAGCCCGTCTGCGCCCGTCAGCGCCCTGATAGCGACCAGTGCCAGAACCTCTGCATGTTTTACAGCGCTAAGGTATTCGCGATCAGAACTTCTTAACCTAAACATTGATGAGTGTTCCAACCCCTCACCATTGCTTGATCAATTCACTTATACCCCCAGAAAGTGTAACTCGTGTGGCCTTAGGCCTCTGTATCTGTCAGTGGAGAACCGTCAATATATTACAAGGGCTGGTGAGCCACTTGAGGCCTCTAAGACTAAGCCCAAACCATCCCAGGGCCTGAACATAGAGCCCATGAGATGATTACTGTTGAATATGAGATCCTTGAGCAAACACAAATATGAACTAGAATGTATGATCCAATTCGCTAACCCCGACCTCGTCTTCCTAACCGAAACATGGGCTAACAGTGCCTCTGAGTCTGATTGGAATATAGCGGTTCCGGCAGGCTACCTTGTGGCCTATGAAGATAGGGTGGGGAAAGTAGGGGGGGGAATAGCTATTATCTATCGATCTCAGTTTAAGATTAGGACTGAGGCTGTTCAATTACTGGAAGCCGAGGCTATGACATTTATCATAAAAGCTAATAACATGGAGCTTTTTTCAGGACTACTTATTTATAGGCCTCCAGGGAGAAGGCCAGCTTTTATCAGCTCATTACAAACTTTTATGGAATCTTGTTTGGACACTCAAACCTTCACCATATTGGGGGATTTTAACTTTCATTTGGAGGCAAATACCAACCTTGACACCACCAACCTGATCGATATTTTAGCAGGTTTTGGGCTGCGCCAGATTGTATCGCAGCCAACACACTCACTAGGTCACACGTTGGATGGCATTTTCACCAACAATCCACATATAGACATATTGAGTGTGACACCAGTGTCGTGGTCTGACCACAATCTTATTGCTTTCAACATACCAATACTGTCCACCAACAAACAACATCAGACCAGACTTCCATTAGTTAAATCACGACCATGGAAATCAATACAAAAAAATGATCTGATAACAGCTTTGGCATCTAATCCTCCTAATTTGGTTCCTGATTCGAACTTGGCAGCCACTAATTACGATAATTGGATTAGGGCATCAACACATAATCTGGCACCTGAAATAACCAGGCGATCCCGGATGAATCTTGTGTCCTCCCCATGGTACTCAGCTGAGCTTAGGCTGATAAAATCTAAATGTAGATGTAAAGAACGGCTGTGGAGAATAGATTATAGCCAGGAACGTAAAAAGGATTATAATTTAGCGTTAGAGGAATATAAGGCTGCAATTATTAACGCTAAAACTGTATATTTTACAATCAAAATTCAGACGGCCAAAAACTCCTCTAAGGAGCTCTTCAATGTCGTGACAAATCTGTCTAAACGTCCACAAGAGAGTCAATTTTCTCCAGATCAAAATTTTGTGGACAAGATCGCTTCTTTTTTTCAGACCAAAGTCCAGAACGTCTTTAACGATCTTCGGAAGACATTGCCTGACCCCATTGGGGAAATAAGCGCCCAGCCGGAGGACACTCAATCTCAACCTAGCTTGGCGCAATTTTCCAGGCTTGATACAGAGCGAGTAGCAGATTTGTTAATTCAAACCAGATCCGGCTCACCTCTGGATCCTTGCCCTCCGTATATTCTGCATTTGGTTCCCGAGCAAATTAGTGGCCACCTCACCCCTCTTCTTAACGAGGTTATCAAATCTGGGATATATCCTCAGTCTTGGAAAAAGGCCTGTATCAGACCTATCCTGAAGAAAGCTACCTTAGACCCTACTGAGGTGAAAAACTACCGCCCTATCTCCTGTCTCCCGTTTCCCTCGAAAATTTTAGAAAAAGCTATCAACTCTGAATTAACAGAATTTTTAGACAGCAATCATATTCTTGATGATACCCAACATGGTTTTAGAGCCCGACATTCCACTGAGTCAGCACTCATTATGGCCACTGAAGAGATTCGGAGAGTGATGGATGGGGGGGGAAGAGCCGTCCTCATTTTGCTAGATCTATCTGCCGCGTTCGATACTGTGAACCATGAGGTATTGACACAACGGCTGAAGGCGGCAGGCATTGAGAGGTCGGCTCTAACCCTATTGACATCTTTTCTGACATCTCGCGAACAATTGATAGACTGGAATGGTCTTAAGTCTGCAAAATTCGGCCTCCCGTGCGGTGTCCCGCAGGGATCCGCGTTGTCCCCCACTTTGTTCAACCTTTACGTTACCCCTCTGGCCAGACTAATAAGAGATCATGGTTTGATGCTTGTATCATATGCAGATGATACACAGATTGTGGTATCAGTAACTCAAGGTGTGGATGAGACGGCGGCTAGGTTTAGGAATGGCCTAAAGAATGTCATGCAATGGATGAGCTCTAATTTTTAAAGCTCAACACGGAAAAGTCTGAGGTGATGGAATTCGGGCTGAAGCCTTCAATCTGGAGCCAAGCATGGTGGCCCACTGAGGCGGGGAATTGCCCCAGTCCCGTAACAAAGGCCAGGAATCTTGGCATTATATTTGATAGCAACCTAAAATTTGCCCAACAAACTAATCAGGTGTCATCTGGTTGTTTCTACTTGCTGAAGAACCTACGCAAAATCCTTCGGTTCATTCCCTTTTCTATGAGGAAAACAGTAGTAGGGGCCTTGATTCTTTCTAGAATCGATTACTGCAATGCCCTTTATTTGGGAGCAGATAAGGGCCAGATTGCCAAATTACAGTCCATTCAGAATGCGGCGGCCCGGGTGCTTTATGGTCTTCCCAAATATCACCCTACCTCATCCACCATTAAAATGCTCCACTGGCTTCCGGTTCGGCAGCGAGTGGACTTTAAAGCCCTTTGCCTTGTTCATAAAGCTCTGTATGGTGGAGGAGCTGCCGACCTGCAGCTGCTATTTAAGCGGTATTCTCCGCTACGCTGTCTTAGATCATCAAACACAGGTCTGATTGTGATCCCCAAGATAAAAAAAGTCAGATGGGGAGGCAAGGGTTTCTCATACCAAGCCGCCAAGCTATGGAATGCTCTCCTCGCCCAGCTCAGATTACAATCTAATAGGACTATTTTTAGGAAGTTAATAAAGACCTGGCTCTTTCCCAAACTGGCAGTTTAATCAGTGCAATCCAGTTGTCTTTCACCCAGCGCCAAGACGCCTCGGCATTCGTGCGCTTAACAAATAAGTCAAATCAAATCAAATCATAGACTTCTTCATCAAGGAGTTTGTTCCCATACAAGACAGCTACGTAAGAGACACTATGCATATGATCAACTTGGTAGATGGCAAGCCCTACAACATTGCCTCTGATTGGCTAGCTACACTTGATATCTCGTCTCTATATACTAACATTCCCCAGAATGATAGTATCCTAGTCATAGAGAAGTTACTAGAATCCAGACCCAGACCCATTCAGGTACCCACTTCCTTTATCATCTCACTGCTACGCATTGCTCTACAGACCAACTATTTTGTATCAGGAGGTGATTATTACCAACAATGCTCCGGCACCAGCATGGGTGCAGTTTTCGCACCAAATCTGGCGAATATTTATATGGACCATATAGAACATACATATGCTCTTAACATCACTAATCGCCAACGCTCAAGCATTAAATGCTGGCACAGGTATATAGATGATATTTTTCTCATCTGGCCAGGCAGTGAGTTGGAATTCCATGACTTTGTTATCTATCTCAACAATGTTCAGACACACTTAACCTTTACTGCCACATTACACAAATCAACTATAGCTTTTCTAGATCTGAATATCATGCATGCAGATGGGTCACTATACACCTCACTTCATAGGAAACCAACTGAGAGAAACACGCTTCTATCCTATAGAAGCCATCATCCTCGAGCACTGAGAGATGGATTACCCTTCGGTCAGTTCTTACATGTCCGCAGGAATTGCACACGCAAAGAAGACTATATGCTAGAGGCAGGAATATTAAAAGCAAAACTAGTAGCCAGAGGATACCCTAACAGAGTTGTTAAAAAGTCCATGAAACGGGCCTGGTATTGTCCTAGAGAGGAACTGCTTATTACAAAAGAGAAAGCACCACTAGACCGTATCATATGTGTTACTACCTTTGGAGTTCATACGAACAAAGTTCGCAATCTGATCACCAAGAATTGGAACATAGTTAAAGGCATTGACCCCAAAATGGACGTCCCGATTTTCGCCTATAAGCGAGGGAAGAACATAAAAGACCATTTAGTCAGATCATCCACTGAGACCACGAAACGGAGGAGCAAAACTCTGGAATCTACATGGGGTCTACCTGAGATCAAAGGCCATCATAAATGCGGCAGCTGTGTTGCCTGCCCTTTTACCTCCAACACCCACACCGTTGTACATGCCAACTGCAAACATACATTAGATTTTTTCTCAAACTGTAACACGCGGAATGTGGTATACTGCTTATGGTGTCCCTGCGGACTACTGTACATTGGCCAAACCCAACAACCAATCAAAGCCCGCATTGGGCAACACCGAAGTCGCATACGACGTTCGGTTGAGTATGCCCCACTGGTCTCTCATTTCAGTGAGAAAAAGCACACAGCCGACGACATCAGATGGCAAGTTATTGACATTGCCATGGTCCCTGAGAGAGGAGGAGATATCACACAAATTCTCCAAAGGCGCGAATGCCTTTGGATAGACAGAATTGATTCCATAAACCAGGGACTCAATTCCGCTGAAGAGTGGCGTGGTTTCGTCGCCACACTTACATGAACATGCCACATTCTACTTCCCCATTTTGCAACCTAACCCTTGGGGACAGCCATGTAACTCCACCACACGGAGGCTTTAACATAATTACTTCACCTAGTGTCTATCATGTCTACACATTGTATCCCCTCCATCGCAACAGTGCCATTAGTAGCCTATAGTCTAGACCGCACCTTTCTCTATGTTTCACAGATGCCCTTGTCACCTTTGATCACACTTTGTAATATTTACGTACTATGTGATCTCTGTAAATAGCAATATAATCTAACAGTTTACCATATATAATTATATGGTGAAATTATTTATCCGCGTTGATGATTACTGTGAAATGCATAATTTTTTGCACTTGTTAAATTGCTAAAATGTACAACATCTGAATATTTATGTTGCCTTACACTTTATAACACCCAGCTGCCAAACAAAAAGGTGCCGCACCCGTTATCTTGCCTAAATGTACAACATTTATATGTTTATGTTGTCGTTTTTATTTTCATATTATTATGTAATCTTACATATCCCTATATCCCCGCTTTTCACTAAGCTGCCAAATGAAAGTGTGCCTACATCCGGTTCTTTCTTCTCTTCCCTACTCCGATTCTATCTTTCCTCAACTTTGACCTTTTTTACTTTGACCCGCATTTTCAAGGTCTTTTTTCACTTTTTTTGTTTTCCTTTACCGAAAACCGGATAACTCCATGTCGCGGCAATCGTCTAAGATGCCTGTGTGTTTTTCCGGTTTCGGCGGGATTGTAACTTGTGTATGTAAGTCAGAGCGAGCGCACGCTCGATGTCATTGACCTACAGCAAGCAGACGGTTGCGGTCTTGCTGTCTGTCAACACGTAGCACTCTCACGTGCCCCATGGAATTCTATCCCTATCTAGGTAAGCTACACGGCTGGAGCCCGGGCCACCTGTTACTTTATTGTCTGTCAAGCCCATTACTAACACCCCGATTCCTCATCTCACAGGGATCGTTGCAATAGCCTATAAGTGATGCGGACTACCTGCCGCGGATCTACCCGCATTTTCATACCTCCAGTGGACTACAAGCCACATTTGGTAAGATATCTCACGCCCCTATTTGGGATTACTCTGTAATTATCACCACTAAGAGTAAATCCTCACTACCGCGTGCATACTCTGCCCGCAGGTCCCTCATTTTTATCCTTTCCCCAGAGTTCCTAGACCATTTCCGGCTCATACTCGCCGAGATATATCACCAGCATCAGCGTTGTCTTGTTTTTTGATTGCCAGCCTATACCCTCACCAGGGGTAAGTTCTTTTCATTGCGCTATGAGTGCAGTTCTGCTATTATGCGCCTTTTGACACAAGTTATCGTTTACCCTACCCTCTCTAATCCTGTTTCCCTACCATTTTCTTTCTCTCTTTAATCCTCATCCTCACCAGAACCCGGCTGGTTCACCCTGTGAGTACCTTTCCCTTTTTCACCATACCCACGGTTGGCACATTCCCCTCACTCAGCTGAGCAATTGAACGTCCAGGTACCTTTTTTTTAAATCCTGTGCAGATATAATCCAGTCTATCGCATTTGTGCCGGTATATGGGTCATTTGCTGATCTTACATTGTCTTATTCTTCCTTTCCTAGATGTCCCTATAACTATAGGTCCTGATGAGACCCTACATTCTGTAAAGGGTCGAAACGCCGTCGACAGTAAAGATGAAAGCGAACCACTGATTCAGCACTTATGATTGTATATAGCTGCTGTGTATTTTTGTATAAATTCAGTAATGGTCACTTTCTGTAGAAAGAATCCTTGAAACCTTGTAAATATTGTCACAAATTGTCACGTACTTTTTAGGTTCATGTTACACTTGGGACACTTCGCACAACTGCCTATTTTAGCTTATTAATTTGAGTAATACATATATATGTCAACAAAACCATTGGTGTATGTGGTTTTTTCTTTCTGATATCACTTCAAACCCTTGTATTGCGATTACGCATTTCTGCATTTATATATGACCATACTATTCCACAGGAACCGCTGTTTTCTCGTATTACACCATGTACATAGCATGCATAAAATACATATTTGTTGAGCCTATGTTGACTTAATCAGTCTACACAATTAACACTTGCAAATCATAGATGTTAGTTGGACTGCTTCCTCAAGCCCCAGATGCACCAATAAGTCTGGCATATGCATCATCACATCCAACCAGTGCTGTAGAAGTTTTGCACAGAGTGTCCCACTATGCTCAGTGCAGTAGTAACCATATCGATGCATCAACCTTCCTCTCAGTAACATATAAAACATGCACCTTACCTAACATAGGGCTTGATTTTTAACTTTGCAGACAGGATACTCTGTCACAGATGTAAAAGATATCCTGTCCGCTGTATTACAAGTTCCATAGGATATAATGCACTTGTAATACAGGGGATGGAATATGCTTTAGGCTTGAGACAAAGTATCCTGTGGACAAAATTCTCAATCAGGCCCATAGATACAAATTAAATTGCAAATCTATTCTAATACAATATAAGACACATATATATTAATAACATAATACAGTACATAGAAATCTCATATGTGAAATGCATCTATGTATATATTCTACACAATCTCCTCATGCACATCTAAAGGAATGTACTACAAGAGTGACAAAAAGGCCAGCAAAGCACCCCACACCAATTTCATCATATCTGGGGACATATTTACTAAAAGTTTCTGTTGTGGTTGTGCGACTTCTGTGGTGCAGCCACAATGCAAATTGTAACTAGATAGTTGCAAAGCTATGAAAGAAGTGATTTGTCCAAACTTGCATGGCTTTGTAAAGAAAGGTTACGCAATGCTTGTGCTACTTGCGTTACTTTTAATTCTGGGAGTTTTTACATGTGAGGAGCATGGCCGTTCCTGTGCATCCACCCATCGATTTTGTACAATTCCAGATTTACACAGGTTTATAAATCACTGAGTGTGTGAAATGCCTATGCCGCCCAGAGGGGGGCCTAAAAAGGAAAAAATATTATGTCCTCTTTATTTCCTCTTACTCTGTGTGTTACATACTATCTTGAGGGATTGTTTTTGTGCAGGAAAGTATTCGACCCCGCACAAAAACAAACCTGCCCTTAATGCTGGCACCCTTGCACCATGTTGCAAGAGTGACTGGGCTGTAGCTTGCCTGTATTAAGTGCACAAGTGCTGTGAGAGAGCCTTGGTGTGTCATTTCTGAGTTGACATAGGGCATTTCTGCTCTCTTCCTCTCGCACAATGCAGCGTAGCGCAGCAAATTGCCCTGCTGCACTGTGTTGCTTGAAAGATGATAGCATCTGGGCATTGGGTGGTAAGTTGTAGAGTAGCTTAGCATTGAGTTGATATTTTCAAACGCAATGTGGCACAACACGTCTGTGTGATGCTGTGTCACACAAACATTGACTTGTGTAGCCTTGCACTGGAAAATGTGATACAAAATTAGGCAAATCAGCTGCAAACACCCAGGAGGTGACACAACAGGCATGATTGTGCAGCAGGAAGTGTTTGGAACTGCTTTCACTTCCTCATTGTGCTTGGTGGACTGTGGTTGCTTTCTGTTTGAGACAAGCTGGCGATTGTGATTGTGTACTTTGTGTGAAGTGTTTGGTTTATTTAAAGTATTGTCTCTTTTGTATGTGTGTTATTTGTCTGTGATTCAGTATTGTGTATTGTCTTAGATTTGTTTCTCTGACTTTTTGGGGTTTATTGAAGCTTACTAGTCTTGGGGTGTTAAGTGGTGTTTGCGGGTTTTTATCAGTATAGTTGTTACAGTGTATTTGATATTATGTCTGGTAAGGGAAGAGTCCTCAACTTTCCACTGGCTCCCTTGTATCCTTGGGACTGGAGGGAGATTCAGCCAGGGCTATGGGCTGACTGAGAGCAGTGCCCATAGGGTGCGGGTACAAAAACGCTTTCTCCCAGTAACCGTGGTGGAGCGCACCATCCATCAGCTCCAGCATCAATGGGCAGATATTGTTTCCAGGGATGCTGACCTACTGGCATTAGAGATTGGTTGTCCTGTTGGTATGTATGGTCTTTCTGAAACGTGTACATTATGCAGGCAATATAATTAGGTAATTTGGGATGGTTTAGATATGCATATCCATTCACAATGAAAGGATGATTATTGCTATGCAGTGATTTACCTAGGCACTCCGCTTTGGTGATTATACAATACCACATAAACATGTGCCAAGGGATATCTGGAAATGTAACTATATCAATTACTATGAGTATCACACTTGTTGTGTACCACAGAGTGGGTATGGGATTTTAACAAAAAGGCTACAACATTAAAACTTTGTCAAATGAGGTACTATGTTGAACTATCCCAACATCTCACTTTGAAGAGAATATGCAGATTTATGTATCCCATCAGACATATTGAAAGGATGCAATCTCTACAATCACATTTGATTTATGCAGTCCAAATACATAATCTGCTTCTTAGCATGTGAACAGTAAAATATATATATATGGGCAGTACATCCTCTGATAGGAAATAAATATATGTGTACTGCACACTACCCCATTGTAGTAGTAGTAGTAAAGTACTTTATTCGGTAATTAACAACCATCAAAGTGTACACGACCAAATACAAGAACACAAACACTGGACCAAATACATAAAATATAATAAAAACCAAACTCATTTTTTTTAAACTATCTTAAACGAGATAACAATAATCATCACAGATTTCTAGATAAATTACAATTCATGGACACCTCTTAAAGGATGTCTAAATCACCTCATGTATTTAAGCAACATTCCTCCAGGCGGAAAAAAATATATAATAAATTCCTAAAGTGGCTGTGCAAAGTGCAACAAATGCTAACATATAAAATAGTTTAAGATATATATTTCAATAAAAACACCAAAATAAAAGCACTTTACTGTAGCTTAATGTTCTCTTTACCTCACTCTGCCACTGGATTCAAGCTAGCCTGGCTGATGACGGCTGATTAGCCAGAAACCGGTCCCAGGATGCTTGTTTCCGGTCCAGGGAAGACATGGCTTGGCAGTTCGGGCTGGACTGTTCCCATGAGGCACAGGGTCAGACTGATTTGCATATGGCCATGTCTGAACTGGGGTGGTGGAGTGAGCTAAAGAATGATGATGGATTAAACCCAGATCAGTTGACTGGGGGTGAGTGTTTGATTTGCTCAAACGCTCCGTCCATCATCCCCTTTGGTATCTCTTTACCTGAGCAGCGTTAAAAAGACTTATTGTCAGCAGACTGCCAATACTATTATACAGGACAATTTCCTTTTATAAAGTGACCGTGCATAGTGCATATATACAAATGTGCAAACTACCCCATCGTATTTGACCTGCAGTGGTTCCTGGCACTACATATATCATAATACATCAATTCCCCACTGCGAGAGAAAGGGATCCTAAAGCCATGCTATTCCAGAAAAAATTAGATCAATGTGCAAAGTATGTAATATAGTGAGACATCATTATTCTGACAATTATATCTTCACTTTGAACATTTCACTGCTGCATAATGTGTTATGTGGCTAAATAATAAAAATCTTTCATATCATATATTTCAGGTGGTCACAACCCATACAATGAGGCAAAAATTGTCTAATGCCGAATGTAAATCTCAGTAGTCCAGAACTATTTGAACCTTACTACATGAGTGTGTGCCAGGGACCTTAACAACCATAATCACTAACTAGGAATGTGTTTAGGGAACAAGGGTTAAAATCCTACATGTTGGGTGCAGGCATATTATTAATTACTTTGTTATATTCCATATAGGTACCCTAAATAGGTGCAGGTAACATTACAACCTTTCACCTATATCCTTCCCTACATTACATACATAACGGTTCATAGGGACTGACCTTTTACCTAGATACGACACTGCATTCGGAACGCTGGTTTTTCCCTAGTTTGAATATCATACATTATGCATGGGGCTTCTTGGAAGCACAGCAGGATTAACAGCAGGACTGACATCTCCTGTATAATATCTCTGTATAAAGTTCAGGCCCGACATTATCCTTTAGGCCGACACAGTAACACAGCAAGGTAGGACCCCTGGGGAGACCTATGGGTATATATACATCATGTCTTGCTTAGAAAGACAGAGGAGACCGTGACTTACCAGATGACAAACTGACCAGAGACACTGAGGTTCCTGCATGCAGACGCTCCAGCTAGCAGTGGTCTAACATCCCTCGCGGGGTGTCCAACTCAAGACCAGGACGGGGTCCCACATTCTCTAATTCTCAGGTAATGGGGTTGACTAGATCCTAGAGGGATTCTTGGCATTATACCTACATAGATCCTAGAGGGATTCTTGGCATTACACCTACATAGATGTTAGGTACATTTAGGTACATGTAGTTAGGGAGGCATCGTAGGAGTACGCACTTTTTATCATGTGTTTTATATACATGTATATATTCATGCTTTCTGCAAGATGGTAGAACTATACCATCCCTTTACTTTTGTAGTATTGCTAATCATATATCTCTGCTACTGTCTAATGGTTGTTGCAGCTCATCTATTTTACACTAGAATAATAACTGTTCAATAAATATCAGGGTTGATCAGGGTTGTCTTGTTCTGATGTTGCCAAGAACTATTCTCTCCCCGATAAGAGGAGATCCTAGTGGCACTGTGAGCTAGATGATACAGACAGGCTACCGTATCCGGTGGGGGTGCACAGAATCAGTCTGCCACCAATCTCACAGTTTATGTTATCCAAAACACGCAGATCCTGTATAGGTAATATAGGAACTACACGACATGGCGCCGCCAACGTTGGTTGGGTACTTATTTAACAGTAGAATCTGAGTAGTTCAGTCGTGCTATTCTCAGAGACCCCTACTCACAAAACACCAGAGACGTCTGGAGTGGGTGGGCACAAACTCAGCCACAGCTGAGTAGGCTAAAAATCCTATTTATTGGCTGTTGGTTAATCAAGCTTGAAGGACACGGTGTTCCTAAATTGTGCATAAACACCTTATCTTAGTTCCCTTGGAAAACGTCTTCTTTACAAAATGACTGAGGACAGAGATAGCAAAAGAGTAGATCTACACATCTCAGCCGGAGAAGAAGATGCAGACGCAATTCCGATTGCAGAAAAATTCAGAAATACAGTCACCCTGAAATTACTAGAGAATGGATTATCAGCTAGGGGTGGCATAGTAGCTTTCGTGATTGAGGCACACGAATCAAACAAAACAGAGGTATTTTATTCCTGGGTTACATTCCCAGCAGCGAATGCAAGAACACAGACATTTCACTACTATACAGAAGGAGATGCACCAGCGGAATATTGTCAGTTTGAGGACATTGAGGTTCTGCTCACGTCCCAGGAACATTTATACTGGTTTAAAGGCGCCCTACCCCATACAAGAAGAAGAGTAAGACTCGGCCCGCTCGGAGGAGAAGGGGCAACATGGCCGATATTAGCGGCCTACACACTACATCCTGACATTGAAACAATGCCACCAGGAGACTTACTCATACAACATAAAGATTTAATTAAAATCTATAGAAACTTGACGCAATTCATCATGAGGACACTTACAGTCCAACCAGCGATAGTTGCCATAAATGGAACTCAAACTCAGGGTACAGCAACCAAAATCACACCACAAACATTACACGCAGTGGTGGGTAAAATGCCCACAAAACGTGAACAAATACCATTCTGGGTAGCTCAGAAAATGACACAGCTAGAAGCAGTATTCACGAATACTACCCCGTATGAAAAACACAGAATGCTAATAATCTGCTTGCCCATGGGGATAACACCACAATTAGAGGATTGTACCACTTGGGGTACAGTCTTTGCTGCCATTTATACCAGAACACATGGTATCCCGTCATTAGCAGTGGTACCAGACGTATTAAGACAAATACAGAACGAGTACGGAGCAGAGCCTGCTCTGAACTTAGGGATGAAGTTACTAGGTAACTATGCCCAGGTATCAGCCATAATACTAGCTAATATTAAAGAGGAAGCAGCATCAGTGGCTATCCGCCAACGCCTAAGGGAGTTCAGTCCTTTAGAACAGGAACACGAACTACCAAAAATAATTGAAACTGCACACGCAGAATTAGGCAGAGACAGTTTGGGTGGGAAAGCTTTAAAATCACAACTGATGAGCAGTCCTGAGAAGGACACTTCCAAGCAGACACCTGCTTCAACAAAAAAGAAGTGGGACAATAAAAAACAACAAAACTTTAAAGGAAACAGATCTCAATCCCGAGGTCGATCTCCTCCACAGGAGCCTTCCGAAAAGAGGTACAACCTTAGGAATAGGGATATTATTAGGAAACCTGACAGGTATCAGGATACTGATACACTTTCCTCTCGTTCCTTTCAGGGTTCATCGAAAAACTCCGAGAGGGAAGGACGGTCAGAAAGACAAGAAGAGCATACAAAGTCCAGAGACAAGCAGCACGCTCAAGAATACACTTCTAAAAAAAGAAGAAAAGCCAAAGCAAAAGCCACAGTTCAAAAAGAAGAAAGTTTCAGGTCTAAAGATCAGACATGCCCAGAATTCTGAGGACTCGACTACTGAATGGGGAATGGGCTCTGACGATGCTAGACAGTGCGGCAGAAATAACAATAGCTCGCCAGAACCTGATGGAATTTCTGGTGACAGCGGACTTGAATGATTATATCACGGTAGAAACACCTGATACTAGGGTAAGTGTCCCACATAGAGTGTATGAAATAACGCTTCAGATGGAGGGGGACAAATGTAGAACAGTGAGAGGTCTCTTTTGGGAGAACCTAACGTTTGGCTATGACATTTTATTAGCTGAACAAGATTGGCCGCCAGCATTCGTCATGGATTGCCCTATAGGAGAAACTGTAATTCTGCCGGCATTCTCAGACCATATTCCCAGGCATTTGCAACACACATATGCGCAGGAGTGGGCGGTAGCCCAGGCTCCAGCATTGTACAAGAACCATGTTGGATGGGATGAGGATTCAACCCACCACATTATTCCTTTAAAAAATACTCCAACTGCACAATGGCAGTATCCAATAAAGCAAGAAGCTAAAAAACAGGTCAGGGAGATCTTAGATCAACTTGAATACCAGAGGGTGATTGAAACATGCACCTCACCAATGAACAATCCTTTGTTTCCAGTCATGAAACCGGACAACTCATATCGTCTAGTTTTAGATTACAGACATTTAAACATTTGCAGTTCAAAATGCACATAGCACCGCATTAATGAATAACATTGTGCGGAAAAAATATAAAACAACACTGGATATCTTAAATGGATTTTTCTGCCAAAATATAGCGCCTGAAAGCAGGTATCTAACAGCCTTCTCAGCGCTAGGGACCCAGCGGCAATTTTGTCGACCCCCCAAGGGTATAAGAACAGCCCAGGGTTGTTTTCGGCTAGGGTAACAGTTACTTCAAAATTTGGATGAAGAGGCATTGTCCTATGTGGATGATATTTATCTGATGGACGATGACCTGGAGGAACACTTTAACAGAGTGAATACCATAATTTTGGGATTTGCATCTGAGGGCTACAAATTCAACTTTAAAAAATCAAAAATTGCCCACCTCAGTGTCCTGTTTTTAGGATATGAGCTTTCAAGTGAAGGGAAAAGCCTGGCAGCCAATTGTTTAGAAAAATGCGCGCTGCTCCAACCTCCAAAATCATTAAAAAATTTACAATCAATCCTGGGATTCCTAAATTTTGGTAGAACATACATTTTAGATTACGCAGCAAGAGTAAAACCTTTCTACTACTTAATAAAACCTTATTTTTCAGTAAAACAATGGACACAGGAACACACAGATACACTTCGTTCATTACAAGCTGACATGATAGCTTCCAAACACTTACAGACACGCGTAAACGTACGCAATCTGGTGATCCGTATAGTTGCGGGTCAATCTGGGTACACCTATCTAACATATAATGAAGGTGAAACAGAACCAATTGCATACAAATCACATTTGTACACAAATGCTGAGATGCGTTTCGCACCTACAGAAAAAATTCTAACAGCAGTACAGACTGCTGTAGTGAGAGAAAGAGCACTGGCTCAGGGGAAACGAATAATAGTAGTGACTCCAGTTCCAGCCTTAGAGGCTGCGACAAAGGCAAGCGTTCCTAACACTAAAGCCTTACATCTGAGATGGATACAATGGGCTGTTTCTCTCACTGCAACAGATGTAGAATACAGGTACGACCCAAATTTAAAGACACAAGCATTCCTGCAATACGAACAAGAATATCCTCTACCGAATGAAATAATGCCTCTTGGTCAGTATGAATATATTATTTACACTGACGGATCTGCTCAATCGGCCATAGGAAGTAAGCAACAATATAGTGCAGCATGCGCAATCGTTAAAGGTCGCATTCGGGATGGAAAGTTCCATCCAAGTTGCACAAAAACGCAATCTCTAGGAGACTGCACGGCACAGCTGGCAGAATTAAAAGCCCTAATACTGGCACTAGTGAATACGGATCGAGAATTCCCCACACTAATCATGTGCGATTCCCTTTACTGTGTACAGTCATATAATGAATACTTGCAATAATGGGTTCAAAATGGGTTCAAATACGCAAAAGGTGGCACAATTAATCATAAAATGCTATGGGAACAGGTAGTGAAGTTTAAAACGGAACTACCAAGGACTCACGTGATACATACACTGAGTCATCAGCGTGATGGCGTTCACGTTGAAGGGAATTCATTGGCTGATGAAGCCGGAAAGGGGGCTGTACGCACGGCTTCTGTAGCTGCAATCACTCGTTCTAAAATGAGAATAGACAGTGAGATTATGGTAGCTCTCGATGCTTGACGCAAGAACAGCGGAGCAGTACCAAAAAGGTTTCCACTCAAGTACTCCTACAAGTTAGATGCCAATAACATTCCATTTGCTCAGATTCCTGGAGTCGGGGATAGAGTAATACCAAATATGGATCGTAGGTTAGGTTTAATACTAGCAGCACACGAAGGGATAGGTTCTGCACATGCAGGAGTTACGGCGACTGTTTCATTGTTGAAACAACGCTATTGGTGGCCTGGGTTAACAAAGCAGACTAAAGAATATGTCTTGAAATGCGACATCTGCCAGCAGATGAAAGGTTCCACCGTAATACGTGCAGCGCAGACACCATTGTTAATATCTGACAAACCACTAGCGTGTGTTTATTTGGACCACTGTGGCCCCTTAAAAAGAGATGGGGCTTACAGGTATATCATGGTTGCAGTGGATTCCTGCTCGAGATTCCTATGGGTGTGGCCCCAGCGCTCGGCTGGCGCTCAAACTGTTATAAAAGATTTGCGAGTCTTCATAGGGACATACGCAATTGGCACATTACATTCTGACCAGGGACCTGCGTTTAGCTCTCAGGCTTACAAGGAGGCCATGCGAAGATTGGGTGTAGCATTGCAGTACTCATCTCCGTACCATCCAGAGGGAAATTCGGTTGTGGAGAGAAAAAACCATGACTTAAAGCAATCTTTAACAGCTAGAGTATTAGGCATGGGTGAGAGCTGGGTAAAACATCTGTATGGGGTACAGAGAGCTCTGAACAATATGCCAAGAAGTTCTCTAGGGGTGTCACTCCTTATAAGGTTCTATTGGGGACGAGAATGTGGGTACCTGATCTTGATTGTGTGTTTATTTGGACCACTGTGGCCCCTTAAAAAGAGATGGGGCTTACAGGTATATCATGGTTGCAGTGGATTCCTGCTCGAGATTCCTATGGGTGTGGCACCAGCGCTCGGCTGGCGCTCAAACTGTTATAAAAGATTTGCGAGTCTTCATAGGGACATACGCAATTGGCACATTACATTCTGACCAGGGACCTGCGTTTAGCTCTCAGGCTTACAAGGAGGCCATGCGAAGATTGGGTGTAGCATTGCAGTACTCATCTCCGTACCATCCAGAGGGAAATTCGGTTGTGGAGAGAAAAAACCGGGACTTAAAGCAATCTTTAACAGCTAGAGTATTAGGCATGGGTGAGAGCTGGGTAAAACATCTGTATGGGGTACAGAGAGCTCTGAACAATATGCCAAGAAGTTCTCTAGGGGTGTCACTCCTTATAAGGTTCTATTGGGGACGAGAATGTGGGTACCTGATCTTGATTGTGAAGGCGCAGTGGCGGATGAAAAGCCTTTTGACATCCATGATTGTTTGGCTGTTTTACAGGATCTAAATGAATCCCGGACACAACAAAGTAATGTCCATCTGAAGCAGACCGCCACTGGGGAAGTCAAATCAGTCACGACAAGACCTGTCTGGATCCCAAAAGTCGGGGATCTGGTCAGAGAGAAAATAGCGGACAAAAAAGAATTTGGGCCATCTTACAGAAAGCCTGTACCGGTCCTAGCAATTGAAGGAACAAGAACTGTACTTCTACCGCCTCTTGCCGGAAAAAAGGAGAAAAGATTTGTCTCAATTGACCTAATCAAACCACACTATGTGGCCGATACTAAGTAGTAGGCCACGTGGACTCCAAAGTAGCAGACGCCCTCCTCTCGCTACAATTCAAGAAGTTTAAACGGAAAAACTCATCACATTCGAAGAGTCCCCTGTACAGAATGATGGACTATGCAACAGTGCTATGGAACTCGTTCCTCTTGAACCTGAAGCTCAACTTTAAAATCAAACTCAAAATCAAAGACAAATTGCTATTAGACCAAATACAGATGTCTACGTCAACATGGCTCGACAAGAGCAAAGTACGATTTCAACAAATCCTGATGCAATTCCAACAATTGATCGGACTGCTTCTAGCTACTTCATAAACTTTGATACGTTTTTTTTGGATCCAAGTGAACCTGAAACGACGCCAGCCTAAAAATCACGCAAGCAGCAAGTTAAGGACTTTCTGAACTTTCTTAAAAGAACTTACCTGTTATCACCGTGGGTAGAACTATGGGTAATTACCGGGGTACTTTTCTTTCTTTTCTGGTTAGGCTTAGTGATAGTTTTTAACATGCTTATTAATGGACAATACATTCGGCAAAGCTCTGCAGCCCAAAAGGTGAATTTAATTTTAAAACCACATCAATCATCTCATCTAGAACAAAGAGACTTGTCATCAGTGAACATTACAGCAGTTCCTATACCAGATGGTATAGTGTGGGACAAGGTTGATTTCGATATATTCGGCCTGACCGAACTTTTAAAAATTCCACATTTATTTAAAATATCATTAAGTGATATCATTACCTCAAGTACATTTTCAGATGATTGGGATTTTGAAACTGTAAATAACATGTTGTCTGATTTAGAAAAATCTGCTGCATTTTCTAATAGTGAAACATTGGAAGGCACATCAGATTATGAAACTATGTATTGTTATCAACATTATGGTCATCGCTTTCTGCATAAATCTGCAAATCCTAGAAATGTGTTCACATACCACCAGTGGGAACATTATCCAACACCGCCAAAAGGCAGTTCAAAAACATTCGCACAGAAATTTCCATATTTTTCAGGGTTTAATATGTCAGACCCAGCCTCATATTATTATACGGTTGCACCAACATCAGAACAGAAAAATATGTTAACAAGCACCAAACAGATTTACTCTGCTTCCTTTATTGCCCAGTTGTCTGAACAAGGTTTCGACTTATGGAAAGACACCATAGACCTAAAATCCGTCTGGGGTACTAGAGATTGGCAGGGGAGAGAAGCGTTATTTAGAGCGTGTCTCATCCCTCAACAGATCATGTTTTTGAACGAGACAGTGCAACAGATGTCTTGCCTTGGACTAGCCAAGAACAAAGACTTGAACACACCTCGGATGCCGACTCCATCACACACCGAGGGTAATATAACATCACAGGAAGAGATTACACTAGATGACATATTACAATTCAACAGATCAGACCCCGATTGGAGGAAATGGTTGATTTGGCCCACAGACACTAATAGTTGTCAGACACGATTCATGGGTAAAACTGAAGGGTTTAATATCCATAGGCCTGATCCACGTTATGTACAGAGACAACATCCAGGGGTAGTGATGTCAGACAGTGTTGGGAAGTTGTGCCTCGATTGGCTAAAAACCTCAACACTCACAAAGGTGAAACAACACTTATCCTTACTCACACAGGATATGGATCTTAGGGATTTTTTACTAGGTCCCAGGAAGCCACGTCAGAAATGTTTCATATATGCTGGCATTTATGCTGACTACAATGAAATATGGAAAATATCCCAACAAGATACCGCGAAGAGACTACGGGAGATAGACCGTATAAATCTAGAAAAATCTCTAGCAGTGGTAGACAATGGGTTAACTACATTGACCTCCAGGATATATTCCTTAGGCAACATTGTATCTTCTGTGATAGACATACTAGAACAGGATTTAGCCATATTACAACACGGGCAATCTCAATTACGTTCTATTATGTTGTTAAGCTGGACGCTGAAATATTTGCGTGCAGGCTATGTGCCTTGGCGTTTTATCAACAGCACGTCTCTGTTTTCTGAATACAATCTAACGGATAAACAGATAGATATGGTACAAAGGGGAGCAAAATATACAATGTTGCGTATTGAAAAACTGGATAGGTTACCATTCACAGTGGCAGAATCACCATCCACAGAATGGCTAATCCTGTCATAGGGTTTCTGCACACACAGAGCTATGCACAGGATAATAGGACCTCGGAATATAGTGGTGAGCCAAATATAAACCTTAGCACCTAAAAACCCCAACCCAACTAGCCTTAGCGTCCCATTAGCAACAATGTACCAATGATTAGACAACCCAGAACACGGTATCTCTCTCTGTCTCTCAGGACTCGCAGAAGCAAGAACACTCTTTCGTCACTCACTCGTACCTGTCCACAACGTGCGTAAGAAGAGACACAGTATAAGTTAAAATGTTTATTTCGACTTACGTGCTCTAAGATGCAGTACACGTGTCAGTACTACTAGCATAATGCATAGGAATAATATAATCAGCATAGTTACAACTCCATAAAATACAAACGGGGAAAGCATCTCATAAAGCAGTGGATATAAGGCTAAATGACCTTACCACCCTCCCCGTTCTGAAAGATAGTTTATTATAAAAATAGAAGACCTCTGGGGTTTGACAAGCGAACCCCCATACCTCAATCTCTAGATGCAAAACTACATCAGCAGACAATCACAGCTCTTCTCTCTGGAAAGGTTCTCTCCAAGTGCTCTAGAGCGGACAATTCGCAATATTAAAAGCACACAAAATTCTCCCTGGCAGCTGTCCATAGTGTTATGTCTAGGTGCGAGGTACTGGCCAAATCAGCAAGACCAAAAATACGTTGTTATTCGACCTTGTACATGTTATGCAGACGGAGCCCAAAGTGAACAGGAGAAAAGGTGAAAGACTGAAAATGCAGACAGCGCTAAAATACCTTGGCAAGAGTAGAGGTCGATAGAACAACGTGCGCAAAAAAGCAACATGGCACCCAGGCCCAAGACAACGCAGCAAGGCAGGCCAGGAGGCCACAAACCACAAGACAATCCATGGCCACTTAACTCTACCGGTCACTACCTTTCAGTTTCAGTATTGCCTTGAACAATTGCAGGCAGGCAGATATGAATAAATGGGTAAGGAATACATTAAGGAATCCTGGGAATTACCATACAGATTTCGATTCCGGAGTGGGGATCGAGAAGTGTTTCTAAGCGGTGCAAACTGTGAGAATGCTTTAAGTGGATCACTCATATGTCGAGATATAATGCTGCACGGAGCTTGTAATGGTTCCATAGCGAACTTGTCCTGTCATCTGAGGGGTGCCCCAGCTGCAGTGATTACTCCAGCATTTAGACTACTTTCAAATGGGAGTTACTTGATGCTGAACAGTCAAGGCTGCTGTGGATTGCTCCCAGGCATCGCATATCTAGTAACCGTGAGCTCCAGGGTTACTTGTTGTATGCAAGTATTGTTTCCACCGACACATACAGTCAGGGAGGCGTCGTTATGGCTTTCACTGAATGTTTCTTTAATACGGTTTGATACTCTAAGTAGATTGAAAGCCATGCTTCTACAGAAGTCTGTGCCCTTAACCTCCGCTCGAGAGACTCTTGATCTCCAGATTGCAAGGTCTTCCGCAGAGATACAGGCGCTTATTCATAGTAACTACCCATACCATTTCGCAGAAATGGTAAATCGTATCTTTAATATGTCTGATACGAGTGGCATTGTTTACCGATTTAAGACCATAGGTTCTGGACTTATAAGCACCTTTCAGACTCCAGATTGCAAGGTCTTCCGCAGAGATACAGGCGCTTATTCATAGTAACTGCCCTTACCATTTCGCAGAAATGGTAAATCGTATCTTTAATATGTCTGATACGAGTGGCATTGTTTACCTATTTAAGACCTTAGGTTCGGGACTTATAAGCACCTTTCAGACGGTACTTGGAGTTATACCAAACGTCATACACTCCGTATTCGGAAACATCTTTGGAGGACTTCCACTGATCCTGTTTCTAATAGCAGGAATCCTGATTGTTTTCTACCTGCTACGCAATGGACGTTCCAGTCACCAAGGAGATGGAAAAAGCACTCCTGGAGCGTAAATTCTGTGACCGCATGGTACAACATCTAGGCACGCCTCGCCTAAGAGAACTAAGTGCATCTTGGTTCTTGTCATTTCGACCAGTCTGGATGGACTGCATCTTACCTGTCCTCTGATGCCTGTTTTGCGGAGAAGAATGCATGTTAGACCTTTGTTTGACACTAGCATCATGTGCGCTACCGGATGTGAATGCGTTACTGGACCCGATAACGGCTCATGTTCTGCAATGACCTCAGCGTATTCCAATGTTGATGGCGGCATTCCTTGAGCCACTGCAGGTAGCAACTGCACCTGTTGGGGTGGACACCGGCTCCTCCACTGACACCCAGGCTTTGGACGGTGCACAGGCTGCGGACAGCGTGGAACATCATCTGTGCTCAATCGACGTGCTTTGCGAGGTGCTACAGGGGCCGTCTACTGTGGAAGCAAGCAACAAAAATGTTGCGTCTACCAGCCAGGACACATAAACATTTGACTCATTTGGCTCGTTATGTGCTGGAAGAAATTCGCCCTTTTTAAACAAACTCGATTTGCAACTCAAAAACAAAATTGACATTCTTTTCATTATTGGGCATACATGGCTTTAAAATGCTTATAGTAGTTCGGACTATAGTTACGGACACTTTAGAGCTATAGCTTGCAAATTCTTCAACATTTCTTAAGTTTTTTAGAAATTTTTAGACGTATTTTAACATTTTTTTAATGTTTTTAACACTTTGTGCGTACCAATGTCTAGTTTGAATGGTAGTACAATAATAGGTTATGTTGGACTTGGCCCTTTTTGCAGGGTCATCCCTGAACTTTTTGCCTTCCTCCCGTATTTTTCTCTGACCTGTTTTTGTTGGTTTTATGACTCTGGGCACTTTACCACTGCTGATCAGTGCTAAAGTGCATATGCTCTCCCGATTGTAAATTGATGTATGGATTAGTGACTCCATGATTGGATTATTTGATTTACTTGTCAGACCCTAGTATAGGGCACCAGGTGTGACCAGGGCCTGTAAATCAAATGCTGCTGGTGGGCTTGCAGCACTGGTTGTGCCACCCACAGAAGCAGCTTGAAAAGTGTGTCTCAGGCCTGCCATTGCAGAGCCTGTGTGCAGTCTGTGACTGCCATGTCGACTTGGCAAGTGCACCCACTTGCCAGTCCCTACACCTTTCCTTATCTTCATATCAGACACCCCTAAGGTAGGCCCAAGGGCAGGGTGCATTGTAAGTATAAGGTAGGACATGCCCTGGTGTGTGTGGCATGTCCTAATAGTGAATTACAGCCATTTTCGTGTTTCACTATTGCAAGGCTACCTGTCCCCATAGGCCAGAATGGGCAGTTTGATTATAACATCTTATAATCCTAACTGACCCAGGGAACATGGAAGAAATTCGAGTTTAGTATGCCTGAACTCAGAATGATAAAATACATCTTTTAGTAAAGTTGGTTTTAACATTCTGGGTTTGAAAATACCACTTTTAGAAAGTAGGTATTTTCTTGCCTAACTGTCCAAGCCTGCCTCTGCTAGGTTGTGTATTGTGTGTCTGGTTTTGTGAGTGACAGGGGCTGGGGGATTCCAGGAGACAGGGTGAGTCAGCACAGGGTTGAATAGACCTATCTGCATGTAGAGTGGTGGGAGGAGTTGCACCTGGGTCTGAATAGGGCTGTGCCTGCCTTCCACAATGCTGGCTCCACCTCCTGTGGTGCGTCTGATGTCCCTGGCCCACACTGTCAAAGGAAAGAAGGAGTCCTGTAAACAAAGTGCTCCAGGACTGCCCAGAACTGGTTTAAACCAGGTAAAGGCCCCTCTGCCTTCAGAGGACAAAGGATTTAGTAGTATAAATATGGGGACCCAGACCCCAAGACTTTAGATCACTTCTGGAACAACAAGACGAACCTCTGCCAAGGAGAAGAACCGAAGGAAGCTGTAGGAGTTGGACTGCCCCCCTGCCAGTGTGCTGTGTTGCTGGGTTGGCCTACAGTGGTGTCTTCAGTGCCAAGGAGAGGAGAAGGAACTTTTAAAGAACTTTCATCATCTTGCAGAATATTACTCCAAGGGCTTGAACTTGTGCTTGCCTCCTGCTGAAGTCTCAGGGACAAAAGACTTCACCACCAGCTCCCCTCTGAATTCCCTTGCTGGGAATTCTGTCTGCAGAAGCCTGCGTGTCGCTGGGAGCTGGAAGCGCGACTCAACGAGAAGAAGCGTGTCGCAGTCGCAGCTGGTGCCGTCGCATCACCGGAGAAGCGTGTCGCCGCCGCAGAGGTCGCCAGCGCATCACCGGAGAAGCGTGTCGCAGGGCCTGTCGCGGCTCCAAAGTTACCGAGTCACCGCACGGCCGCCGGGCGTGCACACATCGTCTTCCCGTCGTCGCATCAAGGGCGCCATCTTATCGCATCGCACCGGATCGTCGCATCGCATCGAGGCGCCATCTTGTCGCATCGCAACCGGAACGCAGTATGAGAATCTACGCATCACCTCCTCTCCGGTAAGGACCAAGACGCATCCCCTACTCTGCGCAAGCATTGAGGCGCGACGCATCATCTCCCCCGAAGCAAGGAACCGACGCATCTCCATCCCTGCAAATCTTTTTGTTTGTTTTGCGTTACGCATCCAGGTATTTTTGTGAGAACTTTGTCGCATTTACCATCAACTTGAACTAAGCTACTTCTAGCATCTTTAACTCTATTTTGAGAACAGTATTGTGGATTTTTGTCGTTTGTGGTCTTGTGTTAAGTCTATATAAAGCATACTTATTTTTATAAAACCTGTGTGGTGTCCATCTGTAGTGTTTTCACTGTATTACTGTATGTGTTCACAAATGCTTAACACTGCCTCTGAGATAAGCATGTCTGCTCGTGCCAAGCTACCAAGGGGGTGAGCAGGGGTTATTTTAGTAGTGTAACTCCCTTGCCCTGACGTAGAAGCAAGGGTCCCTATTTGGTCAAAGGTACCTACCTCTGCCAACTAGTGACCCCCAGTTCTAACATTGGTGGTCAGCGGTGAGGATTTGGACCTGCATTTGTGACTCATATACAGTAATTGGTGTACACTACTAGTGAGTGCAGACCAAACGCGACCACATGCTTTTTGGTAGAATTGTTTTTCTTTGGACTTATTTTTTCCTGAGAACTGCCAATTCTTACTGCCATGAGTAGACCAGCATCTGTTGCCTCTATGGATCTAGATTTTGAGGAAGAGAGGTTGGAAACCTACCCTTTGAAACAGCTCAAGCATCTCTGCAAGAAATTGAAAGTTGCTACACCAGGCATTTCCAAAAAGGATGACTACCAAAAGGCGCTGAGGGCCTGGGTATAAGCAAGAAATGCCCCTGAGTTGGTGGTGGAGCCAGCTGGGGATGCAGATGGGCAACTGGATAGGCCAGAGTTTCCAGCCAGGGGAGGGGTACCGTCCCCACCTGGCAGTAGCATCTCTTCCAAAGACCTGTCCCCCAGAGAGTTGGAAGACAGGGAGAGAAATAGGGCGCACAAGCTGGAGATGGCTAAGCTTAAGATGGCGGGTCAGAGGGAAATAGAGAATAACAAGTTGTCCTTGGAGAGAGAGAGAATGAGATTGGAACATGAGTTGAGAATGAGAGAGCTTGATTTAGAGCTCGAGAGGCTTGAGGCCATGAGGGTCTCAGCCCAGCAACAAGAAAATTGTGTAGCTCAGGAAGTGAGCTTTGCTGAGTTGGAGGTGGAATCCAGCTCAGATGGTGGCAGCAATATTGAGTTATCTAGTGCTGAGGGGTAGTGCACACACCCAGAGATGTGGCACCTGACTTGGGGGGTTAACATACACCAGGAGGTTCAAGGATCTGAGGTAGCTCCAGTGGTGCGCAGTGTCCCGGAAGTAGATTGGGGCACTGGCGCAGGGGTTCATGGTCCTAGTGTTGGGAGGGACACTCCACTGATTCTGGCTGAGAGGAGCAGGGAGGGAGGTTCCCCCATGGTTGAAGTCCTGGTGTGTGAATGTGGAGACCGCCCAGAAGAGTGTGGGTTGAGTGACAGAGACAGTCAGATACTGTCTTGCCAATCTCAGGAGAGTGGTGTGGGGTACGTGTGCGAGGCACTGGATGGTGAGGTGAAGGATAGTTTGGTTAACCCTTGTAGGGGGCTGTGTGATCCAATTGTGGGAGAGCATATTGTAAGTCCCTGTTTTCCAGAGCTATGCCAACACCTGTTGGAGAGTGAGTTCTCTGACCCCAGGGAGGCAGACCTTTTGGTGGATTCCAGAGGGTCTGAAGAGGCATTGGGGAATGACCCTAAGGGGAGTGGCTCAGGTATCTTCCAACCCAGAGTGGTGGAGGTGGTTCAGAGTAGCCCAGCTAGGTCCTGTTGTAGTGGGAGGGGTGTAGGGCCTCACGTCCTGTCTTCAAGAAGAAAGAGTGAGACTGGGATGCGTCCCGATAGTGCCCAACCTCAGTCTCAGGGCCTGGATGGTTCTTTAAGGGAACACCAGGTAGGGAGCCTAGTCTGTCCTGATGGGCCACCCATTGAGGGGGATCCCCTAGTGTCTGGTGAACTGGGAGTGTCTGTAAGCAGGCCTCCATGAGTTCTGGTGTCTGGCAGTGCCACTCCTAAGTGGAGGGTGCAGAAGTCCAGATTGAGGGGTGAGAGGGGGAAAGAGTCCCCAGTGGAAGAACCAGTGGGTCAGGGGCCAGCCAGAAGGGCTGAGTCACCAATGAATGACCATGGTGACACCACTTCTGTCCTGGGGGATCGTCACGCACTGTCAGATGGACAGGGGTCGGGAGATCTGCGCCAGGCAGACTGTCACACGACACATGAGTTGTGTGTCACTCTCGGGGGGGGCATATGTGCTCCCCATGAAGTCCTGGTGCGCCGGGCAAGTATTCAACCGCAGGGTTTGGTCCCTGGGTTGGGAAGCCAGGTTCAGGTGTTGTCTGACCTGGAGGGAGGGACAACTGTAAACAGTGTCCTGACCGGTTGGTCTTCTAGGGGTACCACTCCAGGTGGGAGGGTACAGCACTCTGGAAGGGGGTGCAGAAGGAGGGAGTCCTCGCCTCTGTCCCCGGTTCAACTGGAGGGTCTAGACCCTAGGTTGGAGGGCCAGGTTCGGGGTGTCCCCCCTGACCTGGACGCCCAGTTGCAGGATAGAACCCCTGAACTGGTGGGCGAATTGTGCAGGACACCTGCCACAGGTGCCCTGGCAATTCTGGAAGGGGGTACCACTCCAGGTGGGAGGGTACAGAGCCCCAACGAGGAGAAGGAAGACCGGGTGTGGGAAAGCCCACCCCAGTCTCCTGTCCAGCCGCCAGGTACAGGCCCGGGGCTGGTGGGTCAGTGTCAGGATGTCATACCTGACCTGACAGGAGGGAGAGTGGACAAAGGGTGCCAAGCACCTGGGGCTACTGCCCCCCGCTCTCTGACACCACAGAGGTTTGAGAGCCCTGAGAGGCGTAAGGCCTGGGTCTCATCACTGACCACTGTCAGTGGCCACTGTGGCTTGCTGTCTGTCTGTTGGGACACACCTGTGAGCAAGATAAGGTTAGGTGCTGCACAGATGGTGTCCACAGGTGAGGAGAAGGGTTCCCCAGGGGTTAGCTTGGTGGGCCCTGAGAGTATGGACAGAGGGTCCCAAATAGGCTCAGATTGGCGTAGAACTGGAGTATGCCCCTGCTGTTGTGGGCCAGGGTCCATGTTCTATCGCCTAAAGCAGGGAATGCCATCAAGGTAGTGATTGGTCTACCCTGCGTTTTGGCTGGAAGGGGGTTGTGTTGGACTTGGCCCTTTTTGCAGGGTCATCCCTGAACTTTTTGCCTTCCTCCCATATTTTTCTCTGACCTGTTTTTGTTGGTTTTATGACTCTGGGCACTTTACCACTGCTGATCAGTGCTAAAGTGCATATGCTCTCCCTATTGTAAATTGATGTATGGATTAGTGACTCCATGATTGGATTATTTGATTTACTTGTCAGACCCTATTATAGTGCACCAGGTGTGACCAGGGCCTGTAAATCAAATGCTGCTGGTGGGCTTGCAGCACTGGTTGTGCCACCCACAGAAGCAGCTTGTAAAGTGTGTCTCAGGCCTGCCATTGCAGAGCCTGTGTGCAGTCTGTGACTGCCATGTCGACTTGGCAAGTGCACCCACTTGCCAGTCCCTAAACCTTCCCTTATCTTCATATCAGACACCCCTAAGGTAGGCCCAAGGGCAGGGTGCATTGTAAGTATAAGGTAGGACATGCCCTGGTGTGTGTGGCATGTCCCAATAGTGAATTACAGCCATTTTCGTTTTTCACTATTGCAAGGCTACCTGTCCCCATAGGCCAGAATGGGCAGTTTGATTATAACATCTTATAATCCTAACTGACCCAGGGAACATGGTAGAAATTTGAGTTTAGTATGCCTGAACTCAGAATGATAAAATACATCTTTTAGTAAAGTTGGTTTTAACATTCTGGGTTTGAAAAAACCACTTTTAGAAAGTAGGTATTTTCTTGCCTAACTGTCCAAGCCTGCCTCTGCTAGGTTGTGTATTGTGTGTCTGGTTTTGTGAGTGACAGGGGCTGGGGGATTCCAGGAGACAGGGTGAGTCAGCACAGGGCTGAATAGACCTATTGCATGTAGAGTGGTGGGAGGAGTTGCACCTGGGTCTGAATAGGGCTGTGCCTGCCTTCCACAATGCTGGCTCCACCTCCTGTGGTGCGTCTGATGTCCCTGGCCCACGCTGTCAAAGGAAAGAAGGAGTCCTGTAAACAAAGTGCTCCAGGACTGCCCAGAACTGGTTTGGACCAGGTAAAGGCCCCTCTGCCTTCAGAGGACAAAGGATTTAGTAGTATAAATATGGGGACCCAGACTCCAAGACTTTAGATCACTTCTGGAACAACAAGACAAACCTCTGCCAAGGAGAAGAACCGAAGGAAGCTGTAGGAGTTGGACTGCCCCCTGCCAGTGTGCTGTGTTGCTGGGTTGGCCTACAGTGGTGTCTTCAGTGCCAAGGAGAGGAGAAGGAACTTTTAAAGAACTTTCATCATCTTGCAGAATATTACTCCAAGGGCTTGAACTTGTGCTTGCCTCCTGCTGAAGTCTCAGGGACAAAAGACTTCACCACCAGCTCCCCTCTGAATTCCCTTGCTGGGAATTCTGTCTGCAGAAGCCTGCGTGTCGCTGGGAGCTGGAAGCGCGACTCAACGAGAAGAAGCGTGTCGCAGTCGCAGCTGTTGCCGTCGCATCGCCGGAGAAGCGTGTCGCCGCCGCAGAGGTCGCCACCGCATCACCAGAGAAGCGAGCCTTCGTCAACGCTGTTACCCAACGCATCACCGGAGAAGCGTGTCGCCGCCGCAGAGGTCTCCAGCGCATCACCGGAGAAGTGTGTCGCAGGGCCTGTCGCGGCTCCAAAGTTACAGAGTCGCCGCACGGCCGCCGGGCGTGCACGCATCGTCTTCCCGTCGTTGCATCAAGGGCGCTATCTTATCGCATCGCACCGGATCGTCGCATCGCATCGAGGCGCCATCTTGTCGCATCGCAACCGGAATGCAGTACGAGAATCTACGCATCACCTCCTCTCCGGTAAGGACCAAGACGCATCCCCTACTCTGCGGAAGCATTGAGGCGCGACGCATCGTCTCGCCCGAAGCAAGGAACCGATGCATCTCCATCCCTGCGAACCTTTTTGTTTGTTTTGCGTTACGCATCCAGGTACTTTTGTGAGAACTTTGTCGCATTTACCATCAACTTGAACTAAGTTACTTCTACCATCTTTAAGTCTATTTTGAGTACAGTATTGTGCATTTTTGTCGTTTGTGGTCTTGTGTTAAGTCTATATAAAGCATACTTATTTTTATAAAACCTGTGTGGTGTCCATCTGTAGTGTTTTCACTGTATTACTGTATGTGTTCACAAATGCTTAACACACTGCCTCTGAGATAAGCCTGTCTGCTCGTGCCAAGCTACCAAGGGGGTGAGCAGGGGTTATTTTAGTAGTGTAACTCCCTTGCCCTGACGTAGAAGCAAGGGTCCCTATTTGATCAAAGGTACCTACCTCTGCCAACTAGAGACCCCCAGTTCTAACAGGTTACATATGTCGTCCAGTCGGAAGAGGAGTGGGTGTTATATTCCATATAGGTACCCTATATAGGCGCAGGTAACATTGCAACCTTTCACCTATATCCTTCCCTACATTACATACATAACGGATCATAGGGACTGACCTTTTACCTAGATACGACACTGCATCCAGAACGCGGGCTTTTCCCTAGTTCGAATCTCATACATTATGCATGAGGCTTCTTGGAAGCACAGGAGGATTAACAACAGGACTGACATCTCCTGTATAATATCTCTGTATAAAGTTCAGGCCCAATGTCATCCTTTAGGCCGACACAGTAACACAGCAAGGTAGGACCCCTGGGGTGACCTATGGGTATATATGCATCATGTCTTGCTTAGAAAGACAGAGGAGACCCTGACGTCCGGGCTGACACACTGACCAGAGACGCTGAGGTTCCTGCATGCAGACGCTCCAGCTAGCAGTGGTCTAACATCCCTCGCGGGGTGTCCAACTCGAGACCAGGACGGGGTCCCACATTTTCTCATTCTCAGGTAATGGAGTTGACTAGATCCTAGAGGGATTCTTGGCATTACACCTACATAGATCCTAGAGGGATTCTTGGCATTACACCTACATAGATGCTAGGTACATTTAGGTACATCTAGTTAGGGAGGCATCGTAGGAGTACGCACATTTTATCATGTGTTTTATGTACATGTATATATTCATGATTTCTGCAAGATGGTAGTACTATACCATCCCTTTACTTTTGTAGTATTGCTAATCATATATCTCTGCTACTGTCTAATGGTTGCTGCAGCTCATCTATTCTACACTAGAATAACAACTGTTCAATAAATACTTATTGAAAACGCCAAGACTGTTTATTCTGTGTATCTCTCTGAGACAAACTAAGTAAGCACGAGTGACTGAGCGAAAAGTAGTATATTGTTTCCACGATCCTGGGGGATCAGGGTTGTTGTTAGACTTGGGGGTCTCTAGTTGGCAAAGGTAGGTACTTGTGACAAATAGGGACCCTCGCCTCTAGTCAGGGTAGGGGGGTACACTCCTAAAATAACCCCTGCTCACCCCCGTGGTAGCTTGGCACGAGCAGACAGGCTTATCTCAGAGGCAGTGTGTAAAGCATTTGTGAACACATACAGTAATCTAGTGACAACACTACAGATGGACACCACACAAGGTTTATATCAAAAATAAGTATTCTTTATATAGTTTTAACACAAGACCATAAACGACAAAAATCCACAATACTGTACTTAAAATGGTAGGTTTAGCTTAGTTCTCTTAAGTTCTTAAAATGCGAAACTTTGAGTCAATGTACCTTACGATGCGTCACGTTTCTACAACGAAAGTGTTGCAGAGATGGAGATGCGACAAAGTTCTGGTGCAAAGAAATAAAGACGTCAAGTTCTTCCTGATGCGGCACGCTTCTCCGATGTTGCGAGAAGTCTCGACTCGATGCGTCAGCTGCAGCGGCGACACCCTTGTTCCGTGATGCGACGACAGCGGCTTTGGCGGCAACCCTCTTCTCCGACGTTGCGAGACGCTTCCGCTCGATGCGACAACTGCAGCGGCGACACCCTTGTTTCGTGATGCGACGGCAGCAGCTCCGACGGCGGCACGCTTCTCCGTGGATGCGAGGCGCTTCTCTCGATGCGGTGCAATGCGACAGCTACAGCGGCGACATCTACGATGCGACGGCAGCGGCTGCGACGGCGACACGCTTCTTCGGTGTTGCAGGACGTTTCTTGAGATGCGGTGCAATGCGACAGCTACAGCGGCGTCATCTCCGTGATGTGACGGCAGCGGCTGCGACGGCGACACGCTTCTCCCTCTTGAGTCGCGCCTCCAGCTCCTTGCGACACGCAGTCCCTTCAGAAGGCCCAAAACAGCAGCAGGCACTTCCAAAGGATTTTGGGGAGCTGGTGGTTGAAGTCTGTTGTCCCTGAGACTTCAGCAGGAGGCAAGCTCTTTTCTCAAGCCCTTGGAGATCCTTCACAAGTTGAATAAAAGTGCACACAAAGTCCTTTCTCCTTCCTTTGGCAGCCAGGCAACCACTGCAGGCAGATCCCTCTAGCTTAGGGATAGTCTTCTCCTCAGTTTCTTCTTGGTTCCGCTCCTCAGCAAAGGTTTCTTCTTGTTTCCCAAAGTGATCTAATTTCCTAGGGGTCTGGGTCCCCTTTTTATACACAGTTTCTCTTTGTTCTCTGAAGGCAGAGAGGCCTCTGCCTAGCCCAAAACCAGTTCTGGTCAGTCCTGGAGCACTTTGTTTTTCTGACTCCTTCTTTCCTTTCAGAATGTGGGGCAGAGTGCTCAGCCGCCCGGCAGGAGGTGGAGCCAGCATTGTGGAAGGCAGGCACAGCCCTATTCAGACCCAGGTGCAACTCCTCCCTCCACTCTGGATGCAGATCTTTCTATTCAGCCCTGTGCTGACTCACCCTGTCTCCTGTAGCCACCCCCAGCCCCTGTCACTCAATCTCCAGACAAGGAATACACAACTTAGCAGAGGCAGGCTTGGAAGTTTAGGCAAGAAAATACCCACTTTCTAAAAGTGGTATTTTCAAACACAGAATGTTAAAACCAACTTCACTAATAGATGTATTTTATCATTCTGAGTTCAGGCATACTAAATTCGTTTTTCTACCATGTTCCCTGGGTCAGTCCTGACTATAAGGTGTAATAGTCAGTCTGCCCATTCTGGCCTATGGGGAGCAGGTAGCCTTGCAATAGTGAAAAACGAAAATGGCTGTAATTCACTATTAGGACATGCCACACACACCAGGGCATGTCCTACCTTGTACTTACAATGCACCCTGCCCTAGGGCCTACTTTAGGGGTGACCAACATGCAGTAAAGGGAAGGTTTAGGGACTGGTAAGTGGGTGCACTCACCAAGTCGACATGGCAGCCCTAGGCTGCACACAGGCTCTGCTTTCAGTCTAATTAGCCAGGCATGGCTAAGGAACTTGGCCACACCGCACACAAAGAGAGCCCTTGTATCAGACTTTAGGATGCGCAGAGCTACCCGATGGTCCTGCGTGCCCAGTTGCTGGCATATTGATTTTAGCCATTTAGACCTGGATACTTTGTACGCCGGGCAAGCAAACATAACATGTGCGACGCACTCCAGCGGGGCTCCGCAACAAGGACAATCTTCTGGTGTCTGTTTCATTGGGTGCCATTTTGCGGTAAATGCACAGACAGGGAGCGTGCCGAACCTAAAGTGAATATACAGTGTCCTGTCCCTAGGGATCTGAATTAGATCTAAATAAGGCTCTAGGCATCTAGTCTGCTTATGAAGGAAGAATTCTTCCGTCAGTCTACCCACATCAGGTTTGTTAAAATCCCTGGCTATCCACCCACAGCCAATACATCCGCTTAATCTCCTCTTTACTTGGTGGATCCTGCCTGTCCCAATGTCCTTGCAAGTCCAGAGCTGTCAGTGTTTTCCGAATACTTGAGATCCATCTAATTCTATGACCGACATCTAACTGTATGACCTCAGTGAGTGCCTCAGCGTATTTGGAAAGTTCAGGGGTCCGCCTAATGCGAGCCCAAAAGAGCAACGGGCGCAGCTTTGCAATGTCACTAATTGATCTCCTGTCCATATCGAGCATTAAAGGTATTAATGGTATGTTACGGGGAAGATCACCAGGTCCCTCAAAAACGTATGTTCTGCAGATGTCCTCGACATTGTCAAACCCCCATAGCTCGGCTCCATAAGAGAGCCGTGCTGACTGCCTTGGCATCATAAATCGTGAGGGTCGGTGCAACAGGCCTGCTCTGTGAGGTGATACAAAAGGGGATGATGGACGGAACGTTTGAGCCAATCAAACACTCACCCCCAGTCAACTGATCTGGGTTTAATCCATCATCATTCTTTAGCTCACTCCACCACCCCAGTTCAGACATGGCCATATGCAAATCAGTCTGACCCTGTGCCTCATGGGAACAGTCCAGCCCGAACTGCCAAGCCATGTCTTCCCTGGACCGGAAACAAGCATCCTAGGACCGGTTTCTGGCATTCCAGCCGTCCTCAGCCAGGCTTGCTTGAATCCAGTGGCAAAGTGAGCAAGGGACCCACGTCTGGGCATACCCCCGCCAACTTAGGGCGAACAAAGCGATACAAAAGGGGATGATGGACGGAACGTTTGAGCCAATCAAACACTCACCCCCAGTCAACTGATCTGGGTTTAATCCATCATCATTCTTTAGCTCACTCCACCACCCCAGTTCAGACATGGCCATATGCAAATCAGTCTGACCCTGTGCCTCATGGGAACAGTCCAGCCCGAACTGCCAAGCCATGTCTTCCCTGGACCGGAACATCTGTGAGGAGCGATGTTCTTTGCCTAGTGCCCCAGCCACACATTTATGGTCCATAAGCAACTTAGCTAGGTGGGGACTCCACGCCATTTTATCAGAGAGTCGGACACCCAGATAATCAAAGGTACCGACTCTCTCCAAGAGTTCCCCGCCCAGCAGAAGATTGCTTCTAAACGATTTATGGGGGTTAAATGCCATGAACTTAGTCTTTGCGGTATTGATGACCAGTCCCCGGGAGTCGCAGAAGAGTTGGAATCTATTAAGTAATTTTTGTAAGCCTGCTGGGGTCTTAGACACCAGCAGGGTGTCGTCAGCAAACAGGAGAGTGGGTACCTTGTCACCCGCCAGGGTTGGTGCGTCAGCTGGATCTTCTTGCAAGAAGCTGGCCACCCCGTTCATATATAAAGAAAACAGGGTGGGTGCCATAACACAGCCCTGGCGACTCCCCTGTTAACTGTGATTCACTCAGTCAGCTGGCCTTGTGTCCCCCATCTTACCTGGGCATAATTGCCCTCATGGAGCCGGACCAACAGGTTAAGGATAAAGGGTGGAACACCCATATCTCCAAGGGTATGCCACAACTTATCCCTGGGTACCAGGTCAAAGGCAGTCTTTAAATCGATGAATGCGAGATAAAGACTGCCCTTGCCAATCACCACTATCTTCCAGTATATAAGGAGCAGCCTGAAAACCTGGTCGATCGTTCCAGTGCTGGCCCTAAAGCCAGCTTGCTAATGAGAAAGGATGGCTTCATCTTCTTCCCATAGTTGAATCCTCTGTAACAATACTCTGCCGAAGACCTTCTGGATTGCATCTATCAGACTAATTGGTCTGTAGTTCGAAGGGTCTTCTCTGGCACCCTTTTTATAAATTGGGACCACCTCGGCGCCCTTTCAGGACCCCGGTACGGGGCTACCGTTGGCAATAGCGTTAAAAAGGAGAAGGATGTAGCGTGCCCAGTTTATGGTATCTGCGAGGAACAGATCTCCTGGCAGACCATCCGGTCCAACTGCTTTTGCAGGGACTATCTTCTTTAGAGCAGCCTCAATCTCAACCAGGACAAAAGGCTCAGTGTCGCTATCAGCATCAGAGAGGTTCACATGTAAGGGTCACATGGCTCCTCAGATGACAAAATCTCTGGTGCTGAGTAAAGCTTTCCAAAATGGTCGTGCCATTCATGGCTGGGGATATGGTTAGGGATTGAGCTAACATCTTTCATATTGCCCCGAGTGACTAGGGTCCAGAATAAGTTGGTGTCCTTGTTTAAACTAGATTTCTTCAGCTTCTGCCAATGAGATTCTTCCCATTCGATCTTTGCTTGGTACAAAGCTGCTCTATAGTTCTTCCTGGCAACTTGGATCAGGGGGCAGTTCTTATCTTTAATTGCTATTGTTAGAAGCTGTCATTTATGCCTGCAATCTTTCGTATACCAGGAGTGTGGCCCTTTAGAGGGCATATTGGGCCTACTGCTCTTACCGGGAGCTAAGAAGTATGTACTCAATTGTTCCACTGTGCGAGAATGGACAGTGCTAGCATCTGCCGACCCGCGTGGATCAGAGATCGCTGCCTGAAGATCCCGGGTGCTCCGGGCCAAGACTTGCCGTATGCCAGCTATTTTGGATTCTTGTAATGCGACCTTTCACCATTTTAGGAATCTTTTACAATTAGAGGGAACAAGCTCTCTAGTGACAATTGGGCTTGGAGTGCTCTCAGGATGGCAAGGGGCAGCCCACGGAAACTTCATTGTAGCACAAAGGGGATTATGGTCACTATCGATGGAGTTACCCACGTGCATATCTGCCTGATCTCCCCAGAGCCTTACATCTAATAGGATGTAATCGATGCGTGAAGGGCAACTGGCTCTATTGTAGGTGTTTGCACCCTGGCCATCCGATGGAGTTCTTCCATTCAGTGCCCTCAAGCCAAATTCTGTAGTGAGGGCATTGAGCTGAAGAGCTAACTGTGTCCATCTTTTGACCGGGGGTATGTTTAGTGGGGGGACGGCCCATCTATTGTCATCATCCTCAACCCCCAGCAAATCCTCTGTGTCCAGGGGCTCAAAAGTGCAATTGAAGTCACCTGCCACCAAGACTCTAGAGTGAGGCAAGCAACTGACTAGGCTTTCTTCCAGAGCTGTAATAATAGGTGAAGGCCTGCCCCCTTGGTCCCCCTTATATAAACGTTAAACAAATCAAGCATTCTCCCCCCCCCCCTGGGCCCCCTGATACTAAGTCTCAAAATATTCGGGCAGGAGCTTGGTTGTAAGGTGATTCGACATCTCAGGGCAATGTTCACCCAGATGATCGAACCCCCTGACGGACGCCCTCTCCCTATCGTTGTTGCTGGCGAGTAATAACAAGTATAACCTGATTTGTGAAGAGGGACCAGACTCCATGTTTCTTGAAAAATGCATATGTCGAACCCCTCAATAAATTTGTTCCAATGGGGGATTGACAGTTTGCTACTTAGCCCAGCCACATTCCAAGATAGTATCTTCAGCTGATGGTATAAGGCTGACCCAGCAACAATGTTTCTGCTTGTGGTATGTTGGCTGGGCAGGGCTAAGGGATTAGACAGTGCCTGAGAATCTGAGGATACAGGATGTTCCGCTCCTCTTGCCCGCTCAGTAGCTAAAAAGGTGTTACTATGGCCAATCTTCCCCCAAGATCTATCTTCCATTAACACCAAATCAGTACTTTGGGCCGGGGTATTATAAGAACGTGGCTTATTATTTAAAAGGGTGATATGTGACCCAGGATACAGTTGGGGCTCAATTGGTGGTCAAGCTATGGCCTCCAGTGAGGTACCACCAGCTGACCATAAACGTTATGAGGGAAGTGGGCGCAGGGGGTACCCTGATCATCCCCATGACCGCAGTATTCCCCGTTCAAGATTTTACATTGTTCGCAATTGAAGTCACCCGCCCAAATTAATATACCCCTAATATTTTTTTTTAATTTATCTAGTTCCTCCTCTAACATCCTAATTACCTTGTAATTGGTGCTATCGAAGATATTATTATAAAAATGTATGACTATTATGCATTGTTTCCCTTTTGTGTAAAAACAAAGAAGCTGAAAAAAGTTTGAGTTAGTATAAACATTTTTTAGAATTAACTGCGACGTGACCGAAATCAAAGCTACCAGGCCCCCTTTGGCTGTCCCCGCTCTTGAGGGGATAGCCTCAGTTGAAATGGTTTTAAAACCATCAATATAAAATGGCTCAGTATGCCAGGTTTCTTGTAGGAGGATCAAAGAGTAGTTTTCTAACTGTTTTAACCATTCTCTATTGTTTAATTTATTTCTTATTCCCGCCACATTCCAAGATTTGATGATCAGTCTTCTATGCAGGGGAGATTGAGAAAGGTTATTAATAGAGCTAGTGGACGTGAGAACATAGTCATTGTCTGTCGCCTGCTCTTTCTCCTTTAGTAGTCAGTCAAGCTCGTCACAGCCTCTTAAGGGTAGAAACCTGTTAGATTCGGGTACCGACATGTGCATGTTAGAACCAAGAAATTTCTTATTATTAGAAAGTAATTGATCATGCGCTGGATTATAAAAAACTATAATGGGACAGCAGTAATGATTTCGTTATCATTGCAGGGTTCTCTAGCATATCTACTGGCAAAATGGTCTAGCAGAGCCCCTACAATGCCTGGTCTACGAATGTTTACTACAATGCGATCACCTGCACAATATTTATTTGAGCCACCAACCCAGTCCACTCGTCTAATCATAATAATGTCCCGATAAAGAAGATTTATGCCACAGTTAGAGTTAGTTGCAAACCAGTGGACAGTCTTATTCTTTAGCGTCTTCCATGACTCCACAGCTTCAACCAGCAGCCTTGGGACATTTTTTGAACGATAATATAGGCTGTGGCCTGTGGAGGTAGATGTAATGAGTTCTTTAGAGGCCTATGATGCTTCGTGTCATGTTCACTCTCATGGTTTTTTCCATTTTCTGATTGAGGTACGGTATCTCCATTATGCTGATTAAATTCCATAGTAGGCTGTACCCGATTAGACTCAGTATTTGGGCCCAGGAGCACTTTATGGGTTTTATTAGCTGCCTCAGGGGAGCCAGGCCTTTTGTCTGAATCTTTAGTCAATAATCTTCCAGATGTAATGTTCGGGTGTTCATTGGAGGGTGTCAAGTCTGTAATAAATTTTACTATATTACTAACATCTGTTTTAATAGATTTAATTTCCAGCATCAGTCTCCTTTCGATGCTATCAATCTTCCCATGAAGGTTTTTAAAGAGGGTGTCAAGTCCTGGGATATCGCTGGGCGTTAGTACCTCCCCTTTTTCCGTAGCTCAGCAGACTGCTTTTTCCCTCTCTTCTTTTTCGATGTCATTGACTGTATTAGGGGTATAGAGTCTTTTGTTGCTTACATTTTTTAGCAGGAGGGGAAACCGAATCAGATTCATTTGTTAAAACAGATATCTCCAATGGCGTTTTCGAAACGCATGGGCCCTCTTTGGGAGGTTCTAAACTCACTGATGTAGATCCCCTATTTTTAGGGTTAACTGCTTTGCTTGGATCAATCTTAGCTGACAGTACATC
Organism: Calotriton arnoldi; assembly: GCA_963921515.1. Taxonomy (NCBI): domain Eukaryota; kingdom Metazoa; phylum Chordata; class Amphibia; order Caudata; family Salamandridae; genus Calotriton; species Calotriton arnoldi. The sequence continues at coordinate 83,270 of CAWUFW010008450.1, read as the reverse complement.
TTCTCTAGTTTCTTTCAGAGACGTGTTTAGAAAAGATTTAGTAGCAGCAAGACGCTCCTCTGCATGTGCAATTTCATTGTTAATCAAGCCCATTGCACTCTTTAAATAATTGGTGATTGGTACGCCTTTAGATGTTGACTTTCCGCTGGCTATGGGATTTGCTACAAGCTTCCTTTTACCCATGATTAAACAGTTATTCCTTATATATAGCACTTCTCCACGAAACAAAATACAGGTCGTGCTTACCGGCTTTTCCTGTAGAACCAAGAGGGGTGGCCCAGCCTCTTTCGGGCTCTGACGGGCGCGGACGGGCCTGCCCTTAGCCCGGACTTTACCCGCGCGCGTCCCGCGCGCGTCCCACGCTGCGGGAGCCCTGGCCGGTTTAAAAGCGCCTCCTGGTGCGAACTAAGTGCGGCCGCGGCATCCTTGCTGCAAAGGAAACTGGGGCTTGTGGTCTCCTGCCCCTCCGCAAGCATGGCAACAGTGGTGGCAAGATGCGGAGCGCACGGGCTCCCCGCGGTCTGGCAGTGATGGCGGCAACAATCAGGTATGGACTGTCACAGGTCATTTAAAAGGTGCATTTAAACCAACTATTTAGCACAGTACTTTCTAACTCAGATCGGCGCTACGATCTAATTCCATAATTACTTTGGTGCCAAAGTAATTATCCTTCCTTGACCAAGGAGTGAAGAGCTCCGAAACGCGTTGGGGATTTTTTGTTGCTAGCGTTTAAATAACACGCTGAATATATTGGAGCAGCGGTTCTGTGGTTTTGTTTCGGCTGGATGGTATTACGATCCGGCCACATCTACAGATTTGGATGGATATATATATATATATATATATATATATATATATATATATATATATACACATATGTATGAGGAACAGTGTTTCGCGCTGGGCTCATGTTGCAGGCTTTTTAAAAATATCATTCAGCAACTCAGTTGCTGGAATCATTCAATGTCAATATAATAAAGGCCATAGAGACAGCCAAGGCCATAAGAGTAGTGACATCAGACTGTCCACCCTATTTAGAGCTCCATAAAAACCTGGCAATTATGGACAGAAAAAAATAATGCCCTCCACACCCTGCAAGAAAACTCCCAGGTTGTGGGGTCATCAGTTTTTTTGTTTTTCCAGAACAAACTCTCATGTGGGAAAATCACTTGTGAAAAACAAAAAGGTTTGGTGCATGGCTGTCTAAAAGACGCCGACTCTCCATCTGAAGGCACAGAGATCAGTGCCATGAGGCACTTGTAATTTGGCGGGTGGTAGTCTGGCAGGGGTGGCGGAGGAGAAGACCTCCCCCACCTGGGTGGACTACAGGCAACCCCTTGGGTAAAAATCAGGCCCTGGGTCCCCTTTCATTTACTGAGAGACTGACATGTGTAATCCATACTACCTTGACCCAAGTCATTTGCTTTGTAAGTACACACTTGTTTTCATATCATTTTTGTTTCTGTTTGCTTGATCACTGAGGATACTGAGTCATTTAATTGCTTAATTACTTCTTTTTTGCTTTACATCTTACGGAATGTCTTAAATTAATAGCTGTCTCTAGGCTAGTCCTTATTCTTTATTGTTGACATTGAACATTTCCAGCAATTGAGTTGGTTACTGATACTTTGAAAACGTTTGCTAAATGAGTAGAGAACGAACCATTGTTCCTCATTGAGACTTCTAATCCACCAAAACAACTTTAGAAATGGAAAAGGGTTTTAAAAGTAATGTCAACGTTCATGTATTTAACATACTTCTCCTAATGTTTTATGCACAAAAACTACTGGTAGCTTTCATCCACTCTCTGCATTTTTATCTCCTGTTAACAAGATACTTGCTCCCTTAGTTGGCCATGTGCCTTATGACAGGTTTTTCCCCTTTATATGTTGCACAACAAAAGATCGCAGTCAGGGTTAATGGAATAATAATACTAGTGTTTTGCGGTTAAAACATTATACTCTTTACTTTCTGGGATCATTTCTATAGTTTTTAACTAGAATGGTGTTACAAGGTTTTCGATCTTCGCTAAATAAGGAGAGGTGAAGATGCATATTTACTAACTTTTCCCACAACACAAAGCAGCAAGCAAACTTGCTGCACTGTCTTGTATGACAGGGAGACAGCAGAAATGCACCATATCAGCTAAGATATGGCACACTTCTGTTCTCTCATAGTGCTGGCTCACTTCAAGCAGCCTAATGCCAATGTAGCACCCTTGCCCAGAATTTAGCACACATGGAAAGAGGACGTAACAAGCAAAAATAAAGATGTTTCTCTTTGTTATGCCTTTCTCAGGTAGGCACATCATTTTGGCACAAACTCAGGTTTACCCCTTTTCGTAAATCTGGGTTTGCGCCAAAGTAATGGATGGATAGGAACGCCCATGCTCCACCCATGTAATGCCTATCCGATACTGCTGTGTGTTACTCTCAGCTGAAAAGTGACTCAAACCCATGCAAATCTCAATTTGCGTGGCTTTGTAAATGTCACTTCAACATTGGTCTGGCCTTGCACTGATTTGTTTAATGCAAGAAGAATGCAGGTGCATAATAGATCTGAGCCAAAGTGTTTGCTTCTAGTTTTAGCGCATGACGCAAGTAGTCAGTATGGCGTTTGTTACTCTATTTAAGCACTTATATAATTTCTGGAAATTAATCACTTTCGAAACATTTTCTTTTAATACCTTTTTCAAAGTTTTTTGTCCTTTTCCTTGCTCTTTCAGTGTCTGCTAAACATTCTTCATTGAGTTTACTCCTTGGGTAGTTGGCAAAATGTTGTAAAAGACGGTTGTGACCTCTGTTCATTATCCTACAAAGAAATACATAAATTGATGTGCCCTGAATACCAATGATGTACTGAAATTGGAAAAGTGTATTGTAATATCTATATAATAAAAAATAATGTGACGCACTGAACCATGAATGATATCACCGACAACAACACAAACCTCTGATTCCTCCACCCCATGAAATTCAAAACGGCCATGCAGCAAGAAAACCCAATGTGTATATCTACATCTGTCCCTGCTTCAAGTTGTATCAGGTCGTCTGTTTTGGAGTGTTAATCTCCAAATAACTGAGTCTCATGACCACCAAACTCAAAATGTATCCACAGGGCTGTCTTCATACTTTATTTATACAGAATCTGGACGCATGATTAAAACCAATATCACATGCTCTGATCACTGTGTTAAAGACAACCAACATGCTTCAATGCCAAGAAAAGTTGGATTCAAGCTAGCCTGGCTGAAGAAGGGTGATGCCCTGAAACCGGTCCCAGGATGCTTGTTTCCGGTCCAGGGAGGACCTGGCTTGGCAGTTCGGGCTGGACTGTTCCCACAAGGAACAGGGTCAAGACTGATTTGCATATGGCTGGGTCCAAACTGGGGTGGTGTGGTGAGCAAAAGAATGATGGATTAAACCCAGATCCTTGTGACTGGGGGTGAATGTTTGCATTGTCCAGCATTCCGTCCATCAATTGTTTCTTTTGCATATGTTGCCCTAAGTGGGAAGGGTATGCCCAGACGTGGGTCCCGTGCTCACCACACCACTGGATTCAAGCTAGCCTGGCTGAAGAAGGGTGATGCCCTGTTACCGGTCCCAGGATGCTTGTTTCCGGTCCAGGGAGGACCTGGCTTGGCAGTTCGGGCTGGACTGTTCCCACAAGGAACAGGGTCAAGACTGATTTGCATATGGCTGGGTCCAAACTGGGGTGGTGTGGTGAGCAAAAGAATGATGGATTAAACCCAGATCCTTGTGACTGGGGGTGAATGTTTGCATTGTCCAGCATTCCGTCCATCAATTGTTTCTTTTGCATATGTTGCCCTAAGTGGGAAGGGTATGCCCAGACGTGGGTCCCGTGCTCACCACACCACTGGATTCAAGCTAACCTGGCTGAAGAAGGGTGATGCCCTGAAGCCGGTCCCAGGATGCTTGTTTCCGGTCCAGGGAGGACCTGGCTTGGCAGTTCGGGCTGGACTGTTCCCACAAGGAACAGGGTCAAGACTGATTTGCATATGGCTGGGTCCAAACTGGGGTGGTGTGGTGAGCAAAAGAATGATGGATTAAACCCAGATCCTTGTGACTGGGGGTGAATGTTTGCATTGTCCAGCATTCCGTCCATCAATTGTTTCTTTTGCATAAGAAAAGTTGTGCCAAATTAGTCAGGGAAAGTGAACTTAAAGTTCACCCATTGGTTCACCACACCAAAAGTCTATCAGTTATTGCCTACACCCCTATGAACTTTGATGTACACACGTTTCTCTTCCCCTATGCTAGAGGAATTGAAGGGGTAAATTGATGGTTAATTTAATGGAGTACAGAAGTTAGGCGGTTGTGTTGTTGGTTTCTTAAGTGGGGGACACCCCTTATCTCCTTTACTTCATTCTAAACTCTGCTTTGTGGAAGTAATGAATGATGTTATACCAAACCGATTTTTTATTTTCTCTAGATTCAATGCAAAAGATCATATTGTTGCACCAAGAATTCTTTAGGCCATATAGACCTATAGGCTTTTTATGTGTTTTTGTGGTGTAATTTCCATCCACCATTGTGGTGGACATATGTCCTCCGCCAAATTGGCAGTTGAAATTCTGTTGCATTTTGAGTTCCCGCCTATGGGAATGGGGAAGGAGATGTTGCCACTACAGTGGCTATCTGCTCCATGTAAGGGGCACGATTGGTGAAACGTCTGCCAGAAATTCTACTAGTGCCATGGGTGGAAGGTAGAATTTGTGTCAAGGACTGTAGGCACTACAAATGTACCTCCTATGTGAGGATATATTTTGAGTGCTCACAGGGTTTGTCTTCCTAACAGGCTAAGAGGAGTGATTCCAAGAATGTTATGATCATAAACTCAATGTTTGGTTTAATTTCTCCACAATTTACATGGCAGTCTTCCACAATTAATGCCACCAGACATTGTGGTTGACTAATCGCCCTGGGCCGCTTAACTGCTCCACCACCACTTCGGCGTTGCACTGTGGTGGGTCCTGAGGACAGAGACAGAGTTGTCTCTGCCAGTATGACTTCTGCCATCGAGGCAGGGATTCAGCTGGCGACACTGCAAACGACCTGTCATTTTTAGGGCAAATAACCTTTGCCACCATCCTCTAAATGAGGTATTACCCGTTTACAAGAAAGGGACACATGTTTCATAAAGAATGAAATACACATAAGTAAGTCTCTGCCAACTAACATAAGCGAAAGCGTGGTTAACCAATAGTTGATGTCTGGAGAACACTTTCAATATGTGAGCATCTGATTTAGATAACTAAATAAAAGAAAAGGCCAATTGACAAGGATTAGAGCACTTTTTATATCTTTAATTAAGATTATAGCTATTATATTATAAAAATACAAGAGTTTCATAATAAATCTTCTTTAGAGTGGGCTGTGCTACTGTCATTACAAACACTATGCCACGTTTCGTCTTCAAACTTAATGAAATTACACAAATTGATTTTTCGTCTCTCATTTTTAAACTGTTTAAAACTTAGCTTCTCCTTGTACAATTAGTGGCGTTCAATGTGGTCTAAACTGCAATCTATAAAAATGAAATTAAACCGTTTAAATGCGCCTCCAAGCAGTTATCCTTTTAAGGATAGTCAAATAAAAGGTAAAGACTCTTTTACAAACGAAACACTGAGATAATTGAACGCTAGAGTTTGTTATGGAGTACGTTTATAAAATGCTTATTATATTAGTCTTGTTAAAAGAGCGCTAATAAGGATGCAATATCGCCTAAAAGCAGTAATGCTTTCTAGTGATCCATTCGGGACCTAAATCTGCTTAGAACACTTCTAAAACGCATACCTGTTTCCATATAAATAAGACCATTTAGGCAGGTGGCTTCTTATGAACATTTATTCTAAGTTTTAGCAAATTGAGTTTTAAAGCCTGAACTCACTTCCAGGGCTTTAGCTCATGGGTACTCACAAACGTTTTCCTGGGGGGGTGCAAAATTTAGTCTATGGTGTGACGGAGGGCCGCACTGGTGCCAGTGGGGGGTGTAAAGTGGGTGTAGGGGAAGCAAAGCATGTATATCTAGTGGCTGTCTTTACAAATTAAGGTGTTCCTAAAGTTAAGGGCCTAGTTACTTTCTTCCCCTAACTGCAATTAACCTTTAAATAAGTGTTTGCTGTATATTGAACTTTTTTTTTCATGTTAGTGCTGGGTCGAGTAAACGGCAGCCCAGTGCTGCTGCTGCCCAGGGGGCCGCACGTAAAGGTCAGGAGGGCCGCATGTGGCCCCCGGGCCGTACTTTGAGTATCACTGCTGTAGCTGAACACTGAGGCCCAATTACGAGGTCCATTTTACTTGCGAGGTACAAACTATGCACACATAATAATCTGGACCGTGCAGTAACACCCCACAAGTACCATGCATTAGATCCCTCAGAACTGGGAATAATGCAATTCCGCAAGGTAATCCCTATTCTGAGGAGTTTAACGCTTTCATTTACAACCTGTACTGAGCAGATGGCAAATGCCTCTACCTTTTCTACCTTTTCCAGCAGCTGTAAGCCCAAGACTTAAAACAGTGTATACTAGATCTACAATATGGTGGATAGATATGTAACGTTAGCTTATAGTCCAACAGAGCATACCTACTCGAACATAAAGTGATGAGTAACATCAGTAATCTTACATGTGACTTGTAATCACCCAATTTCAAATAAATTAGCCACTGCCCAGAAAAGCAGTAGAATGAAAATGTTCAATTGGGACTGGTGTTAAGTCCAGTTGCAAGTGCTTCAACATTTAAGGCATACTGTTATTAATCAAGGTCAAGATGTGAATAGAAATAATAGATATTTATGCGCTTATATACTTTGTTGTACACCTTTCTTTCTTATGACAGCGGAATGTCAATCCAATCCAATCCAATCCATGTATAAAAGTTATAGCGATTTAAAAAAAATAATTGAACGCATAATCTGAACGTAGGATAAACACTGAACATTATATTTTTTAGGGGAAAAAATATTAAAACCGTTCAAAACGATCCCCGAGATTTAAGCTTAGAAATAACCTATGAACTGTAAAGGATCATAAGAAAGCCTGGATTAGATCAAACACATCACATTATAAAAGCAAGGGTTAATATGAATAGCATCTAGCATTTAAATATGAGGAGTATGTCAGAGAATGGGCAGACATTAATATCCTGGTGTACCTTATCTACCAACTAAGACTATATTATCTTGAACAAATGACACACAGGGTGATTATGTGCGAAGTGTTTTCATAAGAGAAACACAATTATGCAAAGTCAATACAATGGAATGGGACTGTCTCCCTTTGAGCACAATGGGGAATACTTTAACCCATTAGCTTTTGAGGCTTTTCCCACCCCAGTGCCTAGCCCTTTTTATATGTTTAGGGAAGTTTGTGCGTAAGCCTTCATAACGTTTTTCCATAAAAGGTATCCAGGACAAATTTGCTTCCTTTAAGCCCCACATCTTGGGAATTCTAAAGGTAACCAGGTTTGTTGATTTCCCTGGAGATAATGAAGAAAAATATGAAATATAGCGAACTTTAAAAAAAAATAAAAATTACAAAAAAGTGTTGTGCAAGAAGGTTTTTTCCTAAACTGGCATCAACAAAAGTATCATGTGCTAAGAACCACCTTTCAGGAATAAGCAGAGTTATAAAAGAAACCCCATTTTATATCATGGTTTTTGCATTTTCCTAACTGGTAGTACATTTTCCTATCTTTTGTAGTTTCAACCTACTTGCAGTTTGTGCTGGGCACAAGTGGGAAAGAAATGGGTGAACTCAGAAAACTATTATGTCTAAAAACTAGGCAAAATTATAAATTCATCAAAGAGTCATTTGTGCAGATTGTTCAAGGCTTTTCTAAATGAACTAATCATTTAAATTAGTAGGAAAAAATAGGGGACAACTTTTTCCCCATTGACTTTGTCAGAGTTTTTAAGTCACCAGGATGAAAATTGTTTGTTGGTTGTCCAAAAACACGAAACACCCAGAGCCATCAACTGTGCTGTCACTTACGATAATTTTCATTGTGTATGAAGGCAATCTATGTATTTTTGAGACAAACACAAGATATTGAGTTTAGGAACAGTAGTTATTTGTACACCTCAAACTTGTGACTGCCCATACTATCATGGAATTTAGAAGACATTTTGCAAAATATCTTCTTTCTTGTACACTGGCTTATATTTAGAAGACAAAAACAGAGAGAAATCCAATTGTAATAACAATTTGCCTATGATTCTGTGTTTACCCTCTTCTCCCACAACAGGAAAGGCCGCAAAACACAACATGGAGACATCACATCATTTGGATGAAAAATGACACTTATTGACAATGTGGGTAGCTGTCGAATTTGGTCATGTGCACAGCTACCACCGAGGGAAACTCAACAAACCCAGACATTTCTGAAAACTAGACACCCAGTAGAGTCCAGCGTGGTCTGACTTGCATGGATCCCACTAAATGTACTACCCACAATGCCCTGCAAACTTCAGACTTTGGCTAAAATTCTGCATTCCACAAATTTTCTACTACCCACAATTCCCACACTTCTCCTGATAGAAATGTTAAATTTGTGTGGCCCAACTGCAATCAAAAGTCCTAGAGTGCAACAATCATCTCAGTCTCCTCCTCCTGCTGACAACAGGTGAAGACAGCCGCACACCTGTGCTCGCCCAGAGGCTTGGTTCCACTTCCACTGACTATGCCATCAGATACTGACCCAAAGCATGAGATATACACTGTCCAAATGCCGCCTGCAGCTCCTTCATGGGCCAGGAATCCCCTCAGGGGGCACAATGGCTCAGCTGACATAAAGCAGCTGTGTGGGGCCATGCCACCTTCCTACCTCCTGCTGGGGCTTGGCTGCATCATGGCGGTGCTCCTGTGCAGTGCACTGGGGAACTAGTGAATCGCGTTGAAGCACTGGGACAACGCGAGAGGAGAATGGTGGTAGAGGTGGCCATGCAGTAGTCTGACAATTCTGGGGCGCAGCTGGACAAGGGACAGCAAGCGAGCCAGTGGGTGCAGGCAGCAGCAGACAGAAGCTGAATGAGGAGGATGTAAGTGAAAGAGTATGACCAGTATAGGGAACTGTTTTGCATTAATTAGTATTTGTCACCCCCATGTGAAATGATAATACTGGGAATGGAAAATAGGGATGAGAAGGATGCCAAACAGGAACTGCTGATTCGTAGAAACCCACCTTAGCAAAACAAGATAAAGCAAATACAGCAAAATACATCTCACCCTTCATATAAACTGTTAGACCAGAAAACTACAGACCCATCTCTCTTCTCCCCTTCGCAGCCAAAGTCACCGTGAAGATCGTCAACAGCCAGCTCACGAACCTCATCGAAGCCAACTCCATCCTTAACTCCTCCCAATCCGGATTCTGCAGCAACCACAGCACCGAGACCGCCTTCCTTGCCGCCACAGATGACATCCGCACTCTCCCCGACCAGGGCCACATGGCGGCCCTCATCTTACTAGACCTCTCTGCAGCCCTCAACACCGTCTCCCACCGCACTCTCACCACCAGACTCCACAATGCCAGCATACAGGGAACCGCCCTCGACTGGATCCGCTCCTTCCTCACCGGCCGAACCCAAAGAATCAGACTTCCGCCTTTCATCTCCGAACCCACAGAGATCAGCTATGGAGTACCCCAAGGGTCATCCCTCAGCCCCACGCTCTTCAACATCTACATGGCCCCCCTCGCCACCATTGTCCGACAGCATGGACTCAGCATAGTATCCTACACCGATGACACCCATCTCATCCTCTCCCTCACGAAGGAACCCGACACCACCAGACTCAGCTTCCAGGAAGGAATGAAAGATGTTGCATCCTGGTTGAGCAGCAGCTGTCTGAAGTTCACCTCAGAGAAGACAGAAGTCCTCGTCCTCGGACCCACCCCCTCCACATTGGGACAACACCTGGTGGCCGCCAGCCCTCGGCAACCCCCCCACACCAACAGACCACGCCTCAACCTCGACATCATACTCGAGTCCTCCCTCACCATGACCCAACAGATCAGCACCGTCTCCTCCACATGCTTCAACACCCTCCGCATCCTCCGCAAGACCTTCAAATGGATCCCCCCCGAATCCAGAAAGACCGTCACCCACACACTCATAACCAGTAGACTGGACCACGGAAACGCCCTCTACGCTGGAATCGACAAATCCCTCGTCCGTAAACTCCAGACCATCCAGAACACCGCTGCCAGACTTTACCTTGGCATCCCTCAACACGACCACATCACCCAGCACCTACGAGACCTCCACTGGCTCCCCGACGAGAAGAGAGTAACCTTCAAGCCACTCACTCACGCCTACAAATCCCTCCACAACACTGGACCCCAATACCTCAACGAAAGAGTCTCCTTCCACGTACCCAAGAGAAACCTCCGCTCTGCTGACCTCGCCCTCGCCGAAACCCTGCGCATCTGCAGAGCCAGAATGGGTGGAAGAACCTACGCCTACATTGCGGCTAAGACATGGAACGAGCTCCCTCTCAACATCAGACGTTCCCCCACTCTGCATGCCTTCAGGAGGAGCCTCAAGACCTGGCTCTTTGGCTGAATTGGATCTGCATGACCCCCCCAGTGCCTTGAGACACTCGCGGGTGAGTAGCGCGTTTCACAAATCCCTGTTTGATTGATTGATTGACCAGAGATGCAGACAAGAGTGGATGTCCGTTGCATAGTGCTCCAACTTACCTTTTCTATTTGTAGACACTGGCATATAATGGTAACAAGCTTGGCATTGGTCAAGAACTTGCGAACTTTGGAAAGGTCCACAGTAGTTTAACTTAACTGGAAACTCTCAAAAAAAGTCTTCCTAATGAGGTGCAACCTCAAGAACTACACAAATATGGGAAAACACTGTAACCAAGCTAAGACAAAGCAACAAGTGAAACTCCTTACCATTTCCAATATGAACATAAACAACACAAATATAACCTCAGAATTTAATCCTCCCAATGAGGATCTTCAAAACAAGAAACTAAACTCTGAGGTTGGACATACAAGGCCACAAATGCGCACAGGGTGGAAGGAGCCCCCCTAACCACAATTAAATCCTACTTCAGGGATATGGAGGGTGGAAACACGGAGGTAAACAAAACAAATATGGGAACACATGGAGATCAAATGGCCTGTATCCCTCATCAGTCAAAAACAGAAATAATTGCACAGGTGCACTATAGCAGTGATGAACCTGGGAAAGATCAATAATAGAATTATCCCCCACTTCCACTCACAATGGTATTAATGTTGGCAACTTAGAGGATGATGGAATGGATCGTTCAGCACATTTTGACCTAAATGACACAGATGTCAGACTACTAGATGAAACAGAAGCATTACAAACTGAAGTAAGTAAGTCTGCAACACCTCTGACAATGACCTTGACTAGCAACACCTTGGCAGACACCACAGTACTAACATCAATCAATTTGAGCCTGCTCGCTGCAATTAACACCCTGACCTGGCAATCACACAAACTTGAATTGCAGGTCCACCTGATGCAATCTCTGGCTAAAAGCATAAATAAACCAAGCAAAAAATTTGTATTTTTGAATCTAAATTAGGTAGCACAACTCCACCCAGCACAATAGAGCACTGCGCATGTGCCCCAGTAATGGATACACTTTGTACATTTCCAGATCTGTTATCGCTCTTGGTGGGGAATCTATAAGAAATCAATTTGACCAATACAGACAGGCCCGTAACTGATCACGTAACCTCAATGGCAACCCTGCTCACAGCCGCCTGGAAGTTCCAACACAGACATGGCAGTTGAAGAAAAATGTCACAGCACACCGGGATCTCATAGTGCCACAAATATTAACAACTGCTAGTAGAAGCGGAGGCACTTCCAGTAACAGAAGAAACATTAGAATCTATCAACACAGAGAATAAATCAATTATACAAAAATAACAACATGAACAAACGCAAACAATCAGAATCCTAACAAGGAGGGGAAAAAAGACTAATGAAAAATAGGAAAACTCAGGCCAGGTATCAAAATTTTCCAAAGATGGAAAACACAGATGGAAATATATGTGAAATAATGAAGTTATACTATCCAATGTTTAAGGAAGTGAAGGTGTAGGAAGAACTATCAACACAGATGGAAAACACGAGGGATAACACAAACAAGGACATTCTAACTGCAGAAAACCTGGCCTTGACCACAAATAAAAAAAATCAATCACTTGAACAGATATGCACACTGCAGACAAGCAGGAAAGTGCTGAGGAAATTGCCCAAAAAAATAGTAACAAGACCTTTAGCAGACGACAAACAAAACAGGACATACTTATAGGACAGATGAACAAGCCAGTGATTAACACTCAAAAAGAGACACTGGGGGAAGAGATTAAAAAGTCTTAACCACACATAAAGATATGAGTCACACTGGTGAATGGGGCCCTTCACTGGACTCCAACAAAACAAGTCCTTGCACACATAGAGCAACAAGTCCACCCTTTATAAATGCTTGCGTAAGCAAAAAACCATGACCAAAGGTAGTCCCAAAAAGGAGCCACAAAACTACCCCCACATTTTGTTTTTCATGCCCACATCCTGAGAGGAAGGCAAGTAACACAAATTAGGATCAACAGGCTGAGACTACTACAGCATGCACCATTATTAAGATATATAAAATCAGACAAATCCATCAGAATACACTTTGTAAGTTAAGAAACGAACCTGGGACAGAGTCTCCTATTGAGCCTGGAAGCAAAGGTAAATCAGGTACTGGCGGAAACACAAGCATTTGCCCGGAGGGGAATAGATATCAAGTCTATGGAGCCAAAGAGCTATCCTTCAGTACTACTCAGCCCACAGTGGGCAGACGATAGTAACACAAGGGGGAACAACATTCTTAAAGGTGCAAAATGCTCTTCCTCTTTAGTGCACACCAGGATTCCCCAAGTACAAATTTATCCTAATACAAGCAACAAAATATATTGTGTCTCAGTTGGCAATCATAAAGTAAGACTAGAGGAATATTGGAGCTGGCTGGTGCATACACTCTCTTCAAAGAATCAGCTGCATACCTAACAGTGGCCCTCACATATACAGGAAAGATAAAACATGCTGGAAATAAATTACATTATTATCATGGAACATGGCGCGGCTAAAACAAATCTTTCAGCAAAAACTCCTTAGAATTTCTTAAGACAGAGGATATCATCTGTGTGCAAGAAAATTGTAGTAGGTGCTCAATATCAATGGACGGTTACCAGTAATCATATTATCCATCAGAAAAAAATAACACATACGGGAGACCATCAGGTGGATTAGTACTTTACGTCTCCACAGCTTTAAATGCAAATATAAAGATAGAGGATCAAAATCCAACATTCCAAGCCATAGCTTCTCGGAGACACAACCTTGGCACCCTAGATAAAACAATACTTTAAATAAATAATTACTTGAATTTGTTCAAAAGGACTCAAGAAGAATTGCTAGTAAACTACTAAGACTTTTGGGAAGATCTACTTTGTAGCTCCCCAACTTATGATTTTCTGCTTGTAGGTGACTTTAACATGAAAAAAGTGTTGCAAATGGCTCCTAATCACAAAAAAACAAAAACTACAGCACATTTTAAAGGCATATAACCTTTTTTCACTTAAGGATGTTCATGCTGGACATAACTCAAGAACAAGTAGTTATAGTACGCACAGAAGCGGGTCAAGACTGGATTATATTTTTGTAACTAAAGCCCTTAGTGAGCTCTGCAGGCAAATGGTAATCCCGCAGTGAAGTGAAAGCGAGCATTACCATCTGATGGCGCACATAAAAAACATATACACAATAGAAGAAATAGCACACGCAGACTTCTAACTAGAGAACCACAACAGCAATACAAATTGAGGAGCAAATTAATCAGAAACATGTAGAAATCATGTAGGAAAGATATTGAAGACAATAAGAGAAATTGGGGTGCTAGGTCCAAATGGTTTACCTGGCTCACTATTTAAAACTGATACAGACTATTGGTCGCAGTACTTAACACCCCTGTACCAAGCCTCCTTTATGTACGCGCAGGTCCAGCAATAGTGGCCTGGATTAATACTGCACCCGATAAACAAAAAGGGGAATACAAAAAAACTGTAAATTATTGGTTGATAGCTTTACAAGATGTGGAGGCCAAAGCATATGCAAGAACTCTCCTAAAGGATCTAAAAGAGTGAGCTGAAAAGGGGAAACTGATACCCTATTACCAAATGGGGTTCAGCCAAAAAGCTTCAACCATAGTTAATATTGTTGCACTTCCATATCAGGCCAACCGGTCGAACAGTTCTTTTGAGTCACTACCTGCTTTGTAGATTACTCTGCAGCCTTTGACGTAGTGGATCGGCAAATAATATGGAATAAACTAGCTGACTGGGATATTCCTCGAACACTACTCAAAGCAAAAATTGTACTGTACTCTGATACGTGGGTACAAGTTAAACTGAGCCATGGAAATAAGGTTTTTACAAAAAATCTTTACAAACAGAGGCATTAAAAAAGGCTGTGTATTGGCCCCGCTGTTGATCTATCTGGACACCGTTGACTTGGGGATCGCAATAACAAAAGCAAAATCATTTCCTCCAAGGATAGGGCTGCATAAAATTGTGATTCTAAAATATGCAGACAATTTTGACAACCCGGATCAAACTAAAATAGCACTACAGCATTGCTGGATGAGTTTTATTAATATAACCTAGCAACAAATTGGTGGCAAATGCTAACAAAACAAAAGTTATGGCTTTTAGGAAACTTACAGGGAAAAGTCTGGAAACTGGGTTAAACCAAGATTGACTACTCCACAACATACAACTATCTTGGGATCTGGCTATTGGATACGAGTAAAGCGCAAACTTATTTAAGATCAATGGAGAGAAAAGCACAAAGCCTAATATTTGCACTATGCAGACTAAATCAAAGTTATATAGTCTGTCAGCAGAAACCATTCAAAAGGGTAATAAAGGCCAAACTAGTTCCAACAATTTTGAATGGTCAACAAATGTGTTACTTATAGACGTTTATTCGAGCTTCCACAGTACACCCAGATTCCATTGGAATTTGGATTACTAAAACAAGATCTAGTATGCAAATCCCAATTTCTCAGACATTACCATCGGATAATCCATCTCAAGGCTGGGACACTAAAAACAGTACAAGAAAATCTTAATGGTCCAGTCAACGAATGAGCCAGATTCCATAAACACAGCAAGCTCTGATTTAGACCTGAATTTAGACAATTTAAGATCAAACAGGCTCTACCACTCTGCTGTGAAACAAATAGTGAATAAACAGATTATGGCAAAATCAAGAAAAGCCGACCTAGAATCCTGGCAATTACATGAACATTATAAACCTATCCTGCCATCATGTGAAATGCTTACAATATAAAACAATCCTTTATACACCTACTTCTTTGCTTTCCAGAATTTGTGGCTGCACACTGTACCCTTTTGAAACCCATGTTCTTATTTCATGGAACACGAACCTGTAAGGAGGCTTTATTGCTCTGTTTTAACTCGGCTAACATTATGGTGTTGGCCTGAGATGGGAAATATTTTTAAATCATGCTGAACACATTCAATACTGGAAAGTAACTTAAATCTGACTGTTTTTAGGGTTACTTCACAATATATTAACGCTGGAAGACCATACATTTTAAAACGCTTTATTAGTCTGAAATCGAGCAAGGGCAGGGCGGTCTTGTACTGCCCGTAGACATACTTGTCCGGTTTTAACAATTACATGTTACTTGACATTAGACTAACATGACAGGAACCACAATAGTTGTATTAATTGTGAGTAGTGTACTCTGTACAAGGAGTTATAATATTACAGTGTTCATTTGTAAAGATTTTAATTAATTATGGACACTAAACTGTTCACTCACTCACTGGTAAATACTTGTGTGAATGGGCTTAGCATCCATCACAGGAAAGGGCCCAAAACATGATGTAGAGATATATGGTCTTCAACCCAGCCAGTTCGACTCACCAAAATCCCTGTTTGCATGGCATTCCGCTGGAGAGGGTGCCTGAATTTGAGTATCTTGGGGTCACTGTAACTGAAAAAATGGTTTTGGGGATGCAAATAATCAAAACATGCCTAAAGCTAGCACAAGCCACAGGGGCTAACCAAGTTATTCAGGAATTCCTGCCACAAACCTATTGGACCGCTCGTGGAGATTTATAAAGTGCAAACAAGGAGTGCAGCAATGTACGGGCGGAACTTTGGGGGCCCTGTTCTCTTAGAAACAACACAAAAACCGAGACGACTTTTCTCAGGCAGCTATTTGGTCTCCCCCTCAGCTCCCCTCTCATACCGCTTCACCTGGACTTGGGAGTGGGACCAATTGCAGACGAAATTGCTCTTAGACCCCTAACTTTTTGGCATCGCTTATGGGTAACCCCGGAATTGGCTGTATATAGGGAAGAGTTAAAGGAGGTCCTGGGTATGAAGGGTGCTGGGAAACTACCTTGGCTAGCACAAGTAAGGGATACACTTCTGGATATGGGTAGCGCGAGCCTATGGTACAACCCTGAGGAAGCATGCCCCACAATTTATAGGAAGGAATTGGTTGGAGCTATAGAGAGGGTAACCTTGCCCACCTTCAGGAGAGCCCAGTAATAGACACATTAAGAGCTGCATTCATGAAAGTAAAAGACCAGTATATCCCAGAGCCTGCCTTGGATGATATACAGCCCGTACTAGCGAGAAAACTATACATGCAACTCAGGCATGGGGTTCTCCCTCTGCGCGCCTTTTCTAACAAATGGACAGGGGCAACAGCTCTGGGGTGTCCAGCTTGTAGCAACGCAGAGGAGTCAGAGTTGCATGTATTTTCCTTCTGCCCTGGCTATAAAAAAGCCAGACACCGATGGTTGATACAACTATGCAGAAACGTGGTTTTTGTTTAATTAATGGGGAACTGGTTTATAGATTGTTTTGTAAAAAAAGATATTGGGGTTTGTGATTGTGTTCTGTGGACTGTCTCTATGTACTGTAAAGCTTATTGCATTTGCACTTTTATGGTATAAATGACCGAAATAAAGTATATTGACTTGACTTGATGTAGAGATGTCAAATTTTTTGCATGAAAACTGCCATTTTTGACCATGTGGGTATCTGCAGAATTTAGGCCCGGTCGTGGCTCCCACCCAGGCAAAACCTAGCAAATATAGCACCCGAGGAAGTCCAGAGTGGTGCAACTTGCATGGATGGCACTACATTTTGTTGCCCACAATGTCCTGCAAATCTCAAACTCTGGCTCAAATCATGTTTTTTCCTCACATTCCTGTGAGGGGAAATTCAGAATCTGTGTGGAATATGGGCCCGAGCTCAGCCAGCACCGAGGAAAACCTACCAAAGTTAGACATTCCTGAAATCTAGATAACTAGGGGAGTTCAGGATGGTCTGCCTTGCATGGATCTCATTAACTTTACTACCCAAAATGCCCTGCAAATGTCAAACTTTGACTAAAAGCATGTCTTTTCTCACATCTGTGATGGAAAGTTATGGAATCTGTGGGGATCCACAAAACTCTAACCGCCCATTGATCCCACACTTCTTCACCTGATGCTTTGTCTACAATGTTTCCCCTGGTGCCTAATGGAATTTCTTCCCCTTGAGGGGTAAAGGAGGGGCAGATTGGTGGCAAACCCACCCAATCAGCTCCAGGGGACTGTTGTGCAAAGAGCCAAATATAAATTCACTGTTATATTTCATAGTAAACCTCAGGTTTATGTCCCTGCAATTAAGCAGTTCTTTAAATTCTAGTAATTCTTCACTGGGGCCATACCATATGAAAAATACATTGTCCATAAATCTAATCCATTTATTTGTGCATCCCTTATGTGGATTGCTTTCATGGCATATATAATGCTTTTTAAAGTTCAATACCTAAAGGTTTGCTACCCTCTGAACAAAAGTTGCTCCCATTCTGACTCTTTTCTTTTGTTTTTAAATTTGTCTCTTCAGCATCATACAATTCTCCGTTATTGCTAATTTTGCTATCTCCGTACAAAATCCAGTCATGTCTCTCCTGGTGTTTCAACTTTGGTTCAAAATTCCCCATATAACTTCTAAAGCCCTTTCTTGGGAGATGTTATAATAAAAGACTTCTCTATCAAATATGACCAACAGGTCTTTCTCTTTCTCAAATGTTTCCCTCTAGACTGTTAATAACATCCCTTATATAAGATTTCATTTTGAGGACAAATGGGCTCAGAAAGAAATCAGTATATTTACTTGGCAGTTCAAGTAAGAAGTTTACACTAGTGACTATAGGGTGATAGGGTTGTCTACTATCTTCATATGTATCTTTGGTAGTGCATACAATGCAGGGGTATATGGCTATTTATTTATTAAGAATATATATTGCTGAGCCATTCATTCTCTAAGCCAAATTGAATTAGTTTTTGGATCTCTAGATTCAATTTGTTTATTGGATTATTTTGTAATGGAAAATAATTATCAACATCATCCAAAAGCTTTAATGCCCTTTATTTATATTTATCCTTATCCATAAACCACTGTACCTCCTTTATCTGCTTGTTTTACTGTAAGGGACCCATCTTGATTAAGGTCATTGAGTGTTTCCTGCTCCTTTCTACTCAGATTATATACAATTATCCCGTATCTAGAGCATCTTTCAATAATGTTTAACCCCTTTTTTATAATTTTCTCAAATGTGGGTATTTAATTTGGTAGTTCTGCTATAGGGGGTATAACTTAAGCTTCGCTCTCAATCCAGTCACAGCTTTCTTTTGATAATCATTTTCTCTTTGTTTAAAGAACCGTGAAATTTCTGTACATAGAAATATGTTTCAAAGAAGTCATTCCTTTTCACCGAAAAAAATGAAAAATCCTTCGCTAGAACTTTAATCTCATGATTAGTTAAATATTTCTTTGAAAATGTTATTATCTCTGGTCTTAAGTTTTGTTATTCATCACATCCTGCTCCTGTCTTGTCTGGGCCTTAGTTTCTCCCGCCTAGATCCTTGGTATCTCCCTCTCTCTCTGCCTTGTCTTATTCTTTTTCTCTTGGGTCCCCAATTGCCTCGGTGGAAAAAAAATGTTACTCCTACTGAGGTCAGTTGTTTCGTACCCTACTTCTTCAAGGTACTGGGCCAGTGTATCTGGTCTTTCCTCGTCTTGTTCTAGTGAACTATTTGAACTCTCTGAAAATGTCACTACTCTCCTCTTATTTTTCTGTTTATTTGATGGGTTCTGTGGCTTATAACTATTAACTTCTGGTTGTGTGTAATAATAATTCGATAAAAATGGATATACCAACATTTTATTATAGTTAGATACCTCTATCACAAAAATCTGTAGCAAACATCTGCATTGGCTGCAATAACACACTTGAACTTAATCCAGTTTTAGGCATAAACGGAACATCAACTACAATCAGGGGTTTAGTGTAGAGTTAATTTCACAATGTACAGACAAGACTTAGTGTGTAGGGATGAAGATTGTGGTCGCATAGCCATGCTGGAGGCAGTGCACTGGCTAGGCTCGGCCAGTCTGCTAAAGGGAGTTCAGTATTTTGATCCTGAAACACCTGAATTTTTGACACTTTATCCCTTTCCCTCTCCAGTCTTCAATTCATGTGGCCACCCTGGTCTTGAAGAAGGGGCTTCGGCTGAAGTATGCAGCCGGTCGTGTGACTTTGGCAGTTGTGCTGCACTGAGCTACACTGTTCGGTGTTGCTTCTCTGCCTCCTGCCTGTGTCAGATATGAGGCCTGGAAGATGAATGGCAGTAGATGGCATGGCAATGTGCCTATTGATGTACTTCTGGTCACTCTGAGAGGTTTCAGTGTATTGAGGACTCCTCTGATGCAGGAGGCACAACAAGTGGACAAGGGTATGGCTGGCAAGCCCTGTGATAGAGCTGCAAAGAAGCAGCAGCTGAATGTTGGTGGGTGGCATGGCAGCAGGTAATTCTGCAGGAGCCTACTTGGAATGTATTGGAGACTCTGCAATCTTCTATAGATATGGATGGTGCAACCATAGGTGAAGCACTTTGAGGAAGAAGGTGATTATCGCTCAGGAAGGAGCAAAGCATATTACACAGAGCTGAGGAGCAATGAAAGCAGATAGTCAGCTATTGGTAAGAAGATGCAGTTTAAATATTTGAAAGAACTTGACTTAAAAAGCCTGAATGGTTATACTAAAAGAGCTTAAGGACTGAGAGGAGGCAAAGAAAACCCCAGGCCCTGTGATGGACTGCCAGTGAGTAGGGGGGCTGAAAAGATCATGCGTGATGCTCATCTAGCAGGTAATACCACTGCCAATAGTTTAAACATTGCAACTGGCATACCAATTACTGCCAACATTTCTAACTCAATGATTTTATCTAATAAAGGGGATAAAGAGCTCGCCTCTCCAAAACCTGTACTCTAACTATTAATTTCTCTTATGATTCAACTGGTTAAAGAGAGGTTTTAAATAAAGAAATCTGCAGGAATCTTGGAACAATTATAGACAGTTTAAGCTATTAAAATAATAATAGCAAAGGATATAAAACCGGCAACCAATAATATGGGTGATCTTCATGGATATAACAATTGCGAGGTACAGGAACACCAGAAGACATAGGAGACATTTGCAGGCTCTAAGAAAACAACTGAAATGGGTAAAGTGGCGAGTCTGGACTCACAAGTTCTATCAAGGTTCTATCCACAATAAATATAGAAGCGGCAGAGAGTGCAACAGTTTTAGCAGGAAAAAAGCACCTGCTCACTTTTCTCAGAGTCAGTGGGGGATATAGAGGACAAAATATCTAACTAGGGCACAGAACTTGTTGCTGAAACATAGAGGTGGGTCATCAAAGGACAGCTTCAGGGGAATGGCTAACATGATCAGATCTGACAATAGTGGGTCAATTTCTGAAGTAAATGATATTGAGAAGGGGTTGCCTTTAAACAGGGACTTCCACTACTTCCTTTAAGGAATATGCAAGCATTAGCATCCAACACCCACTGCATCTTAGTTAAAGAAATATAAAAAGATACCGAGGTTTTAACTGCTAGCAAGTGAGGCGGGTCTCAGAAGCAATCCATTTTACCTGACATTACTATTAATAGGTTTGCCCCACACGCTGACCAAAGAGAGCATCATATAAGGGAGTAATATAGAGTCATTCTCTGAGAGTGACGTGAAAGTGATCTTATTTCTAATAGTAAAGATGATTATGATGATGATGACGCTGTCAGCGACAATTACAGTGACTATAATAAAAGCATGATAAAATCCGATGTCGGACGGACCAGAGTCCGTCCGACATCGGTCAGGAACTGTAACCGACCGACCTACTGTCGTCGGTTACAGACCTGCAAGTACGATGCGACCGAACCCTGTTCTGTCACACTCGTATACTTCACAATGGGAGCATGCATTCCGAACGGAATGCATGCTCGCATTGTGAAATGCAGGGGTGCAGTTCATCCCTGCACCCTGTGGCAGGCACCCCAAGGTGCCTGCCACCGGGTGCAGGGATCAACAGGGGGGCACCCATTCGGCAGCCTCGCACCCATGGGGGCCCTACTGGGGGACCCCAAAGACAGTTTCCGACTGCCTTTTCGTGCCGGAAAGACCGGCACAAAAAGGCAGTGGGAAACTGCCATCATACTCCCTCGGTCGGAAAGAGGCGGCCGGGGGAGTACTGAAGAGTTTCCGGATGGCGGACGGGCTCTCTGAGCCCGTCGTAAGCCATCCAGAAAACCGAGTCGGATTCCTTTCCGACCGAGCCCATCGGAATGGCTTGGTCGGAAAGGAATCCGAACGGCATGTTCCGATGCGGGCCGAAGAGCTCTGACCGTCGGTCGGAGCCCTTCCGTCCGACATCGGAATCGGCCCCTAAATGTTACTGTACTGGATATTATGTCCTGATCAAGGAATGTGAATAACTGTGGAAAGAATAAATCACTGCAATACAACTTCAACTTCGCAAAAGAAAAATCTTTCATTTGAATGCATTTCATGCTTTTGGACTTCTGTGTGTGCTTCAGTATTTTCTTTTGATATGTGCATTTCTACCAGGGCTTCCCTGGTTTTGGCTATCACACCCCAAGTGGCAGGGTGTGCACACCAGGAGAGCACCAATTCAAAATTTTGTTTGCTGTTTATATAGATTTCCATAAATTTTTCTGTGCGACTTAAGATTTGCACAGACTTTGGCGTAGCCACCACTATTCTGATTATTGTTCAAATATATTCTATTCGGCACTCTACAAGCTTTGCATAAGGGTTTCTCATTTGTTTTTGACATTGTCTATTGCATAACATGGCTAATTTGGATGACAATAGGGATACTCTATTGAAAGAAATCTTTCAAAATACTTCCAGATCCACTCCTGTCACTCCAGCTGGAGAAAATAGAGAAGGTCTTATAATCATAAGACCTCTATTTTCTCCAGCTGGAGTGACAGTTTGTTAAATTTGAGCACCTTAAGAAACAAGAACTGTCCAAATGGTGGGACTTCACCAATTCACAGACATATATAGATAACAAATAAATCCAGAGAGGTCTTCAAGTGGTCATTTTCCCTTCTTTTGAGGATTTGGGTCCAGATCTCCTCAAAGAATGGGAACCACCTTTAGTGGCCTCTTCTTGTGGTATGATGGCTATTTTGATTAGGGACGCTATGTCTAAGAGAGAGAAACTTCTAAAGAAAATAAGAGAACTAGAGGAGGAAATCAGGGATGCCAACCTACCAGAGGTAGTGGAAAAGAACTATAAAATTCTAAAAGAGATCTTACACAAACATCAGATGTACACCAAAGAAAAAAGATGCACAATCTACGAAGGGATGATAATGACTACAGAATGGAAGGGTTTTTACATACGCCCGCAAATTTGACAATGTTAAAATGAGTGTACCAGAGGGTCCCTGGGATAATACTGCTAGCAACTCGGGACCCACTGCCTCCACAAGCAAGTCAGATGCATCTAGTGTTTCAAGTGTAACTAGTAGTGGATCATTTAACTCTGAAGGGGCACAAACCTCAACTCCATAAATAAATCTCCTTTTTAATTATAACTGGATAGATATCGCAGAGGCAACAGGCAATCCTACAAAAGACAGGATGCTCACTCAAAAAAACTGGAAGGGGGCAAAACAGATGTGGGAGAAAAACAAAGAGAGAGAAGGAATGACCACGAGATCTGGTGCATGCAGTCAGAGGAACTAACACACTGATTTATTTTCTGATTTATGCGATATTGATGTACCTTGTGATGATGTGACAGTTTGTTAATCTCTCTGACCTAAACCTTGATGGTCACCAAATAAAGGTCTTAAGCAAAGGTCTTGGCGTTGTCCCTATGTCCCGACCTAATTTCATGGATGTGCATATCAATTTTTTTAAATTTGCTCGCAAGTTGAAATGCCATAGATTCTTTCAAGAGAAGGGGGCACCTGTGATCCCGATACAGCCAGTAGCTAGTGAATGTGATATGTCTATTAAGGACATACAGGATATACAGACATTACTATCCTTGGAACATACAAAAGACACCACACCTTCACTCTTACAAATCATGGAGGATCTTGATAGTAGCCCTAATCTTCACATTGATAGCGGCCTAAAGACTAAATCTACGTTTATGCTGTTCTTTCCATCAGACAATCTTATTGACATCTTTTACAAAGTGGTAATGAAAGAACTGTATGAACTGGAGGATGTGTACACCTCAGGACACAAGCATATACAACATAATATCACTAAGGAGGAAAGACGAGCACTGTTGTCATTATCTAAAACACATGACATCACTATTAAGGAGTCTGATAAAAGTGGAAATGCTGTCATCATGAACACACAAGACTACAATACAGAAATTTACTGACAGCAGATGGCAATGCGTACCAGAGAACATCGCAAAACTTTATTAAGGACATTAACTCTAAAATTGAATATAGATTGAAACAACGGAGGGAACGATGTCTCCTTACTGACATAGAATACAGCTACAAATTGAATCCTACACCTAGGGTACCATGTATTTATGTCCTCCCAAAGATACACAAACAGGGTGCTTTCCCACATGGGAGACCTATATATCTATAATATCTGGCAAAGGTTCACAGACGGAAAAATGTTCCAAATATATTGACCTATATTTGCAACCCTTTGTTTGTAATCTGCCGTCCTATATAAAGGACACAAAGGACCTTTTGAGCAAGATATCAGATTTTGAATGGACCGAGGGTAATTTGTTGGTTACCTGGACGTCTGTTCATTATATACTGGCATCACCAAAACTGAAGGAATTGCTGCCATTCAGCACTTTTTAGATACTAGGGACAATACTTTACTAGAACATTCTGAAATGCTTATTGACTTTATCACGTTGTCTTGGACAACAATGTTTTCATTCATAATGGGGAATGGTATCGCCAAACCCAAGGGGTTGCCATTAGAAAACTTCTATATGGGGTTCTTTGGAAGAAAACATATTTGGAACCTATGCCTTCCAGAACTGACAAAACACATAATATATTGGGGGCGGTATATAGATGATGTGCTCATGTTCTTGTCTGGAGACACACAGTCTCTAACTCATTTCACGCAGCACCTCCAGGACAATGCCATCAATATCAGGTTTACCTACCAACACAGCACTACCAGCATTGACCTGTTGGAGGTGACCCTGTACATTGAGAGAAACAGGATATGCTCTATATAAATAAAGGCAATTCCCTATGGGAAAGGTGCAATTGCAGCTCAGATTCCATTTCCACTGCAGAAGATGGAAGGCAGATTTATGACCAGAGCTTATCCTAAGAGTTCACTAAAGAAGGCACGAAACAAGATCAGTGGAGTTAAACGAGAAACCCTTCTCATCGGTTCAGGCCAGGAGAGTAAGGAAACACAAAAAACTATTGCTCTTTACCCCGTGCAGTGTACTTAGTTCCCAGAGCTATAGGATCATGCATAGACATTGCCATTGGGTGTATTTCGAATACCCTAATTGTTTAAAAATGGTTCGAGTTTTTTTTAGCTGTGTCCCTTTGGTTTGATTAGTCTCTGCGGGTCAGCATAAATTATGAATGGACTTGGCTGCTACACAGTGCCACTACCATCTCTTCTCAGCAATCTCTAGGGGGGCAGAAGTAGAATTTTCTGGCTTTTACTTGTTAGGCAGTAGTTTGCAGCATCCCCTTCATTCCAAATTTGTTTTTTGCACTTTGCTTTTTGATTACGGGGACCTTTTATTTTAAAATCCATGTCCTTATATTACAGCAAGACGCTTTATGCCTATGTGCTGATTGCTATTACTGCTGCTTGCCAATATCTTTTCAGGTACAACTTACTAACTGATGGGCTATGGAGCTTCAGTTTGTTATTCTAGTTATCATACTTCTATTCATCATATGTGTTGCTTTCTATTTGCACTATACATATGTGTGTAGTGATGGGGTACTTGTTTCTAAATACTTACCTTCTGACTTAATATTTACCTTTTGATGACATTTTGGTGTGTTTTATGTCTCTTGTTGGTGATGGTTACACTACAGTTATTTATAAACCCTATGTCATTGATATATCTGAATAAGATATTGTATATATCATTTTGCAGCCTTGAAAAAGTCTTTATGACAAAACATGTGCCTGCTGCCTATCTGCCCTGGATAATATGTCCTGATCAAGGAATGTGAATAACTATGGAAAGAATAAGCCACATGCAATACACCTTCAACTTTGCTAAAGAAAATTCTTTCATTTGAATGCATTTCGTGCTTTGCTCAGGACAATCATGACCTTCATGCGGAAGATATATTTAACTGATTAACAGTAGCCTGCAACACACATGCCCCTCTTCGAAAGTCCAAACAAGCTAGGCACCACAAGGCTTCTAAATGGTTCTCGAAAGACCTAAAAATAGCAAACTCTGCACTCCGCCGAGCAGAACGAAAATGGCGGATTAACTACTGAATAGAGGATAAGAAGTCTATTCCTCCCATCTTAAAGAATATAAAAAATTAATCAGACACACCAAAACTGTCTCCTTATCTAATACAATGTTGGTCTCACTGAATAAGTCCAAGGAAAATTTTAGCATAGTCTCTGAATTGTCCAATCCTGACAGGGTGAGTATCTCCAGCCAACCAATACAGGATCTATGCAACACTCTTAATTCATTCTTTATTGAGAAGTTCAAAATAATAACGGATAGGATCCCTGAAAGTTCCCTTCCTTATGTTACATCTACTGAAGATATTAATCCTCTCAAACTATCTGTCTTCCCCGCTATCTTGAAAGGAGGTTTTTCTGAACCTATTATCAAAAGTCAAATCAGGCTCCCTGAACGACATTTGCCCCCGAGAATTTTAAAAAAGGTCTCTCATTTTCCTGACATAGCCATCTCCCTTGTCAACTACTCCCTTAGCCAAGGTATGGTACTCAACATCTTCAAAGAGGCTATAGTGGTCCCACTTAAAAAGAAAATGGGCGTGGAAACTTTGATCTTGAAGAACTATCAGCCTTCCTCTCCAACCCCACGAAAATCACCTGCGGAGTCCCACTGGGTTCATCACTGAGCCCCACCCTCTTCAACATCTACATGGCCCCCTTCGCAGCCATCGTCCGACAACACGGCCTCAACATCGTATCCTATGCCGACGACACCCAGTTCATCCTCTCCCTCACTAAAGACCCCACCACTGCCAAACTCAACTTCCAGAAAGGAATGCAAGACGTCGCAGTCTGGATGACCAACAGCTGCCTGAAGCTCAATGCAGAGAAGACAGAAGTCCTCGTCCTCGGTACCACCCCTTCTGCATGGGACAGCACCTGGTGGCCGACCGCCCTCGGAAGCCCACCTACCCCCTCAGACCACGCCAAGAACCTCGGCACCGTACTCGACTCATCACTCACCATGAACCGACAGGTCAACGCCGTCACCTCCAGCTGCTTCAACACCCTCCGCATCCTCCGCAAGACCTTCAAGTGGATCCCCCCTGAGTCAAGGAAGACAGTCACCCACGCACTCATCACCAGCAGACTGGACTATGGAAAAGCACTCAACAAGTCCCTACTCCGCAAACTCCAGACAATACAGAACACCGCCGCCAGACTCGTCCTCGGCATCCCCCGACACGAACACATCAGCCAACACCTACGAAGTCTCCACTGGCTCCCCGTGGAGAAAAGAGTCACTTTCAAAATCCTCACTCATGCCTACAAATGCCTACACAACAACGGACCGAAATACCTCAACAACAGAATCAACTTCCACGTACCCAAAAGAAACCTCCGATCTTCCAACCTCGCACTGGCCGAAACCCCGCGCATCCACAGAGCCAGAGCAGGCGGAAGATCCTTCTCTCACATTGCAGCCAAGACCTGGAATGAGCTACCGGCAGACATCAGACGCGCCCCCTCCCTGAACACCTTCAGGAAGACCCTCAAGACCTGGCTCTTCAGCGAAACAGATCTGCGGACCCCCCCCCTCCCTCAGCGCCTTGAGACCCTCACGGGTGAGTAGCGCGCTTACAATTCCCTGATTGATTGATTGATCATCCAATCTCTTTCTTACCTTTCTTGGTGAAAGTGTTGGAGGCTCATGTTGCCAGCTACCTCTCTTCATTTTTAGAGGAATCTAATGTCCTTGATCTCCATCAGGCAGGGTTTTGGCCAGCTCATTCGACTGAAGCAGTTATCCTATCAGTCACAGATGATATGTGGGATGAAGCAGACAAAGGCGTCACCCAGGCATTGGTCCTTCTTGATCTGTCTGCGGCCTTTGACACGGTCGACCACGAGCTCTTGGTCGGTCCTGTCATAGTTGTGGGCTTACAGGGCTCGGCCTTAGCCTGGGTTGTTACCTTTTTAAAGGACCGCTCACAATCTGTCTGGCTATCCCTCTTCAACTCCCCCAAGGTCCGTTTTACCTGTGGAGTACCTCAAGGATCTTCCTTGTCCCCCCATTTTTTAAATCTGTATATTCGTCCGCTAGTGCACTCCTTAAAAGAAATGCAAGTCAGAGTTTATAACTATGCGGATGATCTGAAGCTGTTGTTTACCATTGACCATGCTGTACATCCGTATTTGGATGAATAACAATCATCTTAAACTCAACTTTAATAAAACTGAGATTGTCATTACACACAATAAGGTCAATCTGTAAAATTCTTCCTTTTGGCCCACCACGATAAGTACCCCCAAACAGCGGAAGAACTCAGTAAAGATTCTAGTTCTCATCAACAAGGATCTATCTATGAAACCTCAACTTGGAGCAGTCACGTCCACCTATTTTGTACAACTGCGAAAAATCAAGAAGATTGGCAAATATTTTATATTAAATGTCTTGGTCCAGGTCATTTTGGCTTTATTCATTTCTAGATTAGACTATGCCAATTCTTCATATCTTGTCCTCCCTAAGTGCCTGAACCCTAAACTTCAATTGATTCAAAACAAAGATGCCAGGCTTATTTTTCAACAGCCTAGGCATTCCCATGTCACCCCCTTGCTGAGAAAGCTTCACTGGGTTCCGGTGGAAGAGCGCTCTATTTTTAAAACGGGCTGTATCATTTTTAAATCTCTTCACGGTAAAGGTCCTGCTTCCATATCATCAACAATCAAAAAATACACCTCTAATTGCAACTTAAAGTCCACTCACAGGAACGTCTTCACAACTCCCTCATTTAAAAAGAAGCGATTGGGAGGTTCCAGATGTTTTGTTCTTGCCTCTCGCATCTGGAACTCCCTTCCCCTGAGTTTCTATCTACACCCATCTATATGAGATTCCAGAAACTCTTGAAGACTTGGCTCTTCAAACAAGCGTATGACTAAGTTCTTGCTTGCAGTCCGTTGTCTCTGTTACCCAGCGCCAAGAAACCGGACCGGTGATCGAGCGCTATATAAAACCAGGTGACATAACATGACATCTATGACCCAAATTTAGATGAACCCATTATACTAAATAGGGTTGCTCTGAAGTCACTGTCATGTGAAGGGAAAACATTATTGGTGAAGATTTTAATTGTGTTCTAAACCCCAAAGTAGACAATAACAGTCCCCTGGTCCCTCATTGTAAGCTGAATGTTCACAGAGTCCTCCCTAAATTGATTGAGGTTTTGGGTTTAGCATATATTTGGAGGGCCTGCAGGAGTATGGAGCCAAGCATTCCTTTTTTTCTCAGTCCTATAAATAAAATTCATGTATTGATATGTATTTTGTGTTGGTTGAGACTGTATAAACTACGTCCATACATGTTTATCCTAAGGTTTCCTAGGATCATAGCTAAACATTGATATCCAGTCTCTCAGTAAAAAAAAACATTCATTGGTGGATATTTTCAAGAATCAATTAAAGAATGATTAATATAAGGAGTAAATTGAAACAATTTTGAGGAACACTTGTACTTTAATATTGGCTCTGCAGCCATGAATTTGGTCCTGAATGCTCTAATAGTATTAGTAAGAGTGGCAACTGTAAGGTACACTCTGTATAGAAAGAAGAATGATGCAGAGTAAGCTGTGATACTAACACCAAACATTTATAGGCAACTTCTAAATACAATATATACCTTCAACTTACCATCCAGAAGCTGCACTTGCTTAAACATATGAGGGAAATAACAGTGGCTGCATGTCTCACTCAGCGTTAGAAGGCACATGGGTTTAGATAGTCTATAGATAGGATAGTGGCTCAAAAATAATGGAGGAAAAGGTAGCAAGAAGACTAAAGAAAATTATAGGGGAAAGGACAGTTGATTTTTAAGCATACCAGGATTTTCATACAATTTCAATATTTTTTTCAGGATCTGTATTCAGAAACAAGTTGCCCTTGGGTCCAGCAATATTGGCTTATTGCAGTATATTATCTGTAATTTACTTGCTCCCAATGCAGCTCCTCATTAGGACTTCTGATGACTTTAGAAGTTAGGGAGAAATTGAAGGCCCTTCAAGTGGTAAGGCCACATATGAAGAAACTATTCTCACAGAATTCTATAAAATGTTTGCATCTCGTGTCACTCCAACTCTATTAGAAGTTATACAAGCCTTATCTGTTGGGGTTATCGTGCCACAATCATGGGAAGCTATTAACATAGTTGTGTTGCTGAAAAAGAGAAAGCGCATAGAGGAAAAAAACTCATGTTGTTCTATTTCTCTCAACGCACTTGCAACAATATAATACAAAATTGGCACCTTACTCCTTACTAAGGTTATTGCAAGTATTAGTCCTCAACCGTAGGGTGGATTTGTACCACAACAAAACACAACAGCACAGGTTAATATGAATTTGACTGTATTTGATGCCACTGAAGCATGTGGAAAAAACAAGGGCATGAATCGATTATATATAGTGAGTTTGTTAGGGGGTCTCTAGTGGTACTAAGTGGAAGTGACAAAAGTCATGGACATTGGCCAAAGCTTTGTTAAGAAGATACAAACATGTATTTAAATCTCTGTGAAATTATCATAATAGGTGGGGCAGTTTCAGATTGAGTAAACATCCCCAGGGGTGCAGGTCAGAGATTATCTCTGTCACTTCTGCTACTTGCCATTTATTTACAACCATAACGTAGGCAAATTCTGAAAAGGTAGACTCTTTACTCTGTTGAAATTAATAGTTGCAACATTAAACTCTTCATATGCTGATGATGTGGCAATTTATACTTTAATGGGCAAGGAGGCTCCATCTGACAAAAATGATGAGGTGGCAGCCTTTGGCTCAATTTTCAAATCCATTCTGAACTCCATTAAAATGCAGATAATTATGAATCAAGATAATAGCTTGGCAACATTCCGCATATTACGAGAAGCCACTTACATAGGGGCTCATATTACCTGGAGGATTATCTTGGCACAAGAAAGGAAATTATGAAGTATTTCTGAGGGCTTCTCTAATATTTATACGCAACTGTCATCAGCTGTCCACTAGCTTAATCAGGTGATGCAATATTGTTAAAAAGACCATTCTTCTGAAGATGTTGTTACTCTTTTGATCCATCCCACTGCAAGTTGCAAACTCCTTTTGACCTCCACTCACCCAAATTTCATCAGCTCACCCCACCCTCTTCTGATGCGACTGTCCATATTATATAACATGATTTTGGTTAACACATGCTAAAACATTGCACTTCAGGAATCGTGGGAGATAACCGCAGTACAACATAATGGCTTTAGTTGTAATTCCGCATCTGCTCAACCTTTAAGATATGATAGAGCCAAGGTTGACAATTCATCTGGGTTAGGATAGCACTTAATGCGAGAGTCCCCCGTCAACATCATCAACAAAGTGATTTAGACAATTACCGCCCAATGCTTCAACAATCTCAATTTCTGTTTATTTAATTTTTATAAGATTTACTTTTCCTATTCTAATATTTACAATTTTAGAAGATGGTTTGAGATTGTTGCAAGGGTTTCTGATCAATCAAAGGATACCCTGACTGGTTGTAATGTTGTGGTTTGTGGTAATTTTAATGCTGTGCTAAATATCAATAGTTATGACGCAGACCCTTTTATTGATTGCGTGCCAACAACATCTTTCTCTGGGACTAAATACAGGGGGAAGAAAGAAAGTTTGTCACAGAGAGGGATTTGGTTAATATCCATGAATGTTATTCAAGCAATACACCCTTAGTGTTCACTTTCTTTGGCAAAGGCTGTGCCACCATTATCGATTATATATTTATGTTTAGACTTCTTGCAAATCTTGTTGTAACATGCAACGTAGTAATACTGATGATTGATGAACACAACCTGCTCACCCTTGAACTTGAATATTCTGGTGTTCAGTCAGTTGTGTGGCCTGGCGATGCAGCGCCTCTGTCCACCAATAGCATGCACAACTGTAGGTCTGGAAATTTCCCTGTCCCCAAACTTTTTTTAACCTGGCTTATCACTGGCAATTTGGGGTTATACTATGACTGCCTTAGCACGGAGAAGGATAATATTCTAGTGGTCGAAGGCCTTTATGGATAATCATACACAAGTACAAACTATGCTCCTGCAACCTATCTGTCACTAGGATAACCCTACTCCCAGGTGGTTGACAATGCTTGCTCCGAAGAGAACTGTCTCTGAGGCAAGCATTGGGATGCAACCCCAGGGATTAACAGAAAGTAAGGAGGTGTAGGGCTCTCTATTATACAACCCTGCGGCTGAGAAACGAAGAGACTAGAGCATCCAATCTCACCACTTTAATGGCAGCTAGTAAGATTAAAGGGTCCAAATGTTTTTGATCTACAGTTAACCGCATTAGGAATGACAAAGTTAGCAAGTCTCCCCTCAGCTCACACACATTTCTGGTGATCTTTGGGTATCCCATTTCTCCAAAGTTTACTGCTTCCTTAGCATCTTTGATCTTAACAAAGTAAAGTCAATAGGCGTGGCTTCTATTGTCAGCAACGAAAGCTGCAGGCCCCAACGGCGTTCCTATTGACCTATTCAACTGTAAAGATGATTTTTGTGCTCCTGTTCCTAAAATGTTTACAATTGTCCAAAAGTAACATCTCTATCTCCTTCATGGGCCTTCTCTTTAAATGTGCGAATTTTTGGAAAAGGGGACCGTACATATCCTCGTTGTAACCGGCAAATATCACTCATTGACTCCTTAGCCAAAATCTTGGGACGAGTGATCTATAATCGGATTACATCTTGGGCCAACAACAACAACATCCAGAGCTTCTACCAGTATGACTTTGGAGAGGGCTTGGATACAGTAGGTGGGAGATGCCCGCAGTACAACATAATGGCTTTAGTTTTTATTCCACATCTGCTCAACCTTTAAGATCTGATAGAGCCAAAGGTTGACTATTCATCTGGGTTAGGATAGCACTTAATGTGAGAGTACCCCTGTCAACATCATCAGCAAATTGATTTAGACAATTATCGCCAATGCTTCAACAATCTCAATTTCTGTTTATTTAATTTTTATAAGAATTACTTTCCCTATTCTAATATTTGCAATTTTAGAAGTTGCTTTGAGATTGTTGTTAGAGTTTCTGATCAATCAAAGGGTACCCTGACTGGTTGTAATGTTGTGGTATGTGGGAATTTTAATGCTGGGCTAAATATCAATAGTTATGACGCAGACCCTTTTATTGATCTTTCTCTGGGACTAAATACAGGGGGAAGAAAGGAAGTTTGTCACAGAGAGGGATTTGGTTAATATCCATGAAAGTTATTCAAGCAATACACCCTGAGTGTTCACTTTCTTTGGCAAAGGCTGTGCCACCATCATCGATTATACATTTATGTCTAGACTTCTTGCAAATCTTATTGTAACATGCAACATAGTAAAACTGATTATTGATGAACACAACCTGCTCACCCTTGAACTTGAATATTCTGGTGCTCAGTCAGTTGTATGGCCTGGCGATGCAGCGCCTCTGCCCACCAACAGTCATGCGCAGCTGTTGGTCTGGAAATTTCCCTGCCCCCAAACTATTCTTAACCACCCTTATCACAGGCAATTTGGGGTTATACTATGACTGCCTTCACAAGGAGAAGGATAATATTCTAGTGGTCGAAGGCTTTTATTGATATTCATACACAAATACGAACTATGCTCCTACAACCTATCCGTCACTAGGATAACGCTACCCCCAGGTGGTTTGACACTGCTTGCTCCCAAGAGAACCGTCTTTGATGCAAGCATTGGGATGCAACCCCTGGAACTAAGAGAAAGTAAGGAGGTGAAAGGCCCTCTATTATATAACCCTGCGGCTGAGAAACAAAGAGATTAGGGCATCCAATCTCACCACTTTAATGGCAGCTAGTAAGATTAAAGGGTCCAAATGTTTTTGATCTACAGTTACCCGCATTAGGAATGACAATGTTAGCAAATCTCCCCTCAGCTCACACACATTTCTTGTGATCAGTTTACTGCTCCCATAGCAGCTTTGATCTTAATGAAGTAAAGTCCATAGGCGTGGCTTCTATTGTCAGCAATGAAAGCTGCAGGCCCCGACGGTGTTCCTATTGACATATTCAACTGTAAAGATAATTTTTGTGTTCCTGTTCTTAAAATGTTTATAATTATCCAAAAGTAACATCTCTACCTCCTTCCTGGGCCTTCTCTCTAATTGTGCCAAATTTTGGAAAGGGGGACCACATAGATCCTCGTTGTTACAGGCAAAAATCACTCAGTGACTCCTCAGCCAAAATCATGGGAAGAGTAATCTATAATTGGATTACATCTTGGGCGAACAGCAACAACATCCTGAGCTTCTGCCAGTATGGCTTTGGAGAGGGCTTGGGTACAGTAGAGCAGTATCTGAATCTACATCTTATCCCTGGTAAGTATGTGATCGCCAGACACTGCCCACTGTACCTTGGCTTCATGGACCTGTCTAGTGCATTTGATTGCATGAACAGGTCCAAGCTATGGCCACGTTACTGAGCCTTGGCCTGGATGCTACTTTGGTCGATTTTCTGTACATTTTCCACCAGAACTTGTCTGCTAGATTTGGATATGGGCAAAACGGGGAGTGCATTGAGCCCCTTGTCTCAACAGAGGGGTACACCAGGAGTGCATCTTGGCACCCATTCTGTTCAGTCTCTATGTTAATAATTTTAATGACCATCTGTTAGAGAGTGGGCAGGATGTACCACAGATCAGTAAGCAGCCGGTGCCTAATGATGCAGTTCTTTTAGCGAGCAAACTCAGAAGCCTATCATACTTGAAATCATATTTTTCTTACTTTATGATGTCATTGGATATGGGCATTAACTATTCTAAGTTCCATTTGATGGTGTGTGTTTCTACGAGCAGTAATATGGGACTTATTCATGTTAATCTCAACACACTATCATCAGTATCCACTTTTCCACACCTGGGGATTTGTTTTGACTGTTAGGCTCCTGGTCTACCAATATAGCCTCTAGATGTTTCAAATGTATGCAGACCGTGGGTGCTCTTTTTACCTTAGATCCTAAGGTTGGTGGTGAACCAATTGCACCATTTCTCAAAATGTATCACATGCAATGTGTTCTCATTGCAACCTACGGTGCAGGTGTCTGGGGATATGCTCCTGCTACCAGCCTGCAAATTGAAAAGTAACATTTTTGCCGTAGATTGTTGTCGCAGCCTCCCGGCTTCCTACACTTTGCCTGCCATGAAGAATTGGGCCTCACATACATGAAGGATTTTGTTAAACTTGCTCTATTACATTTATGGTTGGTGGATTGGAACAACCACAACACACTTTTTAACCAGTAAGTAATAATGCACTGCCTCAAATGCAACCAGGGGATGAACATCCCATGGTTGTCCTACATCACAGCATGATTCACGTCTTTGGTCACAGATTCCTGTTATCTAACCCTACTGCTTGAGCACGTCTGATAAGAGGTGGCTGTAGTGTGCTTTTCTTGAGGACACGCAGTGGAAGAGGGATTTAGCTGAACTTGAGAAGCCCGCCAACAGGCAGCCCATTGCGCTGTAAACCAGCGCTGGTATTGAGCCTTACCTGCAGTCTACAGTGAGTCATTGGGAATGGGCTCTGCTCTATAGGTTTAGATCAGGCACCATCCGGAGCTTCCTTTGCTTGATTTCTCCTGGGGCAGTGCGAGGTGAATTGATCGCTAGTGTGTCCATGTGATGATGCTTCCCCCCAATCTTTACTTCACTTTATCTTTTTTTGTAAATATTATGCTATGTATACTGAATGTTTTTTTATTACCAATATTGAAAATCCATACATTGAGTCTTTGTAGACTGGTGCTTGTTTTTCCTCAAACATTACAAGACCCGGCAACATGTGTCGCTGTGGGATTTTTAAAAAATGCGCTATCCGTTGTCGAATCAGTGCACACTCATAATGGTGAATGCATTTTATTGAATGTTTTAACTGTACACTTTTATGATGAAATATTTATAATCGAATGAAGTATTGTTTGTTGTTGTTGCTGGTTAAAACATGCTAAAACATTCTGATCTCCACAAATGTTCTCAGAGATACAATTTGAGATGCAATCTCAAGCAGGAAGTACCTACCACTAATATAATCATGTTCTTGATTTTAAAAATCAATGTAGAAAGCATTATAAATACTACAAAAAATACTAGTGCAAACTTTCATGCACGTGCAGCATTTCCAATCGTGATTATGTCTATAATCCACTTGATAACTGTTTTTCTATAATCGGAAATTTAAAACCTATTAGAGTAGTAAATGGAAATCTGAAAGTTATGTTAAACGTCTGGTATTATCAGACATTGCAGTTTAAAACCTATATTGTAAATGTCTCTTAAAATAAGCCGACGTGGATAAGCATACTTTACAAGTCATTAATGAATTCACCTCAATTAGCCTTTAATTAACTAGCTAATTAAAAAAGGCTCTTAATCCTGTTTATGGCGAAGATGTGCTTGTTGGGACAGTGCAGGAACTTAATGGAGTAAAAATGAAACATATCTTTCAAACAGTCATGTCATACAGGTAGGAGACAGTGAGACAAGTGCCATCATTGCATAAAGTGAGCGCGTGACAAACTATAGCAGCAGCAAATATCATTTACAGGTGACAGCTAGGAGCAGTCCATCGCTGTCAACAGAAACAAAAGCCCAAAAGGGAGGCATTGATTTTCTGGGTTTATTTTCTAAAGGGTGATTATACTGTAAACAAAAATGTTTATGTTGTAAGTTTTAAAGTCCTCTTTGAAGCTATTCCAGAGACCATCGCTTTAGTTATGACAGCAATGTTGAATTTGGTCGCTTCAGCATCTTGGTTCCTTTCTGCTAGGTCGTCCATAAAAGCCATACATTCCTAAAATGCTTTCAGGTAACATATACGACCGTTTAGCACTTCCAAAGAGTTTAAAGATGTGTTGGTATTTCAAGACAAAACAGTTCAGAACAGAAATATTATAATTACAGCATTTATGACAATTAAGACGTTCATGATTGTAAACAAGAAAATGCATTGATTTCTGTTCTGTTAGAAAAAAAAAAAAATTGTCCAGAGGGAAATGATAGTTATTAGATTAGACAATATACTCTTATTCAATTGCATGGCGAACGTTCAGAAATCAGCCTAGAAACCCAACAAGCAACAGAAAGAAAACGTAAACAAATGCCATATGAATTCCAGAGGCCCCACTGCGAGTTGCACTGTAAAACAGTGCAGTAAAACAGCACTCTCAATTACTGATACCTTGGGCTTTATTACTCACAAACTCAAAGCCTCGGAATGAGGGCGGTGCTTAATTTGAGGCATGGTTTCCGGAGCTTGGCACCTGCACTTTATTTGTCAAAACTAGCACTTATGAGAGTCTGCCACATGGTGGCACTGTTTGTCTAATTTAGAGAGGAGCCCAAAAACAGAGTTTTATTAAGTCAATATGCGTTAAAAATTATTAATACCTGCTGCCAAAGCCATTCTTGTAGCTTTGGGAGCCTGGAATAGTCAGAATTGTCACAACTGTAGGAGTGTGATGGTTAGTAGTTGTGTTGTAGTTGGCAGCGCTACCAGTGGCAATGGCAGTGCAAGCGGAAGTGACCTCCTGATAAGGGCCTTGGCACTTATTTTTTTGCAAATTAAGTATTGAATGAGGTACTAACCATGAAAATATGCCATTGCACGTTAATGCAGCACATCTTTTACACATTCTAACGACTTTTCCAAGGGTTTACTCTGCATGCATTTCACTCTTGAAATTTCTATATGGTGAAACCAAAAGTGAGGTTTCCAGCATAACTTGCAACTCCGATTCGGCCGCACATTTCCATGTAAGACCTGAATCAGGATTATCGAGAAACCGGTAGTGACGTACTTTGAACTCAAATTGACAACTGAGTTTTGGAACTTTGGACAGGAAAATAGGAATTGGTGAAGAACAATTAAGTTCTAAACTCATTTGCAAACATAAGGCAGAGGAGTTTAAACGCACAGGTCAATGGAGTGATCCATGGAATTATTATTTTAAAATGCTAATCTGTTTTCCATTCCCATTTATTTATTTTATATGGCGCATTGGTTAAAAGTAATCAAATTACGTGGGCTGTTCGCAGTAAGTTTTCTTTTGAGGTTGATTCAACAAATGCTTGATTCTTTCTAACCTTGTTTAAACTGGCATGAATATTCTGACCATTTACAATGCAATTTCCTCAACATACCTTATTTGGACTAAGGGTCTTTTGAGAGTAGAGTGGATTCCAGCCCCTTATTCCCTCACCAACAAAATTGCAGGGGGGTCTGTAACTCCAGGGGGAAGGGTTAGCAGAAATACACCCAATTAATTTTGTTTGTCCCCTGAGGTTTCTCCGGGAGTTTTTGGCTGCTTTCAGCCATTGTCATTGGGTGAAACCTGTAAAACCGATGGGGCTGTTGACTCCTGTTTCCAGGCCCATCA
This sequence comes from Calotriton arnoldi, assembly GCA_963921515.1. NCBI lineage: Eukaryota > Metazoa > Chordata > Amphibia > Caudata > Salamandridae > Calotriton > Calotriton arnoldi. Next base: position 44,924 of record CAWUFW010008450.1, on the reverse strand, counting down.
AAATTGCCAACTTAGAATGAGAGCCAAAGTATTTATACATTTTTGAGTGGAAATGTCAATCACATATCAGCCTTATTTTAGGAAACATTTTTGTTTCAATACAACAAATCACATAAATAGTTATCATCACCACTAGTAGTAGTTGAAAAACTATGCTCATGAGACACAATCGTTCATCAAACAACACAGGTAATTATCACATGAGGAAGTGAGTTAAAAAAAAACAAAATATGTCATACTAGTAAATGACCAATTCTAGGGTACATAAATAGCAGTGCAGACCTACTACAATGTCCAGAAATCACATTTCTACTAATAGATCAATGATAGATGACAGGGTAAGGGTGCCATATTATTTCAAACAAGACAACATCACTGCATAAGCCTCCAATTTGAAAACAGTGGACAATAAATCAATTGGTGCATCAAGTTCCGCTTCACAATTTCCAGCATTTGCATCGATCAAATTACACAATTTAGGACTATATCTCCAATGCCAGTCGCCCTTCCTAAACATTAAAAAAACGTTTTTAGCTCGCTCAAAGGCAACTCACCTAAATAAGGAACCATCCCTGTGCCCCCTGGGGCATCAAAGACAATAAATACGAAGCCATGCTTGAAAGATACGATATATCTGTTTTTAAAGAAAACGTTTGAGGGTGGTATGACTGGAAAAAGGAATCCAGTTGATGGTAGCCCCTTTGATCACTATGAAGGTGCTTTATAGAGCTTTCTAGCCCCTTGTTCGCTAAGAAGGTGCTTTATAGAGATTTCTAATCCTATCAGCGACACTTTGTGCCTAACACAGTTCACTTAGATTATGGTCATGCCAACAGAGAAGTGGCACCTTCTCCTGAAAAGATGGAGAGGAGCATCATCCCACTGTTCTGGGACTCCTGTGATGTCCGGGAGGAGGAGCAGTTGCACTCCAAAGTGCGCAAGATTGCTTGGCAGGCCCTTCTGGCCGGCCAGGCAGTCCTGCGCACTTTGCATGTTCCTCACCAGGCTTCATTACACAGCCTGGTGGGGAACATGCCCAGCCTCCCATTCCCTGTCTGAGCGCCGAGCCACAGCACAGCGCTTAGACCAATCACAACACTGCATTGCAGCTTTGTGATTGACTTAGTAGAGGGAGCCTGTGTGCTTCCTGGTTCCAGTGGAGAGACGGCGAGGGAGGACGTAGGAGAAACGGCTTATATTTTGAAAGGAGGTAAGATTTTTTTAAATTATTTTGTAATCCCCCCGCGTGACCCCCACCTGCCCCTCCACTCCCGTTACCCGCCAGGCGCTACTGTTCCAATCGAGAGAAAAACGGAAACACCTTATGTCCTCTGATAGCAATGCACAAAAATAATTAATTTCCCCTATAAATTTCCTGAATCATTGAGCATGCGGGCCATTAGAAATACACCTTAAACAACAATTTTCCAAAACATCCCACACAACACTTTTGTCCAGGGCTAATAATTCTGCATCATAAAATAACAACAAAGCTATTTTCTCAACACACAATTATAAAAGTGGAGCCACAGAGTTACTACTGAACTTATGGTTAAATTTACACAGCCCGCTATTGAGGGCAGGGCTCGGAACTTAACATATAAAAAGTGTTTTTTTCTAATTTAAATTAGACATAATTGTTAACCTTAATTGCTTATAAGTTTAAACCTACTCTAAAATATAACCATTGAGTTTGCAGACAATGTGGATTTTTTTTAACTTTTTGATTCTCAATGAGTAATATCGTTGTTTTCACAAATTACACAAGATATTTGAAACAACAATATTTGCCCAAGGTATCAAATTTTCACTGTAACCTCATAGGAGTCATATCTAATCATGCTAAACCATCAGCATTTAACAGACAAGGTATATAGGATGCAAGCATATGAGGGAAAAAACAATGAGCTAATCACCAACAGTGGATTCCACAAATGTTCCCTCAGCCTAAAAAGCTCCTCTCGTCTAAATTGTATGGCAAAGCTTTTGCCTCCCCAAATTGATATGTAGAAAAAGTGAAAGAGTCGCCAATATGCTTACTAGGTTCACTGTCATGGCTACCTACAAGGAACACCCTATCCCTATTGCATGTATCCATCTTGGGCTGGCCAAACAGTCAGGCTTTGGGGAACCTGTGTGCTGCTAGGAGCCAGGAAGAGAAGAGGATGAAGGAGAAACTGCGGCTGTAATGAGGTATGTGATTTAAAAAAAAAAGAATCCTCCCCACCGCCGAATCCACCACCCCATTCCATAAAAGCCGTCACTGCTTTTTGGTACAGTATATTTAAATGGTCCTTCAAAAGAAGTAACTCTTTTTTGAAACTGTTGAGAATTAGCAAATACTTTTTACATTCTCTTCCATTTTGCACAATACATTTGGAATCTTGAGTTACCTTACTTGAATTTCTTCAGTTTTTTTCTCTCCTGTTTATAGGGAGTCTAGAAACTCTGACTCAGAGGTTCACTCCACCCCCCCCCTAATCTACTTTGGGTCGGTAAGGCAGATTTCACTTTCACTGAATCTGCCACAAAAGTGACCAAACTGAGAGGAATTAGCCCGGGTGTGCACACTAGTATTTCATAGAGAGCAGAGTCTGAAAATGTGTGTCTTTTCCTTCCAAATTCATCTCAAAATTGAGGCACTGAGGAGAGACTCTACTCCTTGTCTTTGAGCTACAGTTGAAGTGCGCAGAGTGAATCTCGCTCTTGCTCAATAGAGTTTTGGAAGGTCGCGATGAGGAAAGGAACAGACACCAATCTTCATTTCCTTCCACAAGGGTGGCCATTTTGAGATTCTGTAAACCTTTAACCACCACAGAGCTTCAGGAATAGACAAAGAAGGAACTTCATGAAAGGAATTTGAAATCTCCAGCAAGGGTAACTCTTAGCCTCGAGCCATTTAGTAGTGCGCCCTTCTTTGGAGATAATGTTCACCAAGGCATTCTTGACATTATCTACAATGCGATATTAACTTGAAAGCAGCAGATCGGTATCTAGACACAATTTCAGGTGATGGAGTGCAGGTTTGATACACCAGGAAGGTTAATCCCAGCGGAAACGTTTACCTTCTGAATTAGTGGTTTATTATGGAGCTCAAAACTTTCCAGCAGGGCAAGCCTAAAGCAGTATCTGAGGACAGTGCATCAAAATTGGACACCCTTGCTAAGAGGTCCATCTGACAGCTATGGAGGTCATGGAAGTCTAAAACATGTTCTAAGTCCCAACTTTTCAAGATTTCTGGAGCAGCGCCTCTGGCTCACTTTTAAGTTTAGTCTCACAGGACCTCAGGAACAGTACTTAGGGGTCAGAACTCACTTCAGCAAAGGCAACCAGCTAGGTCTAGTCCAGGTGGTACTGGTCAGTGGCTGCTTCAGGGGAAAAGGCCATCTTGCAGCTTGTTGTGCCCCTGTAGCCACATAGGAGATCAGCCAACGGACTCTTAGAGTCCACTTCTTTTTCTGGGCTACAAGAGGGAGCAAGTTCTGTACCTCAGGGATCAATTCAGGGCACAGACAGCAGGTCCAGCCCGCTTCTCCTCCTCCACAGGGAAAGAAAGTATTTTGAAAAGATTTTCTTGGGGTGGCAAATTCATGGTTTTCACTTCCTACTGGGTGGGAGTAACTCCTGAACACTCCCTAACCAATGGGAAAAAAGTTCCTAGGGACAACCATCCCCAACTTTGCAGCAAATCGTGTTTGCTTTACTGCAAACAGTGCCAGAGTGTACCTGATTTGAAAAGTCCAACGTGTGGAAACCCTTCCTCTCTTGTGCAGAGCCCTTGTTTCCACCCAGAGTTCTGGCCAGGGAAATGAGCAGTGCACTCCCCTGTGTCCACTTCAAACCAGTTCTGAGTGTAGCTTCCCTGTCACTGGGTTCAAAGCCAACCTGCTAATGTGGGCCTTGGGGACAACGGCTTTCTCTTCTTCAGGTCTCCCCTTACACTAAAGCATGAATGGGCAGACTTCATCTCTGTCCCTTTCAAGTTGAGGAAGTTTCTAAACCTACCCCAACTGTCCTTCCTGAGCTGATCAGGATCAATTGCTCCACGCCCAGTCCTTCCTGTCACCAAGCTGAAATCATTGTTCTCCTCTGGGAGCAGTTTTCACACCTCATTAATGTCAAGGACGAGTTCGCCAGGTGCGGGCAGCCTAATGCAAATTAGCACAAAGGAACCACAGGCAGGGAAAAGGTAGCATTCTAAAAGTTTATTAAAAATCGAACTTCACCAATGTATTGGACTTTAATAAATATGAGTAATCATCTTTGAATGGTTGTTTTAGCTGTTTACTCTCCAATATTACAGATTAAAGTTTATAAACTGTACTTTGACACTTTCTAGGATCTAGCTATAGCCTTCTAGTGACAATAGCTTTTAAGGGTTAGTCACTGGAGGAACATGTTAACTCTAATTTAGCAGATCGTTCACTTTTAAATATCAGACAACCTACCTTGTAGGTGACAAGGTGTTCCTTGGGGTTACTTAATAATAGTTAAAAACTGAGTTTCCTGCTGGGTGGACTGTAGGTTTAAACTGCAGCAATGAAGCTACAATGGCAGGCCTGAAGCCATGTTTTACAGGCCAACCCTGTGGGTGGCACATTAGGCCTACACTCCACAGGTTGCATTTAACTCCAAGGCCCTAGGTGCATTTTCTACACAATGTACTAGGGACTTATAGGCAAGTTAAATATGTCAATCAGGAAATAAGTCAATTTAACCATGTTTAAAGTCAGAGCACGGGCACTTTACTCCTGTTTAACAGGGGTAAAGTGAACAGAATTCTGATTTTTGCAAAACAGAGATGGCAAAAATTGGGGGGGGGAATCACACCAAACATGTTCACTTCCTATTGAAGTGGTCAGTAACAAGGACATTATACATCGCCTCAAATACTGCCAAGGACTGAGTTTAATGTTAGTTTTTTTTATTTTGTATTCCTTGAAAATACCCAAATTCATTTCCAAAAACATATAAAAGAATATAGGTTTCTTAAAAAAATGGTACTGCATTTTCAAAATCTTACCTCTAAATAGAACTCAAAAGGATATCTAGTTCTATTTGAAAAATAAATTGCAAACAAATTTAAAAACATCTTATCTGTATCTGTCAGTATATTTCCTTTTGTGCTCTACTTGATCTGAGAGAGTCAAGAGATTTTATGTTACGACCCAGAAGCAGTGACATAGGTTTTTGAAAGTGCCCAGGGGAGGCAAATCCTGTGTATCAGCAAGCAGCCGAAAGGCTGGTTGGAGAGAGGAGCAGAAGGAAGAAGGGCGTTTAAAAATTGGTGGTAATATAATTTTTCTCTTCATAGTTGTGAATAAGCCTGTTCAAACTGGTATGTGGGTGTGAAGCATCTCTGCAACTCAAATTAGGCTTTCCATATGGTGCTAAGATTAGCCTAGTGAATAGAAGAAGGAGGGTGGGATTGTTACGAAGTTAAGTTAAGGTATGATAAGTTGTAAGCTTTCCACACATCAACATTGTGTCCTACCCCAGATGAAATCAGGTGAAGATGGAGGTATGAAATTCTCTACAAGTGGAATTGTCACCTCAGCCCTACACTATTCCATCCCAGAGAGATGGAGCCTGGCAGCAGGTAAGATAACACTATGCATTAAGGCTCCAGAAATTATGCTTACTACTGTTCTCACCACAGTGAATGCTGCTGCCCACATCTTGAAAGGGACATTCAAGAGGGGTGCTGGCTTCATGTGATAATGAGGGAACTAGAAGGGTCACTTACGCTTAAGTTGGGTTTGTGTGTGAAGAAGCAGTACCTTGAGATTATCCATGCTGAGGCCTTCCAACAAAGGAAAGGCTTGCAGTCAGTACAAAGTGTGCGCACTGACTGGATTTAAGCTGCAATTTTGTTGAAAACATGCAACTCTATGAAACATCAGCAGGGAACTATATTTCCTGGAGGGCAATTGACTCCCATGCATCTAGAGAGGTGGCTGCCTTCTTGTATTTTCTGGTATAACTTCCATTGTGATACTTATCATCCCTATTAGGCAATTTGTTCTACAATCTTGCTGCAGACAGTCCTCGATACATTGATGTTGATTTTCAAGATGATACCTTTTTAAAGATTCTTCTAGAATATGGCTCATAATTCGGCTTTCTAGAACCCCTAGCACCAAGGACTTTGTCAATGTGCCAATCCGAGACAGAAAACCAGTTGGACCACAACCACCCCATAACCCACTGAGCAATATGTGAGTGAGATGTGTTTCAGGTAACGATCGTCCTTTGCGACATCACAGGTATACTTCGAGGAATCCAAACCCTCTTTCATTTAAGGAAAGGCTCACTCAAGAACACTATGAAACAATGGATATGTTTTAAAGATCTATTTTACAATCAAAATCCAATCCAAGTGCATACGATTTGAATTGTAAGTGCAATCAAAATAAATAGAATGGAAGCAGCAACGTTTACCAAAAGCATGAGCAATAAAAAAAAACTCCAACATATTGGCTATATAACTTTGTATCAAACCCACCTTCCTTCTTCTATTCACTAAACTAATCCTAGCACCAGAAGGAAAGCCTAATTTGAGTTACAGAGATGCTTTACACCTGCCTGCCAGTTTGAACAGTAAGGTTTTATGTTCACTATAACAGTAGAGTCTGCTATTCTCATCTTGTGCTGGCAGCTGGGCTGATAAGCAGAACAAGTGAAGACTAAGGGGCCCATTACGATGGCGGGCGGAAGCACTACCGCCGTGCTGGCGGATGCAAAAACCACCAGTTACCGCCCGCATGCCGCAGCCCACACGCCCGCCAAATTACGATGCGAAAAGCAGGCCAAACACCGCCGGCAAGCCAGCAACACCGTCCGCCATCAAAGTGCGCCCGCACACGTAGCGGCGCAGCACAACTGACACACACCGTCCGACGAAACACGTCCCGCCCGGCGCATAAATTACGATGCCGCAAACAAACGGCTCCCACGGCAAAGAGACACCGCACGTGAAAGAGAGGCGGAAACACGGACGCAGAGCACGGACAACGAAGAAGCGGCACCCGGGCATGAATCCAGCACTGCAGGCCCTTCCCATGCTTCTGCTGATGCACCACCAAGGACGCAACGTACCGCGGAGACGCAGGTAGGCACACACACAACAAGTGCACGCAAACAGCGCACACAGTGCAAGGGCGGAAAAAGCGGACAACCCCCCACCAGCGCGTGCACACTACACATCCACCATTGCATCCACATATGACACACAGGCCAAATCCTAACATCGCGGAACACATGTGTACACACCACCTGGGACTAGGAACCAACCACCCCGTCACGGCCCCAAAGCGCCGATGACGCCGCCACACATGCGCACAACGCAGAGGCCAACCGCAGCGCCATGCATGCGTCGCACACAGACACAGGGACACAACCAAGCAGCACACACATCAGCCCCACCCCGAACGCACATGACACGTGACAGGCCTGCCACAGACATGTCCCCAACGCCCAATTCACGGACAACACCCAACGCCACACAACCGACGCACACATGTCAGTGAAGTCACGCAACAGCAGGACACACCCCAGTGTAACAAACATGGCGAAGCACACAGCGGCGGCAACACCAACTAGGAGAAGCAGGGCCCCTTCGGGAAGAGGAACGCCAGTACCACACTGAAAAACCCATACCACCCTGCACATATGAACAAGACACATGAAACGGAACACCAAAGAGCCCGGTGACCGACAACAGGTGGCCCAAGAATTACATCCACACACAAGGCCCAACGCAGAGCGGAAAGGCAGCCTGCCGCCCACACAAGGGAGAGCAGACAGCACTGAATGACCTTCCATTCCAACACCGAAACCACAGCCCTACGACAGAAGCCGGTGAATACAGCCATTGTCCAAGAATAGACCAACACAGGCATGCCGAGGAGACCGACCACACGGCAGATAGCGCATATCACAGAAGCACACAACGGACGGGGAGGAAAGAAGAAAACACTCCCCCATGTCGGCCACATGCAAGTTAATTGGAAGGAGTCACACAGCACCGACCTTGAACTGTCTGAGAAGCATGTGGGAAGAGGGCCCGTGTCCTCCAAACAAGCCAACAGAACACAAGTCCTGTCTCCCCACGACTACACAGAGCTCACAGCAACCCCGGAGCGTGCACATTGCAGACTGCACACACAGCCGGAGCACGCCACCTCTACGAACCGCTGCGAAATGGCAACCGCAACACACCTACCCAACTACGCCGAAGAGCTCAAGCTGTACCAAACCAGCACGATACATACATTGGGATGCGATCTCCTGTCCCTGCTGAACGTAAGTTACCGACTGACTTACCGCATCACATTGTTCAGCTGCGTCATGCCCGTCTTCTACTGTCGGAGGTGTCCCTACCAGCATCCCGTCGAGATATGCCTCTCCAACCCGGCATGTCTGAAGGCGGACCTGCTACCACTACTCCTCCCTCTGGACGCACACGACAGGGCCTGCTCTGCCTATGGGGGCATGGCGTATGTGGCCAACATCGCACGCGCACTGAAATGGAACCACTGTGCCTCCACACGACGGATCATCGAGAACAGCTACATCGAATGTCACCCAGCATGCCCCATCATGGTCCTCCAAGGGACAACCTACGAACAACACCTTGACAGCCACCATCCGCTTCATTGGCTGGCAAACATGTACACCACCAATGACATGGAAGCCCTGCTGGGCGGCATCGCATACCTGACAACCTGTAAATACGTCGGACCACAACGCAGGTTCCCGAGTGACCTATGAAGTCCAACCCCGCACCCATGCTCAGCTTCCGCACGGACTGGCCAGTCACCACCACAACAGCCATACCAAACGACCGGCAACTGTAACCACACTATCAACGACATCGCCATGACATCGGATATGACCGGGACATGCACACTGTTCCCCATCACATCCAGGAACACTGCATGCATCGTGGGAGGCAGTGGCATGGGCTCTGTGCATCGCACCCACATGGACGGAACTGCACGAACAACCAGGACACGACATGGATCCAGCGCACATGGACACACACACCGCTCAGTGGACATGAATAGGTCGCCTGGAGTCTGTGGGTGCTGCACCCCTCCCACCCCCGCCCCGGGAATCCCATACCAGGACCTTTGCATGGACGACAAGTGCATACAACAACAACACGACCCCAGTGACTGTGACATGTCCAGTAACCACCACAGTGCAACAACAAGTGGCACGCCGCTGCATGCACGCAAGCACATGCCCTGATGTCATCTCACATGCACGCGTGCATGAGGAACAACCGCAGCAAACCTGTCACATGGAACTGAGATGGACTGTGCCCATGATGCCGAGCGGTCTGGTAGGCTACATGTATACCGTCTGTGTCAAAGTCCGCAGCTCCGCAGCTATACGTAAATGTACATTAGCACAGCCTTGGCCAAGCAGATGTAACCCCACACCCTATCCCATTTGTAATCATGCTCAGTATATCCTCAATATGTATTCCGCTGCCAGTAGTGTCCACTATACTGCATCACAGAGGACAGAAGACTCAATATAATGTTTGAAACCAGAACTGTCTCCGCTGACTCATTTCACAAGTACGAATGAGAGAGGATGAGAGTATGTGAAGTACACGGCAGTCGTGACATGACCATGTAGTCCACTGGTATTGGATGTCAACGCAAATGAGTAGCACTACTGTGGAAGACACACATGTGTCGTGTGAAGTCGTATGGACGCAGTGCTCAGGTGGGTGGGTGCGACGGGTAGATGCGCACATGCCAAGTTGGAGCACGCCGTGTTGGGAGGGCTCATGAACAGTACACCACCGCTTCCCTGGGCATTGTGAGAGGACACCTGTCGGGGGAGTGAACACGTGTGTGCACAGCAGCCGGGCACACGTACAAAGCGGTACCAGGCGCACCTCAGCCCACCCTCTGTGGACGAGCTGGATCCTGTTGTGCGCCCGCCATGCCCCTTGACAAGGCACACACAGCCCCAGTCGACCAGGTGTAACCCCAACATAGTCAATCCGCACAGGCGATACAGGGCACGGGATGGCAGTGGAGCATGGTGTGTGAGAGGTCTCCTCGCGCTCCTCCTGCTCATATCACGCAGGCAATAGAACCTCAACGTCCAGCATGGCAAAAGTCAAATGGAAGTGTAGGGGGACGCACCACAGCACGAGCAGCACTGACGTCACGGGAGGTGGCTCGCACCATCCCATCCATTGCCCATCATACCAACCACGCCACATGCCATTGCGACTAAGTGCAAGCGCGTGCGCCACCACCCCTGAGCCCTCCCCAGAGAGGCCAAAGAGTGAATGTGTGGGCCATCAGCCACAGACGGACGCGGCATGGCCGCAAGGGCAGCCACAGCCACTGGGTGTCGCAGGTGGCGGATCCGGAAGGCGAAGACTGTGATGCATAGTCCATGCAGGCCGGGTCTCCATTTGGGGCACCACGCAGGTGGACGGCGTCCCGCCACACATCATACCCTGAGACAGCCCACTCGTGCAACTGGACCCACACATACACTCCTTGCCCTCTCTGGTGCAAGCTTGGGGCTGCCTGTGCAAGCGCTAGCCTCGCAGGTGAGCATGCATATTGGGGGCGAGGGGAGGACATGAGGGCTGGGGCGAAGATGACTGTATCACTGTCAGTTAGTACAAGGGATGACCCAGATGTGGAAAGGAAGAGACGTGTCCCGTGTGTACTGCAACTAGTCGCCAATCCAACTACCCCCATGTCCGGAATGTAAGCCCGCACCTAGGCCCGCCCATCCGCCACATCGAACATACCACCAGCACGACAACCTTCCCATTCGAAACACTGACTGGGGGTGGCGACCAGTGAACAATCATGTGTAGCCTACCCACGCGTACATGTGGGCCCTCCATGATCCATGTCACCTGCGGCAAAGACATGACATGCGCAATGAGGGAAGTGAGGAGAGCTGTCCGCCCCACGCGCAGAAGGTGCATCAGCTCCACAGACCCAGCAGCGAGTCCAGCAGGGGTCACATGTGCAGGGGCAGCTGTGCCTGGTGTGAAGGCACATGCATATAGACAGCACATCGACCAATGTGTAGTCTGCCCACATCCACAGTCCATCATCATGCGGACATAGGAATTGAACACAGGGCAACACATCTTAGCTGGTGCACCCACCGTGACCAACAATGCGCAATCATCGACGTACCCGCCCTGTGCATGGCCCCCCCCAACGGAGGCACATCCAGTGCCACCATCCCACACACACAAGCCTTCCACGGAACATGCTGTGTCCAATGGTCAGTACAGAGTCAGCGCCCATCTGGTGGATCCTGAACAGGAGACACATGCACACACATGCCAGCTCCCACTATGTACGTCTGCCACCTGGCACGTGCAATGTAACCTCTCACCTGTGACGTGTGACTGCAAGCACACAGCCGTCTTGGCATGGGGCTGTCAATGTGGACACCAGTCAATGTTTCGGGAGCTGTGATCCGTACAGTGCTGTACTTAGGGTGCAGTGCTGACACCTACTACTGTCTCATATCCCCTCGTGCCACAGGTCCCACTTGTATTGGCCGCTCAGTCCGTGCCCACATCGTCGTCGTCGTGTGCCATACTCATCCAGCCTCGGAAGCAGTACCATGCTCAGCAGACACTCATGTTGCCGTGGCGTTGCCGCTTGACGAATATGCAGTCAGTCCCCATCAGCACGCCCCGCAAGTCATTGGGGCCTAGATCCCCATGTGCATGCACATGGCAGTGGTATGTCTCACTTGCCATTGCCATTGTTGGGAGACCTGTGTAAGTGTATTGTGGCCGTGCCGTCCCAGCTTGACAGCTGGGCTGTGGCTCATGTGCTTGCTCAGTCATGTCAGTGATGTGTATGCGAAATTGCTATGTGCCGTGTTGCTTTGACATGTGTCCTCTGCCATTTAACCCAGGCGGAGACCGAACATTGACCGCCCATACCAATTGCTGGCGGACATGGACGATACAGAGGTAATCAGGAAGTTTCGGCTGGACAGGCCAACTCTGCATCGACTGTGTGCCATGTTAGAGCCCCATCTCCGTCCCCGCAGGGTGTATCCGACTGCTGTCACCCCCACGGCTAAGGTGATGGCCGCCATGCATTTCTTCGCCACTGGGTCATTCCAGCACACAGTGGGCAGTGGAGGAGGGATGTCCCAGCCCATGTTCAGCAAGGTGCTGAGGGATGTACTGGCAGCCATGATGCTGTACCGGAACAGGTACATCAGATTCCCCAGGGCTCGTGAATTGGCGGCAGTGAAGGGTGCATTCTATGCCCTTGGCAGAATCCCACACGTCGTGGGAGCCATTGACTGCACTCATGTTGGCCTTGTTCCACCACAGGCCACTGAGCACCTGTACCGCAACAGGAAGCACACGCACTCCCTGAATGTGCAAGTGGTGTGCCTTGCGGACATGGTGATCACCCACGTGTGTGCAAAGTTTCCAGGCTCGGCCCATGACGCACACATAATGCGCAACAGCATCTTGCCACGACTGATGGCCAATCTGCAACAGGATCGTGGCTGTATTGTCGGTGAGTATGTGGAGTGGTGTAGCGTGCTGGTTGTGCGATGCTGTCCCCTGTCCAGTTGGAATAGCAACGGTTCTCTGTGTCCCTCACACCCAGGTGACTCTGCGTATCCGAATGGGGCATGGCTGCTCAGTCCATTGAGGAATCCTCGCACCCCAGCAGACGATCGCTACAATGAGGCACATGGGAGGACCAGACGTGTGGTCGAGCGTACCTTTGGCCTCCTCAAGTCCAGGTTCAGGTGCCTGGACCGCACCGAGGGTGCACTGGCGTACTCCCCACAGAAGGTGTGCCAGATAGTGGTGGCGTGCTGCATGCTGCACAATCTGGCCATTCGGAAGCAGATCCCCCTCATTGTGGATGACGGAGATCAACCAGGGCCCCAGCCCGCAGACCAGGACAGCTCGAGTGAGGTGGACAGCGGAGAGGAGGAAGCTGGGAATGTGCGCCAGCAGCTCATCGCCCGCTACTTCACTTGACGGTGAGTGTCCATGTACGACGGATGATGTGTCTGTATCTATGCAGGTGTGTGTGTGCTGTGTCAGGGTGGCCGTATGTTCACTGCGTGCAGTGTGTCAACGCTCCATGGCCAGGGTAGTATGCCACTGTTGGTGGCTGTGGCATTGTGCCCTATTGCTCTGTGCGATGTGTGTACATTGCTTGTAGTTGTTGACATGTACTGTGTGATGGGTGTGTGACACACTCATTGAATGTGCTCCTGTTCTGTCTCCCACCCCTAGGTCCCTACAGGCCCTCCGGATTCCATTTCCATGCCACGCATCAGGTGCCTTTCCGCCCAAGGTGGCCGTTGTATTCCGTACAATAAAGACACAGGGCACAAACAGCAGTTAGTGAAAAAGGTGCATTTATTACAAACTGTGACATGTGATTGTGTGTAAGGTGATGACAAAAGTGGTGCGTGCAGTGACAATGAGCTGTCGGTCATGGCTGCGTGATGATCAGGGTGTACCCACTGGTTCTATGTCCATAGTCCAACACACACATGCCATCCAGATGGCTGTGTGGAGTGGGATCGTAGAGCAAGTCAATGCAGTGGCTGGTCAAGGAAGGCTGGCGGAAGGCTGGCTGGCTGCCTCACTTGCGACTGGAGCGTGCGAAGTCCTCCCGGGAGATCTGTTTCCTCTTCGGACGGCCCCTTCCACGTTTGGGAGGGGGTGTGTGGTGGCGACCTGCTGGTGGTGGGTGAGGTGTGCTCACTGGCTGTGGACGCAGGGGAAGTGGACACTGCTGCCCGAGCCTGCGCCCTAGCAGGTGGTGGCGGAGGTGGTGTTGCTGGCCTTGCCTGTGACCCCACCGCCACCACCAGCTGGCCCATGAGGTCCACGAGTTGGTCCATACGGGACACGAATTGGCCCATATGGGCGTCCATGGACCTCAGCACCCCCAGCACCTCCCGCGTGTCAGTAGCAGACCTGGCCCATTGTCCTTGGGCCTCTTCATAGGCCCCAAGGACTCTGGCCATTTGAGGCAGGGCATGGCTCCCAGGGGAGGCTGGCGTTTCCCTGACCCTGCTCCTCCTACCAGTCCTGCTGCCACCGGCCTGCCCACTAGCCACATTGCTCACCACGGTCCTCGCTGTGGCTCCCAGGGTGGATCCAGTCGGCCGGGCCACCACCTGCGCTGGGGCTGGTGCCAGCGAAGACGTGGTGGTGGTGGAGGCGGTGGTGGTCGGTGCGGCGATGGTGGCGGTTGCGGCAGTGGTAGTGGCCGCAATGACCGTGGGTGTGGCCGCAACGACAGTGGCAGCAGGGGACTGGGACTGTTCAGCATCCCTGGATGATGGGTTGGTGGGTAGGAGGGGTCCTGGGGAGCGGCTGGGCCCTGCCACGCCAGATGGGCCAGCTTGGTGGTCCGTGTCCGAAGAGGTGGACAGATCCTCCAGATCCGTGTGTCCTCGTTGGGGGCTTGTAGGCTGGCTGTGCTGGCTGCTGTCTCCATCCCCAGCGTCCAGCAGTTCGTCACCTGTGGAGAGAATGAGATTTGTTATTGTGTTGCACCTGGCGAAGTATGTATTAGTCGTCTGACATTGGCAGTTCGTGCAATCTCGTACATGGGTTTCCCGGAGGCGAGTGTGTGGCTGTGGCATCTGTAGGTGTGTGTGCTAGGCAATGGGACTGTGTGCTGTGCACATGTGGCATGGGACGGATTGGCCATGCCGATGGGTGTGTTGCTTTGCCCCTACTCATTGTGACTCTGGTGTATGCGGGCTCCTGGCCCATCCTGGGTCTGGTTTGTACTTTGCTTTTGGAGTTCAAATGGAACGCTTAGGAACGCATATGGCAACATGGGGGCCATGCCCCAGATTCGCATTTGGGATGGAATATGCTTTTGGGGTTCAAATGGAACGCTTAGGAACGCATATGGCAACATGGGGGCTATGCCCCAGATTCGCATTTGGGAGGGTATATGCTTTTGGGGTACATGCTGTGAGCCATGGGTGCCGAACGTGACATGTGTTGTGGCAGCATGACAGTGCATGGTCTGAGGTGTGTGCATGCCTGACATGCCCTGCATATTTGCTGTCTGTTGTGGTTACTGGACATGGCATTGGACGCATCGTTATGAGTGAGTGATAGTTGTGTGCCAGCCAACGTATTGCAGTTGTCCCATCTCCTTGGTGTGCGTGCTGCCCTGTGCCATGTGCATCACTGCAGTGCTCGGGGGGGTGTGGCCCATGTTGTGTGTTGTTGCTCACAGTGTGTCGTGCGCTTAATTGACTTCTGGCACATGGTTGGTCATGGGCATGTGTCTTAGCGTGACTGCTGTATGTGTGGCAGCTGTGCGGATGACATGCCTTTCATGAGACTGGGGCTGACGGATGGGATGGATGGTATGTTGTATGTGCATGGTGTGTCTGTGTGTTTGATGGGTTCAGTGGTGTTCGTGTGCATTTCTGTTGTTCCGCTCTGTTGCGTCTAGTGTTGTTTGTCTTACATAGGCGTAGTTGTGGGGTGTGTGGTTGACAGGCAGTAGGGGCTACATGGACAGGACTTCAATGGTGTTTCGGTTGTGTGTGATGAGTTGCACAGTGGCTGCCGTGTGGGACTATATTCAGTGTGGCTTGTGCATGCAGACGTGGCTCCTTGGGTGTTGCTATGTCTGTGATGGGTCATGTGGGGTGTGAGTCTGCTGTTCATGTCCGTGTGCACATTGTTCACTTGTTCGTGACGGTGGGCGGTGCTGCGTGTTCGTGTGCTACGTGACATGTCCCATGTGTTGGTGGTGTTATGGTCCTCATGCCTCCAGTAATCCAGCCCTGTCCAGTTTCCCACCTGCAAGTTGTTCGTGCGTGCACTGTACTGGATGCCACATGGCTCTTAGCGGGGGTGCTCCATGTTGCAGGTCTGTGGGGGTGGGGGGTGTAGTGGGTCGTGGGGGTGGCTGTACACCCACTGACACTGATTGCTGTGGACCGTGATGTCTGCCTTTCGGCTGTTGTTGTGCACTGCGGTGGCTGACACGTGGGTGTGGGGTGTGGGGGATGCTCCTCCTTGCTGTGCTGTGGGACTGGGGCCTGGTGTGTGTTGTACTTGGGCTGTCCACCGTCCCACCCACTGCACTTTGTGTTCCTGCCACTTACCTGTTACTTGTCAGTTGGTGCAGCTGTGCCTGACACATGGGTGTGGGGAGTGCTCCACCTTGCTGGTCTGTGGGAGTGGGGGCCTGGTGGGTGTTGTACTTCAGCTGTCCCCCTCCGACCCACTGCACTTTGTGTTCCTGCCACTTACCTGTTACTTGTCAGTTGGTGCAGCTGTGGCGGACACATGGGTGTGGCGGGTGCTCGTTGTGGCGCTTCTGGCATATTTGTGGACCTGTTGGTGGTTACGTGGCTGGCTTAGTGTACACATGTCCCCACGCATCTTCCAGTTGTTCGGTTTGGCCTGTGTGTGGTAGTGTCTGTTGCATGTGCGTGTGATGTGTTGTGTATTGTGTGCTGGACATGGGGGTGTTTGTCCCTGGGAGCTGTGGCATGGTGGTTGCGCATGTGTGTACATAGCGGTGTGCTGGTATACATTAGTTTGTACTTACCAGCCTCCACTCCCCTGCTAATCCGGCGAGGATCTCCGGATGGATTACGACTCGCACCTTCTCCTCCCACGCTTTGAAGGTCTTAAAGAGCGCGGGATTCCCTCCGCCAGTGACGGCAGCCAGCTCTCTGTTTTTGCCCTCCTTCTTCTTGACCAGGCTCTTTACGTCATTCCAACGTTTGTTTATCTCGGTTCTGTTCCTGGGCAGGGTCCCGACTGCATTGACCTGGTCTACGATCCGGGTCCACATTCTGTTTCTGGTGGCTAGTGGTGTGTGCTGGACCATGTTCCCATAGATTTGTGGGTACACCTTGATGATCTCGTCGACCATGACCGTCAGCTCCATGGGCGTGAACTTGGGCATCCTTTGTGGTGCCATGGTGTTTGTGGTGGTGGTGCGGTGTGTGTTGTGTAATGTGCAGGGGTTTGTGGTGCCGGTGTTTGGTGGTGGTGGTGGTTGTGATGTGTGCGTTTCTGTGGTGTGCTGCTGTCCTTGCTGTGTCACTGTGTCCTCTCCTCTCCTCTCTGGTTTGCAATGTAGCAAGGGGTTGTGGTCTGTGGGAGTGCTGCTTTTGTACTCACCTATGTGGGTGTGTCCTCATGGTCTGTTGTTTTCAGGTGTGTTGTGTCTGGGGTTCTGGCCTTTGTATTTTTTGTTTGTCCGGGGGGTGTTTTCGGGATGTGTACTGTGCTTGTGTATTTGTGCGTGCCTTGCTGTGTGGACTTGTTGGCCATGTTGTGTGCTATTGGTTTTGTGTGCGGATGGTTTCTGTGCAGGTACGTGGGCGCCATGGCTTCTGCCGTGTCGATTCTCATCGGCGTTGTTTGCGCTGGCGGGCGGTATTTTTGTTGTTTTTCCGCGCTCATGGCGGTGCGATCGTAATTTCACGTGCGGTGTGTCGGCCGTGAGGGCGGGCGGTTTTGTGTTGTCGTGCGTGTTTCCGTCCGTGGCGGGCGGTTTGACTCCGACTCGGACGATGGCGGGCGGTATTTTGTATGATTTTTCCGCCGATGGCGGTTTTCAGTTTGTGTACTCATAATGGCGTGGTCGGTGTTCAGGCGGTGTGTGCGGGCGGATTTTTGCCGCTTCCATGCCTGGCGGATTTTTTTACGCCGGGTATCGTAATGTGCCCCTAAGTGCCTCCCTTTACCTTTCAGCCAAAGAGGTGATGTGATTCTGCATGGCCTAACTCATCTGTGTTGCTGGGCATAAAGTTCCTCTCTAACACTTCACTCCTTCTCTAACCCTTCAATTTTTAGCTTATATAACATCATTTTGTCTTTGTTGAATCTTTCAGGTTAATAATTAACCGAAAGTGGCCTGCTGCCCTTTGACTTATTTTTATTTTGTTGATGTATGTTCTTTGATCAATATTAGCAAAAGAGAAACTTAGTTATCAACTTGCCATGAAACTTTGTCCACAGCTCAACAACAATTATTTGGAACAGAACAGTCAACTTAGAATAAATGCTGTGAAGATATTCCACCAGAATTGATTATCAAGTTGCAGAGAAGAATGACATCAAAATAAATGTACACTGGCTATTAATCACTTGCACTCACATTTAAATGATTAACAGTTGTAACCCAAAAGGCAGATACCTACAAGAGAAAAAACATAGGAAACAGTGTCATGGCCTTGAGTTCCCCAAGGATTGGATTATGGGTAATTTGCCTCTCAGAGAGGTATCCTGAATTAGATTGTGATACAAAAATGAACTTTGAACTCTTTGTGAGCGTTTATTTGAACTCAAAGGACTGGGGTTATATGCTTTGCTAAAGTTCTTGTAACGGAAAGGCACTACATTTTATGGTTCAAATCTTTTTATTGTAGTTATAAATTCAAACATAGAAGAAGAAAAAGAAACAGTGCCAGACTAATGGAAACGCATGGCAGAGGCTACGCAGAGCCCACGAGCAGTTTATGTGCATGCTAGTAAAACATTATCAAATGAACAAACCCAGGTTAAGTCCCTCCCCCATTCACCAATTTATTTGCTTTACAATGTGAACCGGTGTGTTTTATTGTGTCTCAGAAGGTGCTGCGGCAAGCGTGTCAGGTAAGTGCAGCAACCGCAAGTATTTGGGACATGTGAGCTCTGGGAAATCTTGTGAAAGTAGGGTCAGGAAGGGAAGCCAAAGCTCTTGAAAAGCTGAGCCCTGCCCCGCCAAGGTAAGTGTTATTTTCTCTATTCCTAGAATGTGCCACAATTTCTTAAGCCACCCTGAGTGTGTCTGGCTGTGTGAAGTACCCCAGTGAGCTAAAGTGTTCTGCATGGCTGATCCTAGTGCTAATCCTATCAATCGGCCCCTCTTAGATTTCAAAGGGTAAGACAGCGGGTCGGGGACCCCCAGCAGTACATGTGCGGGAAACCTCAGTAGCTGGGTATCTAAATGTTTATCTATCTCATCCAACACTTGGGTCCAATACTGCTGTATTTGAGGACAGTCCCACAGAATGTGGACCAACGTTCCCTGCGTGCCGCAGTTTCTCCACCAGTCAGCGTTCAAGGAGGGTAATTAATTTTGGTGGGAATTCTTTGGCTGCAGTGTAGTGACAGTGCGTTTATTAACTGGACATTTAGACACTTGAATTAGCGGTATTAGACCGCATCGTTGGGGGCGTCGTTAGAAAATATTTTAGACTCCTCCAGTGTCTGAGAGCTAAGGATATCTGTCCATTAAGTCAGGCCCTGGTTGTTGATAATGTGTTGAGTGGGGGGCGGCTTGACTTTTTTTCCCCCTATGCTCCTTTCTGTGTTGATGAAACAAATATAATACCTTGGGAAGGATCACCATCTTAACGGATGCCACTCTGCCCAGCCACGAGATCTGGTGATGCCTCCATCTCTGAAAATCCGCTTGGATTTGTTTGTAAGTAGCTTCGTAGTTTGCAATAACCGTGGCTTGAGTAGTTGGTATGTAATGTAGGGAAGAATATAGGTGAAAGGTTGCAATGTTACCTGCACCTTTATAGGGTACCTATATGGAATATAACACTGAAACCGGTCCCAGGATGCTTGTTTCCGGGTCCAGGGAGGACCTGGCTTGGCAGTTCGGGATGGACTGTTCCACAAGGAACAGGGTCAAGACTGATTTGCATATAACTGGGTCCAAACTGGGGTGGTGTGGTAAGCAAAAGAATGGTGGATTTAACCCAGATCCCTGTGACTGGGGGTGAATGTTTGCATTGTCCAGTATTCCGTCCATCAATTGTTTCTTTTGCTTATGTCACCCTAAGTGGGAAGGGTATGCCCAGATGTGGGTTCCGTGCTCACTACACCACTGAATTCAAGCTAGCCTGGCTGAAGAAGGGTGATGCCCTGAAACCGGTCCCAGGATGCTTGTTTCTGGTCCAGGGAGGACCTGGCTTGGCCGTTCGGGCTGGACTGTTCCCACAAGGAACAGTGTCAAGACTGATTTGCCTATGGCTGGGTCCAAACTGGGGTGATTTGGTGAGCAAAAAAATGGTGGATTTAACCCAGATCCTTGTGACTGGGGTGAATGTTTGCATTGTCCAGCATTCTGTCCATCAATTGTTTCTTTTGCATATGTCATCCTAAGTGGGAAGGGTATGCCCAGACTTGGGTCCCGTGCTCACTACACCACTGGATTCAAGCTAGCCTGGCTGATGAATTTGTACCAAACTTCATACACTCTGTATTGGGAAGCATCTTTGGAGGACTTCCGCTCATCCTGTTTCTAGTAGCAGGTATCCTGATTGTTTTCCATCTGCTACGCAATGGACATCCCAGTCACCAAAGAGATGGAAAAAGCGTGTAGTTCCTACAGAACCTATACAGGATCTCCGCGTTTGGATAACATAAACTCTGGCACTGGTGGCAGACTGATTCCGTGCACCCCCACCGGGTATGTTAGCCTGTCTGTATCAGCTAGCTCACAGTGCCACTAGAATCTCCTCTTATCGGGGAGAGAATAGTTCTTGGCAACCTCAGAACATGACAACACTGATCCCTCAGGATCGTGGAAACAATGTACTACTTTTTGCTCAGTCACTCGTGCTCACTTAGTTTGTCTCAGAGAGATACACAGAATAAACAGGCTGGGCGTTTTCAATAAGAATTTATTGAACAGTTGTTATTCTAGTGTAGAATAGTTGAGCTGCAACAACCATTAGACAGTAGCAGAGATATATGAATAGAAGTACTACGAAAGTAAAGGGATGGTAAAGTTCTACCATCTTGTAATAATCATGAATACATACAAGTATATGAAACACATGATAAAAATTGTGCACTCCTATGATGCCTCCCTAACTAGATGTAGCTAAATGTACCTAGCATCTGTGTAGGTGTTATGCCAAGAATGCCTCTAGGATCTAGTCAACCTCATTACCTGAGGATGAGAGAATATGGGACCCCGTCCTGGTCTCGAGTTGGACACCCCACGAGGGATGTTAGACCACTGCGAGCTGGAGCGTCTGCATGCTGGAACCTCAGCGTCTCTGGTCAGTGTGTCAGCCAGGAAGTCTCCATCTCCTCTTTTCTTCTAAGCAAGATGTGATGTATATATACCCATTTGTCTCCCCAGGGGTCCTACCTTGCTGTGTTACTGTGTCGGCCTAAAGGATGACATTGGGCCTGAACTTTATACAGAGATATTATACAGGAGATGTCAGTCCTGTTGTTAATCCTCCTGTGCTTCCAAGAAGCCTCATGCATAATGTATGAGATTCGAACTAGGGAAAAACCCGCGTTCTGAATGCAGTGTCGTATCTAGGTAAAAGGTCAGTCCCTAAGAACCGTTATGTATGTAATGTAGGGAAGAATATAGGTGAAAGGTTGCAATGTTACCTGCGCCTATATAGGGTACCTATATGGAATATAACACCCACTCCTCTTCCGACTGGACGACATATGTAACTTATTACCGTACTACTAGTCTAACTAGATATTGGTACGCACAAAGTTTATAAAACATTTGTTTTGCTAAAATGTTTCAAACTTCTAAAAATTTCTAAAAAACTTAAAAATGTTTAAAAAAACATTTTGCAAGCCATAGCTCTAAAGTGTCCGTGGTTATAGTCCAAACCACTATAAGCATTAGAAAGCCATGTATGCCCAATAAATGAAAGGAATGTCAATGTCAATTTTGTTTTTGAGTTCCAAATTATAGCTTGTTTAAAAAAGGGCGAATTTCTTCCAGCAAACGAAGAGCCAAAATGAGTCAAATGTTTATGTGTCCTGGCTGGTAGACGCAACATTTTCGTTGCTTGCTTCCGCAGTAGACAGCCCCTGTAACACCTCGCAGAGTACGTCAATTGAGCACAGATGATGTTCCACACTGTTCGCAGCCGGTGCTGGGGCAGCCTGTGCGCCGTCCAAAGCCTGGGTGCCAGAGGAGGAGCCGGTGTCCATACCAACAGGTGCTATTACTACCTGTGGGGGCTCAAGTAATGTCGCCATCAACATCGGAATACGCTGAGGACACTGCAGAACATGGGCCGTTATCGGGTCCAGTAAAGCATTCACGTCCGGTTGTGCACATGATGGGAGTGTCAAACAAAGGTCTAACACGCATTCTTCTCCGCAAAACAGGCATCGGAGGACAGGTAAGATGCAGTCCATCCAGACTGGTCAAAATGACAAGAACCAAGATGCACTTAGTTCCCTTAGGCGAGGCGTGCCTAGATGTTGTACCATGCGGTCACGGTATTTACGCTCCAGGAGTGCTTTTTCCATCTCCTTGGTGACTGGGACATCCCTTGCGTAGCAGATGGAAAACAATCAGGATACCTGCTACTAGAAACAGGATGAGCGGAAGTCCTCCAAAGATGCTTCCGAATACGGAGTGTATGAAGTTTGGTATAACTCCAAGTACCGTCTGAAAGGTGCCCAGAAGTCCAGAACCTATGTTCTTAAATAGGTGGAGTATGCCTGTCGTATCAGACATGTTAAAGATACGATTTACCATTTCTGCGAAATGGAAAGGGCAGTTTGTATGGATAAGCGCCTGTATCTCTGCCGAAGACCTTGCAATCTGGAGATCAAAAGTCTCTCGAGCAGAGGTTAAGGGCACAGACTTCTGTAAAAGCATGGCTTTCATTCTGCTTAGAGTATCAAACCGTATTAAAGAAACATTCATTGAAGGCCATAACGGCGCCTCCCTGATTGTATGTGTCGGTGAAAACAATGCTTGCACACAGCAAGCAACCCTGGAGCTCACGGTTACCAGATATGCGATGCCCAGGAGCATTCCGCAGCAGCCTTGACTGTTCAGCATCAAGTAACTACGGGCAAACCTCGCTCTCAGATCACCCTCCGACCCATCCAACACCGACGACGCCTCCTGCAACCTCAGACGATGGATAGACGACTGTGCCAACACCCTCGCCCCGCTGAAAAAACTCACCTACAGTGACACCACCAAAAGAGCCAGCTGGTTCACCCCGGAACTCCTAGCTTCCAAGCGTACCTGCCGGAAACTAGAGAAGAAATGGCACAGTGAAAAGACACCGGACAGCCACGCAGCCCACAAAGACGCCATCCGTAACCACCACCACCTCATCAGGTCCGCCAAGAGGATCTCCTTCAAAGACCGCCTCGACAACAACGCACACAACAGCAAGGAGCTCTTCAACATCGTGAAGGAACTCTCCAACACCAACGACATCCCGCCGTCGCAAGCCCTGTGCGATTCCCTCGCCACCTTCTTCCACTGCAAGATCGCCGACATCCACGACAGCTTCAACACCCAGACAGCCCCAACTGAGACAGATGCACCAGACCCGCCGCACACCATCGACCACGACCCCTTGCCAGCCTGGGCCAGCGTGAACATCGATGACACCATCAAGACCATGAGCACGATACACTCCAGCTCCCCGTCAGACCCTTTCCCGCACCACATCTTCAACAAAGCCAGCAGCTCCATCGCACCCCACCTGCGCAACGTCATCAATCTCTCCTTCGAGACCGCGACCTTCCCAGAGAGCTGGAAACACGCCGAGATCAACGCCCTACTCAAAAAACCCAAGGCGGACCCGAGAGACCTCAAGAACTTCCGGCCCATCTCCCTGCTTCCGTTCCCAGCCAAGGTCATCGAGAAGATCGTCAACAGACAGCTAACCCGATACCTCGAAGAAAACAGCATCCTGGACCCATCCCAGTCAGGGTTCCGCAGCAACCACAGCACTGAGACTGCCCTCATCGCCGCCACCGACAACATCAGGACCCTGCTGGACAATGGTGAGACCGCAGCCCTCATCCTGCTGGACCTCTCCGCCGCCTTCGACACCGTCTGCCACCGCACTCTACCCGCACGCCTCCACGACGCAGGGATCCGAGACAAGGCCCTGGAATGGACCACCTCCTTCCTCGCCGGCAGAACCCAGAGAGTCCGCCTCCCACCATTCCGATCCAAAGCCTCCGAGATCATCTGCGGCGTACCCCAGGGATCATCCCTCAGCCCGACACTGTTCAACATCTACATGGCCCCGATCGCACGCATCGCCAGACAGCCCGACCTCAACATAATCTCCTACGCCGACGACACTCAACTGATCCTCTCCCTCACCAAGGACCCCCTCGCCGCCAAATCCAACCTCCACGAAGGAATGAAGGCCGTCGCCGATTGGATGAAGAACAGCCGACTAAAGCTGAACACGGACAAGACGGAGGTCCTCATCCTCGGCTCCAACCCCTCAGCCTGGGACGACTCCTGGTGGCCAACGACACTGGGGGCAGCCCCGACACCCACCGACCACGCACGCAACCTGGGAGTCATCCTCAACTCAACGCTCTCCATGGCCAAGCAAGTCAACGCAGTCTCCTCCTCCTGCTTCAACACCCTCCGCATGCTTCGCAAGATCTACAGGTGGATCCCGACAGATACAAGAAGAACAGTCACCCAGGCCCTCGTCAGTAGCAGACTCGACTATGGGAACGCCCTCTACGCGGGAGCCCGGCCAAGCTCATCAAGCGACTGCAATGCATACAAAACGCCTCCGCACGCCTGATCCTCGACGTACCACGCCACAGCCACATCACCCCCCACCTGAGGAACCTGCACTGGCTCCCCGTCGACAGGAGAATCTCCTTCAAACTCCTCATCCACGCACACAAGGCACTCCACAAGACCGGCCCAGCCTACCTCAACAGACGACTCTTCTTCTACGTCCCCAACCGCCAGCTCCGCTCCGCCGACCTCTTCCTCGCCACCGTCCCTCGCATTCGAAGAACAACCACCGGCGGCAGATCCTTCTCCCACCTCGCCGCCAAGACCTGGAACACCCTTCCACTCAGCCTACGACAGACCCAAGACCTGCTGACCTTCAGGAGGCTACTCAAGACCTGGCTGTTCGACCAGTAGCGGCACCCCCCCCCTTTTTTTCCCCAGCGCCTTGAGACCCTCGCGGGTAAGTAGTGCGCTCTACAAATTCTGTGATTGTTTGATTGATTGATTTGAAAGTAGCCTGAATGCTGGAGTAATCACTGCAGCTGGGGCACCCCTCAAATGACAGGACAAGTTCGCTACAGAACCATTACAAGCCCCGTGCAGCATTATATCCTGGCATATGAGTGATTCACTTAAAGCGTTCTCACAGTTCGTACCGCTTAGAAACACTTCTCGATCCCCACTCCGGCATCAAAATCTGTATGGTAATTCCCATGATTCCTTAATGTATTCCTTACCCATTTCTTCATATCTGCCTACCTGCTTTTGTTCAAGGCAATACTGAAACTGAAAAGTAGTGACCGGTAGAGTTATTTGGCCATGGATTAGCCATTCTGTGGACTGTAATTCTGCCACTGTAAATGCTAATCTATCCAGTTTTTCGATACACAGCATTGCATATTTTGCTCCCCTTTGTGCCATTTCTATCTGTTTATCTGTTAGATTGTATTCAGAGAACAGAGACGTGCTGTTAATATAACGCCAAGGCACATAGCCTGCACACAAAGATTGCAGCGTCCAGCTTAACAACATAATAGAACGTAATTGAGATTGCCCGTGTTGTAATATGGCCAAATCTTGTTCTAGTATGTCTATCGCAGAAGATACAATGTTGCCTAAGGAATATATCCCGGAGGTCAATGTAGTTAACCCATTGTCTACCACTGCTAGAGATTTTTCTAGATTTATACGGTCTATTTCACGTAATCTCTCTGCGGCCTCTTGTTGGGATATTTTCCATATTTCATTGTAGACAGCATAAATGAAACGTTTCTGACGTGGCTTCCTGGGACCTAGTAAAAAATCCCTGAGATCCACATCCTGTGACAGTAAGGATAAGTGTTGTTTCACCTTCGTAAGTGTTGATGTTTTTAGCCAATCAAGGCACAACTTCCCAACACTGTAGGATGTCACTACCCCTGGATGTTCTCTCTGTACGTAACGTGGATCTGGCCTATGAATACTGAACCCTTCGGTTTTACCCATGAATCTCGCCTGACAACTATTGGTGTCTGTGGGCCAAATCAACCATTTCTTCCAATCGGGGTCTGATCTGTTGTATTGTATAATGTCATCTACTGTAATCTCTTTCTGTGATGTTATGTTACCCTCGTGTGTGATGGAGTCGGCAGCCGAGGTGTGTTCAAGACTTTGTTCTTGGCTAGTCCAAGGCAAGACGCCTGTTGCACTGTCTCGTTCCAAAACATGATCTGTTGAGGGATAAGGCATGTTCTAACAAAGCTTCAGTTCCCTGAACTTGCCATTCTCTAGTACCCCAGACTGATCTTAGGTCTATGGTGTCTTTCTATAAGTCGAAACCTTGTTCAGACAACTGGGCAATAAAGGAAGCAGAGTAAATCTGTTTGGTGTTTGTTAACATATTTTTCTGTGCTGATGTTGGTGCAACCTTATAATAATATGCGGCTGGGTCAGACATATTAAACCCTGAAAAATATGGAAACTTTTGTGTAAATGTTTTTGAACTGCCTTTCGGCGGTGTTGGACAATGTTCCCACTGGTGGTATGTGAACACATTTCTAGGATTAGCAGATTTATGCAGAAAATGATGACCATAGTGTTGATAACAATACATTGTTTCGAAATCTGATGTGCTTTCCAGTGTTTCACTATTAGACAATGCAGCAGATTTTTTTAAGTCAGACAACATGTTATTTACAGTTTCAAAGTCCCAATCATCGGAAAATGTACTTGAGGTAATGATATCACTCAATGATATTTTAAATAAATGAGGAATTCTTAAAAGTTCGGTCGGACCAAATATATCGAAATCAACCTTGTCCCAAACTATACCATCAGGTATAGGAACTGCTGTAATGTTCACTGATGACAAGTCTCTTTGTTCTTGATGAGATGATTGATGTGGTTTTAAAATTAAATTCACCTTTTGGGCTGCAGAGCTTTGTCGAAGGTACTTTCCATTGACAAGCATGCTAAAAACTATTACTAAGCCTAACAAGAAAAGAAAGAAAAGTATCCCGGTAATTACCCATAGTTCTACCCAAGGTGATACCAGGTAAGTCTTCTTAAGAATGTCAGAAAGTCTTTAACTTGCTGCTTGCGTGATTGTTGGGCTGGCATCGTTTCAAGTTCACTTGGATCCAAAGAAAACGAATCAAAGTTTATGAAGTAGCCAGAAGCAGTTTGATCAATTGTTGGTACTGCATCAGGATTTGTGGAAATCGTAGTTTGCTCTTGTTGAGGCATGTTGATGTAGACATCTGTATTTGGTCGAATTGAAATTTGTCTTTCATTTTGATTCTGAATTTGAACTTCAGGTTCAAGGGGAACTAGTTCCATAGCATTGTTGCATAGTCCATCATTCTGTGTAGGGGACTCTTCGAACGTGATGAGTCTTTCCATTTGAACTTCTTGAATTGTAGCGAGAGGAGGGCGTCTGCTACTTTATAGTCCACGCGGCCTACTACTCAGTATCGGCCACGTAGTGTGGTTTGATTAGGTGGATTGAGATAAATCTTTTCTCCTTCTTTCCGGCAAGAGGCGGTAGAAGTACAGTTCTTGTTCCTTCAACTGCTAGGACCTGTACAGGCTTTCTGTATGATGGCCCAAATTCTTTCTTGTCCGCTATTTTCTCTCTGACCAGATCCCCGACTTTTGGGATCCAGACAGGTCTTGCCGTGACTGATTTGACTTCCCCAGTGGCGGTCTGCTTCATATGGACATTACTTTGTTGTGTCCTGGATTCATTTAGATCCTGTAAAACAGCCAAACGATCCTGGATGTCAAAAGGCTTTTCATCCCCCACTGCGCCTTCACAATCAAGATCAGGTACCCACATTCTTGTCCCAAATAGGACCTCATATGGGGTGACCCCCCTAGAGAACGTCTTGGCATGTTGTTCAATGCTCGCTGCACTCCATACAGATGTTTTACCCAACTCTCACCCGTGCCTAATACTCTAGCTGTTAAAGATTGCTTTAAGTCTCGGTTTTTCTTCTCCACGACCAAATTTCCCTCGGGATGGTACGGAGAGGAGTACCGCAATGCTACACCCAATCCTCGCATGGCCTCCTTGTAAGCTTGAGAGCTAAACACAGGGCCCTGGTCAGAATGTAATGTGCCAATTGCGTATGTCCCTATAAAGACTCGCAAATCTTTTATAACAGTTCGAGCATCAGCCGAGCGTTGGGGCCACACCCATAGGAATCTTGAGCAGGAATTCACTGCAACCATGATATACCTGTAAGCCCCATCTCTTTGTAAGGGGCCGCAGTGGTCCAAGTAAACACACGCTAGTTGTTTGTCAGATATTAATAATGGTGTCCGTTCTGGGCGTGTTACGGTGGAACCTTTCATCTGCTGGCAGATGTAGCATTTCAAGACTAGGGGGCCGATTCCGATTCGGGCCGGAAATCTCACCGACCGAGCCGGACCCGGAGAGAATTCCGACCGAATCGGACCCTAGCAGCCCGACCGAACGAGTACGATGTGCACGTATGCTATCAGACTCGATTCGGTCGGACTCCCATTGAAGTCAATGGGAGCCGGTCGTACAACACGTACGCGGGCTCGCATTGACTCAATGGGTGCGAGGCGAACAAGGGCGCCCCCAACAGCGGGTACGCGGCGAAGCGACTCGCGCCGTACATGCACAGGTAGTGTGCGACTCGCGCGGCTACGCGTACAGGGGGGTCCGACATGGACCCCCAAAGTGTGGCTCCGACTGCTCTTTGGAGCCGGACTGCGCGAGTCGGTCGGACTGCTCGAGGCGCGCATCGTACTTACCCGGCCGGGGAACGTCTCCAT
Organism: Calotriton arnoldi; assembly: GCA_963921515.1. Taxonomy (NCBI): domain Eukaryota; kingdom Metazoa; phylum Chordata; class Amphibia; order Caudata; family Salamandridae; genus Calotriton; species Calotriton arnoldi. The sequence goes on along the minus strand of CAWUFW010008450.1, from coordinate 16,119 downwards.
TGCGCGGTGCGAGTCATGTCCGTGCGAGTCGGTCGGTGCGGTCGGGTTCTGCGAACGAGTCGGTCGGCGATTTCACGAGCGCACGCATCGTACTCGCTCGCCCGGACGCACGTACGAATCGGTCGGGAAATAGGGCTCCGAATCGGATCCGGTTAAGCCGAATCCGATTCGGTGCCCTACCGGCCGAGATCGAAATCGACCCCATAGTCTTTAGTCTACTTTGTTAACCCAGGCCACCAATAGCGTTGTTTCAATAAAGAAACAGTCACCGTAACTCCTGCATGTGCAGCACCTATCCCTTTGTGTGCTGCTAGAATTAAACCTAACCTACGATCCATGTTTGGAATTACTCTATCCCCCACTCCAGGAATCTGAGCAAATGGCATGTCATTGGCATCTAACTTGTAGGAGTACTTGAGTGGAAACCTTTTTGGTACTGCTTTGCTGTTTTTGCGTGAAGCAATGACAGCCACCATAATCTCACCGTCTATTCTCGTTTTAGAACAAGTGATTACAGCTACGGTAGCCGTGCGTACAGCCCCCTTTGCGGCTTCATCAGCCAATGAATTCCCTTCAACGTGAACGCCATCACGCTGATGACTCAGGGTATGTATCACGTGAACTCTCGGTAGTTCGGTTTTCAACTCCACTACCTGTTCCCATAGCATTTTGTGCTTATTTATGCCAACTTTTGCATCTTTGAACCCAGTGCTTCAAATATTCATTATATGACTGTACACAGTAAAATGAATCGCACACAATTAGTGTGGGGAATTCTCGATCTGTATTTACCAGTGCCAGTATCAAGGCTTTTATCTCTGCCAGCTGTGCCGTGCAGTCTCCTAGAGATTGCGTTTTTGTGCAACTCGGGTGGAACTTTTCATCCCGCATGTGACCTTTAACGATTGCGCATGCCGCACTATATTGTTGCTTACTTCCTATGGCCGGTTGAGCAGATCCGTCAGTGTAAATTATATATTCATACTGATCTAGAGGAATTATTTCGTTTGGTAGAGGATATTCTTGTTCGTATTGCAGAAATGCTTGTGTCTTTAGATTTGGGTCGTACCTGTATTCTACATCTGTTGCAGTGAGAGAATTAGCCCATTGTATCCATCTCGGATGTAAGGCTTTAGCGTTAGGAACGCTTGCCTTTGTCGCAGCCTCTGAGGCTGAAACCGGAGTCACTACTATTATTCGTTTCCCCTGTGCCAGTGCTCTTTCTCTTACTACAGCAGTTTGTACTGCTGTTAGAATCTTTTCTGTAGATGCGAAGCGCATCACAGCATTTGTGTATAAATGTGATTTATATGCAATTGGTACTGTTTCACCCTCATTATATGTTAGATAGGTGTACCCAGATTGACCCGCAACTATATGGATCACCAGGTTGCGTACGTTTATGCATGTCTGTAAGTGTTTGGAAGCTATCATGTCAGCTTATAAGGAACGAAGTGTATCTGTGTGTTCCTGTGTCCATTGTCTAACTGAAAAGTCAGGTTTTATTAAATCGTAGAAAGGTTTTACTCTTTCTGCGTAATCCAAAATGTATGTTCTACCAAAATTTAGGAATCCCAGGATTGATTGTAAATTTTTCAATGATTTTGGAGGTTGGAGCAGCGCGCATTTTTCAAAAAAATTGGCTGCCAGGCTTTTTCCTTCACTTGAAAGCTCATATCCTAAAAGCTGGACACTGAGGTGGGCAATTATTGATTTTTTAAAGTTGAATTTGTAGCCCTCAGATGAAAATCCCAAAATTATGGTATTCACTCTGTTCAAATGCTCCTCTAGGTCATCGTCCGTTAGATAAATATCATCCACTTAGGACAATGCCTCTTCATCCAAATTTTGAAGGAACTCAGTTACTCTGGCCGAAAACAACCCCGGGCTGTTCCTATACCCTTGGGGGAGTCGACAAAATTGTCGCTGTGACCCTAGCGCTGAGAATGCTGTTAGATACCTGCTTTCAGGCGCTATATTTTGGCAGAAAAATCCATTTGAGATATCAAGTGTCGTTTTATATTTTTTTCTGCACAATATTATTCATTAATGCGTCACTGTGTGCATTTTGGACTGCAAACGTCTTAGTGCAAGTGTTTAAATGTCTGTAATCTAAAGCTAAATGATATGAATTGTCAGGTTTCATGACCGGAAATAAAGGATTATTCATCGATGAGGAGCAATTTTCGATCACCCCTTGGTATTCAAGTTGATCTAAGATCTCCTTGACCTGTTTTTTAGCTTCTTGCTTTATTGGATACTGCCTCTGTGCAGTTGGAGTAGTTTTTAAAGGAATTATGTGGTAGGTTGAATGCTCATCCCATCCTACATGGTTTTTGTATAATGCTGGGGCTTGGGCTACTGCCCACTCCTGCGCATTTGTGTGTTTTAGGTGCCTGGGAATATGGTCTGAGAATGCCGGTAAAATCACCATTTCCCCTTTAGGGCAATCCATGACGAATGCTGGCGGCCAATCTTGTTCAGCTAACAAAATGTAATAGCCAAACGACAGGTTCTCCCAAAAGAGACCTCTAACTGTCCTACATTTATCCCCCTCCATTTGGAGTGTTATTTCATATAACTTATGTGGGACACTTACCCTAGTATCCGGTGTTTCCACCGTGATATAATCATTCAAGTCCGCTGTCACCAGAAATTCCATCAGGTTCTGGCGAGCTATTGTTACTTCTGCCGCACTGTCTAGCATCGGCAGAGCCCATTCCCCGTTCAGTAGTCGAGTCCTCAGAATTCTGAGCATGTCTGAACTTTAGACCTGCAAACTTCTTCTTTTTGAACTGTGGCTTTTGCTTTGGTTTCTCTTCTTTTTTAGAAGTGTAATCTTGAGCGTGCTGCTTGTCTCTGGACTTTGTACGCTCTTCTTGTCTGTCTGACCGTCCTTCCCTCTCTGAGTTTTTCGGTGAACCCTGAAAGGAACGAGAGGAACGTGTATCAGTATCCTGATACCTGTCAGGTTTCCTAATATTATCCCAATTCCTAAGGTTATACCTCTATTCGGAGGGCTCCTGTGGAGATCTACCTCTCAATTGAGATCTGTTTCCTTTAAAGTTTTGTTGTTTTTTATTGTCCCACTTCTTTTTTGTTGAAGCAGGTGTCTGCTTGGAAGTGTCCTTTTCAGGACTGCCCATCAGTTGTGGTTTTAAAGCTTTCCCACCCAAACTATCTCTGCCTAATTCTGCATATGCAGTTTCAATTATTTTTGGTAGTTCGTGTTCCTGTTCTAAAGGACTGAACTCCCTTAGGCGTTGGCGGATACCCACTGAAGCTGCTTCCCCTTTAATATCAGCTAATATTATGGCTGATACCTGGGCATAGTTACCTAGTAACTTCATCCCTAAGTTCAGGGTAGGTTCTGCTCCGTACTCATTTTGTATTTGTCTTAATACGTCTGGTACTACTGCTAATGACGGGATACCATGAGTTCTGGTATATATGGCAGCAAAGACTGTACCCCAAGTGGTACAATCCTCTATTTGCGGTATTATCCCCATGGGCAAGCAGATTGTTAGCATTCTGTGTGTTTCATACGGGGTAGTATTCGGGAATGCTGCCTCTAGCTGCATTATTTTCTGAGCTACCCAGAATGGCATTTGTTCACGTTTTGTGGGCATTTTACCCATCACTGCGTGTAATGTTTGTGGTGTGATTTTAGTTGTTGTACTCTGAGCTTGAGTTGCATTTGTTGTAACCATTGCTGGTTGGACTGTAAGTGTCCTCATGACGAATTACGTCAAGTTTCTGTAAAGTTTGATCAATTCTTTGTGTTGTGTGAGTAAGTCTCCTGGTGGCATTGTTTCAATGTCAGGATGTGGTGTGTAGGCCGCTAATATTGGCCATGTTGCCCCTTCTCTTCCGAGCAGGGCCGAGTCTTACTCTTCTTCTTATATGGGGTAGGGCGCCTTTAAACTAGTATAAGTGTTCCTGGTATGTGAGCGAAACCTCAATGTCCTCGTACGGACAATATTCCGCTGGTGCATCACCTTCTGTGTAGAAGTGAAATGTTTGTGTTCTTGCATTTGCTGCCGGGAATGTAACCCACGAATAAAATACCTCTGTTCTGCATGATTCGTGTGCCTCAATCACGAAAGCCACTATGCCACCCCTAGGTGTTAAACCATGCTCTAGCAATTTCAGGGTGACTGTATTTCTTATATTTGGTGCAATGTGTATTGCGTTTGCATCTTCCTCATCATCGGTGAGGTGCAAGTTTTGCATAACTCCTCCTGCGTTATTCGCGTCTTCAGTCATTGTTTTAAGGAAGAAGTACTTTCCAAAGAAACTAAGATAGGGTGTTTTGCACAATTTTATGAACAATGTGTCCTTCAAACTTGATTAACCAACAGCTAATAAATAGGATTTTTTAGCCTACTCAGCTGTGGCGGAATTTGTGCCCACCCACTCCAGACGTCTCTGGTGTTTTGTGAGTAGGGGTCTCTGAGAATAGCACGACTGAACTACTCAGATTCTACTGTTAAATAAGTACCCAACCAACGTTGGGCACCATGTTGTGTAGTTCCTATATAACCTATACAGGATCTGCACGTTTAGATAACATGAACTGTGGGACTGGTGGCAGACTGATTCCGTGCACCCCCACCGGGTATGTTAGCCTGTCTGTATCAGCTAGCTCACAGTGCCACTAGAATCTCCTCTTATCGGGGAGAGAATAGTTCTGGGCAACCTCAGAACATGACAACCCTGATCCCTCAGGATCGTAGAAACAATGTACTACTCTTTGCTCAGTCACTCGTGCTCACTTAGTTTGTCTCAGAGAGATACACAGAATAAACAGGCTGGGCGTTTTCAATAAGAATTTATTGAACAGTTGTTATTCTAGTGTAGAATAGATGAGCTGCAACAACCATTAGACAGTAGCAGAGATATATGATTAGAAGTACTACGATAGTAAAGGGATGGTAAAGTTCTACCATCTTGTAATAATCATGAATACATACAAGTATATAAAACACATGATAAAAAGTGCGTACTCCTACGATGCCTCCCTAACTAGATGTACCTAAATGTACCTAGCATCTGTGTAGGTGTTATGCCAAGAATCCCTCTAGGATCTAGTCAAACCCATTACCTGAGAATGAGAGAATATGGGACCCCGTCCTGGTCTCGAGTTGGACACCCCGCGAGGGATGTTAGACCACTGCGAGCTGGAGCGTCTGCGTGCAGGAACCTCAGCGTCTCTGGTCAGTGTGTCAGCCGGGAAGTCTCGGTCTCCTCTTTTCTTCTAAGCAAGATGTGATGTATATATACCCATAGGTCTCCCCAGGGGTACTTCCTTGCTGTGTTACTGTGTCGGCCTAAAGGATGACGTTGGGCCTGAACTTTATACAGAGATATTATACAGGAGATGTTAGTCCTACTGTTAGTCCTGCTGTGCTTCCAAGAAGCCTCATGAATAATGTATGAGATTCGAACTAGGAAAAAACCCGCGTTCTGAATGCAGTGTTGTATCTAGGTAAAAGGTCAGTCCCTAAGAAACGTTATGTATGTAATGTAGGGAAGAATATAGGTGAAAGGTTGCAATGTTACCTGCACCTATATAGGGTACCTATATGGAATATAACACTGAAACCGATCCCGGGATGCTTGTTTCCGGTCCAGGGAGGACCTGGCTTGGCAGTTTGGGCTGGACTGTTCCCGCAAGGAACAGGGTCAAGACTGATTTGCATATGGCTGGGTCCAAACTGGGGTGGTGTGGTGAGCAAAAGAATGGTGGATTTAACCCAGATCCTTGTGACTGGGGGTGAATGTTTGCATTGTCCAGCATTCTGTCCATCAATTGTTTCTTTTGCATATGTCACCCTAAGTGGGAAGGGTATGCCCAGACGGGGGTCCCGTGCTCACTACACCACTGGATTCAAGCTAGCCTGGCTGATGAAGGGTGATGCCCTGAAACCGGTCCCCGGATGTTTGTTTCTGGTCCAGGGAGGACCTGGCTTGGCATTCGGGCTGGACTGTTCCCACAAGGAACAGGGTCAAGACTGATTTGCATATGGCTGGGTCCAAACTGGGGTGGTGTGGTGAGCAAAAGAATGGTGGATTTAACCCAGATCCTTGTGACTGGGGGTGAATGTTTGCATTGCCCAGCATTCCGTCCATCAATTGTTTCTTTTGCATATGCCACTTTTATGCCTGGCACTAGCCTGTGATTGGGAGTGACTCCCTAACCGATAAAGCATAGTTCCCAAGGGCAATCCTACCCACTTTGACATAATTTCCTCAGGGATTGGCACTAAACAATCTCACGGTGCAGCACTCTGCCTAAATCCAAGATGTCAGTATCTTTCATCACTGGATCAGAGCTGTGGGCACACCCCTGACGTTGAGTCTAGGGAAATGAGGAACTACCCCTGCAAACACAGTTCTGAGACAGGCTTCCACTCACGAGAGGCAAGCTATTCAACACACCACTGCAAGACTATTACTCATACTACCTTGCGGCATGCACCTCACACCTCACCTCAGAAAAATGAACAATGTCTCCCTGTTCAGACACACTGCCAGTTCAAGATGCTCAGCCACACCAACAAGGTACTACGATACCAGGGACACACCTGGCTCACCCACCATCTACCCTCCCACCAACCAATCAAGAACCTCTGCTCTTTGTCACTTGCATTCACCCCCACCGCCAATATCCATATGAGCAAGACAGGATGTAGGGTCTTCATTTACATGGCAGGCTATACCTGGAACAACCTTCCCCAGCACAATGGGAGAGGTGCGTCAAATATGGATTTGTGCTAGTAACTGTACACCTGGCTCTTCAAATGATCCTATTTGTAGAGAATGCGCCTACTCAGCACCTGCATATCCTCTTGAGTGATAAGTTGACCCACTAGAAAGCCACATTAACTTATTTTACATTACAGTGCACTTTTGATTGCCTAGCCCCAACACAAACACACTTGAGTCATGGTGCAAGGGGGCCTGTATTGACACTGGCATATCTGTCAAGTTTCCCCAGGTTCATGCATGATGTGCTGCTCCAGTCCAGTCTTTTTTCCGTTGCATTCTGGGACCTGCTCTATAATGTAACACTTTACACTACAAGTCACAGTATTCAAAGGAAAAATATGGACTGGGGCAGCACATCACGCATGGACCTGGAAAACGTGTCAGGACTGGACTGGGCTGGAAAAACTGGTACTGGCCAAGGAAAGGGCAGATAAGTAATGGATGAGTTAATGTGTGGGGCATTCTTGCCCTTTTCCTTCCACACAGTGCAGCACAGTAAAGCGTCTTGCTGCATTGCGCTGCATGACAGTTTGAACAATATGTCCCTTGTTTTCAGTCACCCTGTAGTTCTTGGTGGTCGCCACCTGCTCCTTCAATGGGTCTAACTCCTTCTGGAAATCAGGTCATCCTCCAGTCCTCATGGCTGCTTTAAGGTTCCTGAACAGTTTTTTGTTTTGTCCTGAGTTTGTAGTCATACCAATTCTTCCTCCACACCGGGATGGTACTTTTTTGTGCAACACAGTTTATCTTGTCCACTATGGATTGCCAAATGGCATCATTCCTTGATGATGGCAATTTTGAGGTGACAAATAAGAGGTGCTCGTTCTTTGTCACCTCACTTATTATTATCTGGTCTTCCTTTTCCCCTGGGATGATGGCTGATTTTCAGATCGGGGTTGTTACCCTCCTGGCTCCCTGAGGCTCCTTCTATCGTTCTCTTTATTGATGAGTGTTGTTGTGTAAATTGTGTTGCTTTTTCAAAGGTTCCGATGATGCAAAGCACTACTGCATGACGCAATGCTGATTTGCGGCATGTAAAGGTGCTTTACGACACACAAATCAACTTTGCGTCATGTAGGAAGTACTTATGTTGAGGCACTTTGTGAGAATCTCGATACCATTGAGTCAAAATTCGAAACCGTTCAAAATGGGCACCAGAGACCCAAAAAAATCAGCCCACAGCTCGGCCTCCAGCACGGGCCCATCGCCTGCCTTGTGAATGCTCGGTTTACCAAGCTGACCTTGATGGTTCATGGAGATTAAGTTATGTTTTACAATATGTATATGACTGTGCAAATGAGTTTTAACAGAATAATCCTGCCTTCTTCCTATCAAAGTACATTTAAAAGCATACAGTTCTGTTTTCTCAAAGTTTACATTGAAGATGATCACTATTTAAGAATATAAGTATCACTTGTAAATTATCCTTGTTTGCATTATTCCACTGTCTCATAGCATAATATTTGCATCTCAATATTCTGTGTGCAATCATTTAAAATGGTAAGACTTGCAGAATTCCATTTGAAAACTTTATTAGAAAGCATTGTCACAAGCCACAACACACTAATGCCCTAAATAAATTGAACATACAACAGTCTTTAGAAGAACATTGGAATGCTAACAACTCCTAAAGATGTTGGGACCAAATTTTTCAAAGAGTTGCATCACCCTTGTGCTTGCAGTGGGGCGCATGAGCTATGGAACTCTTATATTAGATTTATCAAGCCAGGCAAGGCCACCTTGTGTGGCACTAAGTGGCTTGATAAATTTAGATTAACGCAATGCAGAGCAAATCACTGTGTTGCGTTACTCTGCCCCAGGGAGGCATTCCATGGGTGGAGCATATTAACAACACAGGCAACCTTGCACCGTAGCTACATTGGCGATAGGCAGCACATTGTGCGCCAGCACAGGGAAAAGACAGGTCCTTTCCCTATCACACAGCACAGCAAGGTTACTTGCTGCACTGTTCTGCATGATGTTTTCAGAAATATGCCCCATTAGAGTGCAGAGAGACTTCCAAATCTGTACTTTCTATTTCTCACTCATTCTACTCTCTGAGGGTGAAATGTGTTAAAGACATTCTGCCTTAGGCTTGTAATGATCGCTAAAGGCTATCTACCTCTTTCGAGGCCCTTGCCTGTAGCTTGGTTCTGTAACTCAGGTGAACTCTCAGTATTGCCCTTGGCAGTGGGCTATAATGCTATATTAGGACATAGGAATGATGAGAGTTCTATTGAAGACAATGGAGTGGCTCAGAACCAACAATGACTGCTCTAGACATTATTCTACAGCATTGCAATATTTTTCTTTCTGTTACTCACTTTTTAATTTATAACATTCTACCCTCGGTGGATGGAATGATCTAATAACCATGTAGCATTTTTGCCTCAGTCTACCAGTTGTTAAAAGCCCATCCCATTATAGGCCTGCACCTGCAGCTCGGGACTGTAACTCAGATTCAGGGCCTTTAACAACCGGTATTGCCCTCACCATCTGTCGTGCTTGCCATGGCCCATAGCGAGCCACGGCAGGGGAGTATATAACTCCCTCGATCCCGCACTAGAGCACTTCGCATTCTAGTGTTTCGACATCCCTCGGCACTTCCGGGCCACATACCTCTGTTTCCGGGTGAGGCTGCGGCGTCTTTGCCTTCGTCGTGGCTCCAGTCTTTGCGGGCTCGCGGCTTCCTAGGCTTTGGGTGTGTCACTGCAGCATTCCTTCCTTCTTGCCTCGCTTCTGCCTTCCTTCAACTGAGGTCTTCCTGGGCTGTTGGGCACCCTGCCGTTTTCTCGTCGTCTGCCCCTCCCTCGGTTTCGCCTCCTGCTTGGATTTTTCTCGGCTGCGGAGTATGCTGCAGTTCCTGAAGTTCCAGGGACTTGAAAATAAAAAACAACAAACATAAGTATGGTAAAAACCTTCAATGCGCATTACATTTGGCTACATAATTTTATCCTTACCTCTGCAATTTCCTCTGTCCTTGGGGATCTGCCTTGTTCAGTTTTTAGTTTTGGTGTTCCTATGGATAAAAAGAATATTTACATTATAACTTCGTGAAGGAAGTAAGCACAAGGCCAAGTCAAGGTGCAAACTAGTAGATAAGTAGTGTTTTTCCAGTTTTCCTCAGTTCTCTTTTGTGAAAGGCCATTCCTTAATCTGGTGGGCACTATACATACTTCCTTTCTTTTTTCTACTGTACCTAGTGTTGATATTGGGGTTTTACGTCACTGATACCTTTTCATTTATAGATAAACACCACCATACAGCCTTCAAGCAATTTACTAACTAATGGAAGAGGGGATCTATTCAGGTATTTACACCACAGTCACTTTATTACCTGTTTATCCTCTCAGTCCGTATTATACATATCTTACTTTCTTCTGTTGTCTCATGTAGGAATTCCCCTGACTACTTGAACTTACATCCGACTGGGAGACATCGTGGGACATTTGTTTCTCTCATTTTCCCTTCCCCTCTTCCCCTGATTTACCATTGTGCTTTAACATTGTTGGGCACCAAAGGTGAATAGGGGACGTTGGGATTTTTCCATCTTGCATGTTGTTACTGTGGAAAATTAGGTAAGAACTTGTCAGCATCGGGCTATCATTCTATATCTAATATCTCTAGGAAACATTATGTTCTAGTATTTCTATCAGTTTGTGTTTATAGTCTAGATTTATAAACCTAGGTTTATTCAATCGAGCTGTAGGAGATATGAAGCCTCTCTCGTTGGTTGTTTTTGTAATCCTTATATAAATCTCTATACAGACAACATGTGGTTGATACAGAGGAAAGAGCTCGGAAGAGGCCACCCTCTACTGAAGATGTGAGCAAAGAGATACTTAGAATATTTTTAAACTGTGGTGTTCTCATTAACAGATGTGATATAAAGAATTGGCCAGCTACTCGTTATAGGATTAGTCTGAGAATTTGAGTACATATCTGATGTATACGGGATTTACAAAACTCCCCAGGAGTAGACAAGGAAATCTACACAAATAGTAGATTTTCATGACTTCTGCCCCTCCTCATTTGAACCGAATCCCATAAATTGCTCCCAAAAAGCATATGTTCTACTGGAGTAAGTTTTGCAAAATCTGCAATAGGATACACTGTTTGTTTTAAATTTATATTTCTGCACTTGGAAAACATTATATTGGTTGAGAAATCCCTTCTCCTACATGATCAAGAAATATAGTTGTGCTTGCTGAAGATTCCTACCCCATTTACACACTTATAGAACTCTGTTTTGAAGGAAAATTGATAAATGCTAACTGAGTGGAAAAATATAAGGACTGTATCAATTCTCATACAATATATATCACTTCTGCTGTTGTTTTGGTTGTTCTTCCCAATGGTCACCTCCATCATTCTCTGGCAAGTTTCTCTGTTCCCACCCATACAGATAAACTTACTGCTGAGGAAAATCTGACATTTTGTCAGACCCTATGAGAGAGACCACAGGTTCTACAGGGGCTACTGGGCAAAATTGTTGGGGTTAAGGTTGTTTGCCACTGGGGTCCTTCACACTATGGCAAGTAAAACCCTTTCAGCACTTGGATCCCAGAGTAGTGAAGGTGAGCCGTCACACGCTTTTCAGGGAGGTGTTCTATGAGGCAAAAACTCAGACCTCAATAGCATGTCAACTAAATATTACACATTCCAACATGTGGTTCAGTTACAGGGCTGTTTACCCCCAGCAGAATCTAATGAAATGTAAATATTTCTATGGTGCTTGGTTCCTCCACCCTTCTCTCTGTCTCAGTAGTCCATTGCATAATATAAGGACACACTTGGTGCACCCCTACAGGTCACATGATTGGCCCCAGAACTTGAGTTGTCAAGGTCAGACCTAGGCCCCTGTGCACAAACTAGATTAGCATAACTTCAGGACCAACTGTAGGGATACTGCTTTCACATGCAGGCAGGCACCCAGGGCAGTGGTACATGCCTGTTTACAATGTAGGGACATTCCTCTCCAAACATATGCTGTCAAAGTTTTGTGGTACTGGATCCCATATGCAGACATTACTGTTCACAAATATCAATTCTACGAATCTGGTAATTACATCTGCAAATTACTTTAGTTTGCTCACTATGTAGACTTTTGGTGGCGAAAATTGTTTTATTTATCAGCCAGAAACTTGCTTGGGGTTTGCTGAAAGAGAAGCTGTGGCAATTACTCAGTATTTGCAAAGCAAATCCTGCAGAAATGTTACTACAGTGTTTTCTTTCAAATGTTTTCTTGCAATATCACAACATAATTATAAATTGGCCAAGAGCAAGAAATGATTTAATAAATGCTTGAGCCCAATAACATAAAGGTGAAGAGACCCCTGCCACCACAAAACCACAAGCAACCTCTGAAGTCCTTATTGCAGAAGAAACAATATTTTTTGAAATATCAAGATGTGAAGTAGAACAGTGTTAACTGATTCAGTATCATCAATTTCCCAATTAGTATAGACGGTGCCCGAAAAAAAGAAATTGTCAACACATAGGGGCCGATTCCGATCTCGGCCGGTAGGGCTCCGAATCGGATTTGGCTTAACCGGATCCGATTCGGAGCCCTATTGCCCGACCGATTCGTACGCGCGTCCGGGCGAGCGAGTACGATGCAAAATCGCCGACCGACTCGTCCGGGCGTCCCGACCGCTCCGACCGACTCGTACCCGGGTCTAACCGCACCGACCGACTCGCTCGGACTCGACTCGCACCGCGCAATGGAGACGTTCCCCGGCCGGGTAAGTACGATGCGCGCCGCGAGCAGTCCGACCGAGCCGCGCACTCCGGCTCGAAAGAGCAGTCGGAGCCGTACTTTGGGGGTCCGTGTTGGACCCCCCTGTACGCGTAGCCGCGCGAGTCGCACACAGGGGGGACCCATGAGTCCCCCCTACCTGTGCGTGCACGGTGCGAGTCGCTTCGCCGCGTACACGCTGTAGGGGGCGCCCTTGTCCGCCTCGCACCCATTGAGTCAATGGGAGCCCGCGTACGCGTTGTACGACAGGCTCCCATTGACTTCAATGGGAGTCCGACCGACTCGAGTCCGATGGCATACGTGCGCATCGTACTCGTTCGGTCGGGCTGCACGGGTCCGATTCGGTCGGAAATCTCTCCGGGTCCGGCTCGGTCGGAGAGATTTCCGGCCCGAATCGGAATCGGCCCCTTAGGGCCTGATTCTGATGCGGTTAGGAAAGCATTCCCACCTAGGGCCTGATTCTGTTGCGGTTAGGAAGGCCTCCTAATGGCATTTGCTCCTTCCAAATCGGATCGGGAACGTGTCTTCCCGACCCAGGGCCCAATTATGATGCGGTTAGGAACATATGCTCCCATTGCAGTCAATGGGAGTCCAACCAAATCGTATCTGGAAGCATCCGGATGCATCGTACTCCGTCGGTCGGACTCTCCCGATCCGAGTGAGTCGGAAACCATTTCCAAACCGATTCGGTCGGGAAGCTTTCCAACCCGCATCAGAATCAGGCCCTTACTTTCTCCTTCAGCAATGTAATTCCCAAGAAAGGGCTTTAGCACCAAAAACAAGACCTTTCATGAGACTGGCTTCTTCATTGGGCTAATATTCTGAGCAGCCGTGCTCCAACTTCAGCATGCAAGTGGGGCCCACCGACACTCATTTTTTGGGACTGGCACTTATTTTTCCTCACCAGACTTTACCCAAAGCAAGAACATGAAAGAGAAATGCACACAAGGGGGAAAGAAGGAGGGAGAGAAAGACAGAAAAACAGTGACAAGGAAATAAAGCAGGGATGCACAAGAATCTTAAAGAGTGAGATAAAGGGTCAGGCTGTGTCCGGTGGTGGATAAAACATACATGAAGTGGAATCAAGATTAAGCAGCCTTGGTATTTGCACCCTGACATACAATGGTGCCAGGCAATGGCTTCTGAGCAAAACTGTGCGCCCTGGCACTTACTGTTTTACAAATTAATTACTAGTGAACACCCATGTGAATCTTGTGGCAACTGCTTGATTGCAAAGGTCGGATCTCCCCTTTGGGATGACATAGATCTCAGTAGCATGGCAACAGTGAGGAGTGATAGATTCACTGAAGTACACTAACTGACCAATTCAGTGAGTGTGCATATTTAAACAGTCATTTCCCAATCCAGCATTCTCTATAATACATGCTCAGTAAATCAAAGGAGCTGTTAGGAAAAGGAAATAAGAGCAAGATAAAATATTTCATTTTGCATTGCAACAAAAGGAGAACCATAGTAGACTGTATATGCTGTATGAATAGCTGCTGTCCATTTTCACTTAAAGTATCCAAAAACAAATTCTATAGGTAGAGCACAACATAAGAAAACTGCACTGGTGGAGATAAGCATGTATGTGTCTGCATAGATCCATTATTAATCCTGAATACCTGACAGCAATAATGCACAAACAATGATGGTAAAATGGATTAGAAAGGAAAGGAATGAGACGCATGTCTGTCAGAATACTAACCTTTGACTTCCGTGAAAGAAGTTCTCCTCTTTTTTGTGTTTCGTAGAGTATGTTTTTTCGTTTAGAATCGAAAAGAAGACTGCAATTGCCTCTGTATGCTTTGCATTCCATTTTCAAGATGACATTGAGAGATGCTGCTGGTCAAACAAATCCAGCCTAATATCTTCTGAGACATATATTGTGGCTCATGATGAGTTTCCATTTCTTTGATATAGCACTATATTATTTCCATTTGCGCTGCAAAATAGTAAAATCTGCCATAGAATTGGCTTTACTCTAAGGACAGACGTGTCTCTTGGAAACTCCAAACGATGCACGTTTGTAATAGTTCACAAGATACCATATTTTATCATTATTTTGAACGGTGCAGAGACAGAGGGGCCGATTCCGATCTCGGTCGGAGGCGCACCCAATACTATTCGGTCGGGAAAAAAGCCATGCGAAAGCCAGTTTCCCGACCGATCCGTACAGCACACCGAACGAGCAAGTACGATGCGCACAACAGCAAAAATTCCGGCCGAGCCGTACTCACCCAAACCAGGTCCTGTTCTCCGACCGAGGCGAATCCGGAAACGCCGAATCGAGTCGCACGGAAGGAAAAATGCAGCCCCGTCCGGCCGAACAAGTACGATGCGCTTTCCGTACGCGCCGAACCCGTCGCTACGCACGGCACGTCAAAGCATCCGGGAGAGGCGCACATAAGCTCCGAATCGCGCCACAACACGATCCACGGCTACGAGACGAACACGGCACCGGACGAGGACGACGCGAGGCGACGAGGACGAAGCGAAGCGACGAGGACGAAGCTAAGCGACGAGGACGACGCGAGCAACGAGAAGGACGAACGACACGAACCAACCATGAATCCCTTCGTCCCGATCATACCAATATTCTACATCTACTACCGGAACAGGCACGGACGCGTACGGCGCAGAAGGTAAGTCAGACACCAACCACAAAACACATACAACACGTACACGACACATCACACACATACACTGGGAATCTGAATATACTTACACCAGCAACAGCAGCACCATAGGGGCGGGATGCCCATCACCAATGCCACATATGCACACAGGGGCCTGAATGCGCGCCACCACCCCAACCCAGGGGGATGGATGCCTACCACTACTACCACCCTTAGCCAGGGGGCAGGATGCTCTACCACTACTACCACCCTTAGCCAGGGTGGCAGGATGCCTACCACTACTACCACCCTTAGCCAGGGGGCAGGATGCCCACCACTACTACCACCCTTAGCCAGGGGGCAGGAAGCCTACCACTACTACCACCCTCACCCACGGGGGGCAGGATGCCTACCACTACTACCACCCTTAGCCAGGGGGGCAGGATGCCCACCACTACTACCACCCTCACCCAGGGGGGCAGGATGCCCACCACTACTACCACCCTCACCCAGGGGGGCAGGATGCCTACCACTACTACCACCCTTAGCCAGGGTGGCAGGATGCCTACCACTACTACCACCCTTAGCCAGGGGGCAGGAAGCCTACCACTACTACCACCCTTAGCCAGGGGGCAGGATGCCTACCACTACTACCACCCTTAGCCAGGGGGCAGGATGCCTACCACTACTACCACCCTTAGCCAGGGGGCAGGAAGCCTCACCACTACTACCACCCTTAGCCAGGGGGCAGGATGCCTACCACTACTACCACCCTTAGCCAGGGGGCAGGATGCCTACCACTACTACCACCCTTAGCCAGGGTGGCAGGATGCCTACCACTACTACCACCCTTAGCCAGGGGGCAGGATGCCCACCACTACTACCACCCTCACCCAGGGGGGCAGGATGCCCACCACTACTACCACCCTTAGCCAGGGGGCAGGATGCCTACCACTACTCACCCTTAGCCAG